>JARQOD010000001.1:643354864-643412893 GCA_033576555.1 Oophaga sylvatica
AATGCAGAGTGGGGTCATCGAGTGCAAAGTGCACCAAAGTCGCCACAGCTTTGTTGACTCAATAACTGACAATAGCTGACTCAAAACCTCCTCTGGCGTTAGCGACAGCACTTAAAGTGTGCAGGAAGCTTCATAGCAGAGGTTTCCAAAGCCAAGCAGCAGAATGTTACCTGCCTGACTGCATTGTGCCAACTGTAAAGTTCGGTTTAGGAGGAAAAGTGCTATGGGTGCTATTGGTTTGTTTTCCAGAGATTATCCTGGGACCGTTAGTTCCAGTGATGGGAAATTTTCATACTTCAGCTTGTCAAGAGATTTTGGACAATTGTATATTCATAACTCTGTAGGATATAGGAAAGATGTGTATCTTCGTACCGTGTTAGCCAGAAGATAGAAAAATATTTAGACTTGAGAGTCCTCAGTGGTTGATATTTTTTAATGGCTAACTGAAAAGATGGTAACAAATTGCAAGCTTTCGAGACTACTCAGGTCTCTTCATCAGGCGAAGACTTTAACTCTGTAGGAATAATTTGGAGAAGGTCTTCTTCTGTTCCAGCTTGATTACTCTTGAGCACAAAGAAAGAAGGCATGGTCGGATGAATTTGGTAAGGAACAACTTGACTAGGCTATACAGTGCCCTAATTTCAACCCCATGGAACACTTGAGGCATGAACTATAATGGAAATTGGGAAACCCATTCAATAAAATAACACATAGTATAAAATAAGGCAAAAGATTGTAGTAACTGTTGCATGAATTCTTTACTTGTATATTTGAAAGCAAAAAGTACATACTCTGTACATCAGGATACAATTTGGATATGATTTATACTGGATTACCATCTCCAAAGACAAAATCAAGCAGTCCATTATTTTTAAATCAAAACCTTTAACTTTTAAATGATGATCAACACATAGTGTAAGCAACCTGCAGAGAGTAGATATCACCTTGCTTTTTTCATTCTTGGCTAATTGCTTTTAAAGTATTCTCCACAACTAGGAAGATACAATCAAGCTGTGAATCATTTGGGAAGTGGCAGGGATCTGACCTGAAGCATACATTTGCAGCTCAAGTGCTAACCGTGTTAGACTGTGTATTCAGTATTTACTGCAGAATTTCTTTAGCCTTTTAGATGTATTAGAGAAAAACTGCTAATCATACATTCACCAGTCATGGTATATAAAGGGTAGAAAAAAGAAAAAAAGTCATATCAATTTTGAAATATCATGTTATTCCCAAATATATACAAATTGTGAGTATCTTTTATCATTACATTGGCTGCACCTTGCCTCTACAGTTATCAATTTATTGCTTGAGATATACTTCAACCACTGGTATAAAAGCACTTTGCTTGCAAGATTATTTCTTTGATCCCTGTGTTCCAAAGTACTAGATATAAAAAGAAACAGATGGGCATTAGTATGAATAATATTATCCAAATCTTACTATGATTCTGAAGCTGTTGAATTGATGTTAAGGTTCCTGGCATGGGTAAAGCTTGGAAGATAGATGCTCCTCAATAGGAAAAGTGCCACTTAGGCAAACATCTGCTTCATTCAGCGTCCTGCATGTATAAGTAAAGTACCAGCTGAGGCCATTTTATTAGATTTTATTTTTATGCTCCATTATTAGCAGTGAAAATTTCTATATACAGGTTTTCCCCATGCACTAAGATAGCATGTAGGGAAACAATAAAGTATTTTACTGGAGCACATTTTCTTTGTCAGTTTGCATCTATAGTTTTGCTTTCTTCTTTAATATTCAGTTATGCACTAGTAGAAGTCAAAGGGTATGGATGAAAGGGAATCTGTCACCAGGTTTTTGCTATGTAATATGAGAGCATTATAAAGTAGGAGCAGAGTTCCTGACTCCAGTGATGTGTCACAGGGCTGTGCTTTTGTGATTTCAATTTAATCAGTGTTTTATCAGCAGGAGATTATCACTACAGGGTAACTTGATTTATTCATCCTAACCCAACCACGCTCCCAACACTGATAAGCAGCTTTCTGTTACCACACAATGTACACATTAATCAGTGGTGTGGGTTAAGATAATACACGACTCAACTACTGAGTTCTGCAGCAGAGAAAACTGTGATCCTATCATAACTGCTGTACCAAGAAAACTAAGTGACACATCACTGTAATCAGATTCTCTGTCCCTACATCATGCTGCTGTCAGATTACATAGTAAGACCTGTTGACAGATTCCCCTTAATGTGAACATTTTTTAAAAGCCACCTTTCCAGGTTTGAGATTAGTGGTCTAGAGGAAGAATTGTTGGTACTTGCTGACCAGACACTATTTTTACAGCTGAGAAGTCTCCAAACAAGAACCAACAGTCCAAGGAAGATAAATAAACCGGAAAAACGCTGTGAAATATAACATTTTGCGGTCACTTTATTTTGGGAGATATAAAGTGCAATGTTCTATTATTTTCAAGATACAGTAGTTCCCTGGAAACAATATCATTTTCAGATACAAACTTGTAAAAGCTATGAAGAACAAGTTGGAAAGTAAATTGCGAACATGCAGGAAGATTGTAGCACATAGTTGTCCACCATCAAAATCAATATTATTATGATCTGGCCACTGAAAAATGGTTACAGCTCCAATTTGGGAATAACAAAGAAAACTGCACAGCATCTAAACTTTTGTCTGGTTTCCTGTAATGAGGTGCAGTCATGATATTTGCCCAGGAGAAAATGTGCGTCTGGAAGATTTTCTTAGGAGTCTATTACACAATGTTCTGCAGCCAGAAAAATGAAATGAGTATAATAGAAAGTAAAGCATGCTTCATATTCCTCAATAATCCTGAGCATGTCAGGAGAGAGTTCACACACTGATTATTGCGCTAAGCTGTTTTATGTCTCATGGGCTAGGTTAGTGAAGCACAGCAGAATGAATATTGAAGTTCATCTCAACATCAGCACAATCACTGAAGACCAGATGTGCAATACAGCTGCTTTACAGACAGCTACCACTGTACATTCAGTGGAGTTTATAGAATGCTGATCCATTGGAATTAATAGCATTCGCAGACCTGTAAGATGCTGTTTTGTCTGGGATATGAGTATAGCAACCTGTTTATTATTATTATTATTATACATTTATATAGCGCCATTTATTCCATGGCGCTTTACATGTGAAAAGGGGAAAAATATAGACAGGTACAATAAACATGTGCTGGACAAGGGACACACAAGTACAGAAGGAGAGAGGACCCTGCCTGCGAGGGCTCACAGACTGCAGGGATGGGTGAGAATACACTAGGAAAGGGTATCCTATAAAAACAATGATATTTTTATAGGATATGTATACAATAACAAACACAATTCCTTACTTATAATAGAGAAGGAACAAATGAAGAGATCCATAAAAAATTATATTTATTTAAATCCAACACATAAAAACAAACATTATATAAATAAGCAGAATGCCTCAAGATCAAGACAGGACAGCTACAAAAAAAAAACCCACATTAAATGTTATACAATATATAGAGCTTTGGGAAATATAATAGATGCCCACTAAAAATTCATTAGTTAATGCTAACAAGACATGACCATATTGGAATAATAATGAGTAGTAAAGTGCCTAGTGCAAATATATCTATAAAAGATGTGCATATTTACTAAATAATAAAGGAAGGCAAAAAATACATCCCAGCCATTAAACATGCATTATAGAAATTGGGAGAAAAAAACCTAGATAGTAATCATTAAGAATAGTCAAAAAACATAGCAGTATGAATACCACAGTGGGTAACAAACGGTGAAAGCCTGCCTTTTATAATAAATGCTGCCATACATAAAGAGACTGCTCATGCATATGGAAAGCGATTCACCTGAGTAGGAACTATACATATGGGAAGCGATTCACCTGAGTAGGAACTATACATATGGGAAGCGATTCACCTAAGTAGGAGCTGTGTCCCTGTCCTGCTACCCGGACGCGCGTTTCAGCGCTCGGCTTCTTCCTGGGTGCTATATAGATGGTGTATGTATATAATATAGAAATAAGCCTTAAATAAATTTTTTGGCATTTTGTGTTTGCAATTTCTATGCAGACCCATGTATCACCAAGGTTATGGAATTCAAACAAACCCTGCATCCTCTCTAGCATCTGCTTCCTCACGTGAAATCTGCATAACAGCAATATTAGACTAAACACAGGGATTGTTTTTATTATTTTTTATTAACACGAGTTTTCTTGGCAAGCAGCTACAGTAAATGCAGGGCGACTTCTTTGTCAACCCTCAATAATTAGCTGTTATCCACTAGAAAGGCTACGTCTGACCATCCGTGGTCACTTGATTGGATGGAGCAAATGCGCATAAGGTGAAAATACAAGAACTGAGTATAGTCTTTACACTAGGAGTACTGTGGAGACTTTTCAAACAAAAATAACAGGGTTTCATAAAAGAAATTATCAGATGAGAGTACATATAAGTCACACCTATACATAATATGTCTAGAAATTGGTGGTTTAGGAGTTCTTAGATCCCCCCACGATCACTCAAAAAGCCACTCTGCATCACACTGCCCAGAAGGCTACAGTATTTTATCCAGCAAGCTGAACCACTGAGCTCCTGCCTGGGTCTAATGCAAGCACATAATGGTGTGCAGGCTGAATAGAACGTACAAGGTGAAAGAGTCCAAACTCAAAGACCATGCTGTTGTGAATGTGTTAGAAATGAATTCTGAGCAGAAGCTCCCTCTGGTGGTTACAAACAGTACTGAACTATTCAATGAAGATTGTGAAGATTGGCAATCAGGTGTTACAGACTGGTCTTATATAAGGGAGGTTCCCTCCCATCAGGGTTGCCGGTGATCAATTGTTCTTGTCTCAACTTTTGTTCCTGGTTCACTTGGAAGCTTGCTGTGTCTTGCCTGCATCTTCTGCTAACAGATAAGATATTTTCTGCTTTTATTTTTGTGCTTGTTTTTTGCATTTTGTCCTGCACTTCTGTGGAGGTCAGCCAGGTCCCCTCCAGGGGCTTGTGCTCCTCTCAGTTTATCTGAGCCACTGTTATTTGTTCATTTGCCTTTTCCAGTTTTTTCAGTGGCTGCTGCTTAGTTTTGTTACACCAGAGAACTAATTTAGGTGGTAGAGGTCGTGTGATCTCAGGTGTTTTTGCAATTATTGAGTTGGTATTTTTTTAGGGTTTTTTGGATTGCAGTAAGTGTCCTTCCTATCATTTTCTTTCTAGGAAGATTGGGCCCCAACGTTTGCTCATACTATTTTCTGTCTGTGTCTGTATTTCCTCTTGTCTAACCGCCATTACATGTTTGGGGGCTTCCTATGTTCTTTGGGGATCTGCTCCGGGGCAGATAGTTTTCCTCTTTCTATCTTTAGGTGTAATTAGCTTCTCAGGCTGTGACGAGGCGTCTAGGACCAACGTAGGTACGCTCCACGGCTGCCTTTAGTTGTGGTGGTTAGTCAGGGTACTGCAATCCAGTAGATTCCAACCTCTCTGGTGTATTGCCTTTTTTGCCTGCTCTCCTCAGCTACCAAATCATAACACCATGCGCCCTGGCAGAAACTTAATGTGACATACATTAGGAAGTACCTATCAATTAAATTATAATTTTAGTGATAGCTAAACTTTAACTCTCTCCGACATGTGGAGTAATAGTACGCACATGTCGGACTCCCCTTGTTTGGAGCGGGCTCCGGCGCTTAGCCTGCAACTCTGCTTCGCCTCTGTGTAGCAGAGGCGATCAAAGTGCTGGAGCTTCTAGTCTCCCTTGAAGACTATTGAAGCATACAAAAAGTAAAAAAAAATGTTTTTAAAAATATTAAAAAAATATATAAAAGATCAAATCACCCCCTTTTCACCACATTCAAAATAAAACAATAAAAAAAAATCAAATATACACATATTTGGTATCGTTGTGTTCAGAATCGCCCGATTCATCAATATGAAAAAATAATTAACACTCACTAAACAGCGTAACAAGAAAAAAATTCAAATTTTCAGAATTACGCTTTTTTTGGTCGCCGCTACATTGTAATAACGGGCGTTCAAAAGATTGTACCTACACAAAAATGGTATTGTTAGAGCTGAACCAGCATTTTAAAAGTTCAGAAGGCCTTGTTTTCTGTCAGACAGGCTGATGCGCACCAGAAGTCAAGATAAGATGTTCCTCATTTTGGTCAATACACCCCACCCGCCTGAGTAGTTCTAGGAGACAAGGGCAAGAATGGAGTTTTCGGTTGAAATCAGTATTCTACGTATTTTAGTGATAAGTTGTATTAACCGCCATATATGGTAATTCCGCTTCCTGCTTCAGGGGTGTATATAAGACCCTTATCCAGCAATAAAGAGCAGAGTTTATTGACGCATACTTTGTGTCTGTGTCTTATTCTCTCTGGTACCACGTTCCGAGGAGGAAAGGGTTAACGAGACAAAGCAGTGACGACAGCTGGCGCCCGAACAGGGACCTGAGTTAATCTACTCTGAGAAAGTCCGACCGACCCGGAGACGTGGGATGAGCGGAGCTTTCTGTTGGTGATATACATAAAGCGCTGAGGTAAGAATACTTATTATATTCTACCTAAAATCTATATCACTGTATAGTGGACTGCCTCCTCCCCGAGCGGTCTGCTTTCCAGGTAATTCACAGGTTTCCTGGCTCAGGTCCCTTTGAACCAGTAGACCTTCAGATTAATTGTCAGTCCTGCCTTTCCTCCTTTGAAAAATGACAGTATGGATCCGATGATTGTGGTGTGGTTTTTTCTTGGTGTTGGTGTGATCGGATTGTTTATTTGGTTGGCGTACAAATCTGGCAAGCAAGCACTGGAATGGTTCAGAAACCTTTGTGGCCCATTGTCTAAGTGACGGAATTGTCTTGGTGACAGAATTGTCTAAGTGACAGGAGAATCTCTTCTAGGTGAGGAGATACAAAAATGGGGAACCAAAATGCCAAGGAAGGCATTACTGCCAAAGATTTAGTGGTATGCAGGGAGGGAAAGCAAGCATTGGTAGGCATTGACAAAGTATTGTGTAAAGCAGGCATGAATGAAAACGGAGAATTGAACAGTGATAAATGGAAAAGGTTCTTTAACTCACATCATGGATGGTTGAGAGACAAAGGACTGTTAAAAACAGTGAACATGTGGATGAGTGCGTGTGATTACTTAGAAGGGAAGACTGAAGAACTAGGAGACGGACATTACAGACTGTTAAAAACAGGGATGACTGATTTACTCTCCTGTCTGCCCCCTACGTTACCTCCACCCCAGTATCAGACTTCCCACGAACCGAACTGTTGGTCTGCCCCAGGTGTGGACAGCAAAATCCCCTGACGGTAGATGTCTGTGTAGGTTGCGGTGGACCCAGACCTCCCCCGGCCAATCTATTTCCAATGAGGACAGTAATGGTACCTGGTACCCCGGGTGCTGCTGGAGGCGAGGGGGACGGACCAGCTCCAGGCGCCCCCCGGACAGCAGTGTTATACAGACCATGGAGCCCTTCAGAGCAGTTGGCTCTAATAACGCAACTCCCGGACCCTTCACAGTCACCAATGGGATTCGCTAGAATGTTAGCTACAATGCAGGATACGTATAAAGCAACTAGACAGGATCTGGAAGCGCTTATGAAAGGGAAATTGGCAGATGAAGCCAGATACGATAGACTGATAGATGAGACATACAAGTGTTATGTTGGTAGGACCGGACCTGATAATGCAGAAGTCAATGACGCAGCAGCAGGGGTTCTGTTTGGCATTGAAAAAAGCATGTAAAGATAGACAGGCAGAGAAGGAGGTTACACTAGAAGACAGAGTTCAGGGAAAGGAAGAGGAGCCAAAGATTATTTCTGGGCCCTAAGAAAAACTTGGGTAGAAATGGGTTTTGTCCCAGAAAACAAGACTAGTGAGAGGATACTGGCAAGTGCATATATGAATGGGTTGAAAAAGGAAGTGGCAGAAAAGGTGAAAGTAAGTAGACCAGATTGGAGGTCAGTTAAAGCAGAGGATCTAGCCAGAATAGCACAAGGGGCACAACATGATTTAGCGCAAGCAAAAAGAGGAGAAGGTTACATGCTGTAGGTACTCGTCCTGCAAACAATAGGGAGGAGAGACGTGTGCCAGGAGGTAGACAGAAATTGTGCTACGGATGCAGGAAACCAGGACATTTCAGGAAAGATTGCAGAACCAATCCATATCCAGCCTGCCCAACTAATCCATATTCAAATGACCCGCCTACAAGAGGACCCCAAGACCAATTAGGGCCGCTCCCATAGGATAATGGTAGCTTGCACATGAACCCCCTTGTCTCCTTACCCCCCACTCCTAATTGCACAGTGCAGGTGAACCTACCAGGGGGACATGAGGTTGAGTTCCAAGTGGACACGGGGGCAGACAATTCAGTAATTACAGAAGAGGACTGGCCATTTGGGAAAAGTGATTTCTCCCACCATGTTATAGCGACTCCTTACAACTCTCCATCTATCCTGCTCCCCGTCACTAAAAAGATTCCCCTGCAAATTCAAGGAACCACCGTACACACACAGTTAATGGTATCACCACGGGGTCAATGTAATCTTTTAGGATGTGATGTATTGTCTAAATTACAAGCACATATTGAGTATCATCCTGATGGGACTGTCACTATGACACCAGGATTGAAGCCGAGCACTCTTTGTAAAATCATGTCACTAGATGTTGCTAGTATAGAGGACACAAATGAATTTCCTTCAATGTTAGAAGGTGTGATACCGCATGATTTCTGGGCTTCAGATAAAACAGATGTGGGCAGATTAAGGGTGCAGCCAGTCATGGTCAAATTAAAGCCAGGTGCAATCCTGCCCCAACAGAGACAGTATCCTCTTAGTTCAGCTCAAGAGTCGGCTATAGCTCAGCAGGTACAGAAACTGGTAGCAAGTGGTGTTTTAGTTAAGACCCAGTCCCCTTGTAACACCCCTCTGTTCCCAGTTAAAAAGAAAACAGCACCGGGGCAGCCAGCAGCGTACAGAATGGTCCATGATCTCCAGCTAGTGAACAAAGCTACAGAGCTCCTCACACCAGTTGTACCAAATCCTCACACCCTTCTGTCTCAGATCCCGGCTAGTGCTCTTTGTTTTTCAGTGATTGACTTGGCAAACACATTTTTTAGTGTCCCATTGCACCCTGACTGCCAGTATTTGTTTGCTTTTACATTTCAAGGGAATCAGTATACTTGAACGGTATTGCCCCAGGGTGCCCAGAATTCACCCACTATGTACACTGCCAGTCTGCAAGAGATACTGGAAAGATGGAAAATGCCAAAAGTAGTTGTTCTGCAATATGTTGATGACTTACTGATCTGTGCCCCCTCCAGGAAACAGTGTCACACTGCAACAATATCACTCATGTTGTTTTTGTACCAAGCTGGATGTAAAGCGTCAAAGGATAAACTCCAATTTTGTAAATCTTCAGTTATCTTTTTGGGACATTGCATTACACGGGGGCGCGACATTTGACCAGCGCTCGCAAAGAAGCCGTACAGAATTTTCCTATTCCTGTTAATGTTGCCGCTCTTAGGACATTTCTTGGACTGGTTTCCTACTGCAGACAGTGGATACAGCTGTATCAATCCTCATGCAGCCTCTCTATGACTGTACCACCATTGTTCCTTTTAAACTAACTCCTGAAGGTATAGACTGTTTTTATTTTCTTAAAAACAGGATTGTGGCAGCTCCAGCGCTAGGAACCCCCAACTATGAACTACCATTTACCCTGTATCTCCACGAACAGCAGGGACACGCGGCAGGGGTATTGACTCAGTTACATGGTGACAATCAAAGGCCTGTGTTACACCCGGTCCCAGCGCTGCCTCTGCACTCCGTTCTGCTCACTCACTTGTTCCTCAGGCTGTTCCTCTGCGGCGGTCTGTGCGTGGGCTGGGGTCTCCTGTTCCATCTGCTCTCCGGCGTCCTGAGTCCTTCTCCACTTCCTGGCACGCTGCTGGCAGGCCTCCAGACAGTCGGCTTAGGACGCGAGGCCGCGCCCACCGCCTCTCTTAAAGGGGCAGCGTGCATCTTTTGAAATAGCTAATTATCCAATGGCTGCGCACTCAGTACTATATCTGGTCACTCCACCATTAGGGGAGTGCCGGAGCAACGTGTTCTATCATTGCTACATCCGGTTCTGTGCCTGTTCTGTCTGCGCTGCGTCTGCAGTCTCTGTGCTTCGCTGATACTGTTTGTCTCCTCAGATCATTGCTAACCCGTATCTGGCTAATCTGGACAATCTCGGCTATTACTGGCGCAAGTGTCATCCCGTTCCGCCATCAGCCATCTGTACCCGTGGACCGTGACAAGGTCACTGAAGCCAGCCTTCTACCATCCGTTCTGGACCAGGACCTTACCCTTCTCGTCAAGAACTTTCCACGGACTCTGTAAATACTTGTTACCCTTTTGGTCCCTCTGGGACAGCTGCCACGTGTCCGGGGTCTAACTGGAGGTAGCACCTGTGTCCTCCGGGTATTCCATTCTGGTCCTGTTCGAGGGGCCTTACTATGGGTACCCGGGGCTCACTAGTTACGCCCCCTTCGGAGCCCCCGGACCGCGGTCTCGAGGTTCCACATTAAAAAATAAAAACGAATGTGAACTTCACCACCTCTGCCTCCGCTTCCATTCGTTACAGATTGCTCCGGCCATGGAACCCGCTGGATCCCAGAGACCTCCGACCACGGATCTGTGCCAGGAGGTGGCCCATTTGGGAGTTCAACAGGACAAGATCACGACTTATCTACGCAGCTTGTCTACCCGCATGGATTCCCTAGGGTCCTCGTCTGCACCTGACTCTTCTATCAATAATCAGGTACCAGTTCCCATGGCAAATCAAGGTCCCCGTCTGGCGGCTCCTACCCATTTCCAGGGTGATCCTACTCTGTGTCGGGGTTTCCTCAATCAGTGCACTCTACACTTCGAAATCTTGGGGCATATGTTTGCTTCTGACCGAGCCAAGGTGGGCTTCATCATGTCACACCTGGGAGGAGAAGCCCTCGCCTGGCTAAACCCGCTATGGAAGAGAGGGGATCCGGTGGTTAACGATCTTCAATCTTTCCTAGAGGCTTTTCGCAGGACTTTCGATGAACCTGGTCGTACCACTTCGACTGCATCAGCTCTGCTCCGCCTGCGCCAAGGTACTCTCACGGTAGCTCAGTATGCTGTTAAATTCCGCACCCTCTCGTCTGAATTGTCGTGGAACAATGAGGCCCTGGTTGCTAACTTCTGGGAAGGCCTATCCGGAAGAATCAAGGATGAGCTGGCGGGACGGGACAGACCTACTCTCTTGGAAGAGCTAATATCCTTGGCAACCCGAATTGACCTGCGTTTTCAGGAGCGCTCCATGGAGATCAAGCGGGACAAAAGGTCCTATCACCTGGACTCTAGTTTGTACAAAACAGGTACTTCACCCTCCGCCTCCGAGGCCATGGAGGTGGACCATGTAAGTTTGGCCACCCGCGCCGGGAGGCACGTCGCAACGAGGGAAGTTGTTACTACTGCGGTAGTTCTGAACATTTGATTCATTTCTGTCCTAAAAAGTCGGGAAACTCCAGTGCCTAGGTCCGGTAGGAGGGGCCAACCTAGGTAAAGAGCAGTCCTCTCCCTCTTTACACATCTCTGTCACCGTGTCCTATGGAGCAATAAAATTCTCCGAACACTGTCTACTGGATTCTGGAGCTGCAGGGAACTTCATCCAGCAGGCGGTTGTGGATCATTACCGCTAACCAGTCCAGCGTCTTCCTGATCCATTACAGGTGTCCGCCGTGGATGGCAAACCGCTGACCGAGCCCGTCCAGTTTCAAACCGAGTTGGTGGAACTCCGGGTAGGTCTAATGCATACTGAACGAATGCGATTTTATGTATATCCTGGTTTATCCCATCCCATGCTTCTAGGTTTACCTTGGCTCCAGATGCATGAACCAGTCCTTAATTGGAAAACTGGAGAAGTTCTGCGTTGGGGAGATACCTGCATGAATCGTTGCTTAACCCGGATTCAACCTGTTTCGCCTCCAGTCCAGCCTGATACCCTGCCAGGGTTACCTTCCGCCTATTGGTCCTTCTCTGACGTCTTTGGGAAAAAAGAGGCTGAGAGACTACCTCCACACAGGTCGTATGACTGTCAGATAGAGCTTCTCCAGGAGCATCACCCCCTCGCGGGAGAGTTTATCCCCTTTCACAGGCAGAGACTCAGGCCATGTCGGACTACATTCAAGAGAATTTGGCTAGAGGATTTATCCGAAAGTCATCGTCACCGGCAGGATTCTTCTTTGTAAAGAAAAAGGACGGATCCTTGCGGCCCTGCATTGACTATCGGTGTCTAAATCAAATCACGGTAAAAAACAGGTATCCATTGCCTCTTATTTCAGAGCTGTTTGATCGTCTCCGAGGGGCCAAGATCTTCACCAAATTGGACCTCAGAGGGCCTACAACCTGATCCGAATCAGAGAGGGAGACGAATGGAAAACAGCCTTCAACACCCGTGACGGCCACTATGAATACCTGGTAATGCCATTCGGCCTAAGCAATGCACCTGCGGTTTTTCAGGAATTTGTTAATGACATTTTCAGGGACTTGCTCTATACTTGTGTCGTGGTTTACCTGGACGATATTTTGATTTTTTCTGCTGACTTGACGTCACACCGGAGGCAAGTACGCCTGGTCTTACAAAGACTGAGAGAGAACAGGCTCTATGCCAAATATGAGAAATGCCTCTTTGAGCAGTCCTCTTTGCCTTTCCTTGGGTACATTGTATCTTCCACAGGATTAAAGATGGATCCGGAGAAGTTGTCTGCAGTTCTCAACTGGCCTCGTCCGTCTGGGCTAAAAGCCATACAAAGGTTCCTCGGATTCGCCAATTACTACCGGCAATTCATTCCACACTTTTCCACCCGAATGGCTCCAATCACAGCCTTAACCCGGAAAGGTGTAAACTCTAAGGAATGGTCCTCCGAGGCAGAAGAGGCCTTTGTTTCTCTCAAAAAAGCCTTCGCTTCCGCACCCGTTCTCCATCGTCCTAATTCAAGTGAGCAATTTTTTCTTGAAGTTGACGCTTCTTCCATAGGTGCAGGAGCAGTTCTGACCCAGAAGTCGTCTACCGGGCGGATGATCTCGTGTGGTTTTTTTTCCAAGGTTTTTTCTCCTGCAGAAAGGAACTACTCTGTCGGTGATCGCGAACTGTTGGCCATCAAATTGGCTCTGGAAGAATGGAGACATCTTCTTGAAGGAGCTCATCACCAGGTAATCATATTCACCGACCATAAAAACCTTGCCTATCTCCAATCTGCTTTAAGACTGAATCCACTTCAGACCGTTGGGCATTATTTTTTGCCCGTTTCAATTTTGTACTTCATTTCCGTCCAGCTGACAAGAACATCAAGGCAGACGCACTCTCTAGGGCTTTCTTGCCTCCTGAACTGGAGGAGGAACCTCAGCACATTATTGAACCTTCTAGGTTAGTCTCTGTTGCCTCCACTGATCTGGCCCGGCTTCCTCCTGGGAAGACTTTCGTGTCTGCTTCTGACCGTACTCGTGTTCTGCGCTGGGGTCATTCTTCTAAGTTGGCTGGCCATGCTGGTCAGAAAAAGACGCAGCAACTCCTCTCCCGGTATTACTGGTGGCCTACCATGGTCAAGGATATCCAGGAGTTCGTCGCAGCATGTCCTTCATGTGCTCGTAACAAAACTGTTAAACATCTACCAGCCGGCAGGCTTCTGCCTCTTCCGATTCCGTCCGCTCCCTGGCAGCACATCGCGATGGATTTCATCACGGATCTTCCCATCTCTTCTGGCTGCTCAGTGGTATGGGTTGTGGTGGACCGCTTCTCTAAAATGGCTCACTTCGTTCCGCTATCTGGCCTCCCGTCTGCTCCAGAACTGGCCACTCACTTCATCCAGCACATCTTTCGTCTACATGGATTTCCTCTCCACATCGTGTCCGACAGGGGCGTCCAGTTCACCTCTAAGTTCTGGAGAGGACTCTGTAAAATGGTAAAAATTGAACTAGATTTTTCTTCTGCATATCATCCCCAGTCTAATGGGCAAGTGGAGAGGATCAATCAAATCCTGGCTGGATACCTGCGTCACTTCGTCAACGCTCATCATAATGACTGGGTAGAATTACTGCCCTGGGCGGAATTCTCCTACAACAATCAAGTAAGTGAATCTTCTGGAAAGTCTCCCTTTCAGATTGTGTTTGGACTGCAACCCGGAATTCCTCTTCCTGTCTCGGGATTGTCGGATGTTCCGGCAGTCGATACCTTGTCAAAGAATTTCTCGGACATTTGGAGAGAGACCAGGTCGGCTTTGGAGAAAGCTTCTCAACGTATGAAAACGCATGCTGGACAAAAGACGTTTGGAGGCTCCCATCTTTCATCCAGGAGACAAGGTATGGCTCTCCTCCAAGTACATCCGTCTGAAGTTACCATCGTACAAATTGGGTCCTCGTTTCATTGGTCCCTTTGAAGTTTTGAGACAGATCAACCCGGTCTCTTATAAACTGAAATTGCCTAATTCTCTAAGAGTACCTAACTCCTTTCATGTTTCCCTCCTCAAACCAGTAGTGTTGAGTTCCTTTTTTAAGGACCCGGGTACCACTCCTGATCCGGTCTCTGAGGATGATGTTTTTGAGGTAAAACATATCTTGGCCTCTAAGCGAGTAAGAGGTAGGATCTATTACCTGTGGACTGGAAGGGTTTTGGTCCTGAGGAGAGGTCTTGGGAGACTAAAGAGAACATCCAGGCCCCTCTTCTTCTTAAAAGATTTCACACAGGCTTGAAAAAGAGGGGGAGTAAAGAGGGGGATACTGTTAACACCCGGTCCCAGCGCTGCCTCTGCACTCCGTTCTGCTCACTCACTTGTTCCTCGGGCTGTCCCTCTGCGGCGGTCTGTGCGTGGGCTGGGGTCTCCTGTCCCATCTGCTCTCCGGCGTCCTGAGTCCTTCTCCACTTCCTGGCACGCTGCTGGCAGGCCTCCAGACAGTCGGCTTAGGACGCGAGGCCGCGCCCACCACCTCTCTTAAAGGGGCAGCGTGCATCTTTTGAAATAGCTAATTATCCAATGGCTGCGCACTCAGTACTATATCTGGTCACTCCACCATTAGGGGAGTGCCAGAGCAACGTGTTCTATCATTGCTACATCCGGTTCTGTGCCTGTTCTGTCTGCGCTGCGTCTGCAGTCTCTGTGCTTCGCTGATACTGTTTGTCTCCTCAGATCATTGCTAACCCGTATCTGGCTAATCTGGACAATCTCGGCTATTACTGGCGCAAGTGTCATCCCGTTCCGCCATCAGCCATCCGTACCCGTGGACCGTGACAAGGTCACTGAAGCCAGCCTTCTACCATCCGTTCTGGACCAGGACCTTACCCTTCTCCGTCAAGAACTTTCCACGGACTCTGTAAATACTTGTTACCCTTTTGGTCCCTCTGGGACAGCTGCCACGTGTCCGGGGTCTAACTGGAGGTAGCACCTGTGTCCTCCGGGTATTCCATTCTGGTCCTGTTCAAGGGCCTTACTACGGGTACCCGGGGCTCACTAGTTACGCCCCATTCGGAGCCCCCCGGACCGCGGTCTCGAGGTTCCACATTAAAAAATAAAAACGAATGTGAACTTCACCACCTCTGCCTCCGCTTCCATTCGTTACAGACTGTAGCCTATTTCAGTGGAAGACTAGATGCAGTGGCTAGAGGTGCCCCGTCCTGTGTACGGGCCTTACATGCTGTAGGATTGTTGCTCCACAAATCGTCAGACATTGTTCTTGATCACCCACTGACAGTACTTACACCTCATGATGTATACACCATACTGAACCAGGTGCAACCGGCACATCTTTCAGCTGCACGTCACCTTCGATTGCAATGTGCACTTTTAATGCCTCCAAATGTTTCTTTGCAGAGATGTACCACACTTAATCCTGCCACGTTGTTACCTCTCTCGGATCTAAAGGAGGGGTCAGGTACGGTATTGTACAAAGAAGATCCAAGAGAGGAGATTCCTCATGATTGTGTTCAGCTTATGGCACAGGAAACAGCAGGCCTACCCACAGTGTTTGAAACTGAAAGGCTTAATGCTGATTTTGAATTTTTTGTAATGGATCTCGCCACCAAGATGACTCAGGTACCTTCCACACTGGGTATGCCATCGTCTCCCTGAATGCAGTAATCAAAGCAGAACCAATGCTCCCACATCAGTCGGCCCAGGAGGCTGAACTTAAGGCTCTGACCGAGGAATGTAAAATAGCTGAAGGTAGAATTGTTAACATCTACACAGATTCTAGATACGCATTCGGTATAGCTCATGATTTTGGTCCAATTTGGAAATCTAGAGGATTCCTGACGGCAGCAGGACATCCCATTAAAAATGCTGACGCAGTCCAGCAGTTAATTGATGCATTACAATTACCAAAAGAGGTAGCTGTCATAAAAGTTAAAGCACATACCAGACGCACTGATCAGGTGAGTAAAGGAAACGCAATGGCCGATGCAGCAGCAAAAACAGCAGCCAGTAGACCACTCCAAGGGGTAACGATGCACCAGGTAAGCGCTCCCAAAAATCCCTTTGTGTCGGAGGATACCTTATCTCAGATGCAGGCTCAGGTGCACTAGGAGGAAGTAGAAAAGTGGGAAAAAGAAGGTGCGTGCCAAAATTTGAAGCAAATGGGGTATGGGGAAGAGGGATGCGTCGATACCTTCCAAGGGCGTTGTACCCTGCGGTCGCCCAGATGTTACATGGGCCAACCCACCAGCCCAAAACTGCTGTAATGAGCGTGATGCAGAAGCATTGGGTAGCACAAGGCTTTTCCACCTGTATAGAAGGTTTGATCCAGGGATGCATGGTATGTGCTACACATAATCAGGGAAGGGTAGTCAAGACGCCACCCAAACACGCCCCTCGGCCCCTCTATCCTTTCCAGAGACTGCAGATTGATTACATTCAGCTGCCAAGATCAGGGTCATGGGAGTATGTGTTGGTCTGTATTGATTTATTCTCAGGATGGCCGGAGGCTTTCCCGATTGCCAAAGCTACGGCTGCGGCGACCGCAAAGAAGCTGCTTGCGGAGGTGGTGTGCAGGTATGGAGTACCAGAGGTGATCGAAAGTGACAGAGGTACACATTTCACAGGTGAAATAATGAATGAAGTCTTGACAGCTCTAGGAATTCAACAAGCTTTCCACACCCCATATCATCCACAAAGCAGTGGGAAAGTAGAAAGACTAAATGGGACATTGAAGTTAAAAATCCAAAAGGCCATGGCTGAAATAGGGAAATCTTGGCCTGAATGTTTACCATTAGCCCTATACTCAGTAAGGTACACTCCAAATAGGAAAACTGGACTTTCTCCGTATGAAGTACTATTTGGCAAAGTGCCTAGCTTAGGATGTTTCTTTCCCCAAGCACTGGAAATGAGTAACCATGTATTAAGCTCATATGTAAGGGATTTGCATAAAAGACTTAAGAAAGTACATGATAATGTCTTCAGTTCTCTTCCAGATCCGAACCAGGATCCTGGAAGTCACAGCCTGCAGCCTGGAGACTGGGTAGTCATTAAAAGACACGTGAGAAAGAGTCTGGATCCGAGATTCGATGGACCTTTTCAAGTTCTACTGACGACAAGTACCGCAGTCAAGCTACAAGGCAAGGAAACTTGGATTCACGCATCGCATTGTAAGAAGATCCTTGGAGAGCCTCCAGAAGAGGAATGATACTACTAATGACATTTGCTTGCATCCTTGCAGTAACGGATGCTTGGAACAGACTTAGCCGTGTAGAGGGGGATGATAACAGGTTCATTAGACACCACTTAGCTTTAGTGGATGGACTGAAAGAACTAAACCAAACTGTTGCAAACTGTTGGATTTGTACACACGCGCCGGTGACATCCACCAGTCTACCATTTCTTGCAGTCCCAGTCTCATGGGAAGAAATTAACTCTTGGGGTAACTGTTCAGACACATTAAGCAGCAATGCGACTCAAAAACTTTGGAACACTACTGTAGGAATACCAGTAGTGGGTTGGACAGATTTTCTATGGTGGCAAGGAAATCTAACAGGACAGATAATTCCAAGACTGTATCTATCTTTTAAAGGTGGGGTGTTGTGAATGTGCTAGAAATGAATTCTGAGCAGAAGCTCCCTCTGGTGGTTACAAACAGTACTGAACTATCCAATGAAGATTGTGAAGATTGGCGATCAGGTGTTACTGACTGGTCTTATATAAGGGAGGTTCCCTCCCATCAGGGTTGCCGGTGATCAATTGTTCTGGTCTCATCTTTGATTCCTGTTCATCTTCTGCTAACAGATAAGACATTTTCTTCTTTTTGTTTTTTGTGCTTGCTTTTTGCATTTTGTCCTGCACTTCTGTGGGGTCTGCCGGGTCCTCTCCGGGGGCTTGTGCTCCTCTCAGTTTAGTTCAGCCACTGTTGTTTGTTCATTTGCCTTTTCCAGATTTTTCAGTGGCTGCTGTTTAGTTTTTGTTACACCAGAGAACTAATTTAGGTGGTAGAGGTCGTGTGATCTCAGGTGTTTTTGTAATTAGTAGAGTTGGTACTTTTCAGGTTTTTTGGGGTTGCAGTAAGTGTCCTTCCTTTCCTTTTCTATTTAGGAAGTTTGAGCCCCAGCGTTTGCTCATACTATTTTCTATCTGTGTCTGTATTTCTTCTTGTCTAACTGCCATTACATGTTTGGGGCTTTCTATGTTCTTTGGGGATCTGCTCTGGGGCAGATAGTTTTCCTCTTTCTGTCTTTAGGTGTAGTTAGCTTCTTAGGCTGTGACGAGGTGTCTAGGACCAACGTAGGTACGCTCCACAGCTGCCTTTAGTTGTGGTGGTTAGTCAGGGTACTGCAATCCATAGATTCCAACCTCTCTGGTGTATTTCCTTTTTTGCTTGCTCTCCTCAGCTACCAAATCATAACAGTATCACCGGCCCAAAAACTGATATTTGTATGGTACTCACAGAAAGGAAAAATAGTGTTAAAGAAAGAAGATTGTCAGAGTTGTCTGAGATTTTTTTTTTTCCCTCTGTATCTTTGGGTGCTGAGGAGGATTTTTTTTTTCTCTCAATGGAGTTTGCACATTTGTCTGGCCGTGTGGATCAGCTTGCCACTGAAGTTCGGAGTATTGCTATCTATCTTGCTAGGTTGCCGGTTGTGGAACCTAGGATCCCCATGCCAGATTTATTTTTAGGGGATCGAGCTAAATTTCTGGATTTCAAAAATAACTGTAAGTTGTTTTTTGCCTTGAAACCTAAGTCCTCAGGGAATGCAGCACAGCAGGTTCAAATTGTCATCTCTCTCCTGCGCGGCGATCCTCAGGATTGGGCTTTTTCCCTGACACCTGGGGATCCTGTTTTGAGTAATGTTGATGCATTTTTTCAGGCTCTGGGGTTATTTTACGATGAGCCTAATGTCACTGATCAAGCTGAAAAAGCCTTGTTGGCATTAAATCAGGGGCTTGAGGACGCTGAGTTATACTGTCAGAGATTCCGAAGGTGGGCAGTCCTGACCAAATGGAATGACGATGCTTTGGCAGCCCTTTTTCAGAAGGGTCTGTCAGAGAATGTAAAGGATGCTATGGTGGGATTTCCTGTCCCCTCTGGTCTCAACGATTCTATGTCATTAGCGATTCAAATTGACAGACGTTTGCGTGAGCGTAGAGGTATGTGTGGAATAGAGTTGCCTTGTGAACCAGCTTCTGAACCCATGCAGTGTGATAGAGTGGCTTCTGGGGCACAGCGTCATGAGTTTCGAAAACGCAATGGGTTATGTTTCTACTGTGGTGACGCCTCTCATGCTATTTCAGTCTGCCCTAAGCGGGGAAGACGTTTTGCACGCTCAGTTGTCTTGGGTAGTGTTCAGACTAAATTTCTGTTGACTGTTACCCTGATTTGCTCCCTGTCCACATTTTCTGCTCAGGCTTTCGTTGATTCGGGAGCAGCTATTAACCTGATTGATTTTGATTTTGCTAAACGTTGTGGGTTTCCCTTGATACCCCTACGGAAGTCTATTCCCCTACTGGGGATCGATTCTACCCCTTTGGCTGAGAATAAACCTCAGTTCTCTACTCAGGTGATAATGAGGGTTGAACCTGATCATCAGGAGAGTTGCAAATTTTTGGTGCTGTATAATCTGCATGACATTATCGTACTGGGTTTCCCTTGGTTACAGTCTCATAATCCTGTTTTGGATTGGAAATCTGTGTCTGTAACCAGTTGGGGCTGCCAATGTGTTAATACCAACACTCCTGTTTTTTCTGCCTCCCCCCAGGCTCAGGATGTTCCTGACTTTTTGACTGATTTTTCTGACGTGTTTAGCGAAAGTAAATCTGCATCCTTGCCCCCCATAGGAGCTATGACTGCGCTATTGAATTAGTGCCTGGTAGTAAATTCCCTAAAGGTCGCCTTTTTAACTTGTCTGTACCTGAACATGACGCTATGCGGTCTTATATCAAGGAGTCATTGGAGAAGGGTCATATCAGACCATCCTCTTCACCCTTGGGTGCCAGTTTTTTCTTTGTGGCCAAAAAGGATGGGTCATTAAGGCCGTGTATTTATTATCGTCTCTTGAACAATATCACTGTGAAATATCAATATCCGTTACCCTTGATTTCTGACCTGTTTTGCAGGGTGAAAAGTGCTACTTGGTTTACCAAGCTTGACCTCAGGGGGGCATATAACCTTATTCGCATTAAGCAAGGGGATGAATGGAAGACGGCATTTAATACCCCAGAGGGGCATTTTGAGTACCTAGTGATACCCTTTGGGCTCACTAATGCTCCTTCTGTCTTCCAGTCCTTCATGAATGACATTTTCAGGGATTTTGTGGATAAATTTCTGATTGTTTATTTGGATGATATCTTGATTTTTTCTAATGACTGGGACTCTCATGTGAAACATGTTCGGACTGTGTTCCAGATTTTGAGAGAGAATGCTCTGTATGTGAAGGGATCAAAGTGTCTTTTTGGCGTACAGAGGATCTCATTTCTGGGATTCATTTTGTCCCCATCTGTTATTGAAATGGACCCGGTCAAGGTTCAGGCCATCTGTGATTGGGTCCAACCTACTTCATTAAAGGCTCTTCAAAGATTCTTGGGTTTTGCCAATTTTTATCGTAAATTTATTGGTAATTTCTCTGTTATTGTTAAACCATTGACTGATTTGACCAAAAAGGGTTCTGATGTGGTGAATTGGCCTCCTGAGGCAGTCTCTGCGTTTCAGGAACTTAAGCAGAGATTCATTTCTGCTCCTGTTCTACAGCAGCCTGATGTTTCTCTGCCGTTTCAGGTGGAGGTTGATGCCTCTGAAATTGGGGCAGGTGCCGTTTTGTCCCAAAGAGATCCTGAGACCTCTAAAAGTAACCCTTGTGCCTTTTTCTCTCGAAAATTTTCTCCAACTGAACGTAATTATGACGTGGGTAATCGGGAGTTATTGGCCATGAAGTGGGCTTTTGAAGAGTGGAGACATTGGCTGGAGGGAGCCAAACATCAGGTGGTGGTCCTCACGGACCATAAGAATCTGGTTTATCTGGAATCAGCCAAGCGACTTAATCCTAGACAGGCCAGGTGGGCCTTGTTTTTCACACGTTTTAATTTTGTGGTTTCCTTTCTTCCTGGCACTAAGAATGTTAAGGCGGATGCCCTCTCGAGGAGTTTCCTTGCGGACTCTCCTGAGTTATCTGATCCTGCTGTTATTTTGAAAGAGGGTGTAGTTCTTTCCGCCATCTCGCCCAATTTGAGACTGGCTCTGGAAGGGTGTCAGGAGGATAAACCCCAGCGCTGCCCTATTGGGAAATTGTTTGTCCCAGACCGATGGAAAAAGAGTGTGATGTCTGAGATTCATTGTTCCGCGTTGGCCGGTCATCCCGGAATTTTTGGTACCAGAGACTTGGTTAGTCGGTCCTTTTGGTGGCCTACTTTGTCTCGTGACGTCAGGGAATTTGTGCAGTCCTGCGGGACTTGCTCTCGCTCCAAGCCTTGCTCTCGCTCTAGTGGTTTGTTGATGCCATTGCCTGTGCCCAAGAGACCATGGACCCATATCTCTATGGATTTAATTTCCGACCTCCCTGTTTCTCAGAGAATGACCGTTATCTGGGTGATTTGTGATAGGTTTTCCAAAATGATACATCTTGTGCCATTACCTAAGTTGCCTTCCTCCTCTGAATTGGTGCCTTTGTTCCTTCAGCACGTGGTTCGGTTACACGGCATTCCTGAGAACATTGTGTCTGACAGAGGAGTCCAGTTTGTTTCCAGATTTTGGAGGACTTTTTGTTCTAAACTTGGTGTTCAATTGTCTTTCTCCTCGGCTTTTCATCCTCAGACCAATGGACAAACTGAGAGAACAAACCAGACATTGGAGACTTATCTGAGATGCTTTGTGTCTGCTGATCAGGATGACTGGGTCTCTTTTTGCCTTTGGCTGAGTTTGCTCTTAATAATAGGGCTAGCTCTGCCACTTTGATGTCCCCATTTTTCTGCAATTTTGGGTTTCACCCTCGATTTTCTTCAGGACAGACGGAGGCTTCTGTCTGTCCAGGTGTTGACTCTGTTGTGGAGCGTATGCAGCAGATTTGGGACCAGGTAGTGGAGAGGTTGTCCCTCTCTCAGGAGAGGGCCCAGCGGTTTGCCAACCGGCATAGGACTGATGGTCCTCGGTTTGAAGTGGGGGACTTGGTCTGGTTGTCCTCAAGAAATATCCCTATGAGAGTTGCATCTCCTAAGTTTAAGCCAAGGTTCATTGGACCTTATAAGATCATGGAGATTCTTAATCCTGTTTCCTTTCGTTTACTTCTTCCAGGGACATTTAAGATCCATAACGTGTTCCACAAGTCCTTATTGAAGAGGTTTGTCGAGCCAGTGGTTTCTATGGCTGTGCCTCCTGACCCTGTTTTGGTTGAGGGCAATCTGGAGCATGTGGTTGAGAAAATATTGAATTCTCGTTTTTCTAGACGGAAACTCCAGTATTTGGTTAAGTGGAGAGGTTATGGTCAGGAGGACAATTCTTGGGTGTTTGCTTCGGACATCCATGCTAGGAGACTCATCCGTGCGTATCACAGAGCTCATCCTGACCGACCTGGTTGCTCAAATGAGGGTTCGGTGACCCCTCCTCAAGGGGGGGTACTGTTGTGAATGTGCTAGAAATGAATTCTGAGCAGAAGCTCCCTCTGGTGGTTACAAACAGTACTGAACTATCCAATGAAGATTGTGAAGATTGGCGATCAGGTGTTACTGACTGGTCTTATATAAGGGAGGTTCCCTCCCATCAGGGTTGCCGGTGATCAATTGTTCTGGTCTCATCTTTGATTCCTGTTCACTTTGTAGCCTGCTGTTTCGTGCCTGCATCTTCTGCTAACAGATAAGACATTTTCTTCTTTTTGTTTTTTGTGCTTGCTTTTTGCATTTTGTCCTGCACTTCTGTGGGGGTCTGCCGGGTCCCCTCCAGGGGCTTGTGCTCCTCTCCGTTTAGTTCAGCCACTGTTGTTAGTTCATTTGCCTTTTCCAGTTTTTTCAGTGGCTGCTGTTTAGTTTTTGTTACACCAGAGAACTAATTTAGGTGGTAGAGGTCGTGTGATCTCAGGTGTTTTTGTAATTAGTAGAGTTGGTACTTTTCAGGGTTTTTTGGGGTTGCAGTAAGTGTCCTTCCTATCCTTTTCTATTTAGGAAGTTTGGGCCCCAGCATTTGCTCATACTATTTTCTATCTGTGTCTGTATTTCTTCTTGTCTATCAGCCATTACATGTTTGGGGGCTTTCTATGTTCTTTGGGGATCTGCTCCGGGGCAGATAGTTTTCCTCTTTCTGTCTTTAGGTGTAGTTAGCTTCTTAGGCTGTGACGAGGCGTCTAGGACCAACGTAGGTACGCTCCACGGCTGCCTTTAGTTGTGGTGGTTAGTCAGGGTACTGCAATCCCATAGATTCCAACCTCTCTGGTGTATTTCCTTTTTTGCTTGCTCTCCTCAGCTACCAAATCATAACAGTGGGGCATGGGTACCCAGAAATAGAACTAGCATAACCTTTTTGGGAGAAATACCGACACAGGGGTTAAAAATAAGTTTTGGGGTCACTTCAGGAAGCTCAGATGCTTTCAAGCCCTCCCTATTGGAGCGATACCTACTCACTGATAAATGGGGAAATAATGTTTTCTTTGAAAATGGTAATGATGAAACTTGTACTAACAAACTAGGTAACCTGAGGTGTGATAAAGATGAAGGGTATCAGAAGAACACTCCCTCCTGCGGAGAACCTACCGCAGGATACTGCTCCCCACTAGGACAAAAGCCCGGATGGTGCATGATGAGTAATATTTCAAAGTTTATAGATTTGGCACACCGATTAGTATTACAGCATTCAGCTATATGGAACCTTCCACCATCAATGTATTGGGTATGTGGGGATAAGGCATTTAAGTGGCTTCCAGTAGGAGTCATCGGGAAATGCACCCTAGCTAGATTGACACCAGCCACCTATCTCATCACTCCAGACAGATTAAATCCATTATCTATTCCAAAACACACACTACATAAACGATCTGCAGACAATAGACCTCGCCCAAATGGGAGACCACACATAGTGGAGATGGGGATAGCAAATAAATTTTTAGTGCATTATTTATCTACCCTATGATAACTCAGACATGGGATAAGTTGGTAGAATCCACAGACTACCTAGATGATCAAATATGGGATATTTTAGATATCATGAATTGGTCCCTTGCAGTACAGAACCAGTTAATTATTGTTAGTAACCAACATACCCTCGTGTTAGATTACCTGACTGCAGCTCAAGGAGGGATGTGCCAGATTATTGGACCTGCATGTTGTCATTATATTGATAATTCTAGTGTTTTAACATTTAAAAATAAGCTGGAGGATGTCATAAAGTTAAGGAAACTATATGATGAGGCAAATCTGAAGAATCAAGATTCATGGTGGGCAAATATTTTCTCCTTTCTTAACCCCACAAATTGGTTCAAAGGCATAGGGGGATGGCTGACTGGGATAATACAAGCTGGCCTACAGGTTTTATTGATATGTCTTGCTATCTATTTAGTTTTTAAAATTTGTTTGATGTGTATTAAACATGTACTAGGACACAGAGGGTATGAAGATATGTATTGATCAAATGAAGGAACAAAAGGAGGGAATGTTAGAGCTGAACCAGCATTTTTAAAGTTCAGAAGGCCTTGTTTTCTGTCAGACAGGCTGATACGTACCAGAAGTCAAGATAAGATGTTCCTCATTTTGGTCAATACACCCCAACCCGCCTGAGTAGTTCTAGGAGACAAGGGCAAGAATGGAGTTTTCGGTTGAAATCAGTATTCTACGTATTTTAGTGATAAGTTGTATTAACCGCCATATATGGTAATTCCGCTTCCTGCTTCAGGGGTGTATATAAGACCCTTATCCAGCAATAAAGAGCAGAGTTTATTGATGCAAACTTTGTGTCTGTGTCTTATTCTCTCTGGTACCACGTTCCGAGGAGGAAAGGGTTAACGAGACAAAGCAGTGACGACAGTATCAATAAAGCATCAGCTTGGTATGCAAAAAATAAACCCTCAACCAGGCCCAGAACACGAAAAGTAGAGACTTTACAAGTCTCGGAAAATGGAGCCATTTATTATTTTTAAACAAATTTGGGATTTTTTTTCACCACTTAAAAAAAAAAAAACCTATACATGTTTGGTGCCTGTGAACTTGAAATGACCTGGAGAATCATAATGGCAGGTCAGTTTTAGCACGCAGTGAACATGGTAAATAAAAAACACAAAAAACAACTGTGGAATTGCACTTTTTTTGGAATTTCACTGCACTTGGTATTTTTTCCCATTTTCCAGTACATGATATGTTAAAATCTATGGTGTCATTTAAAAGGACAACTTGTCTTGCAAAAAACAAGCCCTCACATGGCCACATTGACCAAAAAATAAAAAAGTTATGGCTCTGGGAGTAGAGGAGCAAAAAATGAAAATGTAAAAACGGGAAAGTGGCCCGGGAGTTAAGGAGGTTAAAGGGTATGGATACCTTCGAAGGCTTTTTTTTTACTTAAAGTTTAACTGTCATTATAATTTTTCTTAAATAATAACGTATAGCAAGCGATTTTAATAATATTTCAAATATACCTTATAAATAAAATCCTAAAGAAAACCTTTCAAAACCTTCTAGATATCCCCCTATGCTGTTTTTTGAAGCAAACCCATATTCAGTTCCACAGATACTGAATACAGCTTTCTAAAGGTGGAGGGGAGCCTACAAAGTGTGAATCCCATGTACTGTATGTCAGTGCATCTATCTACAGGTTACCTCAGTCATATAGTACACAGTGTTCCAGCTCTGTCAGCAGTTAGTCTGCACACAGCTCACCTGCCTGTCAGCTGGTTCTTGTGTGTTCCGTGATGTCAGCAGTTTTCCTCAGTGTATAGCACAGACACACAAGACAATTAGCTGACATGGGAGAAGGAGCTCATGAGCATCGGCAATTCCTTGCAGTGTTTACCACACATCTTCTGCCCTGTCAGCTGGTTCCTGCGTGCTTAGTAACATCGGCACTTCTCAGTGTTTTTGATCTTCCTGAGGTACATTTTCTGGAATTTTCAGACTCACAGGCAACACAGGAGCCAGCAGCTGACAAACTAACACTGATAATTGCCGATGTCACTGAGCTAACAGCAAGCAGCTGACAGGGCTAAAGGAGCACTGCAGTGAACACTGAGGGGAAGTGCCAGTGTTAGGCCGGAGTCACACTAGTGAGAAATACGGACGAGTGCAATGCGAGAAAAAATCGCATTGCACCAGGACCAATGTTAATCTATGGGGCAGCTCCTATCATCCGATTGTTTCTCGTCCGTTTTATACGTGCGAGTGAAATCGCAGCATGCTGCGATTTGCAGCGTATTATGGGAGAGACTCGCCAATGCAAGTCAATGGGTGCGTGAAAAAACGGATTGCACACGGACCAGACATGTGACTTGCGAGAAAAACACAAGAGTTCTCCTGGTGACAGGAAATTCAATCATGCTTTATCAGGAAGTTTTGACATGCAAATTAGCCTGGCATACTCCACTCCTAACCAGGAAGCACGCCTCCACGGAGTAATCATGACCAGACATATCAATGTCGAAACGCTCCTAGTGCTGGTGCAAGAAAGGCCTGTTTTGTGGGACCAACGCGACCCCCATTACGCAGACCGCTCCCGGAAGGATGTGGCATGGAGGTCAATATGTGGCCACATGGTCCCTGGTTTTGAAAACCGACCTCGTGCGGAGCAGCAAGAAATTAGTAAGTACATTGATGTAACAATTTTGTTAACAGTGAAATAAAAACCTAGAATGCAGGATATCTTATGTGTATCCTATATGACCCATATTTTATAGGATACACATTTGCACCATCACAGGCCACATTACACTGAGGCCTACATGTTGAAACACATACAATGTGATTGATAAGGTTTTTCGTATCTTTCAATTTTCAGTGAATGATGTCACTAGACGGTGGCGGAGTTGCCGGGACCAGTACCGGCAGGAACGCCAGCAATTAGGCCGGAGTGGGGATGCAGCACCCAAAAAAAGAAAGTACCTGTTAGGGTCTGCGGAATGCACCAAATATATGATGTAAAGAGGTGCGTTCGCAGCTCGGGGTCCACCGTGCAGGCGGAGCCTGCTGCTAGTAAAATGGCGCAAAAAGTGAACTCTGTTATCCCGCAGAGTCGCCAAAATAAACGCCGTAACGCGCTGTAGCAATATGTTCGAACTCTGTTATTCCACAGAGCCGCTAGAAGGAGTGCCGCAGCTCTATATGGCGATGTGTGCAAACTCACTTAACACCACTGAATCGCAAAATAAACACGCTAGGGTGCTGTCTAGCGTTGAAAGCGAACCCTGTTACGTCACAGAGTCGCTGAGAAATACTTCTGGGTCCTGTCAGGCACCCAGGTACACAGTTAACTGCTAAGCGAACATAGAACGTGATCATGCGCTAATGTCCTCATGGGAGACACCCGCAATCTATGGCGTCTGAACGCCAGGCCCTGAATACGGCAATCAAACTCCTCACCGGTTATGCAAGTAATCTAGGGCATCTAGGACACCGACCCTGAACAGCTAGCATACCAAACTCCTCACCGATTAAGTCGGTATTCTAGGGGCTTATTTCAGCCGGGCCCTAACCACACACACGCATGACCACACTGGCGCAAAGCATATGACGATTGATACTAGCGCATGGCGACCCAGCCATGCTACCCTTTTATAGTAACAGCTACAGGACCTGCCAGAAACAAGGACCAATGAAACTTGTTCCAGAACACCAGTAGTCACAGGACCTTCCTGGCAGACCAATAGGAGCTGCTGCAGTACCTGAGAATGTGACCCCTGATCTCCAATGAGAGATCTCACTCTGGGCATGCTCAGAAGGGGAAAACAAGGACTTTGTCCTAAAGACATCTGCTCGCCGCTAACCAGTTCTGGTCACAATAGCAGAGCCTGGAGGAGCAGCAGTAATCCTCTGCACACTGTTAGACTGGGCGAGACGCTGGGACTGACGTCTAAGCGAGCAGGCTCCACTGCGGACGGAGATGAATGGGATACCGCAGCGGGACTGGTTCGAGACTCCCCTTGTGCAGCAGCAGGAACTTGAACCCTAACAGTACCTGTATTATGACTGGTAGAATTTTCTGGGCCCCAGCATGGATCTTAGACCTTAAGTAACCTTGTACACATGTTGTACTGTCAGCAGTAATTATTTATTGTAATGTTCAATGTTTTCTATCACACAGAATGAAGTCAAACCTTACTCAACATTGACCCTGTCGGTGAAGGTGACGAAGTGGCTGGCCCATCTTCGGCACCCCCCGACAGCAATCAGCCAGCAGCAGCACCACCAACACCATCTGCAGCAGCAGCATCCACACAGGAGGCTAATCCTGAGGAGGAAGATGTGGGCCACAGCAGCAGTCCTACAGTGCCGCTTGAAATGTCACCCTTGCCTTCTGCCATACAACTTCGTGGATGCCACAGAAGGGTTGTTTCAACCTTTACTACAAGAAGGCAAGTGGATACTGGGGTGCTGAACTATCTATCCAGGGCTGCCCATGACGATGGGGAAGAGGCCTTTTTCCGTAGCCTTGCGCAATACTTGCACCCGCTGCCGCGTTCACTCAGATTGCGTGCCCGAGGTGCTCTACAGATTGTACTGGACGCTTGTGCCCCACCCAACCCAACCCAATCCTGTGCCAATTTTTTCCTTTTTGGAAAGTTGGCAGTTGTCTCGCACCAACCTTCTGCCGCTGCAAGACCTTCCCCACCAGCAGTCAGGGGAAGTAGACTCGGCCCCCCTACCTTCCAGTCACAGGCCACCCAAACCGAAGTCCAAACAATCTATGGACACTTGTCTGAGTTGAGTGCACCTGCCCAATATGCCCACTTGAGCAGACACAATGTTGGAGGCTGGTCCCAACATGTGTCTGCTCGACATGGGCATATTGGGGGGTATGAATCCATGGGTTACTCCCATAGCCAAGATGTCAGGCATCCATACCATTCTCACCACTATTATGTTCCACAACCACAGGAGCAAACCTTGGGCCTGAATACAGCCTGGCCATCTTCCCTATCACAGGGTGATACAGAGGTTGCCCAACAGAGCAGACCACCTTCTACACAAGGTGACCGTCCCCTTTCACTTCACCCCCAACTTACCACAACCTATAATGAGGCTACGTGGTGTCCTGGTTTTTGTTATTTTTTTATTATCTTGTATTTTATTTCTTCATCTTTTATTTTTGGTTTTCATTAATATTTGTCCATTGTACGACACTTGCATATTATGAAGCCTGAATGGTAGGCCGTTACAGCCATATGATGGAAATATGGTTGAACCAATTTTTATACAAAGTTAATCAGAATTATCCAAAAAACACAAACCATGCGTCTGATTGTTCTTTAAGCATTATTTTATTATGAACCTAGATTTAAGGGTATCTTCAAAATACTTAGAGGCTTCAAAGGGTAAAACTTTACAAAAACACTGTGACAAACTGCCATAACTACTACATAGACACTACATTCTGTTGCCAGGGAGTAGATCTCTCAGGGGAAACAAAATAATTGGTTAAAACATCACGCACTTTTAGCCCAGAGGGCTGACGACATTGAGGATGGACGGGTCTTGCATTAGTACGATCAGGACTTACATACTCCACATCATCATCAACATTGGATGGGCAATCATGGTATCTGGTGAAATTATGCAGTACAACACACGCCTGTTTAACCACATTAACATTGGCTTCACCAAGTTGAATAGCGGACTGGAGAACCAGCCATTTGGCACACAGAATACCAAATGCACACTCAACAAGACGGCGTGCACGGGAAAGTCTAAAGTTAAATATAGTGAGCCTGTGGTTCAGGGCTCTCCGTGGATACGGCCTCATGACGTTGCGCGTCAACTGAAAAGCCTCATCTGCAACCTTGACATAAGGCAAGGCTTCAATATTAGTCCCTGATAGGTTACTTGGGGTGGGATGTTCAACTCATTGTTGCGCAGCCGCCGACCCACAATGGAAGAATTGAAGACTCTTGAGTCTCCAGTTCTTCCATAGGCCCCAATATCTACAATTATAAACCTGTAGCTAGTGTCAACCAGGGCCAACAGAACTACTGAAAAATATTGTTTATAATTGTAATATTGGGACCCTGAGTTCAGCGGCTTACGCACATGGATGTGCTTCCCATCCAGGGCTCCTAGACAGTGTGGAAACTGGCAGATCTCCAGAAAACCACAAGCTATACACAACCAATCTTCCATTTGCGGCTGAGGCATGACCAGGTGATGGAGTCGGGACAAGATTTCTGCGCATGTTGACCTCAAAATCCCAGAGATGGTTGACTTTCCAAGTAAGAATTCTAAATGCAATGCTGCATATGACATCCCCGTGGAAAGAAATCTAATCGGAAAAGAGAAAATAAATATGATAAGCCATGCAGTTAAATAGATGTTTATACATTGATGACCCTTTAAGTCCATAAATAAGAAACCTTGGCACAAAAACATGAAAATCCAAGCTCTGTGTTTGTTGGGTAATATACAAGCTTATTTCGTATATGAAAACTTGTGGGGGGTGACACATAGATCAATAGAGGTATAAATAACAAAGGTATAAGGGCAGGTAATACATAAGTGTATAAAAGAGATAATCAATATAGAGGTTGCATACATGCTGTAACGTAAGGATTAGGCGCTCCTCTGCAGAAATTGCTTTACGCATGCTGGTGTCCTGAAACGTTATCCCTGGGCGCACAATCTCCAACAATATATCAAATGTGCGAAGGGACATCCGACAATAAGCAAAAAACTTGTCGGGATTGCTACGCAGAGATGCGTACAGACGTTGGAAATGCCTTTTACTGACCCGTTGCCTCAAAAGCGGATGGACCTAAAATCTTCTCCGCCTCCTCGGATCCACAATCACTGGGTATGGGTCACCAAAATGTCGTGACAATACCCAGTTATACAACACATGCTCAGTTGTGTTAAAAGTAAGTGTGTCTCCCATATTTAGGACAAAGCACAACTCACACAACCCAACCACAGAGTGAAAGGCAAAGATTGGAGGGTGCCACCTGTTGTAGAGGCAATAAATAGGGTTGATCATGATGATTTTAATGGGTTTCAGGCCTAAAAACCGTTATTTGTCCGTTTTGCAAGGCGGCGATAAAATCTCGCCGTACGGATGTCATACGGATGCCATAAGGATGTTTTGATGCGAGGAAATCGCATCCTCACATTGCAAACAGATGACATACGGATCACTTTTCAGGGGACTTTTCTGCGTATTACGGCCGTATAATACGGACCGATTTTTTATCTTTGTGTGTGACCCCGACCTTACTGAGCTCATTTTGCCTTGTCCTGGCAGAGTGGCTCTGTGTGGACAACTAAGAGCTGACAAAGCTCATCAACTGTGCACTGTGTGACTGAGGCAACCTGCTGATGCACTGACATACAGTGCATTGGATCAAGCATTCAAATTTATTTTATAAGGTATATTTGAAAGATTATTAAAATCACTTGGTCTACATTATTATTATTAAATGAAAACTAAACTAATAGTTACACTTTAAATCAGTGTATTTTGGGCTAAAAATGTGGTTTCATTAAACTTTTTGCCTCTATGTTGCATTGTTAATATCGTCTGCCAAATTGTAAACAGAAAATCTCTCAGCTCCTTCTAAGGCCATGTTCACAAGTTCAGTATTTGGTCAGTGTTTTATATCAGTATTTATAAGCCAAAACCAGAATTGGGTGAAAAATGCTGAAGCGGTGAAGTGTTTCTATTATACTTTTCCTCTGATTGTTCCACACCTGATTTTGGCTTACAAATACTGATGTAAGGGGGCGTGGCCTAGCTCTGGGCATGTAAAGTCGCAGGAACTTGGAGCTCTGACTAAGATTCCCCTTAAAGCAACAAAAAAGCTTAAATTGAGGTATAAGAACAAGTTTTGCAGACTCAGATCGCAGACTTAGCTTATAAGCTTTAAAACAAGACCAGGATTGAGTCCCTAGCTGACAGGAATCAGGAGATATCAAGTTGTAAAGAAGGTGTCTTCCTTGCCTGCCTTTAGTCACCATATTGGATTCGCCATCTTGTTGCTGAGGCCCCAGAAATAGAGCTCATTCTCCTTAATAGAGGACGCTAAAATCAACAACACCTAGGAGCCAGCAATATTTCTACAAGAAGAAGACGGGACCTTAGAAATCACAGAGTACTACTAAAGACATAGGGCTATCTTAAGCACAGGACCCGCCATCTTGTTACTGCTTGTGACAGAAAAGTAACTGCACCTTCCAGGAACAAAGACAGAATTACACGCAGCTGCCTCCGTGCCGGTCCTGGTGTCTCTACACAGGAAAGCGGTGAGTTAAAAATCACCTCAGTGGGAATTCCCAGTCACTGACAAGAGGCGCCATATAAGGTTTCACAGCTCACTGAATTTGGGCGGGAAAACCTGAGCGTGTGGGGAGAAGAAGCCGGCCATTAAACATACGGAGTTCTAGGAGCTCTGGAGTGGCAGGAAAACAGTCAAACCCACAAAAAAAACCACCAACAGCTCAAATTTACTATTCTTCATACCATAATCTAAAGTTAACTCGGACAATTACTGTGGAGATTTAACTCTATCCTATCCTGTCTGTTTTACTTATACTGGCAATTATTCAGGCATACAACAGCGGCAACCTGAGCAACAGCTCACAGGAATAGTTTATTAATTACATACCAGCTACTATTTTTACACAAACTTGAAGGTATAGAGTCATTATATGAGTTTTGTTTTAACTCTATAAACATAAAACACAGTACTGGCAGCGAATCAGCTGAGTGATAAAAGCTGATATCAGAGAGAATCAAAACCACGGCTTATTCTCTCCCAGTGCTAAAATTACTTATTTATTGTTCCCTATAAGAATTAAAGCGGTTAATTTACAATATTCTAAATTTACAATACTACCTAAATCTGGTTGTGTGATTACCATTGAATTCTTGTTACATAACCCTTACTGACTTTCTGGATATTTAAAGGATTCTGCTGTGCTATTAAATAGAAATCTCGTTATCACTCACAACGAAGTCTAGTTTATTTAAAGGGGTGGAGAATTTGTTTCACACAACTGTATAATATTAATTTTATGAGGCTACAAATTCTTGCAAGTCTTGTCCTCAACATAATTCATTGAATCTGTAATTTCCCAGCATATAGAGGATTTTGACGTCATTTTGAGATATACATATACTGCCCCTTTGATTGACAATTTAAAGGGGTTGTTGCTAACATAACCAAACTCACAGCAAATATCAAGAAAGACGTCCTATAAGTCTTTCCAAACAAATTTCACTGCTCTGCTATTATTGCCCCTTTATCTGACTACTTTGAGGGATAATAAAAAAAATCAACTAAATTTATAGTATTAATCCAAAAGAGAGACTTACGTCTTGCCAAAACAATGGAACAAAGGGGCGAATCTAAAAAATCTCAGAAAAACAAACTGCTCCCATCACATTCTTTTGCCAGACCACCTGAAGACTCCCCAAAACCACTAAGTCCGACAAAATCAAGATCTCCGCAAAAAGGGGATGACTTCATACCTAATAAAACGGCACATCAATATAGCAGCTTTATTAAACCAAATTCACAAAGAAGCATGCTACCACAACTGCCCAAAAACAAAACTAATTTATCCCAACCAGACCCAAAAGACAAGAACCCAATACTTCCAACATCCTTTAAGTCCACTTCTACAGACAACATGGATACTTTTGTTTCTGCAAAAAGAAGAGCCCCTGAGGAAATGGACATCTTTGATGGCACTGATTTGGACTCATTCTCGGAGGACGCCTCTCCAAATGAAGGACCAGTATTTCACAGGAATAAGAAAGATCGCCCTAATCCTCAACAACAGACATCCAAACTGAGTCATGAAGAAGAGTTTTTCCAAAAGATCACAAATCTTATAGATGAAAGACTCAGACTTGGTTTTGAGAAATACCAGACCTCATTCGACGGTGTCTGCCGAGGCATCACCCAAAGGCTTGAAAAAAATGAGAAAAAAATTGTTGAAGTGGAAAACAAAATGGAGACTCTAACAAACCAAAACATGGAACTAAAGAAAGAAATTAACAATCTAAAAATAAAAATGGCTGATTTGGAGGACAGGAACAGAAGGAACAACCTGAAACTCCGCGGCATTCCTGAAGAAGTTAAACAGCAAGATCTCTCAGATTTCGTAAAGACGATATTCAAAAAAGCTATCCCGTCTCTTTCAAATCTAGATCTATGCATTGACAGAATACATAGGTTGCCACGACCTAATAACATACCTAACGAAAAGCCAAGAGACACAATCCTTCGAATGCATTTTTTTGGTACAAAAGAGAGGATTCAAAAATTTATTAAAGATAATGGCTCTCTTCCCGATCCATATAACCAAATAAAAATCTACACAGATTTGTTAAACATACATTGGACATGCGTAAGTCCTTTAAAGAAATCACCAACCTTTTGAGAGAAAGAAATATACAATACAGATGGGGCTTCCCTACCAAACTGCTGTTTCACTACAAGGGGAAGACTGTTGCAATAAATTCTCCAGAAGAAGGCATGGAGTTCTTCAAATCTCCCACCTGAACATCTCTTCTTGAATAGTGGGTATATTCCACGTTAAGTTACTGATTAGCTTCATTTATACTCTAAAAGAAACGAGTAATTGAAAGACCACTTAACTCTTATAATGCCTCATTTCAACTAGGGGAATCTTGGTGAACAATCACCACACAAACTTTTCCCCACTTCAAAAGAGATCCCATCGAGAGTGTGGATCCTTTAAGAGAACTCTCTACTGGGACTTGATTTTGTTACAATTGTTCTATTATTGTATTTTACTGCTAAGTTTTCTTAATTGGATTATTTTATTTATTTATTTTTACCTTACTATCTTTTTTTACTGTTTCATTAATATTATCCTGAGTGTGTTTTCAGCCTTTTGATTCTCATTATGCACATGAAAATAATGTCGTACAACGTCAGAGGGCTCAACAGTCCCTGGAAGCGATTTGCCCTGTGGAAGGAGATCAGACTTTCCCAAGCGGATATCATTTGTCTGCAGGAAACAAAACTCATCAAAGGTAAACATCCCTCTTTCTCTCACAGAAACTACCCACATATCTTTTCATCTCTTGGCCCGAAAAAGAAAGCCGGTGTTATGACTATAATTAAAAATACAACCCCGTTCCAGTTGATTGAGGAGATAGACGACCCTAAGGGAAGATTTCACATCTTGGTTTGCCAACTAAATTCCATAACTTGTACCATAGTAAACATCTATGCACCTAATAAAAAACAGTTGAATTTTCTTAACAAATTAATAAAAAAAATCCAGATTCACAGAAAGGGAGAACTGTATCTACTGGGTGACTTCAACATTGTCCCCGACGGGAACATTGATTCCACCTCAACTACACGTCATTTAGCACCCTCACTCAATAAATGGCTTATTAATAACGAACTATATGACACATTTAGATGTTTAAATTCTTCCTCAAGGGAGTATTCTCATTACTCCAATGTTCATAAAACATCATCAAGAATTGACCTTTTATTAACAGACATCTTTTCTCTCCCCAAAGTTAGAAAAGTATCTATCCTAAATAAATCAATTTCGGATCATTCTCCGGTCCTAATAGAATTAACTCTAGGCCCTTTTTCCAAAAATACCTTCCTCTGGAGGTGTAACTCCATACTATTAAAATTCCCTGAATATAAAAAAGAGGTTGAGGAAACTCTAAAACTTTATTTCGATGAGAACAAATCAGATAAGATAGACCCCTTTATCATTTGGTGCGCGCACAAAGCGGTCATCAGAGGTAAACTGATACAGATCTCTTCCAGACACATCCGTAAACAAAGAGATAAAATAAAGAATATCCAATCTCAAATTAAACTAAAGGAAAACCTCCAAAATAGTCGAGCATTTCCATCCCCAGAAATCCACTTAGAATTACTAAAACTAAGACAAAATTTGAAAGAAGCCATTCTAGATGATTATGATGTAGTAATTAAAGCATCAAAATTTAAAGTTTACTCAGAACTAAACAAGCCCACAAAATTCATGATGCAAAAACTAAAACGAGATAGGATTCGAAATAGAATCAACAAAATTAAAAATAACTTAGGTATCACCAAACAACATCCCAAAGACATAGCAGACACGTTTGCAGACTACTATTATAACTTATACAATCTCAATCTTGATCCATCGTCTCCCCTACCAGATACCAAAAATATTCAAAACTTTTTCAAAGACCTACAACTTCCAAAATAAGTCCATCAGATCTGAGTTCTTTAACATCACACATTACCTCTTCTGAAATATCTGAAACTATACACAGTCTTAAGTCACAAAAATCTCCAGGTCCCGACGGATTTGTTAACGAGTATTATAAAACTTATGTAGAAATTTTAGCCCCACACTTAGAACAGATTTTCAATCAGGCTTCCCTTAGCGGACACTTTCCCAAAGAAATGTTGGAGGCTATTATTATAATGATTCCCAAACCCCAAAGTGATCCCGAAGAAGTTCAAAATTATAGGCCCATATCACTTATTAATTCTGATCTAAAAATCTACTCCAAGATCCTAGCAAACAGACTGAAAAAAATCCTTCCTAAACTAATAAATAGAGATCAGTTGGGATTCATAGAGGGGAGGCAAACATCAGATGGCACCAGGAGACTGCTAAATACTATTAACAGGATTAACACCACCAAATGCCCAGCAATTATCTTATCTTTAGACGCTGAAAAAGCCTTCGACAGAATCAACTGGGAATATCTAAAATCAGTTTTATTCCATTTCGGCTTTAACAAAGATTGGCTGTCATCGGTGTTTGCACTCTACTCCTCCCCTAGCGCTAGGATCTACATCAATAATAATCTTTCTAAATCCTTCCCCATTAGCAACGGGACCAGACAGGGATGCCCCTTATCACCACTTCTCTTTGCCCTCGCCATCGAGCCTCTGGCAGAAATGATACGAGAAGATACATCAATCTCAGGTATCGATACACCCACAAGACAATACAAGATAAGTTTGTTTGCCGATGATATGATACTAACCCTATCAGACCCATTAATTCCACCGCTTCTCTTCTAAAAATAATAGATTTGTTCTCTTCAATTTCTTTTTTTAAAATAAACAGAAAGAAATCAAAACTGCTACAACTCAACGTAAGCGATCGTATTAACAAAATTTTGAAAAGATTAACAGACTTCACCTGGGAGGATGAAGGGATTTCTTACCTTGGAATTCTTTTCACTAAAAAATCACAATCTACTATAAAAGCAAATTGCGATGCCATCTTAGACACTATTTCAAAAGATTTCCAATCCTGGAGCAAAATTGGTCTCACATGGACAGGCAAAATACTAGCAGTCAAATCAATTGTACTCCCTAAAATCCTTTACGTCTTTAGAGCACTACCTTTAAACTTCCCGACCTCTTATTTAAACAAATTTCAATCCTCTGTGTTCTCTTTCGTTTGGAACGGGAAAAAAGCAAGGGTGGCCAGGGATGTTCTTTTTAAGAGCAAATCCAATGGGGGACTTGGATTACCTAACATTCAGGCATACTTTTGGTCAAATCTAATAAAACAAAGCATATATTGGGTAAAGGAGAACACGCTTCCAGCTTGGATTGAACTAGAAAAATTTCATGTCAATTACCGCTCATTGAAAGAATGCTTACTTAATCATATTTTCCAACTAAATCGTTATAAATTGCTTCATCCTATCTTTTTAGCCGCAACCCAAGCATGGGACAAAATTGCTAGACCACCTAAGAAACATAATAAACTAGCTAACTTAAATAACTTCCCACTCTCCCTGATTGCAACCATCTATAAATTCCAAATCCCAGAGCGATGGATCCAAATAGGCATAAAAAAAATCGGTGATATTTATGTGAATAACAACTTTGTTAGTTTTAGCGACATTAAACTAAAATTTAATATTCATCCATCGGACTTTATGCACTATTATATTCTGAAAGAACATGTTCAAAACTTCATCCATAAAGTGCCTACAAAGGCAGAAGCTGTACACTTATTACTCAGTAATATAGGGCATAGGGTCTTCTGGAGCACCAAATACTTATACACTCTTTTCAACAAGGACAATAAGTTCCAAAAAAATATCTATATGTCCAGGTGGGAAACGGATCTACAGATCTCAACAAGTCCAGAGCAGTGGGAAGATGCTATAAAATACACATACTCCTCTAACATATCCCTACCCCTTCATGAATCCTTTTATAAGATGCTAACTAGATGGTACTTCACCCCAGTAAGATTAGCACGCATCAACAGCGACCACTCACACCTATGTTGGAGGGGATGTGGTTCCAGAGGAGACTTGCTCCACATTTTCTGGACTTGCCCAAAGATTGCACTATTATGGAATCAGGTTTCCCTACTTATCAATAATTTCCTTAAAAAAGACTACCCTCTTACTCCACAAACAGCCTTGCTATCTTTGGGACTAGAAGACATTCATCCTTCCAAGAGATATGTTTTGGTACATATCCTACTAATAGTCAAAAACCTGATAGCCTTCCACTGGAAACAACCAGATACCCCACAAATTGCTGACGTTGTCGACAGACTTGACATCCATAACTCTTTGGACCTCAAATTCGCAAGGATCAACGGCTGCATTAATAGATATGAGAAGAAATGGAACCACTGGAATTCAATATTTCCCAAACCCTAAACATAACCCTAATCCTTTTTACTGGTATCAGGTGCCTCAGGATACCTTATTAAATTTTTTTTTTTTTCTCTTCACTTGTTTAATATGTGTTGCCTAGAATATGTAAAGTTATTTATTCTGAGTTCTCTACCCTCAACCCATTCCCTTTACCCTTCTATTACCCCTTTTCCCAAAGACCCTTCCCATTTCCCCTCTTCACAAATCATCTTGGAGAACAGATGTAAGGCGAAAATATCAATATGCTTTGATAAAGTTAATTTGTTGACTGTTAAAATTAACAAAATGTTAATAAAAAACTTTGGAAAACAAATACTGATGTAAAATATTGACCAAATACTGAATGTGTGAATACGGCCTAACAAAAATTGTAACTCTTTTATCAGACTAGATTAGTTAATTGTTCAGCTCTAGTGTTGAGCGATACTGCTCGATATCTAAAAATATCGGATCGGAATGGTATCGCCGATATCACTAAATATCGGCGATATCCGATTCCGATACCGGAAGTCCCATGTAAGTCTATGGGAACAAAATATCGCAACTAAAAAAAACCTTTATTTCCTTGTAAACACTAAATATACACACATAGAATACATATATATATATATATATATATATACATGTCATTGTGACATATATATATACATATATGTATAGTTTATACACTTCTACATAGTAAAATATCCTCTGATTCAATTGCCGGGTAAAGCCGGCTTCTGTGAAAAGACAGAAGCACCCGACATGAAATGACACTTGGTGTACATAGGGTTAACCATGTCTTTTCATGTTGTTTGCTATCTGATTTGCACAAACAATTACATCAGTCTATGTGTGCAAAATTTCACACCTGTAGGGGTTAATTAAAGGTGTAAATTCGTTGTAAAAAAAACGGACTTTTTTGCTACGAATTTACACCTTTAATTAACCCCTACAGGTGTGAAATTTTGCACACATAGACTGATGTAATTGTTTGTGCAAATCAGATAGCAAAGGACATGAAAAGACATGGTTAACCCTATGTACACCAAGTGTCATTTCATGTCGGGTTCTGCATTTTCACAAAAGCCTGCAATTGAATTAGCGGCTATTATACTATGTAGAAGTGTATGAACTATAAATATAAATATATATATATGTGTCACAAATTCAATGACATGTATATATATATATATATATGAGGTGTAAAATTGTTTAAAAAAAATGCGTGGGCTCCCGCCCTATTTTCGCAACCAGACAGACAAAGCCAGCGAATTGGGGCTGATAATAATAGCTCAGAGAGGGACCATTATTTTTGGCCCCCCCTGGCTACTAACATCTGCCCCCAGACACCCCAGAAAAGACAAATCTATAATTAGATTCGCCCTTTCTGGCACTTTGCCCGTCTATTCCCATTGCCCTGTAGCGGTGGCGAATGGGTTAATATGGGGTTAAAGCCACATTGCAATTGAAAGGTGACCTTAAGCCAGGTTAATAATTGAGAGCTGTCAATTAGACAACTATCAATTATTAATCCTATTGCATGAAATAAAAATAAAACACACACACTTTAATTAAAAATCATTTTAATGAAATAAAGACACATGTTTTTGACCATCTTTTATTTGACTGCAAAAACCATTTCCTGTAATAAAAATAAAATAAAAAAGCAAAATTATTCTTACCTATCCCATGCACAGTCAGGTCCCACGGTGTAATCCTTCAGAAAGGGTTAATGTTTACTGCAGGGATCGCAGCTAATGCTGCAGCCTCACAGTAAACCCCCAAATGAATAAGTTCCTCTCCTGGCTGACAGGAGAGGAAGTGGAAAGCTTAATTGATTGCTTTCCACTTTCACTTCAGGTCAGCCAGGGACACAATCAGTGACGTCAGAGGGAACTGATTAACAAAAATAGGGGTTCCCTTCGAATAAAAAATGGCGTGGGGTCCCCCCTATTTTTGTTAACCAGCCAGATGAAGCAGACCGCTGAGGCCTGGATTTTCAGGCTGTTAAGGAGCCAAGATCCATGGACCTTGCCAGCCTGATAATACCAGGCCACAGCAGTCTGCATATCTTGGCTGATTAACAAAAATAGGGGATCCCCTCGAAAAAAATTGGCGTGGGGTCCCCCTATTTTTGTTAACCAGCCAGATGAAGCAGACCGCTGAGGCCTGGTTTTTCAGGCTGGTAAGGATCCAATATCCATGGACCTTGCAAGCCTGATAATACCAGGCCACAGCAGTCTGCTTAGCTTGGCTGGTTAACAAAAATAGGGGATCCCCTCGAAAAAAAAACGGCGTAGGGGTCCCCTATTTTTGTTAACCAGCCAAGTAAAATGCAGACTGCTGCGGCCTGGTATTAAAAGACTGTCAAGGCCCATGGATTTTGGCCCTCAACAGCCTGATAATACCAGGCTACAGCAGCCCCACATTTGGCGCATCAAAAGATGTGCCAATTGTGGCACTTTACCCGGCTCTTCCCACTTGCCCTGTAGCGGTGGCAAGCGGGGTAATAAGGGGTTAATGTCACCGTTGATTGCACCGTTGAATAAGCCCGGTTAACAATGGAGAGGTGTCAATAAGACACCGATCCATTATTAATCCCAAAGTTATTAAATGCATAAAAAAAAGACAAAGCAAGAAAAAAGTATTTTAATGAAATAAAAGAGACAACACAGTTTTCATTTCTTTTATTGTACTCTCATTCCTGCGACGCCATCTATCTCCTGTAAAAAAGAAAAAAAACAAACCAACAGTATACCACCTGTCCGACGCAGTCCATAGTAACGACTGTCCCACGACGATCCAGCTCTGCTACATCGCAATGACAGGCAGAGCCTGTCATCGCGACGCAGCACAGCTGATTACCTGCTTCCCCGGCGGTGACGTCATCGGACTGACTGCTTTACGGCCGGGATTACCCAGCAGTCACTGCAGTTATCACGAGAAACTGCATGTGAGCGCCGGGGAAAGATGATGGCGGCCATGAAGCAGTCCAGGCCGTGACCGCCGGAGATCTTCTGCCAGGTAAGTGCCGCTGACTCCTGACAGACCCGACCGACGGACACTGACAGTGACAGACCCGACGGACACAGACAGTGACAGTGACAATCCCGATTCCGGTATCCGATATGACGAAAATATCGGTATTCGGAATCGAAAGCCCGATACAGCTAATATCGGCCGATACCCGATATTTGCAGTATCGTATCGCTCAACACTATTCAGCTCTCCTTTGAGGTGGTTTTGGTCATAAACCAGCTGAGAGGAAATAAAAGAGCTAAAAATTCCCCATCAGATCTAGCTTACTTACTGATAATTAAGTAAGCCATAAACTTTAGACTAATGCCATCTGAACCTGTTGATATTGGAGGGCTAAGCTCATAATATAATTTGTACTGTATAGGTGAATACTGACTATTTCCTGACATATGATGGAGGAGAAAAGTTTCCAGTATGTCAGATTTCTGATGGTTGATTGTTTTGATCAACTATAAGGAGGTGGAGGGGAACCTCACGTGCCTTCTCTCTCTCGGGCACTGTACACACAGTCATCTGCGGCACCTCAGCATTTATTAATGTAATGTGCAGTTTCCTAATGTTATTGTCATGAACTGTAATGTAAATGTACTATGTTATGTATTGTGTTTTAGCTTAGGGATAGAGTAGGACATAGTATACAGCCATAGGTGATTAGAGTGTAAGGGGGGCATCATACAGATAGGATAGCATAGAATAGATGTAAGAGTTAGTAAGGTATAGGCAGCAAAGGGGTTAAGTAAATGGGAGGGTCAAAGCACAGAGCAGGGACTTGTAGTTGGGTTTCTTCCTGGTTGTGGTCAGAGCCCGGGCAGCCTGCCCAAGGGCCGGTCAAGTAAGCAAAGTGATTAGCCATGGGGATAAAGCTGTGATAAAAGTAAGGGGCCCCAGGCAACGAACAGTGCAATCGGGCACCAGCTCGATAGGACCATCCCCAATCAGGATTTGGGGTCTATGACCGTGGCGAGAGCTACAGTGGAAGCATTCCTGGCACCTCTTCCCACTAGAGCAGGACAAGGGGCTGATAAGTAACTTGTGATGGGAGACAACAGGAGGGACAAGGACTGTCCAAAAGATACGGCTGGGTCTCCCAGGCAGAGGAAGCTGCTAGTAAGTTCAGGGCCTGTACAGATGACAGGGAAAGAAAGGAAGAAGACTAAGGAGACTATTAAAAAAAGAAAACAGTGAAAAAAGTTTTAAAAATTTAAAAAAAACAAAACAATACAAAAGTTCAAATCATGACACTTTTGCCCCATTAAAAATAAAACAATTATAAAAATAATACACCTATTTCGTGTTGCTGCATTTGTAAAAGTCTGTTCTATCAAAATATAAAATAAATTAATCTGATCGGTTAACAACATAATGGAAAAAATAAAAATGCCAGAATTATGTTTTTGGGTGCTGCAACATTGCAATAAAATCAAATAATAGGCAATTAACCCTTCATCCCCAAGGGTGGTTTGCACGTTAATGACCGGGCCAATTTTTACAATTCTGACCACTGTCTTTTTATGAGGTTATAACTCTGGAACGCTTCAACGGATCTGCGCGATTCTGAGATTGTTTTCTCGTGACATATTGTACTTCACGTTATTGGTAAAATTTCTTCGATATAATTTGCGTTTATTTTTGAAAAAAAATGCAATTTTCAAACTTTGAATTTTTATTCCCTTAAAACAGAGAAATATGTCACACAAAATAGTTAAGAAATAACATTTCCCACATGTCTACTTTACATCAGCACAATTTCGGAATCAAAATTTTTTTTTCTTAGGAAATTATAAGGGTTAAATGTTGACCAGCGATTTCTCATTTTTACAACAAAATTTACAAAGCCATTTTTTTTAGGGACCACCTCATATTTGAAGTCACTTTGAGGGGTCTATATAGCAGAAAATACCCAAAAGTGACACTATTCTAAAAACTGCACCCCTCAAGGTACTCAAAACCACATTCAAGAAGTTTATTAACCCTTCAGGTGCTTCACAGGAGCTGAGCAACGTGGAAGGAAAAAATGAATATTTAACTTTTTAGCCACAAAAATGATCTTTTACAAACTTTTTTTTTATTTTCATAGGGGGAAAAGGAGAAAATGGACAGATAAAGTTGTTGTGCAATTTCTCCTGAGTATGCCAATAGCCCATAAGTGGGAGAAAACCACTGTCTGTGCGCACAGCAGAGCTCATAAGGGAAGGAGCGCTGTTTGACTTTTTCAAACTAAAATTGGCTGGAATTGAGATTGGATGCCATGTCGCGTTTGGAGAGCTCCTAATGCGCCTAAACAGTGGAAACCCCCCACAAGTGACACCATTTTGGAAACTAGACCCCTAAGGAACTTATCTAGATCTGTTGTGAGCACTTTGAACCCCAAGTGTTTCACAAAAGTTTATAATGCCTGGGTGTGAAAAAAAAGAAACAATTTTCCACAAAAATGATTTTTTAGTCCCAAATTATTGATTTTTCCCAGGGAAATTGGACCCCAAAAGTTGTTGGCCAATTTGTCCTGAGTAGGCTGATACCCAATATGTGGGGGGGGAAACTGTTTGGGCGTACGGCAGGGCTTGGAAAGGAAGTAGTAAAGTTTTGGAATGCAGATGTTGATGGGGGTCATGTTCCGTTTGCAGTGACCCAGATGAGCCTAAACAGTAGAAACCCCCACAAGTGACCACATTTTGGAAACTAGACCCCCTAAGGAACTTATCTAGAGCTTTGGTGAGCACTTTGAACCCCAAGTGCTTCACACAAGTTTATAATGCCCGGGCATGAAAATAAAAATCCTATTTTTTTCCCACAAAAATTATTTTTAGTCACTAATTTTTTATTTTCACAAGGGTAACAGGAGAAATTGGACCACAAACGTTGTTGTCCAATTTGTCCTGAGTACGCTGATACCTGATATGTGAGGGGGAACCACTGTTTAGGCGCACGGCAGAGCTCGGAATGGAAGGAGCACCATTTGACTTTTTCCAACCAAAATTGGCTGGAATTGAGATTGGACGCCATGTTGCATTTGGAGAGCCCTGATGTGCCTAAACAGTGGAAACCCCCACAAGTGACCCCATTTGGGAAACTAGACCCCTAAGGAACTTATCTAGATCTTTGGTGAGCAATTTGAACCCCCAAGTGCTTCACACAAGTTTATAACGTAGAGCCGTAAAATTAAAAAATCATATTTTTTCCACAAAAATGATCTTTTCACCCCAATTTTTATTTTCCCAAGGGTAACAAGACTCCAAAAGTTATTGTGCAATTTGTCCTGAGTACGCTGATACCCATATGTGGGGGTAAACCACTGTTTGGGTGCATGGCAGAGTTTGGAAGGGAAGGAGTGCCGTTTGACTTTTTCAACGCAGAATTGGCTGGATGCCATGTCGTGTTTGGAGAGCTCCTGATCTACCTAAACAGTGGAAACCCCCCACAAATGACACCATTTTGGAAACTAGACCACTCAAGGAACTTATCTAGAAATGTGGTGAGCACTTTGAACCCCCAAGTGCTTCACAGAAGTTTATAACGTACAGCCGTAAAATAAATTTTTTTTTTTACAAAAATGATTTTTTCGTCCCCAATATTTTATTTTCACAAGGGTAACAGGAGAAATTGGACCCCAAAAATTGTTGTCCAATTTTTCCTGAGTACGCTGATACCCAATATGTGGGAGAAAACTACTGTATGGGTACACGTTGGGGCTCGGAAGGGAAGTAGTGACGTTTTGGATTGCAGACTTTGATGGAATGCTCTGGGGGCGTCATGTCGCATTTGGAGAGCCCCTGATGCACCTAAACAGTGGAAACCCCCACAAGTGACCCCATTTTGGAAAATAGACCCACAAGGAACTTATCTAGATGTGTGGTGAGCAATTTGAACCCCTAAGTGCTTCACAGAAGTTTATAACGAACAGCCGTGAAAATAAAAAATATTATTTTTTACAAAAATTATTTTTTTCGCCCCAATATTTTATTTTCACAATGGTAACAGGAGAAATTGGACCCCAAAAGTTGTTGTCCAATTTGTCCTGAGTACGCGGATACCCAATATGTGGGAGAAAACTACTGTATGGGTACACGTTGGGGCTCGGAAGAGAAGTAGTGACGTTTTCGATTGTAGACTTTGATGGAATGGTCTGGGGGCGTCATGTCGCATTTGGAGAGCCCCTGATGTGCCTAAACAGTGGATACCCCCACAAGTGACCCCATTTTGGAAAATAGACCCCACAAGGAACTTATCTAGATATGTGGTGAGCGCTATGAAGCCCCAAGTGCTTCACAGAAGTTTATAACGTACAGCCGTAAAAACAAAAAAAAATCTTTTTTTTTTTAAAAAAAATGATATTTTTGCCCCCAGTTTTTTATTTTCCCAAGGGTAACAGAAGAAATAGGACAAATTGCACAATAACTCTTAGGGTCCAGAGTACGCTGATACCCCATGTGGGAGTAAACTACTGTTTGGGCGCATGGCAGAGCTCAGAAGGGAAAGAGCACCGTTTGACTTTTTCAATGCAGAATTGGCTGGAATTGAGATCAGACGTCATGTCACATTTGGAGAGCCCCTGATGTGCCTAAACAGCGGAAACCCCCCAATTCTAACTCCAACCCTAACTCTAACAAACCCTAACCCTAGTGCCAACCCTAACCACAAACCTAACCCTAACACACCCCTATCCCTAATCCCAAACATAACCCTAATACTAACTTTAGCGCCAACCCTAACCCTAACTTTAGCAGCAACTCTAACCCTAACCCTAATGGGAAAATGGAAATAAATACATTTTTTTAATTTTATTATTTTTTCCTAACTAAGGGGGTAATAAAGGGGGGATTTGATTTACTATTTATAGCGGGTTTTTATGATTGGCAGCTGTCACACTAAAAGACGCTTTTTATTGCAAAAAATAGTTTTTTGCATCGCCATATTTTGAAAGCTATAATTTTTGCACATTTTGGCCCACAGAGTCATGTGAGGTCTTATTTTTTGCGGTACGAGTTGACGTTTTTATTGGTACCATTTTTGAGCACGTGACATTTTTTGATCGCTTTTTATTTCGATTTTTGGGAGGTTAGAATGAACAAAAATCAGCAATTCATGAATTTCTTTTGGGGGAGGCGTTTATACCGATTCGCGTGTGGTAAAATTGATAAAGCAGTTTTATTCTTCGGGTCAGTACGATTACGGCGAAACCTCATTTATATAATTTTTTTATGTTTTGGCGCTTTTATAGAATAAAGACAATTTTATATAAAAAATAATTATTTTTGCATCGCTTTATTCTGCGAGCTATAACTTTTTTATTTTTTCGCTGATGATGCTGTGTGATGGCTCGTTTTTTGCAGGACAAGATGACGTTTTCAGTGATACCATGTTTATTTATATCGGTCTTTTGATCGCGTGTTATTCCACTTTTTGTTCAGCGGTATGATGATAAAGCACTGATTTTTTGCTTTGTTTTTTTTTTTTTTAAGGGGTTCACAAAAGGGGTTAACTAGTGGGACAGTTTTATAGGGGGGTCGTTGCAGACGCGGCGATACCAAATATGTGTACTTTTTTTGTTATATTTTTTTTATTTACAGGAAGAAATGAATTTATTGGGGAATATTTTTTTTTTTACACGTTTATTTTTATTTTTTTTTACTTTTTTACATTGTCCCAGGTTGGGACATCACTGTAAAATGTCAGATCGCTGGTCTCACAGTGTGCACAGCACTCTGTGAGACCAGCGATCTCACAGGCAGCCCTGCAGGCTTCTCAGTGCCTGCTCTCAGCAGGCACTGAGGAAGCCGCCTCCCTCCAGGACCCCGGCACCATCTTGGATCCGGATCCTGGGAGGGAGGAAGCCCTCAGAACAGCGCGATCACATCGCGCTGTTATGAGAGTCTCAGGGGAGCCCGCAGGGAGCCCCCTCCCTGCGCGATGCTCCCCTGTGCCCCCGGTACACCGCGATCATGTTTGATCGCGGTGTGCAAGGGGTTAATGTGCCGGGAGCGGTCCGTGACTGCTCCTGGCACACAGTCCCAGGTGTCAGCTGTGATAATCAGCTGACACCCGGCGGCGATTAGCTGCGCTCCCCCAGGGAGCGCAGCTGATCGCTATGACGTACTATCCCGTCCATGGTCAGATTGTCACGGGTTTTATGGACGGGATAGTACGTCAGATGTCAGAGAGGGGTTAAAACATTGTATCTAGCCAAAAATGGTATAAGTAAAACATCAGCTCAGAGTACAAACAATAAGCCATCATACAGCCCTATATCCTGAAAGATAAAAGTTACAGGTCTAGGAAAATGGAGACAAAAGCAAAATTTTCTTTTTTACAAATTTTCCAAACATTTTTCACCACTTAATTAAAAAAAAAATATATGCATGTTTGGTATCTGCATCTACGCACTCGTACTGACCTCGAGACTCATATTGGCAGGTTAGTTTTACCATACAGTGAACATGGTAAATAAATAAAAAACAAAAACAGTTGTGGAATTGCACTTTTTTTTTGCAATTTCAATGCACTTGGAATTTTTTCCCTTCTTTCCATTGCATCACATGATAAGCTGAATGATGTCATTCAAAAGTACAACTTGACCCTCAAAAAACAACCCTCATGTTGCCATGTGGATGGAAAATAAAAAAGTCTCTTGGAAAAAAGGGATGAATAAATGAAAATTAAAAATGGAAAATAGCCCGGTGGTTAAAAAGACAGGGAGACACGAAGTGCAATAAGGTCTTGTCCGATATACAAGTAAAAAGGTGAGGGAGATAGGTAACTGCTGCTGTGGTTGTTGTGAAGGATGGAAGTATTTAATGGCAGCTTACAATCCTCCTGAAAACATGTGTAGCTGTAACCGGACACCTGGTCAATTCACACCCCTACTAGCTAGCTAGTATCAAACTCCTACAGGAAGACTCCTGCAAAGCCCATGCCCTATAGCTGCTTTGTTCAGACAGCTAGGATTTCATAAGGAGAATACTGATTTATTTCATGTCCTAGCCACACACCGGTTACATTTTCAAGGTCTCTGGAATTTGCTGAATGCATTCGAGTGTCTGGATCAATTCTGGCACCCCAGGGTGAGGAGATACGTAGAATGGCTAGTAGGAGGCAGGTAGCAAATTTTGTTTGGTCTCAACGCCGAGCAGGGGCCCTGCCAGATCCGGAGGTGCCAAAACCCCCTCCCTATTACCGTCCACTAAGGCGTTATGACCCATCAGAGGTTTTGGAGTTTTTAGCTGCTAGATGCAGGGGGGAGGATTTAAGTCCTGCCCAGGGTTCAGGAGGGGAGTGATCTCAAGGGGTTAAATGTTCAATGTATTGCTTTTTCTCTGGGGAGGTTGCAACGACATATAATGTGGGGAGAAGTCAAGGAATAGAGGGTACCACTAGCTTCTCATGTGGTATCCCCTCCCTCACAACCATGGCCTTTCATCTGAATGATAACTATTACTAACACTTATAATTTGCATACTTTGTCCTACCACTATTGTATTTGCATATCTGACCATTGTATATGTATAACCATTGTGTATACAAAAATATTTAGACTTGAGAGTCCTCAGTGGTTGATACCTTTTAATGGCTAACTGAATACACCATTGTGTATACAGTGTTTTGGCTAGTGTGCCCTTAAATATATAATCTGAGCTTGGCCTGTTGTTTAACCTTGATCCATTCTCAGCCTGGCTGCCGCACTTCATGTCCTCAGAACTACCAACCCTTATCCTTGGAGACTTCAACATCCCCATTAACAGTCCTACTTCCACATCTGCATCTCAGCTTCTATCACTAACCACTTCTCTAGGCCTCTCACAGCTTTCAACCTCTGAGACACACAAGGATGGCAACACCCTTGACCTGGTCTTTGTCCGCCTCTGTTCAATTTCCCACCTAAATAACTCACCGCTTCACTCTCTGACCACAACATTCTCTCCTTCACGCTCACAAATCCTCCACCACCCCAGCGAACTCCTACCTACCGCACATTCAGAAATCTGCAAGCCATTAACCCTCAGACACTTTCAGACTCCCTACCCTCTTCGCTGTCCCAATCTCCTCTTTTTCTTGTCCTAATCTGGCTGTTCAGCACTACAATGACACTCTTAGAAGCACCCTTGACCAAGTAGCACCGCTCACCCTCAGAACTTCCAAACACACAGTAAAACAGCCCTGGCTCACATCGCAAACTCACCTTCTCCAGCGATGCTCTAGGAGTGCTGAATGCCTATGGAGAAAAACCCGCACCCCAGAAGACTTCATCCACTTTAAATTCATGTTAAGAACTTATAATGCTGCCCTTCACCTCGCCAAACAGACCTACTTCACCACACTGATCTCCTCACTAGCCAACAACCCCAAGAAACTTTTTGACACTTTTCACTCCCTCCTCAGGCCAAAAGCACAAGCCCCTATCACAGACATTTGTGCTGATGACCTGGCATTCCCACTTTATAGAAAAAATAGATACTATCCGTCAGGAAATCTGCTCTCAACCACCAAGTGCTGTGACTCCCATCCCACCCTGCATTTCCCCTGGCTCAATTTCCACATTTGATCCCATCACAGAAGAAGAAGTCTCCAGACTCCTCTCTTCCTCTCGTCCGACTACATGCACTACCGACCCCATCCCCTCACATCTCCTCCAGTCTCTTTCTCCTGTTGTCACAACTCACCTAACTACAATCTTCAATCTCTCACTCTCCTCTGGCATTTTCCCATCCTCCTTCAAACACTCCATCATTACTCCACTACTAAAGAAACCCGCTCTTGACCCTTCCTGCACAAACAACTACAGACCGGTCTCCAATCTCCCCTTCATCTCCAAACTTTTGGAGCGCCTAGTCTACTCCCGCCTCACCCGTTACCTCTCCACTCACTCCCTCCTAGACCCTTCACAGTCCGGCTTCCGACCCCTACATTCGACTGAAACTGCACTCATCAAAGTGACCAATGACCTTCTGACAGCAAAACGTAACGGCGACCACTTTCTGCTCATTCTACTCGACCTTTCTGCAGCTTTCGACACGGTTGACCACCGTCTCCTACTGTCCAGGCTCCACTCTCTAGGTATTAAGGACACTGTTCTCTCCTGGTTCTCCTCCTATCTTTCTGACCGCTCCTTCAGTGTTTCATTCTCTGGCTCCACTTCATCTCCTCTCCCTCTCACTGTCGGTGTACCCCAGGGCTCAGTCCTTGGCCCCTTCTCTTCTCTCTCTACACCGCCCCAATTGGACAGACCATCAGCAGATTTGGCTTTCAGTACCATCTTTATGCTGATGACACACAATTATACACGTCATCCCCGACCTTACCCCCGCTGTACTACAGAACGCCACCGACTGTCTGTCCGCAGTCTCCAACATCATGTCTGCTCTCTATCTGAAACTCAACCTCTCCAAAACTGAACTTCTTCTGCTCCCGCCGTCTACTAACCTCCCTAAATCTGACATTTCCCTCTCAGTGGGCGGCACCATAATAACACCCCGGCAGCAGGCTCGCTGTCTGGGTGTTATGTTTGATACCAATCTCTCCTTCACCTCCCATATACAATCTCTTGCCCGCTCTTGCCGCCTACACCTAAAGAACATCTCTAGAATCCGCCCTTTTCTCACCATGGAAACAACAAAAACCCTCACTGTAGCATTGATCCACTCCCGCCTGGACTACTGTAACGCTCTATTACTTGGCCTCCCCATTACTCGACTATCCCCTCTCCAGTCCATCCTTAATGCAGCAGCCAGGGTCATCCATCTGGCTAATCGGTACTCGGACGCGTCCGCTCTTCGCCAGTCCTTACACTGGCTGCCCATTCATTATAGGATCCAATTCAAAGTACTTGTTCTCACCCACAAAGCTCTCCACACTGCAGCACCCCCCTACATCTCCTCCCTCATTTCTATCTATCGGCCTAACCGACTGCTGTGCTCTGCAAACGACTTTCGACTAACCTCTGCACTAATCCATACCTCCCACTCCCGACTCCAAGACTTCTCCCGCGCTGCGCCAATCCTCTGGAATGCTCTACCCCAAGAAATTAGGACTATCCACAATTTGCATGGTTTCAGGCGCTCCCTCAAAACACATCTGTTCAGAGCGGCCTATCACATTCACTAATCAAAGTCATTCTATGTGTAAGTGTGTGTGTGTGTGTAGCCCATTCACTATCTCCATCCATCCCTCACTCCCTTAAGATGGCTGGACCATCATTGTAAATGCACCATTGTATATACACACCTGTATTTTGTATCTCCCCCACCTCATTGTAGATTGTAAGCTCTCACGAGCAGGGCCGTCTTATTTTGCTTTAATTACTGTATTGTTAACGTTGTGACTTATGACTTGTGTTTTGAAACTGTTAAACTGTAAAGCGCTGCGGAATATGATGGCGCTATATAAATAAAGATTATTATTATTATTATTATTATCCATGAATCCACACGTCTGTGTTCTCGGCCTAACTTTTCATGCTACCTGGGCTGGTTTCTGGCCCAATTTAATCTTGTTAACGGACCGGACTTACATCTAACGAGGAACTGATATCAGTCTTACTGGGCTGACCAGGTGCTGTTTCACTGGTGCTAGTGAAAGGGGCCTCTCAGCTTGTCAGGGTTGAGAGTGAGTGTGGTGCCACGTCAGTGACTGCGTGGGCTACATCCTCTCACTCCCCATGCCTCCCTGGGCCCGTGTGGACAGGAGTGTCTGTGTAAAGACAGGGGAATTCTTTCCTCAATTGGTTTATTGTGAAATATTCTGGATTTTTTTTAATGATAATTGTAATTGGGGCTTTGAATGGTTTAAAAACGGATAGGGTTAATCTTGTAGAAAGTCCTTGATCGAAGCTGTATAATGGTGTCACCAAGCAAACTGTAAAACTCTACCAATGCATTTCTTGAACTGTGTGGTGTTTGTCCTCAATATTTTTATTTATTAGACTGAGGAGCAGAGCAATGCGTTCTACACATGTAATGTTTTTTGTGAAATATTCAGTGACTTTTTTAATACTTATTTTATGGTATTTTTTCTCATAATTACTTTACTTTTTCCTACATTTTTTTTAAATTTTGTTTTAATTTATTTCACACATTATGCCCCATACAGTATTAATTTAACAGTAAGTTGGCATTTCAACATTCAAACACATTCAAATTTACTCCCATAACTGGAGCTGGAATAGCTATAGGGTAAATTCGACACCTTGGCTCCAATGCAAAACAGATCTGGGTCTGTTAGGATCCAGAAGTTCGTGCTCCTTCCAGCACCTGGTGATGGCTAGAATCAGAGAAGGAACCACTGTCAGTGCTTCATAAACTATATGCAAGGCATCTCATCCTTCTATATGGGAAATTTGACTGTGTCTAACAGCTTGCAGCCTATTTTGGCAGCTGCACAATCCCCATGCAGCTGCCTTTTCTGCAATGATGTTTCAAAACTTTAATGCAGAGCAATATGTGGCCTGTCCCAAAGTGTAAAGTCATTGAATAGGCATTTTCACAATGAAAAAAAACTTGCCCAGCACCATTTCTCACACTGCTGAAGCATCAGACAGTTGGCTAATGACTTTTTTTTGTGGTCCTGCAAGTTTCCCCATTATACCCTGCAGCTATGACATCTTGTGGATTATGATATCTTGTACAGTGGTGGTCAATACATGAACCGTCAGAGATCAGCAGTTACCAGTAGAGCATAGTTTGTAAATCAGAGTTGCTTTCTATTTCCAGAGTCACTGATTAAGTGTCTCTATTTCCTGTAGAATGTAAGTTCTTATGGTCAGCAAGGTCTTTTCTCTCTCTCTCCTATAAAGTGTAAGCTCTTATGATCAGCGCATTCCTGTCTCTCTTCTCTAGTACATAAGTTCTTATCATAAGAGTCCTCTCTTTCTCTCTACAATACAGTGTAATCTCTTATGGTCAGGAATTTTTCTCTCTCTCTCTATCCTCTTCCCACATGTATTTTCTGAGCAATTACAAGCTTTCCAGTATTGAGATTTAGTTTAAAAAATCTAATTTTTGGGGGAAAATTCAACAAAGCAGGTGAATTCGAATATCAAAAGATCCAGTCACTTTAATGTCTACTCTCATTAATGCTCAGTTGTAAATTTTTACTTTTAGATAAATATTGTGCAATATTGAAAATATGTCTCCCAGTACAATCGAACCTATATGAAGTTCTCTGATTGAATAATATCTGCTGTATATAGGTAAAATGTCCACATTCATTTGTACTCAAGCATTTCTACTTTATGTTATGCATTTCAATTACTTAATGCCATTTTTCTCGATTTCCTTTCATTTATATCTACACAAGTGCATTAAATTGAAATGTAAAAAGTAAACCAAAATGAAGGAAATTTGATGAAAAACAGAAATCAGCCACATTGCGGATGAAAAGATGAAAACTGAAATGACAGTCTACATTTGGAAGTTAATTGCTCTTTATTACTTGCCGTTATGGAACAGATTTCCACACGCATAACAGTAATGTAAACAATTGTGTCTAAATGTTTAGCACAATACAGAATTGTAATAGCCAAGCATTTCCACATTGGCACCAACTCAAATGATCACAGTCTGTGCCAAATTTATGTTGCATCCTCTAAAAAAAGGATCTTATCCAGGATTATTGAGGACTGTGGACAATAAAGGAGATAATGGACTTATGAAATGTTGCCAGCTATCATTCAGTATCTGCAATAATTATTTTTGTATCACTGCATAAGCCAACATTCTTTTTCATTGGGACTCAAACACAAGCCAAAAACTAAACTTTTTTGCAGCTATTTTATCTTAATCTCTTTGAAACAGTAAAAGTAAAATATACTTTCTTCTCACATCAGTTAAAAATTGCTGACATAAAAGGTTATGTTAATAAAATTATGTAATTTATCAAAATTTATATAATTTAGAAATGTATAATAGTAATAGCAAACATAGGAAAAACATACAATTTATATTCTAAAAGAAGTTTATGCAAAATTATGCAATTTTTTTTATATTTACAGGTCAGATATTACTTGCATATTCTATATTTTAATTCATTTTTTAAAAGTTCTTTTGACGTACAATAATTCTGAGCAAAATCATTTAAATTGGTTGTACACTATTGGACCGCTCCTCTGCTTTGGTCTCTGTGTCTCATCATGGTTGATCTTGTGACGTAAATAAAGTCACATGACTGCTAAAGACAATCACTTAAATTTATGAGTGATATGTTCTATATTTAACCCCTTCATCACTTTGCAATTTTCCGTTTTTGCATTTTCATTTTTTGCTCTCCTTCTTACCAGAGCCAAAATTTTTTATTATTCAGTCAATATGGCCATGTAAGAGCTTGTGATGAGTTGCACTTTTGAACAACACAATTGATTTTACCATATAGTGTACAGAAAAATGGGAAAAAAAATCCAAGTGTGGTGGAATTGCAAAAAATTTTTTTACCATGTTCACTGAATACTAAAATTCACCTGCCGTTATGTTTCTCCAGGTCAGTATGAGTACTCAAATACCAAACATGTATAGGTTCTTTTATGTTTAAATGGTGAAAAATATTTAGAATTGAGAGTCCTCAGTGGTTGATACCTTTTAATGACTAACTGAAAAGAAGGTAACAAATTGCAAGCTTTCGAGACTACTCAGGTCTCTTCATCAGGCAAAGACTAATACAACATCTGAAGTATCACATATTTATACACAACACAGCACAGAAACAATGCAATAGATAAGACAAGTGACGTGAAGCAGAACTGTCATTATGGGAGAGGGATGAACAGTTGTGGCAATAAATATTGGACTAGTTCATAGATAAGGAGTGTGAAAGTTTTATTGCCCTCTGATTGGGGTCTGGTACTGTTTTGTGATGTTCTCACAGGGTCTTTGAAGCAAATTCCTTAATTGATGTACAACGTCATAAATCCATGTGATATGTTCATTCCAGCATTGAGAGTGTCAAAGGTCACCATCAATTTGTATTCGCAAACTCTCCTGCATCTCTGAGATGTGAAAAAAATTCAAAAGTTTTTAAAAAAGAAAAAAATTGCGCCATTTTCTGAGACCTGTAGAGTCTTCATTTTTCAGGATCTGGGGCCTAGGTTGGAGATTAGTTTTTGTGTACCCAGGGCTTCAGCCCTGCTATATGTAGCTGAAATCATCATCTCCTATGAATTCTGGCCATGGCCAGAGTTCATAGGAGGTCTGATATGACAAGCCGGGGGTCTTCTGCAGACCCCCAGCTGTCATGCCAACCCATCGGTGCACCGTGATCAAATGACAGGGGCGCCGATGGGTGGCTCTTATGATGTGCTTCTGGCACGCTCAAGTTAAATGCCTCATGCTTGTTAACAGCCATGGGTGGATCGTGATCAAATAAGCTGTCATGTGTTGGGAAAGAGACGGGCTCAGCACCAGAGCCTGCATCATAGGGGGTAGACGCCCTTGGGTGTACCTATACATCCTAGGTCGTAAAGCTATTAAAGGGCTCTGTCATTACTTTACAATTTCATTTCATGTAAACTAATTGCCATAGATAAGCACTTCACTAAATACCTTGCTTTGCCAAATTCTGATGCAATCTGAGTTACTCTTCTAGTCACATGATCTCTGGCTGAGAATTTTCTGGCTTCCTGTGGTGTGACTTCAAATTCTTCCTCAGTTCTGGACTCTGGAAACAGACAGTTGGGCAGGGCTTGCCATGCAGGTTGGCGGGACTACATTCAGCAGAGATCACTTTATTTGTGTCAATGCTTCCAGCTGTTCCTTGTATATATACAGCAGGGTGTATATGCCTATACACATAATGTTATGTACTTTGTTCTGTGAAATATATGTAACATAGTAACATAGTTAGCAAGGCTGAAAAAATACATTTGTCCATCCAGTTCAGTCTATAAAATATGTACACTTTATTAAATTCCCATTACAATTTAAATAAATTCAGATCTCTACCAATCCATCCATTGATCCATTCCATCCACCCATCTCATCATCCATGTAAGTGAGGAGGAGTAGGAGATATATTTTAATAATGGGACTGATGTAATGGTTCATTATTTTTATTTGCTGTAGTGTCCTGCATAGGGGCTGTGAGTGAAGGTGGGGGGTGAGGGAGGAGTGAGAGAGGTTTAAACAGAGTTACAGGTCTGTTCTCACTTTTGGCTTTCTGCCCAGCAGAAGGAATAATGGGAAATGCAGTAAGAAGGGAGCAGAGAATTCTGAAGAAGTGATCGCTATGACGACAACAAAGCTGGTGTCAGGGGACAGGAAGTGAAGAAGAGAGGCATAAAAATACATGGAACTTGGCAGAAAAGGTACAGTTAAGTTCAGAACTATTTCCACAGTGACCAAATCTTCCTGATTTGGGCTTTGCATGTCACTATTTTTTATTCAAAATGAAACAACTGAGATGCAATTGAAGTGTAGCCTTTCAAGTCAAGATAAAGGGGTTGAGCAAAAATATCCTGTGAATCGTTTAGGAATTGCAACTGATTTTTTACAAAGCATCCTCCTTTCAAGACCTGAAAAGTAATTGGACAAATTAACTTTACCATAAAAAAAACTACCGTAATTTGTAATATTTTGTAGAGAATCCTATGCAGGCAATGACTGTCTGAAGTTTGGAAGCCATGGACGTCACCAAATGCTGGGTTTCTGCTTTTGCAATGCTTTTCCAGGCCTTTTTGGTAGCCGGCTTCAGTTCTTGCTTGTTTGTGGGTTTTTCTGCATTAAGGATGTGAAATGCATGTGAAAT
>JARQOD010000001.1:643412993-643454133 GCA_033576555.1 Oophaga sylvatica
GGGCCAGGAGACTTTCCCAAAGGCAAGTCTTTCAATATTTTAACTACTTCCTCTTGGGTAACTGGAATATTAAGAGAGTTTATAGCTTCAGGGGCCAGGACTGGTAAATTTAAATTGGATAAATAATTTTTCTATAAAGAGTATCTTTTATTTTCATCCATGGAAGCTCATCCTGGAGATTATTCAATTTACTATAGATATTATATAATAATTTAGAAATCTAAGATGGATTGTAGTGTATAGTGCCATCTTCACTTCTTATTGCTTGGGGATTCGAGGACAAAGCCCCTTCCTTTAATTGCCTCACAAATAGTGTATGCACTTTATTGTCCTTTTCATAATATTTTTGCTTTGTGTATGAAAGAAGTTTCTCTGCTTTTCGCATAAATAGGTCTTTCAATTTATTTCTAATCTCTACCACCTTCCTCAAAACCTGCAGAGAAGGATATGCAGTTAGTTTATGTTCTTCTCTTTCGAATTGCAAAGAAAGATTATTATATTCAAGATGGCATTTTTTTTCAATTTGGAACCCTCTTTAATACAATGATCCCTCATTACTGCCTTATGAGCCTACCACAACATTGAAGGAGAGTAAACCGAGCCCTCATTTAGGTGGAAAAAAGTCAGACAGCTGCACAAGTTAAGTTTTCCTAATGTTGAGGTCCTTGACAAGAAACTCATTCAGGCACCAGTGGCAGGCCCGAGTTAACGGCTGAGAAGACTTGAGGTCCAACAGAATTGGGGCATGATCGGACCAAGTCATTTGTCCCATCTCCACCTGTTGTGAATGGGTTTGAGATGAGTTCTGAGCAGAGGCTCCCTCTGGTGGTTACAAGCGGTACTAGTGAGGATTGTGAGGACTGGGAATCAGGTGTTACTGATTGGTCTTATTTAAGGGAATCATTCTCCCATCAGGGTTGCCGGTGATCAATTGTTCTGGTCTGAATCCTTCTTTCCAGTTTCCCTTGTAGCCTGCTGTGTCGTGTCTGCATCTCCTGCTATCAGATAAGACAATTTCTTATTTTGTGTTTTTGCTATATTTTTGCATTTTGTCCTGCACTTCTGTGGGGGCCTTCTGGGTCCCCTCCGGGGGCTTCTGCCTTCTCAGTTTTGTTCAGCCACTGTGTTTTGTACTTTTGCTTTTTCCAGTTTTTTCAGTGGCTGCTGTTTTTGTTACACCAGAGAACTAATTTAGGTGGTAGAGGTCGTGTGATCTCAGGTGATTTTGAAATTAGTAGAGTTGGTGTTTTTCAGGGTTTTCTGGGATTGCAGTAAGTACCCTTCCTGTCCTTTTCTATTTAGATAGTTTGGGCCCCAGCGTTTGCTCATACTATTTTCTTTCTGTGTCAGTATTTCCTCTTGTCTAACCGCCATTACATGTTTGGGGGCTTTCTATTATCTTTGGGGTTCTGCTACGGGGCAGATAGCTTTCCTATTTCTATCTTTAGGTGTAGTTAGTTTCTCAGGCTGTGACGAGGCGTCTAGGACCAACGTAGGAACGCTCCACGGCTGCCTCTAGTTGCGGTGGTTAGTCAGGGTACTGCAATCCCATAGATTCCAACTGCTCTGGTGTATTGCCTTTTTTGCCTGCACTCCTCAGCTACCGAAACATAACAGTATCACCGGCCTAAAAAAAAATTGTATGGTACTCACAGAAGGGAAAAAATATTTTGAAGGAAGAAAAGTTGTCAGAGATATTTTTCTGTTTGTTGCATTTTTTTTTTTTTTTTTTCCCTCTGTACCTCTGGGTGCTGGGGAGGATCTTTTCTCCCAATGGAGTTTGCACAGTTGTCTGGCCGTGTGGATCAGCTTGCCACTGAGGTTCAGAGTATTGCTGCATATCTTGCTAGGTTGCCTGTTGTGGAATCTAGGATCCCCATGCCAGATTTGTTTTTGGGGATCGAGCTAAGTTTCAGAATTTCAAAAATAATTGTAAATTGTTTCTTGCCTTAAAATCTAAGTCCTCAGGAAACGCAGCGCAGCAGGTTCAAATTATGATCTCTCTCCTGCGCGGCGATCCTCAGGATTGGGCTTTTTCCCTGATACCTGGGGATCCTGTTTTGAGTGATGTTGATGCATTTTTTCAGGCTTTGGGGTTATTGTACGATGAGCCTAATGTCACTGATCAAGCTGAAAAAGCCTTGTTGGCATTAAATCAGGGGCTTGATGACGCTGAGTTATACTGTCAGAGATTCCGTAGGTGGGCAGTCCTGACCAAATGGAATGACGACGCTTTGGCGGCCCTTTTCCGGAAGGGTCTGTCGGATAATGTAAAGGATGTTATGGTGGGATTCCCTGTCCCCTCTGGTCTCAATGATTCTATGTCATTGGCGATTCAAATTGACAGACGTTTGCGTGAGCGGAGAAGTATGCGTGGAATGGTGTTGCCTTGTGAGCCAGCTGCTGAGCCCATGCAGTGTGATGGAGTGGTGTCTGGGGCACAGCGTCATGAGTTTCGAAAGCGCAATGGGTTATGTTTCTACTGTGGTGATGCCTCTCATGCTATTTCAGTCTGCCCTAAGCGGGGAAGACATTTTGCACGCTCAGTTGTCTTGGGTAGTGTTCAGACTAAGTTTTATTAACTGTCACTCTGATATGCTCTCTGTCCTCATTTTCTGCTCAGGCTTTCGTTGATTCTGGAGCAGCTATTAACCTGATGGATTATGATTTTGCTAAACGTTGTGGGTTTTCCTTGATACCCCTACAGAAGTCTATTCCCCTACTGGGGATCGATTTACCCCTTTGGCTGAGAATAAACCTCAGTTTTCTACTCAGGTGATAATGAGGGTTGAACCTGATCACCAGGAGTGCTGCAAATTTTTGGTTCTATATAATCTGCATGACATTATAGTGCTGGGTTTCCCTTGGTTACAGTCTCATAATCCTGTTTTGGATTGGAAATCTGTGTCTGTAACCAGTTGGGGCTGCCAATGTGTTAGTGCCAACACTCCTGTTTTTTCTGCCTCCCCCCAGGCTGAGGATGTTACTGACTTTTTGTTTGATTTTTCTGATGTGTTTAGCGAAAGTAAATCTGCATCCTTGCCTCCCCATAGGAGCTATGACTGCGCTATTGAATTAGTGCCAGGTAGTAAATTCCCTAAGGGTCGCCTTTTTAACTTGTCTGTACCTGAACATGACGCTATGCGGTCTTATATCAAGGAATCATTGGAGAAGGGTCATATCAGACCATCCTCTTCACCCTTAGGTGCCGGTTTTTTCTTTGTGGCCAAAAAAGATGGTTCATTAAGGCCGTGTATTGATTATCGTCTCTTGAACAATATTACTGTGAAATATCAATACCCGTTACCCTTGATTTCTGACCTGTTTTCCAGGGTGAAAAACGCTACTTGGTTTACCAAGCTTGACCTCAGGGGGGCGTATAACCTTATTCGCATTAAGCACGGGGATGAATGGAAGACGGCATTTAACACCCCTGAAGGGCATTTTGAGTACCTTGTGATGCCCTTTGGGCTCACTAATGCTCCTTCCGTCTTCCAGTCCTTCATGAATGACATTTTCAGGGATTTTGTGGACAAGTTTCTGATTGTTTATTTGGATGATATCTTGATTTTTTCTAATGACTGGGACTCTCATGTGAAACATGTTCGAACTGTATTCCAGATTTTGAGAGAGAATGCTCTGTATGTGAAGGGATCAAAGTGTCTTTTTGGCGTACAGAAGATCTCATTTCTGGGATTCATTTTGTCCCCATCTGTTATTGAAATGGACCCGGTCAAGGTTCAGGCCATCTGTGATTGGGTCCAACCTACTTCATTAAAGGCTCTTCAGAGATTTTTGGGTTTTGCCAATTTTTATCGTAAATTTATTGGTAATTTCTCTGTTATTGTTAAACCATTAACTGATTTGACCAGAAAGGGTTCTGATGTGGTGAATTGGCCTCCTGAGGCAGTCTCTGCGTTTCAGGAACTTAAGCAGAGATTTACTTCTGCTCCTGTTCTACGGCAGCCTGATGTTTCTCTGCCATTTCAGGTGGAGGTTGATGCCTCTGAAATTGGGGCAGGTGACGTTTTGTCCCAAAAAGATCCAGAGACCTCTAAAAGTAACCCTTGTGCCTTTTTCTCTCGAAAATTTTCTCCTACTGAACGTAATTATGACGTGGGTAATCGGGAGTTATTGGCCATGAAGTGGGCTTTTGAAGAGTGGAGACATTGGCTGGAGGGAGCCAAACATCAGGTGGTGGTCCTTACGGACCATAAGAATCTGGTCTATCTGGAATCTGCCAAGCGACTCAATCCTAGACAGGCCAGGTGGGCCTTGTTTTTCACACGTTTTAATTTTGTGGTTTCCTTTCTTCCTGGCACTAAGAATGTTAAGGCGGATGCCCTCTGGAGGAGTTTCCTTGCGGACTCTCCTGAGCTATCTGATCCCTCTGTTATTTTGAAGGAGGGTGTAGTTCTTTCCGCCATCTCGCCCAATTTGAGACTTGCTCTGGAGGGGTGTCAGGAGGATAGACCCGAGCGCTGCCCTGTTGGAAAACTGTTTGTCCCGGACCAATGGAAAAAGAGTGTGATGTCTGAGATTCATTGTTCCGCATTGGCTGGGCATCCTGGAATTTTTGGTACCAGAGACTTGGTTAGTCGGTCCTTTTGGTGGCCTACCTTGTCTCGCGATGTCAGGGAATTTGTGCAGTCCTGCGGGACTTGCTCTCGCTCCAAGCCTTGCTCTCGCTCTGGTGGTTTGTTGATGCCATTGCCTGTGCCCAAGAGACCATGGACCCATATCTCTATGGATTTCATTTCCGATCTTCCTGTTTCTCAGAGAATGACCACAATCTGGGTAATTTGTGATAGGTTTTCCAAAATGATACATCTTGTGCCATTACCTAAGTTGCCTTCCTCCTCTGAATTGGTGCCGTTGTTCCTTCAGCACGTGTTTCGTATACACGGCATTCCTGAGAACATTGTGTCTGACAGAGGAGTCCAGTTTGTTTCCAGATTTTGGAGGACTTTTTGTTCTAAACTGGGTGTTCAATTGTCTTTCTCCTCGGCATTTCATCCTCAGACCAATGGTCAAACTGAGAGAACAAACCAGACATTGGAGACTTATCTAAGATGCTTTGTGTCTGCTGATCAGGATGACTGGGTCTCTTTTTTGCCTTTGGCTGAGTTTGCTCTTAATAATAGGGCTAGCTCTGCCACTTTGATGTCTCCGTTTTTCTGTAATTTTGGGTTTCACCCTCGATTTTCTTCAGGACAGACGGAGGCTTCTGTCTGTCCAGGTGTTGACTCTGTTGTTGAGCGTATGCAGCAGATTTGGGACCAGGTAGTGGAGAGGTTGTCCCTCTCTCAGGAGAAGGCCCAGCGGTTTGCTAACCGGCATAGGACTGATGGTCCTCGGTTTAAAGTGGGGGACTTGGTCTGGTTGTCCTCAAAGAATATTCCTATGAGAGTAGCATCTCCTAAATTTAAGCCTAGGTTCATTGGACCTTATAAGATCATGGAGATTATTAATCCTGTTTCTTTTCGTTTGCTTCTTCCAGGGACATTTAAGATCCATAACGTGTTCCACAAGTCCTTGTTGAAGAGGTTTGTTGAGCCAGTGGTTCCTGCTGCTGTGCCTCCTAACCCTGTTTTGGTTGAGGGCAATCTGGAGTATGTGGTTGAGAAAATATTGGATTCTCGTTTTTCTAGACGAAGACTCCAGTATTTGGTTAAATGGAGAGGTTATGGTCAGGAAGATAATTCTTGGGTGTTTGCTTCGGACATCCATGCTAGGAGACTTATCCGTGCGTATCATAGAACTCATCCTGACCGACCTGGTTGCTCAAATGAGGGTTCGGTGACCCCTCCTCAAGGGGGGGGTACTGTTGTGAATGGGTTTGAGATGAGTTCTGAGCAGAGGCTCCCTCTGGTGGTTACAAGCGGTACTAGTGAGGATTGTGAGGACTGGGAATCAGGTGTTACTGATTGGTCTTATTTAAGGGAATCATTTTCCCATCAGGGTTGCCGGTGATCAATTGTTCTGGTCTGAATCCTTCTTTCCAGTTTCCCTTGTAGCCTGCTGTGTCGTGTCTGCATCTCCTGCTATCAGATAAGACAATTTTTTATTTTGTGTTTTTGCTATATTTTTGCATTTTGTCCTGCACTTCTGTGGGGGCCTTCTGGGTCCCCTCCGGGGGCTTCTGCCTTCTCAGTTTTGTTCAGCCACTGTGTTTTGTACTTTTGCTTTTTCCAGTTTTTTCAGTGGCTGCTGTTTTTGTTACACCAGAGAACTAATTTAGGTGGTAGAGGTCGTGTGATCTCAGGTGATTTTGAAATTAGTAGAGTTGGTGTTTTTCAGGGTTTTCTGGGATTGCAGTAAGTACCCTTCCTGTCCTTTTCTATTTAGATAGTTTGGGCCCCAGCGTTTGCTCATACTATTTTCTTTCTGTGTCAGTATTTCCTCTTGTCTAACCGCCATTACATGTTTGGGGGCTTTCTATTATCTTTGGGGTTCTGCTACAGGGCAGATAGCTTTCCTATTTCTATCTTTAGGTGTAGTTAGTTTCTCAGGCTGTGACGAGGCGTCTAGGACCAACGTAGGAACGCTCCACGGCTGCCTCTAGTTGCGGTGGTTAGTCAGGGTACTGCAATCCCATAGATTCCAACTGCTCTGGTGTATTGCCTTTTTTGCCCGCACTCCTCAGCTACCGAAACATAACATCCACCGTTTTCAACATTCTAAGAGTTAAGATATTTCCAAAAAAAATCTATTCTTCTATGTGTATGGTGAGGCGGGGAAAAAAGAGTAGGCCCTCTTCTTAGGTTGATCTATTCTCCATAAATCAAACATTGAGTTGGCCCTAATTAATTTCCTTAATTCCAATGCTAACCTGACTAGGTTTTGTGGAGGCCAAATGAGTATCTATCAAAAACCTCTGAAAAAGGGACGTTAAAGTTTCCACCCACTATTAGGGCCGTCGGAGGCAATTTCTGAAGTAAGGAGAAAACCAAAGTTTCCACCCACTATTAGGGCCGCCGGAGGCAATTTCTGAAGTAAGGAGAAAACCTTTTGTAGAAAACGGATCTGACCCATGTTTGGTGCATAGATATTACATAAAATGGTTGGCTTGCCCTTCAGAAGTGTTTCCAAGACAACAAATCTGCCCCCTGAATCGCTGTGCGCTATGAGCTTTAGTCACCTGTAGTGGACAATTTAAAGACAACAAAATCGCTACTCCAACCTTCTTACTGTCATTGTAAGCTGAATAGGCCCAGGGAAAAGAATTTAGTGCAAACTTAAATGTGCCTGTATGGCCATAATGAGTCACCTGTAGAAACACTACCTCCGCTTCCTGAGACTTCATCTCCTGCAAGGCAAGTCTACTCTTCCTAGGGGAATTAGACCCCTTACAGTAAGTGAAACTATACGAGTTATAGTGTAAGGCTAAGGACCAGTGTCGAGCACACTGCTTACATATGTGGAAGACCCTGGGCATATTTCCCATCCAGGACCTCCTAATATATCCCAGATTACCTTAATTTCACAGGACTTCTTCCACTCCATCTGAACAATCTGAGCTATAACTAAAGGGAATGATAAAACACAAAGGCACAAATAATTTTTAAGAAAAAGTACAAATTTCAGTGAACATAAAACTATATTTCCCAGGATGAACTCCTGGCAAGGAGTTACTCCTGTGGAACAAAATTAGCCCATCAGGAATTTGATGTAAATAAGGTAAGCTGGGAGAAGAGAGATCCAAAGGGATTGCAAATCACAAACCCCTTTACAGTGCATAAGGCAAGAGTCCCCACCAAATCTATATTGTTTATAACATATGGAACACCACATGCCATATAGATAGCTCCACAAATATCAATAATCAGCATAAAAGCGAACAAGTACCAGCCAGTACCTAAAAAAAAAGAAACAGGCATATAATCTCAACCAGAGGCAACAGGAGAGAAGCCCCTACAATAACGCACTACTACAGTAAAAGTCAACTCAGTAAGGTCTATCAGGGGAACCTCTTCCTGCAATGCTCCTCACGCTTGGTCCTCATATTATTTCTTCTTTTTTGGTTCCAAATCGGCTGTGGTGCCCCGGAGGCAGAGAGGAGTCCCAGTCCACTAATTTAGGAGGTTATAGATTAAGGACTTTACAAAAAGCTGGCATGTCCACCAAAGAACGCAGAGTTGCAGAAATTCCTTCACAATGGTCTGTTAGTGTAAAAGGGGAACCTCATCTGTAGGGGATCCGGAGGTCCTTCAGGATGATTAATAAAGGTTTAAGAATTCTCTTTTGCATGGTAATACGAGACAGATCTGGAAATACCTGGATCATGGAGTCCGTGTAGGATAATTCCCTCTAAGACCTGGCCTTTGTCAAAATCTTTTCTTTAACCTTGTAGACATGGAGGCAGCAAATGATGTCACGAGGAAATGGCCTAGACTCTTTTGACTGTGCTTTGTCCGGTGTGCTTTGTATAATTTGATTTGTGTTGCGGGTGAATCTCCAAGGATACAGTTAAAGATAGTTTGAAGTATTAGTTTAGGATTCTCCTGTTCATTTGACTCTGGAACACCCCGTACTCTAATATTACATCTACTGCCCCTGTTAGCTAGATCCTCTAATTGAACCTAAAGATCTTTTTTTACAGTCGTCTGCTGCAATAATGTTAGTTTATGCAGTTCTGACACATGAGATCTAGTAACATCATGATCCCCTTCCAGCGTGTCTATGCAACCTGTCAGTTACTGCAAATCTTCTTTTATACATGCTATCTCAGATCTGCAAGTATCTTTAACTCTTTAATTAAAGCCTTAAAATCATCTTTAGAGGGAAAATGTGTTGGCAGCTTTTTATTCGGGATACTCTCCAAGCATGTGACAACAGAGCTTCTTTATTCAGGAATAAACTGGAACAATATATGATAACCTTAAGAGGTCAGGAATAAATCATTTTTGTGTCTCTGTGCAGCATCTACAGGAGGCTGCTTGTCTCTTACACAGACACAGGAAAACAGGAAATACAGTCACATGCTCTTCCTGTGTGAGCCTCTGGGAGTTTTTTTTGTTCTAACTTTATAAACAGCATACAAAACTAGCAACTAAACACTCATAGACAGGAACGGAATTGTTGCACCAAACATATTCCAACACCCCCACTCAACAACAACTTATTCTGTTAGTCTTATTGCGACTCACAATAAGCAAACTCGAGTACACCACTTTCCAGTCTCTTTGATGTGGCTTGCTTAAACATCGGCAGAGAATTCCGACTTTGGCTGTGATATCCGGACGAGTTGTGGTTGCTATGTACACGAGCGCACCCACTGCTTGTCTGTAAGTTCCATTGCCGGGTAGCAGTTCCTCTTCTCCTTCCAACTTTAAGTAGGATGGATTCATTGGTGTTGACGCACCTTTGGCTTCTGACATTCCAAATTGGTTTAGCAAGTGTTCTGACGAGATAAGAAAGGCGTCGAGCTGGGATACCTTTGTTTGGCCTTTCTGATCTCCTGACTGGAGGTTGACTTGGTTCTTCTGTGTCTTCATTGGTGGCTTCAGAGCTTATCCACACTTCAGTGTTTTCCTTTTCGGTGTCTAGGTTTGGTGATTGAGATTCTTGTTCTTGTTTCTTAGGTTGAATAACTGATGTAACTTCATGGAATTTGAGTGATACAGAGTTTTCATCAATCACTACCTTTCTGCTGATTGTTAATGTGTTGGCCTCTGGATGCAGGATTCTGTATCCCTTTTAAGTTTCGCTATAGTCCACCAAGACTCATTGCTTTAGTGTGATTCCCCCTTGGAATGTTTTTCTTTGGGAACATACAAAAACATTTTGCTTCCAAATATCCTGAGGTGCTCCAGATTAGGCTTCTTGCAGTTCCATAGCTCATATGGAGTTTTTTTTGTGGCTTTACCTGGCACTCTGTTTTGAAGATAGCAAGCTGTCATGATGGCTTCTCCCCAATACGTTGTAGGTAGATTTGCATCAAACATACTTCTTCCACTTTCACAGAAAGTACAGTTCTTTATCTCTGCAATTCCATTTTGTTCTGGGTTGTATGGAATGGTAGTCTGGAACATGATTTCATTCTTTTTCAAAATGGTTTGCACTTTGCCACTTGTATATTCGGTTCCATTACCTGCACACAGGGCTTTTGACATTCTTCTAAATTTGTTAAACACTACAGAAAAATATTCTACAAGTTTCGGTGGAACCTCATCTTTACTGTGAAGAAGGTAAGCTACTGTATATCTGGAGTAGTCATCAATAAATGTGACAAAATATCTCTTCTTGTTAGGAGTTTGAACATTCATTGGACCGCACACATCTGTATGTATCAGATCCAGTACCTATGCAGATCTAGGGGTGATTATTTTAGGAAAGGATTTTCTGGACATTTTCACTCTAAGAGAGATATTGTACTTCATCATTTGACTACTCTGGTTGATTTCAATACCATTTTCAAGTTGAGCTAGCTTCCTTACTGCTTCTGGGTCTGTGTGCCCAAGACGTCTGTGCCATACATGGATACAGTTCTTATGCAGATCTTGTCTAGCACTGTACACTTTCTTTGCATTTTAGCTGATAACATTCATCTTGGATTTTTCCTTCTGCAAGAGTGTGACCCTTCTTTGAGATGATGCAGCTGTTATCTCTAAAAGTAACTACATTCCCCTTTTGTGTGAGCTTCTTTACTGACAGAAGATTGCTTTCAAGGCTGGGATCATAGAGAACATCCTTTATTGGGATCTTTCTGCTTTGTGCTGAGAAAACTGGAGGTGGAGGTAGCCATCTCCTTCTCCTTATGAAGTCATATAGTGACCATTAGCTAGGATGACCTTTTCTGACTTGCTTTCATTAAGGTCAGTGAAGAAATCCTTGTTATTTGTCATATGACTGCTTGTACCAGAATCTATACACCATATATGCTTTGCAGATGGGCTTGTACTGGCAATAAATGCAGCTTCAGCACATGCAGAATCTTCCTTTATAGCTGTTTTAACCCTTTGCTGACTTTTCTGCTTTTTAAGCTGACTCATTCTTGCTTTCCAAATTCCACAGTCTGCTTTAAGGTGGCCGGGCTTTTTACAGACAAAACATTCACAAGTTTCGCTTAGATTGCTCTTATATTTAGGGAAATCCTGTGTCTTTAATGCTGTTTCAGCTCTAGATTCATTACTGCTGCTTACATGCTGTGTTTTTCTCTTGAATTCATCCACAAGTTTGCCTTTAACATACTCTAGTGTCAGCTCATCATCTGGCCATGCATCTAGTGAAGTCATGAATGTGTCATAACTTTCTAGAAGACCACATAATAGAAGTGCAGCAACATGAAAATGTTTAATTTCTTCTGTAATACCCCTGAGATGCTCCACAATCTCTAGGGTGTTTCTTATATAGTCCTGCATATTCTGTCCATCACTTAGCTTAGACTGATACACATTTCTCATGAGATAAAGCTTATTGCTGAGATTTGATCTTTCATACCCTTTCTGTAACTCATCCCACATCTCCTTTGCAGTTGCACACTTGCATATATGCACAATCTGATTATCATCTACACTGAGGGAGATAGTGCTTTGTTCTTTCTGATCCTTCTCTAGCCAATCATCTGTTAATGGATGAGGCACTTGTTCCTGAGTATATTTCCAGACACTTTCTCTAATGAGCAGCATTTTCACCTTGAATTTCCAGCACTGGTAGTTCTGGTTAGTGAGGCTTGGCACTGAGAACTTGACAGGATTGCTGCTAGTGGACATCTTCTCTGTTGCTCTGTGCTGCTTTTGCTTTGGGCTTCTGTTGCTGTCTTACTCTGTCCTTCATCCTCATCCCCAGAGTAATCATCATGTGTGTCAGTCCAGTCTCCTTTTTTATTAGTAGGATAAAGTGCCTCTGGATGATAATTTGTAGAACTTGTGGCCATTATATCCCAGTCTCCGCTGGCCTTTTGTATGGAGACTTTCTTCCTTCCTGTCTGTGATGTGTGCTTAGCGATTTGATGCATCCTGGGGGGAGGGAAGGCTGCAGAAAAGAGTTTTTTGTGAGGTGGACACTAGAGATAAGCGGTGTTCGAAGCAAACTGTTCGCCAATTTCAAATTCGAGCTGTTTTGGGCGGTGTTCGAGCCATTCGACGAACACGAACGATTTTGAAAAAATCCGTCTGTTCAAGGTTATGTTCGATAACTGTTCGTGCACCTAAATCGTCACTGGATTTTTTCACAGTTATGCTGAGAATCACTTTAAATACACAGTTTGAGTGTACAGCGGGGCGGGGGGAGGGGCATAGCATGGATCTCTGCAGAGATAATGAAGATCTCCATTTTTTTTTCTCTTTCCCGCATTTCCAGTGGGTGGTGCAGTCTGTCAGCCTATCAGCAGCGCACACACGGAGCGAAGTGCTTTTTCGTCACACAAGCAAGGGCATGTGTAAATGGCTGTGTATGTCACATGTCCTTGCCCTATAAGACCCAGGCATTTCCCCCCTCGCCACCATTTTCTCACTGCTGCAGCACAGTGTTAGATGGCACTGCTGCTGCTGTGAGCGCTATCTCTCTAACAGTGACTGTAAAGCGAATTTGCAGTTAGACAGGAAGATTTAGGGAGTAGGGAGGGACTAGTTTGTAATTGCAGCCCTTTTAAGGGCTAGGTTACAGCAGTTCCTAGCACTTTTACCAGGCAGGTCTGTGCTCTATATAGACAGATAGGTCAACTTGGGAGTAGTGACTATTTGTAATTGCAGCCCTTTTGAGGGCTAGGTTACATCAATTGCTATCACTTTTTGCCAGCTCCACCAGCGTTGAAATACCGTATTTTTCGGACTATAAGACGCACCGGACCATAAGACGCACCCCAAATTTTCAGAAGGAAAACAGGGAAAAAAAAATAATGTGTCAAATGGGGGTCCGTCTTACAGTCCGAAGTGCTCTGTGTTGCAGGGGTGCTCTGTGGGGTGGCTGTGCTGTGTGGGGTGGCTGTGCTGTGTGGGGTGGCTATGCTCTGTGGGGTGGCTATGCTCTGTGGGGTGGCTGTGCTCTGTGGGGTCGCTGTGCTCTGTGGGGTCGCTGTGCAATATATGGTACTCACATCCCATAGCGGTGGTCCCAATGCAGCCTCCTGTGCTCTGTGGTGTCTGGCCAGCAGCGGGTTCTGTGCTGCGTGGGGGGCTCCGCCGGCATTTCCCTCTTAGCCGGACAGCCCCTCGCAGCTCCGCTGCTGCGGCCTCCTGATACATGGCCGCCAGGGGCCTCCGGTGGCGGTCCCGACGAAGTCTTCCGTGCGGTGGTTCCAGGGCAGCAGCCGGCTCTGTGCTGCAGGGGGGCTCCGCCGGCGTTTCGGTCTTAGCCGGAAAGCCCCCCGCAGCTCCGCTCCCTCCTGCATCTCTGTGGCGTCCTCAAACATGGCCGCCAGGGGACTCCGGTAAGATGGCCGCCGAATCTCATTCAAGTCTCGGCAACGAGATCTCTTCTCCCGAGATCTTGTCCTGAGATAATTTTGGCTGCATCTTGCCTGTAATATAATTGTGGGCATAGTAGCAGTCTGTTGTACTCATTGTATTAGGCCATCTATACAAAGCTCCACCAGCGTTAAAAAAAAAAAATACTCATAATTTTTGGCTGCATCTTGCCTGTAATATAATTGTGGGCATAGTAGCAGTCTGTTGTACTCATTGTATTAGGCCATCTATACAAAGCTCCACCAGCGTTAAAAAAAAAAAAATACTCATAATTTTTGGCTGCATCTTGCCTGTAATATAATTGTGGGCATAGTAGCAGTCTGTGGTACTCATTGTATTAGGCCATCTATACAAAGCTCCACCAGCGTTCAAATACTAAGAATTTTTTTGCAGCCATCATTTTTTGTGCAAACAACTCCAGAATTGTCAATTAGGTAACCACCAGAATGAGTGGCAAAAGGCCTGCTGCTGGTGGAAAGGGGAATAGGTGTGTTGTGAATGGCAAAAAATGTTGTGTCCGTGGGGTAGGTGTTAAAGCAACAGCAACATCTGCAAAAGAAAGACCAACTTCCAGCCAAACTAAGATGTCTATTTCTTTTAGTGGACAATGTGGTACGATCCCTTTCTTACGGGCATGCCCATCGCTACAAATTCCAGATGAGGCACAAAAAAAAGGTGCTTCAACAGATATCAAGTGCTCCTTTAAGTCGGCTCTCCATCTCAACTTCAACATCACAAAAACTCCAGTCCTCAGAGGTGTCACCCCAATCGCACTTGCTTCCTCACCGCTCCCAAGTCTCCAACTGCCCGTCTGAGTATGGGGTAGAACAGATGGTTGAGTCTGCAGAGCTGTTTACTCCTGTTGGTGGAGAGAATGAGGAAGATGATAATGATACTCAAATACCTGATTTGAGTGACAACTTGTGTTTTGTGTCAGGGCAGGAAGAGGTTGGCTCTGAGGACGACGGGTGTGAGAACACACAGGGTGATGATGACGAGGTTGCAGATCCCACTTACTGTTAACCCACAGTCAGACAGTCGATGAGGTCAGCAGAGGAGGATTCGAGTGACGACGAGGTCAGGGTGCGCCTTCCTGGACCGAGGCGTAGTGCTGGAAGCACGTCACCAACTGCATCCTCAACCACAACTCTGACTCTGACCACAAGTCAAGGTGGCTCTTCAGGTCGCATGGGTTCTAAGCCTTGCATAGCCTGGGCATTTTTTAACACCGATAAGGATGACCCAACTCATGTTATCTGTAACATTGTGACCAAAAACTAAGTAGAGGCCAAAAAATCCATAGTTTGAATACTTCATGCATGAACCGTCACATGGATATGAAGCATAAGTTGCAGTGACAAGCTTACTGTGCTACAATGCGGCCTAGCGGGCCGGCCCAACCACCGTCTGTCCCATCTTGTGCATCCGCGACCGCAGCCTCTTCATCCTCTGTGACTGGGGGGACAGCAGTCAGACTTGTTTTAAGACTCAGACCGGGCACCTCTTTACCAGCAACAGCCAGTCAGATTGGCAGGTCATCAGTTCATTTGGAAGTGGAAACACCAGCTGGTGTTGAGCGCTCTCCGACATCGAGAGCACCACCTTTGGATGAAGGCAACCTAAGTTTTGCGCCTGCATCTTCCTCACAGACCGTTAGTTGTCTGGGGACACCCTACTCAACCCTGTCTACGCACAACAGCCAGCCCTCGGTCCCTCAGATGTGGACAAGTAAAAGACCATTTCCTGCTAGCCATGAGAAAGCTAAGAGGTTGAATTTCACCATCTGCAAGCTCTTGGCTACAGAAATGCTGCTTTTCCGCCTTGTGAGGATTTTCGAGACCTTATGACTGTCACAGTGCCCCAGTACCAGATGCCCAGTCGGCACTACTTCTAAAAAAAAAAGGTGCACCTGCGCTCCACCAGCATGTCGCACACAACATCACCGCTTCTTTGAGAAACTCAGTGTGTGACAGGGTGCATTTCACCACAGACACTTGGACAAGTAGGCATGGACAGGGGCGTTACATGTCGCTGACTGGGCACTGGGTAACTATGGTGACAGCAGGACAAGGGGCTGCTGTCCAAGTCTTGCCGTCCCCACGAGTTGTGCGTCAATCCTCTTTATCTCGAAGTTCCTCCACTGCTTCTGCCTCCTCAACCTCCTCTCGGTCCTCCACCTGCACCCAAAGCCTGTCTGGTCATTCCACGGGCTTTCTAACTGAGCAGAAGGGATCCTGCTGCACATCTCCTTGCTATGCTGGCAGAAGGGCTCAACGTAATCAGGCGCTTTTTACGTTGAAATGTCTGGAAAATGTGAGTCACACAGCTGAGGAGTTGTGGTCAGCTCTGGAGAACCAGTTTCATGAATGGTTGTCTTCACTGAACCTGCAACCAGGGAGGGCCGTATGCGACAATGCCGCAAACCTGGGTGCGGCCCTTCGCCGGGGCAATGTCACACACGTGCCTTGTATGGCTCACGTGTTGAACCTGGTTGTCCAGCAATTTTTAGCCCACTATCCTGGACTACATGGCCTTCTGCAGAGGGCACGGTCGCTGTGTGCTCACTTCCGCCGTTCGCATCCCGCAGCTCAGCAACTTACATCTCTACAGAAGTCGTTGGGCCTGCCACTTCACCGGCTAAAATGCGATGTGCCAACACGGTGGAATTCAACTCTGAATATGTTGCAGCGACTGTGGCAGCACCGATAAGCCCTGGTGCAATACGTTCTGAATTATAGCCTGGGCCAACGAGATCCAAAGGTGGAGCAAATCACGCTGGAGGATTGGTCTCAGATCAGGGACCTATGCACCCTTCTGCACAGTTTTGAAATGGCCACAAAGATGTTTAGTGCTGACGATGCCATTATCAGCATGACTATTCTGGTGATTTACATGCTAGAGCAGATGTTAAACAGAATTCAGAGTCAGGTGGTGGATAGTGTTGAGAGATACGATACCGCAAGTATCGGGTATCGGCCAATATTAGCTGTATCGGACTTTCGATATTGACTTTCGATATTTCCCATATATCGTATACCGGAATCGGAATTGTCACTGTCACTGTGAGTGTCCGTCGGTCGGGTCTGTCAGGAGTCAGCGGCACTTACCTGGCAGAAGATCTCCGGTGGTCACGGCCTGGACTGGTTGATGGCCGCCATCATCTTTCCCCGGCGGTCACATGCAGTTTCTCGCGATAACTGCAGTGACTGCAGGGTAATCCCGGCCGTAAAGCAGTCAGTCCGATGACGTCACCGCCGGGGAAGCAGGTAATCAGCTGTGCTGCGCCGGGATGACAGCCTCTGCCTGTCATTCCGATGTAGCAGAGCTGGATCGTCGTGGGACAGTCGTTACTATGGACTGCGTTGGACAGGTGGTATACTGTTGGTTTGTTTTTTTCCTTTTTTTACAGGAGATCGATGGCGTCGCAGGAATGAGAGTATAATAAAAGAAATGAAAACTGTGTTGTCTCTTTTATTTCATTAAAATACTTTTTTCTTGCTGTGTCTTTTTTTTTTATACATTTAAAAACTTTGGGATTAATAATGGATCGGTGTCTTATTGACACCTCTCCATTATTAACCGGGCTTATTGTCACCGTGCAATCAACGGTGACATTAACCCCTTATTACCCCACTTGCCACCGCTACAGGGCAGTGGGAAGAGCCGGGTAAAGTGCCACAATTGGCACATCTTTTGATGCGCCAAATGTGGGGCTGCTGTAGCCTGGTATTATCAGGCTGTTGAGGGCCAAAATCCATGGGCCTTGACAGTCTGTTAATACCAGGCTGCAGCAGTCTGCATTTTACTTGGCTGGTTAACAAAAATAGGGGGACCCCTACGCCATTTTTTTTTTCGAGGGGATCCCCTATTTTTGTTAACCAGCCAAGCTAAGCAGACTGCTGTGGCCTGGTATTATCAGGCTGGCAAGGTCCATGGATATTGGCTCATTACCAGCCTGAAAAACCAGGCCTCAGCAGTCTGCTTCATCTGGCTGGTTAACAAAAATAGGGGGGACCCGACGCCAATTTTTTTTCGAGGGGATCCCCTATTTTTGTTAACCAGCAAAGATAAGCAGACTGCTGTGGCCTGGTATTATCAGGCTGGCAAGCAGGGTCGGACGGAGGCACCGGGACACCGGAGAAACCTACGGTGGGCCCCAGCTCCTGCGTGGTAGGCCCTGATTTGAAAGGATAGGTCACGGGGCAGAGGGGGCGGTGGCCCCGGGGCCCGCGCTCTGAGGGGGCCCACCCGGAGCTACGATACAGTTATATTCTGCGGCAGAGCAGGGAGAATCGCTCTCCCTGCTCTGCCGCCCGGAAGCTATGGGGCCCCCCACCCGTCATCGGAGGGTCAGCTGTATCGGCATCCAGCCGATAAAGCTGACCGCATAGAGAGAGAAGGAGCGAGCGCTCCTTCTCTCCCATAATCCCCCTCAGCGTATGACAGCGGGCGCAATAACATCACCTGCCGGCGCCCGCTGTCAGACGCTGAGAGGGAGAACAGTGAGCAGCACAGGAGCTGGGAGGTGAGTATTTTTTTTATTTTTTTTTTAATGGGGATGCAGTCGAGTCCTGGCTGGTGAAGTCGTCATGTCGGTGTGGGCCAGATGGAAAAGACATGAAAAGTGAACAATTCCATTAGAAAGAACATCAGCGGTAAGTCATTATCTGTACCTGTGCTGTAATCTATATGTTCTGTAGACTGGTATTATTTAACACAGACCATATGGCGGTAATATCAATATTGGTCTTTTTATATATAGATTATTTTGGCCAACAGCGCGGTCATTTGCTGAGGTTCTCTGATGATGGGCCCACTCAGAAGTTTTGCCCCCACTAAACAAAAACCCTAGCTACGCCTATGGCTCTCTCTCTAGTCTTTCTTTCTCGCTCTCTGTTCTTTCCTTCTCGCTCTCTGTTCTTTTTTCTCTCTGTTCTTTCTTTCTCTCTTTTCTTTCTTTCCTCTCTTTCTTTCTCTGTTTGTTCTTTCTCTCTCGCTGCTCTTTCTTTCTTTTCCTCAGTACCAGCCACTGTGCCCTCATTACCAGTCAGTGTGATCAGCAGTGCTAAATGGTTACGCTTGGGGCGAGGATATGTGTGTGATTAGCTGTGAAATGGGTGTTGTCGGGGCGTGGGCTAAAATTTTCAGCGGCGCGCAACACGCGCCGCAGCCTTTAATCCTCTTTCCTGTCTTCCAAATTTGGGAGGTATGCTGTATGACCTCCCTACAACTTCTGGCCATGCTCCTGATGAGCGCGACAGATGGTCTCGTGAGGGATCTCCTCCCACACCTGGACTAAAGCATCCACCAACTCCTGGACAGTCTGTGGTGCAACGTGGCATGGCCTAAAATTTTCTGCAGCATGCACAGCGTGCCACAGCCTTTGTCCCTCTTTCCCTTATTCAAAGGTTGGGAAGTATGATGGTGGGCCCCAAGAATATATTTTCTCTGGTGGGCCCAAGGTATTCCAGTCCGACGCTGCTGGCAAGGTCCATGTATGTTGGCTCCTTAACAGCCTTAAATACCATGCCTCAGCAGCAGGGGCGTACATATAAATCATGGGGCCCCATAGCAAAAGTCTGAATGTTCCCCACCCCCCAAAAAAAAAAACCCAGAGGCATTGTAAATGTAAAGTGCCAGCACAGTGAGGGAAGTTGAGTCGCACAGAGACAGGGTTTTGGGGGTACCCGGCACCGATCACGTCGACTTCTATGGGGGATGTCACGAGTAGCACAGCTCGGTCCGTGACCTGGGCGATCACTGGAATGTGGGATATTTCCAGGGGATAATAGAATGTTCGTGTAGTTTGTGGTGACGCCACCTGTAGTACCTGGTCAGGGTGTCCAGCGCTGCTGTGCAGGTCCTCTGGAAGGGATGGTGTAGTGCAGGTAGGTGATAAGTCTTCTACAGGTAACACGCTATCCTTCCAGGGCAGATAGATGTGAGATAGAGCAATGGTGCAGAGTGATGTAGCAGAGTGGACTATGCGACGTAGTAAGAAAGCAGGAAACACTTCAAGTTAAACGTTGCATAATAAAATTTTTAATAATAACATTACAAAAGTGCAAATAGCATTACTGCCGAAGTTCGTTGAGACTTCTTAGGACTACCCCCACCGGGGTAACTTCACAGTGTCCTTTACTTGTGCTTGTGGAGGACCCGCTCCAAACCTCCAACTGTGGTCTTGGGTGGGCTGCAAGACTTTCCTTGAGCAGACCTCACTTTCGGTCACACCAAACGGGTTTTTAGTTTCTGAGGTAGTTGAAAATAGTGCACAGTTAAGTTTTTTGTAAAACCAAGATGGAGCACCGAAGTGCCAACTATTTACAGAAAAGTTTGTGAGCCAGTACAGTTCATGGCTTCAAAGTTCAACATTTTGATTACATTGAAACACCATTACCCAACCTGGGTATATAAAGGCAACAATAAACTTGTTCTTCTGAACATTCACCCGTCCGGGTACATCAAACCATTACCCAACATGGGTATATTAAGGCAACAATAAACTTCTTTTTATGAACATTCACCCGTCCGGGTACATCAATAATTTAACGATTTACATACAGAGACCCTGTCCAGGTTATTTAGACTTCTTTGGCTGGCCTCTTACAGGTACCACCTGGTACTCTTCTGGAGCTTGCCAAACATCCGTGACAGGAGGGTCCACCCAGACCTGATGACGTCGTGTGGCCTGTACAGTTACGTCGTGACCCGCTATCTGGGTCTGTGTGGCCACCTCTTTCGTCTCCCTCTGGGTCTGGAACCCTATGTCCCGGACTGAACGAACCCCAGGGGGCCTAACAGGCCTGGTTGGGGGAGGCTGAAGGCTCGGAGGGTCTGTCAGTTTCCTGACACTCTGGGGAGTAGGGGTCGCACCTGGTAACATTTAGGGCGTACCATCCATTGTAACCCCAGTGTCGGGTGTAAGTCACCAAGTCTCCTGCCAACAGGTCCCTCCCCGGGTGTCCTTCTGGGAGGTGAGCCTCCACGTCCCGCCGGGTTACAAAGACTTCTAAATAAAGTCCAGGCTCCTGGATGAAGCCCCAACCACCTTTTAACTTAAAGTTCCGTACTGCACCCTTACGCCGCGGCTCCCTCACCGTACTTTTATCCTTTCTCATACGTGCCTTCTCTGCCAGGTCCTTCTCCAGGTGACGTTGCCAAAGCTTTTGGGATTCTCGCTGCTCACATTGTCGCTCTGCTTCCCGCTCCCGACGTCTCCACTCTTCCTCCTGACGCCGGTTGTAATTCTCCTCCACCAGCAGCTCCATGTCTCCACCATCAAATGCCAGCTTACGATGTCCGGTTTGCGGCAGCTCTCCTGGCGCCCGCCAGTCCTGGCGGCGCTCACCTGTGGCGGAAGCAGCCGGCTCTGGAACAGATGACGGTCGGGGCTCCGGTACAGGCAGGTAGAGCTCTGGTGCCTGCGCGGCCTCCTCCATGAGGACGGGTGTCGCTTCTTCTGCCTCAGCGACGGGGGCAGACAGCGGGATCTGGGGTGCTGGTGCGGCGTTTTCTGCAGGAACGGGTGCCTCCACTGTGATACTGGCAACCGGTTCAGATTGCAAGGGCTGGGATGCCCGCACGGCCTCCTCTACTGGAACGGGTACCTCCACTGAGATACTGTCAACCGGTTCAGATTGCAAGGGCTGGGATGCCCGCACGGCCTCCTCTACTGGAACGGGTGCCTCACCTTCCGGTACAGACACTTCAGGGGGTAAGAGGGATTGGCGCCGCTCCAATTGTAGTTTTAGGGCCCGCCAGCTCGCTTCCATCCTGGCGACCTCCTCCCGGTGCCGGGCCAGGTCTCTCAGGGTATCCTCCGCTTCTTCCAGCGTAGGAGGGTTTCCAGGCCGGGTGCCAAACGGTGGCTCCGTGGCGATCGGGTTGCTTCCGTGGGGGGAGAGCTCTGACTCCTCCATCTCTTCCCACTTCTGCTCACGTCCGTTCGCCATCTCTGCCAAGTCACATGTGTCATTAGCATCAGGAGAGGCGCCATCTTTTGTAGGGAGGCGGGACCTTCGCGTTCGTTTCCGCCCACTGAGGAGGATGAGGAGGCGGAACTCCAGAGCTGTGGGCACGATCTTACATTGCAGTAACATTTAGAGTGGGCGGACATCGTTTTCGCGCCACGGAGTGAGTGTACGCCCACGAGAGCACGCCCTTATTCTTCACCTGTGCCTCGTGGCGCAGATATGACGGAAAAATGGCAAATACAGTCTATGATGATTTTTGCAATTCTCAAGCAAAAAAACAGTTCAATTAAGGCACACAGGACTCGCTTATAGCGAGCTTCTGAATCCTGTTCGTGACGCCAAAGTTGAGTCGCACAGAGCCACAGGTTTTGGGGGTACTCGGCACCGATCACGTCGACTTCTATGGGGGATGTGACGGGTAGCACAGCTATGTCCGTGCCCTGGTCGCTCACTGGAATGTGGGATATTTCCAGGGGATGATAGAATGTTTGTGTAGTTTGTCGTGACTCCACCTGTAGTACCTGGTCAGGGTGTCCAGCGCTGCTGTGCAGGTCCTCTGGCAGGGATGGTGTAGTGCAGCTAGGTGATAAGTCTTCTACAGGTAAGACGGTATCCTTCCAGGGCAGATAGATGTGAGATAGAGCAATGGTGCAGAGTGATGTAGCAGAGTGGAGTATGCGACGTAGTAAGAAAGCAGGAAAGGAAACAATTCTTACTACAAAGACATGCAGCATAAGGCTGCCTCAACCCCTCCAATCCAACTAGCTACACCCTGTTCTAACCAGCCTGAGCTAGACCATCCCATTGGGTCCGCCTACACTCAGCTGGCATAGTGTACTGTTGAATGCAGTGGTTGGAGTCAATGGGGTGTTTCCTCCTTACCTGAGAGTAAGTTGTCACACCGCTGGGTGCGATGCAACATCTCTGTGGCGACTGGACCCTCGGGTGCTTCTGTCTTTTCACAAATGCCGGCTTTACCCGGCAATTGAATCAGAAGCTATTTTACTATGTAGAAGTGAATAAACTATAAATATATGTATATATATATGTCACAATGACATGTATATATATATATATATGTATTCTATGTGTGTATATTTTGTGTTTACAAGGAAAGAAAGTGTTTTTTTAGTTGCGATATTTTGTTCCCATAGACTTACATGGGACTTCCGGTATCGGAATCGGATATCGGCGATATTTAGTGATATCGGCGATACCATTCCGATCCGATATTTTTGGATATCGGAAAGTATCGCTCAACTCTAGTGGTGGAACAAGAGGAGGTGGAGGAAGTAGAGGAGGAGGAGTTGTATGCGGAAGGGCTAACATCTGCAAGGTCCAGATGGTCGGCAGCACCAAGGCGGCTGGCATGGGAGGGTGGGGGAAAGGGATTAACCAGGGTGCATGGCAGCAGCCAAACTAGTGAGGAAGGTGTAGGAGCCCAGGAAGAAGTGGAGGATGAACTGGCGATGGGCATGGAAGACTCATCAGATAATGGAGAGCTTTATCACATTTCTGTTGTGCGAGGTTGGAGGGAGAGGGCAGAGGAAGGAAGCATGATTCGTACCTCGCTACCAACACAACAGGGACTTGGTGCTCCTGGATGCGCAAGACACATGAGTGCCTTCTTGCTGCACTACCTCGAATTGTCAGAATTCGAAATAATCCTGACTACTGGGTAGCCACACTGTTAGATCCCCGGTACAAAAGTAAATTTGCCGAAATAATTCCTTCCATAGAAAGGGATTCACACATGCAGGAGTATCAGCAGAGACTGTTGCAGAATCTTACATGTGCTTTTCCACAAAAACCAGTGGTGCACGTAGTGAATCTCACAGTTCTAACTTGCCAACCGTGGGACTGTCGAGTCTTCAGCACTCAAACCGTAACAGAAACACAGTATCTGCTGGTGTTAACAGCAATTTTGCGGAATCCTTTCACCAGTTTTTTAGCCCATCCTTTGCAAGGCCACAGGAGACAAGAAGTCAGGCACATAGTCAACGCCTAGAGACGGTGGTACAGGAGTATCTCCAAATGAACATCGAAGCCATGACTGTGTCACTGGACCATTGCTCTTTTTAGGCTTCCAATCTGGATAAATGGCCAGAGCTCACCACTCACTCCTTGGAGATCTTGTCATGCCCCGCAGTCAGCGTTCTCTCTGAACATGTGTTCAGAGCTGCTGGTGGTGTGCTGACAGATAAGCGCACGCAGCTGTCCACTGAGAATGTAGACAGACTCACGTTCATAAAGATGAACAAATCATGGATCCGCAAGGACTTTTCTACCCCTGTGTCATCCTGGGGAGAGTAAAAGCTTGAGGATTTGGTAAAATTACCTCAACAAACGTTTTAAGCTTTCAAATTGCTAATATTTTTTAGCTGCATCTAGGCCGGAAAATAATTTTGGACCTGTAGCAGTGTGTTACTCATTCTAATAGGCCATCGTTACTAAGCTCCACCAGCTTTCAAATTAATAATAATTTTTAGCTGCATTTTTCCTGTAGAATAAATTTGGGCCTGTAGCAGTGTGTGGTACTCATTGTATTAGGCCATCTATACTAAGCTCCACCAGCTTTCAAATTAATAATAATTTTTATCTGCATCTTGCCTGTAGAATAATTTTGGGCCTGTAGCAGTGTGTGGTACTCATTGTATTGGGCCATCTATACTAAGCTTCACCAGCTTTCAAATTAATAATAATTTTTATCTGCATCTTGCCTGGACAATAGATTTGGGCCTGTAGCAGTGTGTGTTACTCATTCTAATAGGCCATCTATACAAAGCTCCACAAGCTTTCAAATTAATGATAATTTTTATCTGCATCTTGCCTGTAGAATAATTTTGGGCCTGTAGCAGTGTGTGATACTCAATGTATTAGGCCATCTATACTAAGCTCCACCAGCTTTCAAATTAATAATAATTTTTATCTGCATCTTGCCTGGACAATAATTTTGGGCCTGTAGCAGTGTGTGGTACTCATTCTGTTAGGCCATCTATACCAAGCTCCACCAGCTTTCAAATTAATAATATTTTTTGTTCTCTCTGAACGTGTGTTGGTGTGCTGACAGATAAGCGCATGCGGCTGTCCACTGAGAATGTAGACAGACTCACGTTCATAAAGTTGAACAAATCATGGATCCGCAAGGACTTTTCTACCCCTGTGTCATGTATAGTGTACAGTTCCTATAGCGTCTTGTGCTTGGGTGCGAGGAAAACACAGGAGACATAGGTTGAAATGAAATGACTTGTATTACTTCATACAAGCATGCTGAAAAGTTCACACAGTTTGCAGGAACAGCGACAGGAGACACAGCAGGCCAGAGTAACTTCAAGCACTACAATAAATCTCCAAAGCAGGTTCAGGATCTCTTCTCTGTACCGTAATTCCTCTGCAAACATGGATTCACCAAACAGCAGGTTTCCAGAGTCCAAAGTGTTCCAAGGTTCCTCAGTAGGGAATAGCTGGAGTACAAGTCCAAGGTTTCAGGAGTCAGGTCACAGACTGACTGAGGCTTGATTCAGGAGCACTGATTGTTCAGCTGAGGCTGCTTAAGAAGCAAGAGGGAAGAATCAGGGCGGGAACATGAAAACTGGAAACTCCATATTAACTGAGGGCAAGAGCTGCAGAAAGACAGAAAGCAAAATGGCCGACGGAAAACTGAGTTTCAAGGAACATGTCAACAGAGACAAAGAACCTTACATTACTCCCCCCTTAGGGACAACCTCCGGATGACCTCAGACCAGGCTTGTCAGGGTACCTCTGATGAAACTGGCGGAGCAGGCGAGGAGCATTTACATTATTGACTGGTTCCCATGAGTTGTCCTCCACTGGGTAGCCCTGCCATTTAATCAAATATTGCAACTGATTTCTGTACAACCTGGAATCTAGAATCCTTTCCACCATAAATTCTTCCTGACCATCGACCAGCACTGGGTCAGAGCAAGGAGAAGAACGTCCAGGAAACGTATTGGGTGTTGCAGCCTTTAGTAGGGATACATGAAAGACAGGGTGGATTCTCATAGTTCTGGGCAGTTGAAGACGACAAGCAACAGCACTTATAATCTTATTGATCTTATAAGGTCCAATGTACTTATGTCCCAATTTAGACGATGGAATCTTTAACTTAAGATTTCTGGTTGACAGCCAGACCAAATCTCCTACCTTGAAAGCTGGTGCAGGTTTACGAAATTTATCTGCTGCTTTCTTGTACCTTTCCTGAGCCAATTCTAGATTTTCCTTTAGAAGATCCATATTCTTTTGTAAAGAAGTGATTCTTTCAGCCACTGCCGGCAAGGGCGTATCTATGGGAAATCGAGGAAGAATGTTAGGATTATAACCTAGATTTGAGTAAAAAGGAGACTGCTTAGTGGAGGCGCTCTGAGAGTTGTTATAAGAGAACTCAGCCAGTGGAAGTAGATCCACCCAATCATCCTGTAGGTGGCAGATAAAACAGCGGAGATACTGCTCCAGGGTCTGATTGGTTCGTTCTGTCTGTCCATTAGTCTGGGGATGAAAAGCAGAAGAAAGGTTTACTTTAATGTCCAATGCTGCACAGAAATTTTGCCAAAACCTTGAAGTGAATTGCACCCCTCGATCCGAAATGACCTCATCCGGTACTCCATGTAAGCGAAACACATTCTTAATCATCAAGTCTGATGTCTGTTTTGCAGTGAGTAAGCCGACACAAGGGATAAAATGAGCTGCCTTTGTTAGACGGTCAACCACCACTAGAATGGTGTTCTTCCCTTGAGAGGTTGGTAACTCCACAATGAAGTCCATAGAAATGGATCCCCACGGCGGGACGGGGTGGGAAGAGGTTGCAACAGACCAGTTGGTGAGGAGCGAGGTGTTTTGCATCTTGCACAGACTTCACATGAAGTGACATAGTTTAAGACATCTTTCCTGTAAGTGGGCCACCAAAAGAAACGAGAAAGAAATTCTTGTGTCTTTAGAATTCCCCTATGCCCGGCTATCTTGGAATCGTGGATGAGTTGCAATACTCTCAATCTGACTGTTTCAGGTATATACAGACGTTGTCCCTGAATCCACACACCATTCTTAAAGACAAGACTTACGTCCCTTGGGGGTTGAGCCAACAAAGAATCCGCATGGTATGCTTCCTTGATGTCCTTAAGTAGGTCTTGATTATGAATCACTCCCAGGAATCTAGAGTCAGGAAGAATAGTCTTAGGAGAAGTAAGTGGACGTGTCTCTGCTGAATGAATCCTAGAGAGTGCATCAGCCTTTCCATTGCGCGATCCTGGTCTATAAGAAATGACAAAATTAAATTGGTTTAGGAAAAGATTCCAGCGAGCCTGGCGAGGAGTCAGGCACTTAGCCGACCTGATAAATTCAAGGTTACGATGGTCTGTCAGGACGACTATTTGCTGTGCAGCTCCCTGAAGAAGGTGTCTCCATTCCTTGAAGGCGGCAATAATGGCCAACAATTCTCTATTGCCCACATCGTAGTTCCTCTCAGCCGAAGACAACTGCTGGGAAAAGAAGGCACAGGGATGCAAGACATTCTTCTCACCTGTTCTCTGAGAGAGTATAGCTCCAACTGCACAGTCTGAAGCATCCACCTTTATTATGAAGGCAAGCTCGGGGTTGGGATGTACTAAGATAGGTGCGGTGGTAAATTTATCCTTTAAACAGGAAAATGCTTCCTGAGCTTGCGGGGTCCAGGAGAACCTAGACTGTTTCCTTGTAAGTTGGGTGATAGGTGACACTACCTCAGAAAAATTCTTAATGAAACGTCTATAGAAGTTGGCAAACCCGATGAAACGCTGCACCTCCTTCACATTTCTAGGAATTGGCCAATCCTTGATGGCTTGGGTCTTGCTTCCATCCATACTAATCCCTTGCGTAGATAGTACATACCCCAGAAATTGAATTTCGGTCCTATGGAATTCACATTTTTCAAGCTTGATGTAGAGATAGTTTTGTCTTAGGCGTTCTAAGACCATTCTCACATGTCCATGATGTTCCTCTGTGGAGTTAGAAAAAATTAGAATATCATCCAGATAAATCACCACAAATGTATCTAGGAGATCCCTGAAGATATCATTCACGAAGTGTTGGAAAGTGGCTGGGGCGGTACTCAGACCAAAAGGCATAACTAGATATTCAAAGTGTCCATAGCGTGACCTGAAAGCAGTCTTCCATTCATCCCCAGGTCTAATACGGACCAAGTTATAGGCCCCACGGAGATCCAGTTTAGAGAAAATTTTGGCATGCCGCACTCTCTCCAACAACTCAGGGATTAAAGGCAATGGATAACGGTTTCTAATAGTAAACTTATTGAGTTCCCTATAGTCTATGCAGGGTCTCAGAGATCCATCTTTCTTCTTCACAAAGAAGATGGGTGCACCTGCGGGAGATGAAGAGGGGCGTATGAAGCCCTTGGCTAAATTTTCGTCTATATAATCCTTCAAAGCTTTTAGCTCGGGCCCCGCTAGGGGGTAGATCTTACCAAAAGGTATCTCGGCTCCAGGCAATAATTCAATTGGACAATCATATGGACGGTGAGGAGGAAGCTGATCAGCGTTCTTCTTGTCACATAAATCCACATAGTCCTGGTATACAGCTGGTAGTTCAGGGACTGACATGGTTCCTTTAGGAACAGAGCAAGCTGAAACTCCTTGACTCATCTGTTTCTCCGGAAAGTGTAATTCCTTGGTCTCCCAGTTAATCGTAGGATTCTGCGCCTGCAGCCATGGTAGCCCTAGAATGATGGGAAAGTGGGGAGAAGAGATAAGCAAAAAAGACATTTTCTCCTGATGATCTTTACCCATAAGGACCCTCAAAGGCTCTGTTTCTTGATCCACTGGTCCAGAAGTCAGTAGAGAGTAGTGTTGAGCGATACTGCTCGATATCTAAAAATATCGTATCGGAATGGTATCGCCGATATCACTAAATATCGTCGATATCCGATTCCGATACCGGAAGTCCCATGTAAGTCTATGGGAAAAAAATATCGCAACACAAAAAAAAACCCTTTCTTTCGTTGTAAACACAAAATATACGCACATAGAATACATATTGTAACATTTCCAGGGGATATAGCTCTAGGATCGCTGTCTGGGTAGACAGAATGGCACGAAAACAGTTCATGCAGACAACAGTTCTGGTGTAAAACTGGCCGCAACCAGCTTTATTAAAGTCCACAGCAAACAGATAAAAATAAAGCATAAACAGAAAACCTAGGCTTGTCTAGCCACTAATTACACATAGATCGATTTCCCTATTTATCCGGGTCCAGACTCTACCAGTCTGTGCCCAAAACAACACATATGATATAGTTTACCAGTATGGAGATTCACAGATACTCCTCCTTGTGTCTGAAGGCCCCTTCAGCGTCCAGACTTGAGAGAGATCCACTCCTATTCAGCCGCTATTCGCACGGATTCTCACTGAGACTACTCCTGTGGCCGGGGTACTTCCTGCACCCAGACTGAGATAGCTCACACTCCTGGAGACTGCTTCTTGTGCCGGGACACCTTCCTGTGTCCAGACTAAGCCAGCTCCACTCTTGGAGACTGCTTCTTGTGCCGGGACACCTTCCTGTGTCCAGACTAAGCCAGCTCCACTCTTGGAGACTGCTTCTTGTGCCGGGACACCTTCCTGTGTCCAGACTAAGCCAGCTCTCTGAATGTGTTTGCAGACACCTACTTCTGGTCTCCTAATTAACAGCTGAACGGTTTCAGGCTTGAGCTGCAAGTGTGTGCTGAATGTGAGGTGTAGTGACCTTTCTCTACCACTAGGTTTACAAAGCCACACATTTCCCTTATACCATACAGCACAGTACCTAGGTGAAATGTACACCCATTCAACACATATTCCTTCACTGTCTCACATATCCCCTCCCTCTTCTCCAGACCGGAGGGCTGGTCATCCAGACCGGAGGGCTGGTCAACAACCCAATAGAGACAGTGAACTCTGGACCAGTCATGGCCCTCATCAGCTTCATCTTCACCACTGTCATTTGTATCTTCACCTGAGTCATAGCCAACATCAGCTTTCTCTTCATCTGAAGCATCCGCACTACCCTGTACCCTCCCAGGCCTATACTCTCTGCGGGCCTCGGGTATCCTGCACGGTTTCATCTTGACCTTAGGGCCGGGCTCAGTTTCGATATAGTGCCTGGCCAGAGAACACTTCTGCTGACTCTTCCTCAGAAACTCACGTACCTCCTGTCCCTGGTGCACTGACCATGTGTCACCAACTATCACAGAAGGTATAGGGGTTTTTTCACTTTTCTCTAGTTCCCCACCTTCAGGCTCTTCTGGCAAGACATGCCCAGAAGCCCTACCGTCCGTCCTACACTCTACTTCTTCAGTCACATCTGGCTCACTGTCAGGGCTATACCCTTCATTTTCATTCACATCCTGCTCACTGTCAGTGTTATACAATTCATTTTCATTCACATCCTGCTCACTGTCAGGGTTATACAATTCATTTTCATTCACATCTTGATCTGGAACCTTAGTTAACATGTCATCCACAACATTAACTGCACCATCTGGTCCCTCCAGTATGTGACTATGTGACAACCCCAGCACTATACTTCTATATAGTTCAGGTACTAGGAGCTGACTCACGACCTCTCCCTGGACTTCAGTGTCCCTATACAATAGGCTATTGTCCATGGCAGCATGAGGAAACCTCTCCTCAGAGCCAAGCTCCTGGGAAACCTCATTTAGAACAATCATATTTTCCTGTGCCCTCCTAAGAGAGGGGTCTCGCCACTGCTCACTCTCAAAATTGTCACAGGACACAGGTAAGTCAGGGACACTCGGTTCCCGAGAACCACCATCCTCGTCTCCCAACATCACCTGCAAAGGAATTTCATCACTATCACAGTCATCATTATTATCAACATCATTATCATGACTATGATCAGTATCATCATCACTATCATGATCATCATCATTATCATTATCAGCATCAGCATCATTATCATGGTCATCATCATTATTATGATCATCATCATTATCATCATCATCATTATCATTATCATCATCATTATCACACAAGTTTAACGGCCCACTAGCATTGTGTTCCGCCCCTCGGGACTGCGCACCCTCAATAGGAGCTTCATCACACTGTCCATCAGAAACATTTTTCCCCAGAGATCCTTAGACCGGGGAAAGTCATTACCCAATATGACGGGGTGCACCAGGTTCTTCTCTACCCCCACTTCATATGAAACCTCCCCGAGTTTGAGGACCAAGTCCACGGCAGTCTCTGGGTAGACTTTGGTGTCTCCATGGATGCACACCATACTCAGGTGCTTATCAGGGATGAAGTCTCTATCAATCAGGCTGTCACATACGGAAGTCACTGGACTCTCTGAGTCCAAGAGGGCCTGTGCTGGGCAGTCATTTACAACCACCGGGGACACCTGTGGTCCAGTCTCTTCGGCTGAGGTGGACACACACACAGGTTCTGCGCAGGGAGAGAGGGATCCGCCAACATCACAACACATAGGCTCCCCCTCTATTGGACAGCCGGCTGCAATTTCACGACATCTCCAACACTGTCTACCACAATCACCCACCCACACGACCCCAACAGCTGGAACGCTCTTACCGGGAGAGTTCGGCGTCCAGGAACTCCGAAGTGACGACCTCTCAGACGGCTGTACCTCAGGAGGACGTGCTTGGGTGTAGCGGTCCACTATCACCTTTTCAACTCCATAATCAGGTTTGCTGACTGCAGACTCCCAACTGCATCTCCAGTCATGAACTCCCCTGGCACGGGCTGTCACCGTAACACCCAGCCGGGTACGAATCTCCGCTTTCAGCTTGGCATAGTCTTGGCTGTCCTGTTCGCTCAGGTTAGCATAGGCCACTTGTGGCACTCCAATCAGATAGGGTGCGACCATCATGGCCCATTCAGATAGGGGCAGATTCTCCTTCTCTGCCAGTCCCTCAAACCTAGTGAGATATACCTCCACATCATCACGAGGTGTCATCTTTTTCAGGGACCATCTTACCGCCTTCTTTACAGCGGACAAGGCAGGTGCCTTCACAACATTACTCTGGGACGAGGTGCTGAGAGCTGCAATCTGCTCCAACAACCGGTTAGTCTCCTGCTGCTGCTGCAGGAGTTGCTGCTGGTGCTGCTGCATGCGCTGCTGGTGCTGCAGGCGCTGCTGCTCCATGCTCTGCTGCATGCTCCGCTGGGCCTGGACCAGGTACTCAATGAGCTCCTCCATACTGCCGGACTTATCTGTCTCAACCACGGCAGTCTTATGTTGCACATTAACTTGCGCCCTTTGTTCAAACAGCGCCTCCATGCTGTCATCCATGCTGTCAGACTTCTCTGTCTCAACAACGGCAGTCTTCACTCAAGACATACACACTCCACAGTCTTTTCCACAGAAAATTTCAGCTCTGCTGTGCAGACACTTTTTTTTATTTTTTTTTTCTTTGCAAAGTCTATTAGGGCTCCTGTCTCTTTAAGACTGCTCCAAACAGACGTTTCTGCTGACACACTTTTTTTTTTTCTCTGCTGCTATTTCAACAGACTTCATCTTTATTGCTGTCTCTAAGCCACTGTGCTGCATGCACACTCCAGCACTAACTGTATCAGCCACTGCGCTGCCCCAGCATTCTCCGCCAATTGTAACATTTCCAGGGGATATAGCTCTAGGATCGCTGTCTGGGTAGACAGAATGGCACGAAAACAGTTCATTCAGACAACAGTTCTGGTGTAAAACTGGCCGCAACCAGCTTTATTAAAGTCCACAGCAAACAGATAAAAATAAAGCATAAACAGAAAACCTAGGCTTGTCTAGCCACTAATTACACATAGATCGATTTCCCTATTTATCCGGGTCCAGACTCTACCAGTCTGTGCCCAAAACAACACATATGATATAGTTTACCAGTATGGAGTTTCACAGATACTCCTCCTTGTGTCTGAAGGCCCCTTCAGCGTCCAGACTTGAGAGAGATCCACTCCTATTCAGCCGCTATTCGCACGGATTCTCACTGAGACTACTCCTGTGGCCGGGGTACTTCCTGCACCCAGACTGAGATAGCTCACACTCCTGGAGACTGCTTCTTGTGCCGGGACACCTTCCTGTGTCCAGACTAAGCCAGCTCCACTCTTGGAGACTGCTTCTTGTGCCGGGACACCTTCCTGTGTCCAGACTAAGCCAGCTCCACTCTTGGAGACTGCTTCTTGTGCCGGGACACCTTCCTGTGTCCAGACTAAGCCAGCTCTCTGAATGTGTTTGCAGACACCTACTTCTGGTCTCCTAATTAACAGCTGAACGGTTTCAGGCTTGAGCTGCAAGTGTGTGCTGAATGTGAGGTGTAGTGACCTTTCTCTACCACTAGGTTTACAAAGCCACACATTTCCCTTATACCATACAGCACAGTACCTAGGTGAAATGTACACCTCATTCAACACATATTCCTTCACTGTCTCACATATCCCCTCCCTCTTCTCCAGACCGGAGGGCTGGTCATCCAGACCGGAGGGCTGGTCAACAACCCAATAGAGACAGTGAACTCTGGACCAGTCATGGCCCTCATCAGCTTCATCTTCACCACTGTCATTTGTATCTTCACCTGAGTCATAGCCAACATCAGCTTTCTCTTCATCTGAAGCATCCGCACTACCCTGTACCCTCCCAGGCCTATACTCTCTGCGGGCCTCGGGTATCCTGCACGGTTTCATCTTGACCTTAGGGCCGGGCTCAGTTTCGATATAGTGCCTGGCCAGAGAACACTTCTGCTGACTCTTCCTCAGAAACTCACGTACCTCCTGTCCCTGGTGCACTGACCATGTGTCACCAACTATCACAGAAGGTATAGGGGGTTTTTCACTTTTCTCTAGTTCCCCACCTTCAGGCTCTTCTGGCAAGACATGCCCAGAAGCCCTACCGTCCATCCTACACTCTACTTCTTCAGTCACATCTGGCTCACTGTCAGGGCTATACCCTTCATTTTCATTCACATCCTGCTCACTGTCAGTGTTATACAATTCATTTTCATTCACATCCTGCTCACTGTCAGGGTTATACAATTCATTTTCATTCACATCTTGATCTGGAACCTTAGTTAACATGTCATCCACAACATTAACTGCACCATCTGGTCCCTCCAGTATGTGACTATGTGACAACCCCAGCACTATACTTCTATATAGTTCAGGTACTAGGAGCTGACTCACGACCTCTCCCTGGACTTCAGTGTCCCTATACAATAGGCTATTGTCCATGGCAGCATGAGGAAACCTCTCCTCAGAGCCAAGCTCCTGGGAAACCTCATTTAGAACAATCATATTTTCCTGTGCCCTCCTAAGAGAGGGGTCTCGCCACTGCTCACTCTCAAAATTGTCACAGGACACAGGTAAGTCAGGGACACTCGGTTCCCGAGAACCACCATCCTCGTCTCCCAACATCACCTGCAAAGGAATTTCATCACTATCACAGTCATCATTATTATCAACATCATTATCATGACTATGATCAGTATCATCATCACTATCATGATCATCATCATTATCATTATCAGCATCAGCATCATTATCATGGTCATCATCATTATTATGATCATCATCATTATCATCATCATCATTATCATTATCATCATCATTATCACACAAGTTTAACGGCCCACTAGCATTGTGTTCCGCCCCTCGGGACTGCGCACCCTCAATAGGAGCTTCATCACACTGTCCATCAGAAACATTTTTCCCCCAGAGATCCTTAGACCGGGGAAAGTCATTACCCAATATGACGGGGTGCACCAGGTTCTTCACTACCCCCACTTCATATGAAACCTCCCCGAGTTTGAGGACCAAGTCCACGGCAGTCTCTGGGTAGACTTTGGTGTCTCCATGGATGCACACCATACTCAAGTGCTTATCAGGGATGAAGTCCCTATCAATCAGGCTGTCACATACGGAAGTCACTGGACTCTCTGAGTCCAAGAGGGCCTGTGCTGGGCAGTCATTTACAACCACCGGGGACACCTGTGGTCCAGTCTCTTCGGCTGAGGTGGACACACACACAGGTTCTGCGCAGGGAGAGAGGGATCCGCCAACATCACAACACATAGGCTCCCCCTCTATTGGACAGCCGGCTGCAATTTCACGACATCTCCAACACTGTCCACCACAATCACCCACCCACACGACCCCAACAGCTGGAACGCTCTTACCGGGAGAGTTCGGCGTCCAGGAACTCCGAAGTGACGACCTCTCAGACGGCTGTACCTCAGGAGGACGTGCTTGGGTGTAGCGGTCCAATATCACCTTTTCAACTCCATAATCAGGTTTGCTGACTGCAGACTCCCAACTGCATCTCCAGTCATGAACTCCCCTGGCACGGGCTGTCACCGTAACACCCAGCCGGGTACGAATCTCCGCTTTCAGCTTGGCATAGTCTTGGCTGTCCTGTTCGCTCAGGTTAGCATAGGCCACCTGGGGCACTCCAATCAGATAGGGTGCGACCATCATGGCCCATTCAGATAGGGGCAGATTCTCCTTCTCTGCCAGTCCCTCAAACCTAGTGAGATATACCTCCACATCATCACGAGGTGTCATCTTTTTCAGGGACCGTCTTACCGCCTTCTTTACAGCGGACAAGGCAGGTGCCTTCACAACATTACTCTGGGACGAAGTGCTGAGAGCTGCAATCTGCTCCAACAACCGGTTAGTCTTCTGCTGCTGCTGCAGGAGTTGCTGCTGGTGCTGCTGCATGCGCTGCTGGTGCTGCAGGCGCTGCTGCTCCATGCTCTGCTGCATGCTCCGCTGGGCCTGGACCAGGTACTCAATGAGCTCCTCCATACTGCCGGACTTATCTGTCTCAACCACGGCAGTCTTATGTTGCACATTAACTTGCGCCGTTTGTTCAAACAGCGCCTCCATGCTGTCATCCATGCTGTCAGACTTCTCTGTCTCAACAACGGCAGTCTTCACTCAAGACATACACAGTCCACAGTCTTTTCCACAGAAAATTTCAGCTCTGCTGTGCAGACACTTTTTTTTATTTTTTTTTTCTTTGCAAAGTCTATTAGGGCTCCTGTCTCTTTAAGACTGCTCCAAACAGACGTTTCTGCTGACACACTTTTTTTTTCTCTGCTGCTATTTCAACAGACTTCACCTTTATTGCTGTCTCTAAGCCACTGTGCTGCATGCACACTCCAGCACTAACTGTATCAGCCACTGCGCTGCCCCAGCATTCTCCGCCAATTGTAACATTTCCAGGGGATATAGCTCTAGGATCGCTGTCTGGGTAGACAGAATGGCACGAAAACAGTTCATTCAGACAACAGTTCTGGTGTAAAACTGGCCGCAACCAGCTTTATTAAAGTCCACAGCAAACAGATAAAAATAAAGCATAAACAGAAAACCTAGGCTTGTCTAGCCACTAATTACACATAGATCGATTTCCCTATTTATCCGGGTCCAGACTCTACCAGTCTGTGCCCAAAACAACACATATGATATAGTTTACCAGTATGGAGTTTCACAGATACTCCTCCTTGTGTCTGAAGGCCCCTTCAGCGTCCAGACTTGAGAGAGATCCACTCCTATTCAGCCGCTATTCGCACGGATTCTCACTGAGACTACTCCTGTGGCCGGGGTACTTCCTGCACCCAGACTGAGATAGCTCACACTCCTGGAGACTGCTTCTTGTGCCGGGACACCTTCCTGTGTCCAGACTAAGCCAGCTCCACTCTTGGAGACTGCTTCTTGTGCCGGGACACCTTCCTGTGTCCAGACTAAGCCAGCTCCACTCTTGGAGACTGCTTCTTGTGCCGGGACACCTTCCTGTGTCCAGACTAAGCCAGCTCTCTGAATGTGTTTGCAGACACCTACTTCTGGTCTCCTAATTAACAGCTGAACGGTTTCAGGCTTGAGCTGCAAGTGTGTGCTGAATGTGAGGTGTAGTGACCTTTCTCTACCACTAGGTTTACAAAGCCACACATTTCCCTTATACCATACAGCACAGTACCTAGGTGAAATGTACACCCCATTCAACACATATTCATTCACTGTCTCACAATATATATATATATATACATGTCATTGTGACATATATATATACATATATTTATAGTTTATACACTTCTACATAGTAAAATAGACTCTGATTCAATTGCCGGGTAAAGCCGTATCATACCCCATAGAAGTCGACGGGCTCGGTGCCGAGTACCCCCAAAACCTCTGGCTCTGTGCGACTCAACTTGGGCGTCACGAACAGGATTCTGTAGCTCGCTATAAGCGAGTCCTGTGTGCCTGAATTGAACTGGTTTTGTGCTTGAGAATTGCTAAAATCATCAGAGAATGTATTTGCCATTTTTCCGCTATATCTGCGTCACGACGAGGCACTGGTGAAGATGAAGGGCGTGCTCTTCATGGGTGTACACTCACTCAGTGGCGCGAAAACGATGGCCGACCACTCTAAATGGTACTGCAATGTAAGATCGTGCCCCACAGCTCTTGAGTTCCGCCTCCTCATCCTCCTCAGTGTGCGGAAACTAACACGAAGGTCCCGCCTCACTACAAAAGAGGGGCCCTCTCCAGATGCTAATGACACATGTGACTTGGCAGAGATGGCTAATGGACACGAGCAGAAGTGTGAAGGGATGGAGCAGTCAGAGCTCTCCCCCCACGGAAGTGACCCGATCGCCACGGAACCACCGTTGGGCACCCGGCCTGGAAACCCTCCTACGCTGCAAGAAGCGGAGGATACCCTAAGAGGCCTGGCCCGGCACCGGGAGGAGGTCGCCAGGATGGAAGCCAGCTGGCTGCCCTAAAACTAAACTTGGAGCGGCGCCAATCCCTCTTACCTGAAGTGTCTGTACCGGAAGGTGAGGCACCCGTTCTAGTAGAGGAGTCCATGCGGGCATCCCAGCCCTTGCAATGTGATCCGGTTGACGTTGTCGCAGTGGAGGCACCCGTTCCTGCAAAAAACTCTGCACCGGCAGCACCCCAGATCCCGCTGTCTGCCCCCGTCGCTGAGACAGAAGAAGCGACACCCGTCCTCATGGAGGAGGCCGCGCAGGCACCAGAGGTCTACCTGTCTGTACCGGAGCCCCGACTGTCATCTGTTCCAGAGCCGGCTGCTTCCTCCGCAGGTGAGCGCCGCCAGGACTGTCGGGCGCCAGGAGAGCTGCCGCAAACCGGGCATCGTAAGCTGGCATTTGATGGTGGAGACATGGAGCAGCTGGTGGAGGAGAATTACAACCGGCGTCAGGAGGAAGAGTGGAGACGTTGGGAGCGGGAAGCAGAGCGACAAAGGGAGCAGCGAGAATCCCAAAAGCTTCGGCAACGTCAACTGGAGAAGGACCGGGCAGATAAGGACCGGATGAGAAAAGATAAAGGAACCCTGTGGGAGCCGCGGCGTAAGGGTGCAGTACGGATCTTTAAATTGAAAGGTGGTTGGGGCTTCATCCAGGAGCCTGGACTTTATTTAGAAGTCTTTGTGACCCGGCGGGACGTGGAGACTCACCTCCCAGAAGGACACCCGGGGAGGGACCTGTTGCCAGGAGACTTGGTGACTTACACCCGACACTGGGGTTACAATGGATGGTACGCCCTAAATGTTACCAGGTGCGACCCCTACTCCCCAGAGTGTCAGGAACCTGTGAGACCCTCGGAGCCTTCAGCCTCCCACATCCAGGCCTCTGCACAAGTGCCCACCCCACGCCGTAAATCTCCCCAGCCTCCCTCAGTGGTCTCCTCAGCAGCCCCAGCTATGGACATGATAACTATAGCTGGCCCGTACCCGGCGCCTGTTAGGCCCCCTGGGGTTCGTACAGTCTGTGACATAGGGCTCCAGACCCGGAGGGAGATGAAAGAGGTGGCCACACAGACACAGATAGCGGGTCACGACTTGACTGTACAGGCCACACGACGTCATCAGGTCCTGGTGGTCCTTGGTGTCTCGGATGTTTGGCAAGCATCAGAAAGTACCAGGTGGTACCTGGAACACCCCTGCCAAAGAATTATAAATAACCCGGACAGGGTCCCTGTATGTAAATAGTTAAATTGTTGATGTACCCGGACGGGTGAATGTTCATAAAAAAAAATTTTAATTTAATAAAAAACACAACACAGTTTTCATTACTTTTATTACAGTCTCATCCTGCGACGCCATCGATCTCCTGTAAAAAAATGAAAAAAAAAACAGCAGTATACCACCTGTCCGACGCAGTCCATAGTAACGAGTGTCCCACGACGATCCAGCTCTGCTACATCAGAATGACAGGCAGAGCCTGTCATCCCGGCGCAGCACAGCTGATTACCTACTTCCCCGGCGGTGACGTCATCGGACTGGTTTACGGCCGGGATTACCCTGCAGTCACTGCAGTTATCGCGAAAAACTGCATGTGACCGCCAGGGAGAAGATAATGGCGGCCATCAAGCAGTCCAGGACGTGACCGCCGGAGATCTTCTGCCAGGTAAGTGCCGCTGACTCCTGACAGACCCGACCGACGGACACTCACAGTGACAGTGACAAATCCGATTCCGGTATCCGATATGACGAAAATATCGGTACTCGGAATCGAAAGCCCGATACAGCTAATATCGGCCGATACCCGATATTTGCAGTATCGTATCGCTCAACACTAGTAGAGAGCCATCCACAGTCTCCATCTGTACTGGAGTAGCCTTCTTCACTGAACGTACCCCCTGTTTCAGAGCAAAGGAGATATCCATAAAATTTCCACTTGCTCCTGAGTCGATCATAGCAGAGCTAGACACCCAGACTGAGTCAACCCAGAGTTTGATGGAAAGGAAGCAATGAGAATTGTTTCTTTTATAACTCAGCTGGGACACCGCTGAGGAAACTTGAAAAATTGCAGCGTTTATACCGTCATCGTCCCCAGAACTAACAGAGTTTAAGTCCGAGAAATCAAGATCTCTTGCAGCAGATCTCTCTGGAGCCTGAGGCTCGGACATGACAGAGCTCCTCTCGCAACACTCACAGTGAATGACTGCTGCAGTAGTCTTACGAGAACGGCTGGGGCAGTTTATAATGAAGTGCCCTGACTTACCACAGTAGAAACATAGATTTTCCTTTATACGATGTTCTTTGCGTGCATCACTAACCCGTCTTTGTAAAGAGTCCACCTGCATGGGTTCAGGTTCTGGTTCCCTTGTGATCCTACTCAAATGTTCCTTAGCTGAGGAGGGAGGTAGTAAAAGGTTAGTGCGATTATTTTCGAACCATCTCTCTTGTCTGTGTTCAGTCAGACGAGCATCAATACGGATACAATAGTTAATAAAGTCACCTAACGCAGTGGGAGGGTCGGCACGAGCAAGTTCATCCTTAATCAGTGGAGACAACCCTTTCCGAAAAATAGATTTTTTAGCGGAAGTGTCCCAAGTGGTATCAAGAGCCCATCTCCTGAAATCCAGGGCATATTCGGCTACTGAACGCTTACCTTGGCGCAAAGTTAACATGGCTGCTTCAGCTGTTGCACCTCGATTGGGGTCATCAAACACCTGCCCCATGGCTGAAATAAAAGCATCAAGGTGATTCAAACAATCATCCTCAGTCTCAATCAGAGGGTTTGCCCACATCAAAGCCTTATTGGTAAGCAACATGATTATAGTAAGCACTTTGGATCGTTCAGTGGGAAATTGTGAAGCATGTGCAGAGAAAAATAAATTGCATTGATTACTAAATCCCCTGAATTTCTCACGTTCACCGCCAAAACGAAAAGGAGGTAATTTGGGGATCCCAGAACTTGGGGTTATGGCAGGAGCCTGGGCTCGTTCCTCTAGAGCCTCAATCCTGGCTCGCAATTCCTGGGTAGTCTGTCCAAACACTTGCAAATTATGATTAGTGAGGTCCTGTAGGCTTGCAAAACGGGTTTTTAAACTCTGTACATCTGAAAGGATTGTATCAGTCACTCCGCAAAGTTCCTTTATGCGGCCTCCATCTTCCAGATCTTTTAAGGCAGAGGTGCTGGAAGGAGAAGAGGAAAGGAAAAAAAAAAAAAAAAAAAAACAATAGTGTTTACCTGTGGTAACACTCCAGAGTAAAATTTTAAGGGAATGCGCTCACCTGGAATGGTTGTGAGAAGTCACAACCACTGTCATCACATAAGGTATTAAACGGACATCTGATATCCACAGTCACAGCAGACACGGCTTTCCCAGACCCAGCAGACACTAAACATTGGCTCCTGAATCTTGTCATGTATAGTGTAACAGTTCCTATAGCGTCTTGTGCTTGGATGCGAGGAAAACACAGGAGACATAGGTTGAAATGAAATGACTTGTATTACTTCATACAAGGATGCTGAAAAGTTCACACAGTTTGCAGGAACAGCGACAGGAGACACAGCAGGCCAGAGTAACTTCAAGCACTACAATAAATCTCCAAAGCAGGTTCAGGATCTCTTCTCTGTACCGTAATTCCTCTGCAAACATGGATTCACCAAACAGCAGGTTTCCAGAGTCCAAAAGTGTTCCAAGGTTCCTCAGTAGGGAATAGCTGGAGTACAAGTCCAAGGCTTCCAGGAGTCAGGTCACAGACTGACTGAGGCTTGATTCAGGAGCACTGATTGTTCAGCTGAGGCTGCTTAAGAAGCAAGAGGGAAGAATCAGGGCGGGAACATGAAAACTGGAAACTCCATATTAACTGAGGGCAAGAGCTGCAGAAAGACAGAAAGCAAAATGGCCGACGGAAAACTGAGTTTCAAGGAACATGTCAACAGAGACAAAGAACCTTACACCCTGTGTCATCCTGGGGAGAGTAAAAGCTTGAGGATT
>JARQOD010000001.1:643454233-643530399 GCA_033576555.1 Oophaga sylvatica
CCTCCTTTTCCCCCTTTGAGAAACTACCCTTGTTACTATCCTTAGTTTTTTCTGACAATAGTAAACTGATTTTTGTGCCCTGATGTGGTAAAGGATCAAATCAGGTTGAGCTTTTTGAAAATTGGGGTATCGGGGCCCCTAGCAAACACCACACACCTCGTCTTAATTTGAATTCAATTCAAAGCTGTAAATGGGGCCCCAAACCCGATACCTCATGCAGGGCTGTTTGTTGCCGTGCCTTTCAAAAATTTGTACTGTGGTGAATTAAGGTCACTTTCCGGGTGTCTCCCCCTAATTTAAATTGTTTTGGGTCAGCTTTTGGGCCCCGTTTAAATTTTTTTTTATGTTGCCTCCCATTGACTCAAATTGCTTTCCCGGCTATGTTCAATAAATTTTCGATAAATTTAAATAATCGAATTTTGGGCAAAATCGTTTGTTTGAAATCTAACAAAATTTTTAAAATTTTTGGGGGCCCCTTCTAAATATAAGCATCAAAAAACTTTTTCCAAAATTTATCTGTTTTTATATTGTTTTACCCATAACATTTCCATGGCTGGACACATTTTGGTGGGACATAACCCTAATTTTTGGGAGTTTTTTTGCTTCCTGCCCTAAGTTCACTGAAAAATTTTCCCATTTTTAATTTAAAAAATTTTGGTTTTCTTAAATTAAAAAATTTTTTTTTAAACCTTTTTTTTAAATTTTAAACCCTTTTAAACAAGACATTTTTTAAAAGTAAAAAAAATTTCGTAACTTTTTTCTTTTTAAAATGCAATTTTTTATCGGGTTTGGGAAAGTTTTTAAAATTTTCCCCTCCTTAAAGTAGAGCAAAAGTTTGGCCAAACATTGTTCGTAGCAGCAATCTGGGAATCAGCACTTTTCCCATTCATTTGAACATTTTTACTTCCCCCAGACCTCATTGTAGGGTCTGCCAGAAAAAGCTTGGATTTCCCTTTTACTCCCATTATACTCGTTACTCGAAACGAGCATTTGAGTATTAGGAATTACTCGGCTCGAGCAATGAGTATCCGATTATTTTAATGCTCGATCATCTCTACTAGTCATCTCAATACCTGGACATCCACCTATTACAACTTCTGACATGTCATTTTTGCATGTGAAATTTTTTTATATTGTGATGACATGCAGCTGTTGTCACCGGGGGGGTTTTGCCTAGGGGGCGCTGCAGGACTGACGGAGGTTGCAGACTGGCAGGAAGGTCGAGCAGAATCTGCGATGTGAAGTGTGAGCGGGACCCGAGACCTAGCTGGGAGCGCGGTGTCAGGAGAGATGATGGGGCGGAGCCAGCAAGCAACGGGAGGACGGAAACAGGCCGAGGCTGCGGTACAGCGAGGGAGAGAACAGGATGCAGTCAGAGACGAGCCACAGGGTCAGTAGCCAGATGGGAGAGTGGGATCCAGAGGACAAGACAAGAGCATGGTCAGGGGTAAGCCGAGGGTCAGAAAACCAGAGAGGACTGAGAGGTACCAAAACGGAAGACGGAAGCACAAGTCAGGGAACAAACCGGATAATACACAGCAAAGATCACATATACAGAGGAACAACGATTATAGCAGAGTAACCTGGGTCAGCTTCTGTAGCCGAATAAACGGAAGTATCATCGACACCGGACCCAGGAAGTACCGTCACTTAATAGCCGCCCCTGAACCAGAGAGAGGTGAACCAAATTAACCCTGACCTGACCAGGACGGAAAAGGAACACCCCGGTCCTGGATCATGACATACATAAGTTATTCTTTCATGAGCTTTGATGTCAGTGAGGTGAGGTGAACGGAGTTCATAGCTATAAACTTTGCTCACCTTTTTCACATCACCGTGAGACACTGATGCTGCGTGATAATGCACAGCCCAGTGTCTATGCTGGATGCCAGGCTGAACTCTTGCATCATGCCAATATACAGCATGGCATCTAGATGCAACAAAGCTAGAATTGTTAAGGGACAAATGGATTATCTTCTCGTCAGACAGGTGAGGAATAAGGTTTTTATTTTTTGTCGATTATAGGGTACATGGGCATCGATTGATTATCTTCTCATCAGACAGGTGAGTATAAATTTGCTTTATTATTTTATGTTTTTTAAAATATACGGGTAAAAGGTGAGGAGTGTTTATTTCATATAACAGACTTTGTTTAGGCTGGTTTTTTTACAATTTGACTATGGGGTTAGTAATGGGGGCATCTTATAGACGCCTCCCAATTACTAACCCCTGGGCTTGATGTCAGCTGCCAATACAAAGCTGACATCAACCCCAATATTACTACCCTACTTGCCACGGCACCTGGGCAAGTGGAAAGAGAGGAGGCTAAGTGTCAGAATTTAAGCATCTTATGGATCTGAGAGCTGATATTTTTAGTTTGGGAGGGGGCCAATATCCACAGCTTCTTCCTAGCCTATTAATATCAGCCTGCAGCTGTCTGCCTAGACTTTGCTGTTATTAATTATAGGGGGCGCCACATCATTGTTTTTGGGGGTCCCCCAGTAAAGGCTAAGTATACAGACTGTCAGCTGATATCAATAGCTTGGAAAGCTATGTTTATTACCCACTTCCCAGGCTATAAACATCAGCCCCCAGCTGTCTGCTTTCCCTCAGCTGGTTATTAAAATGTTGTGGTACCCACGCCATTTTCATCTTTAAGTTATTGAATTATTAGCTAAATACATGAACATTAAACTATACACGCACTGCACTAATTATATATGTAACTGACATCTTTCAATCTATCTATTCAATATATGTATTTAATTTAACTATTCTATTCTGATGGGTTACACAATGAATTTACTGTACTCAGTTGATGAAATATCGGGTTTTCTAGTAGATGGTTGCATAAGAATCGTACGGCACATGCATGGTCCATGTGCTGCGCAATTTTTTTTTCTAGTACTCATGGACTTGAATTGGCAAGTCTCGGACGATATACTATACGAGGCCAATCGCAATGTTTTTCTCAGTCCTATCTGAGCTGAGAAAAAAATCACAGATGAACAAGGAATCATAGAATAGCATTAGTCAGTGCCCTTGGCCCGGGCCACCCACCAAGTGGGGACCTCCCACCAATATAGGGATAAATATCTCAAAACATGTAAAATACACATATTTTTGCTGTGAACCGTTTTTAATGATAAGGAGCATTTACAAAAGAGAAACTATTGAAAGTGTAGGGACCTGGCTACAGTCCTACATCTCAGTGGCTGGCGCAGAGCGGCAGAGTCATGGCACCTGCCCTGCGTCAGCATCCACTGACCTGGCTAGTCTGACTTCCTTAGTACCTAATGCTTAGCTTATGGCATGCGGCAGCCTTCTCCAATCCTAACAGAAGCTTCTAGGCGCTATCTATTCAACTTTATGATCGCTCCCTCGGATTGAATCAGATGAGAGTTTGTTTAACTTTTTTAGCCATCTGAAAGAACTGTCTTCAGACGAGCTTAAGGCCACAGCAGAGCAACTCGTCAGGTATTGTTCAGATGACTTGGACATTACATTTATCGATGAACTGTGTCAGTTTGTAACATTTGCCAATTTATTCACAGACGAGGAGCCAAAAGATATCACAACTGAACTTTTCATGTACAAGCTTATCATGGAAAAGGGTGTGCAGGACACTTTCCCAAATATTGACATAGCTCTAAAGGTATATCTAATTTTGATGGTAACAAACTTCAGTGGCGAGCGTTCCTTCTCAAAACTCAAATTAGTTGAAAACCGATTAAGGTCATTCATGAAGCAGGAACGACTTGTAAATTTGGCTATCATGAGCATCGAGTCAGATATACTGCGTGTTAGGGTTCGAGTTCCCGATGCTGCACAAGGGGAGTCTTGAACCAGTCCCGCTGCGGTCCCCCATTCATCTCCGGCCGCAGTGGAGCCTGCTCAGCAGAGACGTCGGTCCCAGCGTCTTGCCCATTCCAGTACTGTGCAGAGACTTGCTGCTGCCTCTCCTGGATCTGCTATTATAGCCAGTGTTGGAGCAGACGTCTTTGGGACGAAGTCCTGCGTTTCCCCTTCTGAGAATGCCCAGGGTAAGATCTCTCATTGGAAATCAGGGGTCACATGTTCAGGTACTGCAGCAGCTCCTATTGGTCCGCCAGGCAGGTCATGAAACTACATGTGTTTGGAACAGTTTCTCATTGGTCCTTGTTTCTGGCAGGTCCTGTAGCTGTTGCTATAAAAGGGTGGCATGGCTGGGCCGCCATGCGCTAATATCAATCATTATATACATAGCGCCAGTGTGGTCATGCGTGTGTGTGGTTAGGGCCCGGCTGAAATAAGCCCCTAGAATACCGACTTAATCGGTGAGGAGTTTGGTATGCTAGCTGGTCAGGGTCGGTGTCCTAGATGCCCTAGATTGCCGGCATAACCGGTGAGGAGTTTGATTGCCGTATTCAGGGCCTGGCGTTCAGACGCCATAGATTGCGTGTGACTCCCGCGAGGACATTAGCGCATGATCACGTTCTATGTTCGCTTAGCTGTTCACTGTGTACCTGGGTGCCTGACAGGACACAGAAGTTTGTCTCAGCGGCTCTGTGACGTAACAGGGTTCGCTTTCAATGCTAGACAGCGCCCTAGCGTGTTTATTTTGTTACTCAGTTGTGTTAAGTGAGTTCGCACACCTCGCCATATAGCGTTGCGGCACTCCTAGCGGCTCTGTGGATTAACAGAGTTCGCACATATTGCCACAGCGCGTTACGGCGTTTATTTTGCGACTCTGCGGGATAACAGAGTTCGCTTCTTGCGCCATTTTACTAGCAGCAGGCTTCGCCTGCACGGTGGACCCCGGGCTGCGAACGCACCTCTCTACATCTTATATTTGGTGCGTTCCGCAGACCCTAACACTGCGTGAATTGGACTTTAGTGACATCATTAGTGATTTTGCAGCACGAAAATCAAGGAAAGTGACTGAATTGTAAAAAATGAATGATTTTACCTGAATTACTCTGCGTAAATGATTTTTGTAAATAAACTTGCTTTCATTTCATTTTGTGTTTTTGCATTACATATTGCAACACCTTAAAAAATGGGCCTCCCTGCAAAATTGGCCCCGGGCCATCCACCTCTTGAATCTGGCCCTGGGGTTAGTGGGTGCTCTAGTCTGCTAGCCTGAAACCGCATGGACAACGGCTTATCCCACTGAATGCCTGCTCTTCTTTAACCTTGGGCATAATACTGCTCAGACAACACAGGGTGAGGGTAAAACAGTATGGCAATAATTTATTGAACCACAAAACAGGAAAATAAAATAGAACAGCCCCAGCAAAATGCTCAAGATGGTGCAAATTTAGAGTCTCGCCCTTCCGTTGACTCGCCGGGATAAGAGCATCTGTGACTTCAGAGCTTTCAGAGCCCACCTGTGGCACACATAGACAGGAGGTAACAACAGACTCAAGAAGCTGTCAGACTATTGAGGTACAAGGCCAGAGGGTAACAACCTGGCTTCTCTGAACAATTCCATGTAACCAGGGGACCGGTGACAACCATGGCTTTCCCAAACGAATCCATGGCTATTAGGCACTCTGCAGTGAGGGTGATAACCTATTCCCATCACAGGCGAGGAAAATACACTTTATATACCTCTGACCGTCACTGCCAGAGTCTCCCGATTACCCCAGAACTCACTACGCTGCCACCAGATCCTGGTTCTAATTGATATTTGGTCAGGAGCCTCCCGAACAGTAGTGTTGGCTTAATTTGGCATGGAGGTTGTGGGGATATGTTTAGAGCAAAGAGAACAAAGCTAGTAAAGTTTTATATTTTGCTCCAAAAAGAATAGGCAGTGTTTACAAAATTATAAAAAGATGTTACAAAATGAGACAATTACAATATGTACAGACAATTACAAATAAAAAGGGATTAATGGTGAAAATAAACACAGTGATCTCAGACCATGGTAAGCCATGTGGTGTTGGGGAGGAGAGACATCCCAATGCATGGAGTCAGGCTGCACAGCCTCTGGTTGCTAACTCACCGGGCAAAAGACCCCCCCTTGTCTGGGCCTCTGAATTTTACACCCTTGCCCAAAACTAAGGGTTCCCCCTGGCTGACCTCATGGGGTGGGCGGAGCTATGGAATGCACTCCCCTTTCTACCAAGACTGAAAACTTGCTAAAACCTTATTATTAAATCCACATCTCAGGCTGGAACCCTCGTAGAGTGACGGCGGGACTATCATTCTTCCGATTATGAGATTGGCGTTAATTTGAGCCTAAACATGAAGTAGTTGTATGACCCGGTTCAGGAGAAATCCATTTCTTGGATTCTGCTGATTCTGGAGTTTAGAAAACTCACTGGGTGTTAGTTCCACCGATGCACATTCAAAAAATGTAAATTTTACACCTATATCAATAATTGGTGTCATTATTGTTAGGGTCTGCGGAACGCACCAAATATAAGATGTGGAGAGGTGCGTTCGCAGCCCGGGGTCCACCGTGCAGGCAGAGCCTGCTGCTAGTAAAATGGCGCAAGAAGCGAACTCTGTTATCCCGCAGAGTCACCAAAATAAACGCCGTAAAGCGCTGTGGCAATATGTGCGAACTCTGTTAATCCACAGAGCCGCTAGGAGTGCCGCAGCGCTATATGGCGATGTGTGCGAACTCACTTAACACAACTAAGTCGCAAAATAAACATGCTAGGGCGCTGTCTAGCGTTGAAAGCGAACTCTGTTACGTCACAGAGCCGCTGAGACAAACTTCTGTGTCCTGTCAGGCACCCAGGTACACAGTGAACAGCTAAGCGAACATAGAACGTGATCATGCGCTAATGTCCTCGCGGGAGTCACCCACAATCTATGGCATCTGAACGCCAGGCCCTGAATACGGCAATCAAACTCCTCACCGGTTATGCCGGCAATCTAGGACATCTAGTACACCGATCCTGACCAGCTAGCATACCAAACTCCTCACCGATTAAGTCGGTATTCTAGGGGCTTATTTCAGCCGGGCCCTAACCACACACACGCATGATCACACTGGCTCTAAGCATATATAACGATTGATATTAGCTCATGGCGGCCCAGCCATGCCACCCTTTTATAGCAACAGCTACAGGACCTGCCAGAAACAAGGACCAATGAGAAACTGTTCCAAAACACATGTAGTTTCAGGGCCTTCCTGGCAGACCAATAGGAGCTGCTGCAGTACCTGAACATGTGACCCCTGATCTCCAATGAGAGATCTTACCCTGGGCATGCTCAGAAGGGGAAACGCAGGACTTCGTCCCAAAGACATCTGCTACAGGACTGGCTATAATAGCAGATCCAGGAGAGGCAGCAGCAAGTCTCTGCACAGTACTGGAATGGGCAAGACGCTGGGACTGACATCTCTGTTGAGCAGACTCCACTGTGGACGGAGATGGATGGGAGACCGCAGCGGGACTGGTTCGAGACTCCCCTTGTTCAGCAGCGGGAACTCGAACCCTAACATTATCCCCCCTCCTAGGGCCCCCCTTTCTTTGGGCCTCGCTGCGCTCAAAAGCTGCGGAGTGTGAACATGCTCGGCAGGCTCACAGGACCTATCCTCAGGCCCACAACCCCTCCAATCCACCAAATAAAATTTTTTGCCTCGTACCACCTTGCACCCAACAATGGCGTTCACCTCATGATCACGGTAGATGAATCCGACGTCCCAGCAGATGACTCGGAAAACCGGGAAATCGCCACGGGTTTCAGGAGGGACACGTGAAAGGTGTCAGTGATATCAAGGTGAGGCGGAAGGGCTAGGCGGTAAACCACCGGGTTCACCTGCTGAAGAACTTTAAAGGGACCCAAAAAGTGAGGTGCCAACTTGGTGGACTCTACACGTAGCCTGATGTTTCAGGCAGAGAGCCACACTAGGTCACCAGGAGCAAATGTAGGAGCGGGGCACCGATGGGCATCAGCCGAAGATCTCATCCTCTCTTTTGAAGCCTGAATGGCATCCTGGGTGCGGTCCCAAATGTCCCATGCCTCCACAGCCCAGTCTGCCACCCTGGAATCGGCAGAAGACACGGGCATGGGCACTGGTACCCGCAGATGCTGACCGTAGTTCAGGAGGAATGGGGTCTGTCCGGTGGAGTCAGCCACAGCATTATTTAGAGCGAACTCAGCCCACGGTAGCAAGGATGCCCAGTCATCCTGCCTGGCAGAGACAAAATGTCGCAAGTATGTGACCAAGGTCTGGTTGGTCCTCTCTACCAACCCATTCGTCTCGGGATGGTATGCAGAGGAGAGATTCAACTCAATGCTGAGTAAACGACACAGCTCTCTCCAGAACCGAGACGCAAACTGGGGACCTCGATCACTGACAATTTTGTCTGGCATACCGTGTAGGTGGAAAATATGCCTAATGAATAATGCTGCCAAGGCCCGTGCAGACGGTAACCGTGGTAACGGCACCAAGTGCACCATTTTAGAGAAGTGGTCGGTTATCACCCAGATGATGGTGCAGCCCCTAGACTTGGTTAAGCCCACCACAAAATCCATCCCGACCATCTCCCAGGGCCTGTCTGCCACCGGCAAAGGGAAAAGTAGCCCAGCCGGCCGTTGTCGAGGGGATTTATTCTTGGCTCAGGAGACACATGCCTGAACATACTCCCTGACGTCACGGGCCATCTGCGGCCATCAGTATGTCCTCGCCAGCAACTCAGAAGTCCTTTTTGTCCCAAAATGTCCACCCACCCTGGACGAATGTGCCCAAGAGAGTACTTCCGGTCACAAACTGGTGGGCACAAAAGTCTTGCCCGGAGGCACAGACTCAAGCGAAACCGGAGCCACCGTTCTTAGGCTCTCTGTGGGGACAATAAGCCGAGGCTCCTCCTCCACCTCCTCAGAGGACACCACGGAGCGAGATAGAGCGTCTGCGCGTATGTTCTTCTCACCGGAGAGGAAATGGAGGGTGAAATGGAACCAGGAGAAGAACAAGGACCATCTGGCCTGACGGGAATTTAGCCGCTGGGCTGTCTGCAAATACACCAAGTTCTTGTGTTCCGTGAATACTTGGAAGGGGAAGCGAGCCCCCTCCAGAAGATGTCTCCACTCGGAGAAGGCCAACTTCATAGCCAGTAACTCCCTGTCCCCGATGGAATAATTCCTCTCTGCTGGTGTAAAGGTCTTGGAAAAGAAGAAGCAGGGATGCTTTCGACACTGGGCACCCTTTTGAAAAAGGACTGCTCCAGCACCAACAGAAGAGGCATCCACCTCTAAAAAACGGTTTATCGACATCGGGGCGATGTAAGATGGGAGCACTGGCGAAATGCAACTTGATGGAGGAAAATGCCTTGGTGACCTCCTTTTGACCACAACTTGTGATTAGCTCCCTTCTTGGTGAGGGCTACCAAGGGAGCTACCAAAGTAGAGAAGTGGGGAATGAATTGGCAATGGTAGTTAATGAACCACATAAAGCGCTGCACCGCCTTAAGGGAGTGGGGTTCTTGCCAATCCATCACAGCCTGTAGTTTGGTAGGATCCATAGCCAATCCCTGGGCGGAGATAATATAGCTCAGGAAAGGTAGAGACTCCTGCTCAAACATGCACTTCTCCAACTCCGCATATAGGGAATTTGCTTGCAAGAGGTCGAAGACCTTGCAGACATCTCTCCGATGGGAGGCCATATCTGGAGAAAAGATGAGAATGTCATCCAGATAGACTACCACCGAGGTGGTCAACATATCCCGGAAGATGTCGTTCACAAAGTCTTGGAAGACAGCTGGGGCATTACAGAGCCCAAAGGGCATTACCAGATATTCATAATGCCCATCCCTGGTGTTAAATGCCGTCTTCCATTCGTCCCCCTCACGGATGCAAATCAGGTTATACGCACCCCGCAGGTCTAGCTTAGTAAATACCCTTGCTCCCCAAAGCCTGTCAAAGAGCTCAGAGATTAGCGGCAAAGGATACTTATTTTTCACAGTGATAGCGTTGAGACCCCTATAATCAATGCACGGACGTAATTCTCCGTTCTTCTTCTGCACAAAGAAGAACCCCGTCCTGCTGGTGACACCGACTTCCTTATGAATCCCCTTGCCAAGTTCTCCTGAATATATTGGGACATGGCCTCTGTCTCAGGAAGAGATAGGGGATAAACCATTCCCCTAGGAGGCTCAGCTCCAGGCAAGAGGTCGATAAGACAGTCATAGGGGCGATGAGGCGGAAGAGTCTCCGCAGCCTTCTTCGAGAAAACGTCGGCATAGGACCAATAGACCTTGGGAAGAGGAGAAAGGTCTATGGGTATCTCAGAGTTGGTGACCTGCACGCTGTCCTAATGCATCTGCCTTTACATAAATTACCCCAACCCAGAATTCTCCCTGAAGACCACTCAATATGGGGAGAGTGGTGGCGGAAGCCAGGGTAATCCCAACAAAACCACATCTATACCCTCAGGGAGGATAAAAAATGATATATTCTCCTGATGGTAAGGAGACATAGACAAGGTGAGTGGGACAGACTGATGGGTGATTTGTGTGGGCAGAATTGCTCCGTTCAGCACCCGTACCGACACTGGTTCAGCCAGCAATACCAAAGGCATGGTGTGGCGAGAAGCAAAGGAGGATGACATAAAATTTCCTTCTGCCCCAGAATCCTCACGCAGCTTGACGGGTAGGGTGGTAGAACCGTGGGTAATTATCCCCTTGAGGAGCACTTTAAGGGCAAAACTCAAGGCGTCCAGTGACCCTGTTCCTACGGTTACTGGGCACGACTGTTTATTCAGCCGCTGTGGACATTGGTTGACAAAATGTCCCTGCTTCTGGCAAATATAACAAATCGGGGATGGACGAGTGACCCGAGATTTAGATCCTGCAGGAGCAACCTCCTGAAGGTCGGGCGCCTAAACAGGCGACTCCAGAGGCGTGGCGAAGGTAGGAGCCAACCGAACACTCTGCCTACACTGGGCACATTCCAGCCTCCGCTCGTGGAAACGGAGGTCGACGCGGGTGGAAATAGCGATAAGCTTCTCCAGTGTGGCAGGAATCTCCCTGGTAGCCAAGGCGTCTTTCACATGACCTGCCAGTCCTCTCCAAAACACGGGAATGAGGACTTTATCTGGCCACTCTAATTCCGAGGCCAGAGTCCGAAATTGGACAGCAAAATGGCTGACCAAAGCCGAACCCTGGGTACATGCCAGCAGTTGGAGCGCAGTATCGTGGGTGACCTGAGGTCACAGAAAAACCTTTTTCAGAGCCTCCAGAAAACGAGAAGAGCTCTGCACCATACGGTCGTCGCGCTCACACAGCGGCGTTGCCCACTCTATAATGAAGGGAATCGTGTATACATAGAGCCAATTTAACTCCCAATAGGACATGGATATGACATGCATACATACATAGAGTTTAATTGGCTCTATGTAAGCACTAATCCCTTAATCCCTTAATTTCTCATCTTTTTTGGTGGTGAAAATCGATGTAGGATGTGTAAATTTGTGTCAGTGGTAAAAAAGTTTTTCTAATTCTGATGCGTCTAAACAGTTCACTGTTGTGAATGTGCTAGAGATGGTTTCTGAGCAGAAGCTCCCTCTGGTGGTTACAGACAGTACTGCACCATCCAGCGAGGAATGGCAATCTGGGATCACTGACTGGACTGATATAAGGGAGGTTCCCTCCCATGATGGTCGCCGGTGATCAATTGTTCTTGTCTCAATTGTGGTTCCTGGTTCATTTGGAAGTTTGCTGGAGTCTTGCCTGCACCTGCTGCCTTCAGATAAGATATTTTCTGCTTTTCTTTTTGTGCTTGCTTTTTGCATAGTTTTCTGCACTTTTGTGGAGGTCAGCCGGGTCCCCTCCTGGGGCCTGTGCTCCTCTCAATTTATCTGTAGCCACTGTTATTTGTTCATTTGCTTTTTCCTGTTTTTTCAGTGGCTGCGGCTTTGTTTTGTTACACCAGAGATCTGATTTAGGTGGTAGAGATGTGTGATCTCAGGTTTTTTGGCAATCAGAAGTGCTGTTATTTTTTAGGGTTTTTGATGGATTGCAGTCAGAATTCTTTCCTGTACTTTTCTGTCTAGACAGATTGTGCCCCAACATTTGCTCATTCTATTTTCTGTCTTTGTACGTGTTTTCTTCTTGTCTAACCGCCATTACATGTTTGAGGGCTTCCTATTTTCTTTGGGGATCTGCTCCGGGGCAGATAGCTTTCATCTTTCTGCCTTTAGGTGTAGTTATCTCTCAGGCTGTGACGAGGCGTCTAGGATCAACGTAGGAACGCTCCACGGCTACCTCTAGTTGTGTGGTTAGTTCAGGTTACTGCAATCCAATAGGTTCCAGCCTCTCTGGTATATTACCGTTTTTGCTTTTTCTCCTCAGCTACCTAAACATAACAGTTCACCATTAAGCAATATTTAAACTGTAATAGTGAAAATGTTGTTTATATTATTCATTGTAGCATTTGTGACAAAATGCATGTAGGTTGCACCATTAGGAACCTTAAAAATCATATTTCTGAACATCTGACTGATATATACAGTAATTCTGATTCGCTCCGTACAATGTCTCAGGCTTCCAGACATTTTATACAAGTGCATGGGAGAAATACCTCGCCATTTCAAGTATATGTCATTGAAAAAATTGCTTTAACATGAAGAGGAGGAGACGTCAGGAAGCACCTTCGAGACCGGGAAGCGTATTGGATGTTTTATCTTAATACATGCAACCCGTCAGGATTGAATCTTCGCAGAGAATTATTATTATTTCATTATTAATTTTTGTTATGTTTATGTCTGTCTTTAATTCTGTCTTGCTTTTATAATATTTATGTTTAGTTTTAAAATCACATGACTGGTTGGTGGGTGTGGTTTAAGTCCATGACTGTATAAATTGTTGGTTGGCTATTTAGTGTTCAGCTTTGACAAAGAACACAGTTGGTGTTCGAAATGCGTTGCTGTTTCGTCTGTGTGCCATGTAATTTTTTACTATTTTTGGAATATATTAAAAACCTTTCTCATCAGCTGGATTCATTACCTTATTTCTTCGTTACTTACAAGTGGTCCTCTTGGAGTCTGGGCTGTGCTGTACCATAGTGGATGAGCTGGCGTTTCTCTCTTTTCCTGGTTTACAATGTGATGTTGATTCTCAGCTTTTTCTGTCAACAATGTTGAAAGGTTAGGCCTATTATTGTGTTGCAGCCACAAGTCCCAATTAGCTACTCCAAATCAAACTGTGTTTCAATGGCACATTCAATGGATGTCATTAGCATGTACTGAGCGCTTCTGATTCATAGGAATTTCCAGCATCGCTCCTGCTCTCTGCGTCCTGCTAGCCTGCTTTGCAACTTCTGCGATCCTCTCTGTGACGCAAAAGAGAACCTACAGATATTGCGATCCACTCCGTGACGCTAAAAATCCTAGTCCCGCCTGCGGCGCTGTCATATGCGTCACAAACGAGGTCACTCGTCGTTCGCAAAAGGTGCCAAACACAGCGATATAGGCTCACCAGCGGGATTCCAACGATCAAAAAACGGTCCAGAACGCTAGTGAACGATCAGCGACATCACAGCAGGGGCCACATCGTTGCTACATGCCACACACAACGAGGTCGCTAACGAGATTGCTAAATAGTGACGTTTTAGCGATCTCGTTAGCGATCTCGTTAGCAATCTCGTTTAGTGTGGCATACCCTTTACTCGACTCTTTCTTTGGCAGCCGCACAGCAGTGCGCCTTGTAGATGAGGCTCAGAAAGAGCATGTGCTTAAGTGGATGGCAAGCGCTGCATCAAGTGACCTCTCCTCCTCTTCCTCCACCTTAACATCACATACAGTCCAATCCTCAATGGCACGCAAAGCACCCTTGTTTCCCTCCATGCAAAAAATTTCCAAATGCCCAACTGACTGTTAGGAACCTCAAATGGACCATTCTGAAGAGCTGTTCACACATTGTATTCCATGGGCATCAGAGATCTGAAGAATATCAGAATCCAGAGGAGCAAAGCATCTGCACTGATGCCAAAATATTTTTCATATTGGATCTGGGGCTGGACAAAATGGGGTCCTAGAAAAATCCTGACCCTCATCACCAGATGTTAACCACCAAGGTGGAGGTGATTCTGTTGAAACTCAGATATCAGAGGTGCACGTGGACTTTACTGTGGTGTCAGGGTGACTCTCAGGGTGAGGAGTGTGAGAACAGAGAGGATGGCAATGAGGTTGTAGATCTCGCTTGGTATGAACCCAGAGGTACGCAGCTGAATAGCTCAGCAGAGGAGGTGGAGGAGGAAGATGAGGAGGTTTATTTGCGGCTTTCCACACACAGACGAAGTGACGCAACCTGGACAAGCACTGCATCCTTAGCCCCACCTCTGGCTGTGGCCAGCACCGGTCACGAGTGTGTAGTTCAGAGAGAGGGCAAGGGTTGCCTAGCCTTGGTATTTTATTGAGACCACAAAGGATGACGCAACATGCGCTGTCAAATTTGCAAAAAAACGCGGGTAGAAGGAAAAAAATGCAAAAATTTTACAACTTCATGAATGAACAGGCACATGTGCGAACATCATGCCTTAGTGTAAGAATCTCACTTCGCTAAAATGTGGAATAGTGGCCTCACCAACCACCGGCCATCTCATCAACCCAAACTGCTGCTAATTCCTCTTCCATCATCATTCCAAGTCTTCACTAGAGATTAGCGAATGTTTCAGTGTTCGGTTCTGATTACGATTGCCGATTTTACAATATTCACCAATTTATTTGTTGAATATTCGACGAACATAGTGATGCCATTGAAGTCAATGATAGGCAAAAACAAATGCATACACAACACCTTCAAACAAGACCAAAAGCTGACAAAACACCGCAAATTAGGGGCAGACATCAGGAAAGTGGCCTCAATTCACCCACAGTACAAATTTTAGAATGACACGGAAGCAATCAGCCATGCATGACTTATCAGGGTCTGGGCCAGCATTTACAGCTTTGAATTGAACTTCAAATTAAGATGAGGTGCTGAGAGCCATGACACCACATACAACAGCTTAACCTACTCTGATGCTGTAAGGTTCTATGTATATATTCCTGAAACTCAGTTTGTTCGTCAGCCATTTTACTTTCTGTCTTGCTGCAGCTATCTTGCCCTCAGTCAAAATGGAGTTTCCAGCTTGCATGTTCCCGCCCTGATTCTCTCCTTTGCTTCTTAAGCAGCCACAGCTGAGCAATCAGTGCTTCAGAATCTAGCCTGCAGTGAACCTGTGACTTGACTCCTGTAAGCCTTGGACCTTGTACTCCAGCTATTCCTACTGAGGAACTCTGAAGCACTTGTGGACTCTGAACCCTGCTCTTTGAAAGACCCACGTTTGCATGGACTTACGGTAACAGAGAAGAAGATCCTGAATCTGTATTGGAGAGTGATTGCTGAGCTTGGATTAATCTGGCCTGCTGTGTCTCCTGTTTCTGTGTCTGCAAACTGTGTGACTATTTCTGCCAACTTGTATGAAGTAATACAGGACTTTTCTATATCAAACCTGTGACTCCTGTGTTTTCATCGCACCCAAGCACAAGACGCTATATGAACTGTACTACATACATTACAAGATTCTGAAGCCAAAACGTTAGTGTCTGCTGGGTCTGGAAGGCTGTGTCTGCTGTACTGTGGATATCAGACGTCCGGTTGTACTTTCTGTGATGACAGTGGTTGTGACTTCTCACAACCATTCCAGGTGAGCAATTCCCTTAAGTTTTTTCTTTTTGCAGTGTTACCACAGGTAAACACTATTGTTTTTTTTTTTTTTCCTTTCTTTTCTCTTTTTTGTCTGCTGTAACTCTGGATATCAGATGTCTGGTTGAAACTTTCTGTGATGATAGTGGTTGTGACTTCTCACAACCATTCCACGTGAGCAGTTCCCTTAATTTTTTTTTTCTCTCTGCAGTGTTGCCACAGGTGAACACTATTGTTTTTTTTTTCTCTCCTCTTCTTCCAGTAATCCTGTCTTAAAAGATCTGGAAAATGGAGGCCCGCATAAAGGAACTTTGCGGAGTGACTGATAATATCCTTGCAGATTTGCAGAATATAAAGACCCGTTTTACAAATCTACAGGACCTCAATAATCACAATTTGCAAGTGGTTGGACAGACTACCCAGGATTTGCGAGCCAGGATTGAGGTTCTAGAGGGGCGAGTCCAGGCTCCTGCCGTAGCCCCGAGTGCTGGGATTCCCAAGTTGCCCCCTTTTCGTTTTGGCGGTGAACGTGAGAAATTCAGGGGATTTATTAATCAATGCAATCTTTTTTTTTCTGCACATGCTTCACAATTTCCCACTGAACGATCTAAGGTGCTTACTATAATTATGTTGCTTACCAACAAGGCTTTAATGTGGGCAAACCCTCTGATTGAGACTGAGGATGATTGTTTGAATCACCTTGATGATTTTATTTCAGCCATGGGGCAGGTGTTTGATGACCCCAATCGAGGTGCAACAGCTGAAGCAGCCATGTTAGCTTTGCGCCAAGGTAAGCACTCGGTAGCTGAATATGCCTTGGATTTCAGGAGATGGGCCCTTGATACCACCTGGGACAGTTCCGCCAAAAAATCTATTTTTCGAAAGGGGTTATCTCCACTGATTAAGGATGAACTTGCTCGTGCCGACCCTCCCACTGCGTTAGGTGACTTTATTAACTACTGCATCCGTATTGATACTCGTCTGACTGAACGCAGGCAAGAGAGATGGTTCGAAAGCAATCGTACTAACCTTTTCCTACCTTCCTCTCCAGCTAAGGAACCTTTGAGTAGGATTACACGGGAACCTGAACCTGAACCCATGCAGGTAGACTCTTTACAACGACGGGTTAGTGATGCACGCAAGGAACATCGTTTTAAGGAGAATCTATGTTTCTATTGTGGTAAGTCAGGGCACTTCATTATAAACTGCCCCAGCCGTTCTCGTAAGACTACTGCAGCACTCATTCATTGTGAGTGTTGTGAGAGGGGATCTGTCAGGTCCGAGCCTCAGGCTCCAGAGAGATCTGCAGCAACAGATCTTGATTTCTCGGACTTAAACTCCGTTACCTCTGAGGACGTTGACTGTGTAAACGCTGCCATTTTTCAAGTTTCCTCAGCGGTGTCCCAGCTGAGTTGTAAGAAAAACAATTCTCATTGCTTTATTTCCATCAAACTCTGGGTTGACTCAGCTTGGGTGTCTAGCTCTGCTATGATCGACTCAGGGGCAAGTGGAAATTTTATGGATGTCTCCTTTGCTCTGAAACAGGGAATACGTTCAGTGAAGAAGGCTACTCCAGTACAGATGGAAACTGTGGATGGCTCCCTGCTGACCTCTGGACCAGTGGATCAGGAAACAGAGCCTTTGAGGGTTCTTATGGGTAAAGATCATCAAGAGAAACTGTCCTTTATGCTTATCTCTTCTCCCCACTTTCCCATTATTCTAGGGCTACCATGGCTGCAGGCTCAGAATCCTACCATTAACTGGGAGACCAAGGAATTACACTTTCCAGAGAAACAGATGAGTCCAAAAGTTTCAGCTTGCTCTGTTCCTAAAGGAATCATGTCAGTCCCTGAACTACCAGCTGTATACCAGGACTATGTGGATTTATGTGACAAGAAGAACGCTGACCAGCTTCCTCCTCACCGTCCATATGATTGTCCAATTGAATTATTGCCCGGAGCAGAGATACCTTTTGGTAAGATCTACCCCTGGCGGGGCCCGAGCTAAAGGCTTTAAAGGATTACATAGATGAAAATCTAGCCAAGGGCTTCATACGCCCTCTTCATCTCCTGCAGGTGCACCCATCTTCTTTGTAAAGAAGAAAGATGGATCTCTGAGACCATGCGTAGACTATAGGGAACTCAATAAGGTTACTATTAGAAACCGTTATCCATTGCCTTTAATCCCTGAGTTATTGGAGAGAGTGCGACATGCCAAAATTTTTTCTAAACTAGATCTTCGTGGGGCCTATAACTTAGTCCGTATTAGACCTGGGGATGAATGGAAGACTGCATTCAGGTCACGCTATGGACACTTTGAATATCTAGTTATGCTTTTGGTCTGAGTACCGCCCCAGCCACTTTCCAACACTTGGTGAATGACATCTTCAGGGATCTCCTAGATACATTCGTGGTAATTTATTTGGATGATATTCTAATTTTTTCTAACTCCACAGAGGAACATCATGGACATGTGAGAATGGTCTTGGAACGTCTAAGACAAAATCATCTTTACATCAAACTTGAAAAGTGTGAATTCCATAGGACGAAATTCAATTTCTGGGGTATGTACTGTCTACACAAGGAATTAGTATGGATGGAAGCAAAACCCAAGCCATCAAGGATTGGCCAAGTCCTAGAAATGTGAAGGAGGTACAGCGCTTCATCGGGTTTGCCAACTTCTATAGACGTTTCATTAGAAATTTCTCTGAGGTAGTGTCACCTATCACTCAACTTACCCGGAAAGAGTCTAGGTTTTCCTGGACTCCCCAAGCCCAGGAAGCATTTTCCCGTCTAAAAGATAAATTTACCACTGCACCTATCCTAGTACATCCCAACCCCGAGCTTGCCTTCATAATAGAGGTGGATGCTTCAGACTATGCCGTTGGAGCTATACTCTCTCAGAGAACAGGTGAGAAGAATGTCTTGCATCCCTGTGCCTTCTTTTCCCAGCAGTTGTCTTTCGGCTGAGAGGAACTACGATGTGGGCAATAGAGAGTTGTTGGCCATTATTGCCGCCTTCAAAGAATGGAGACACCTTCTTCAGGGAGCTGCACAGCAAATAGTCGTCCTGACAGACCATCGTAACCTTGAGTTTATCAGGTCGGCTAAGTGCCTGACTCCTCGCCAGGCTCGCTGGAATCTTTTCTTAAACCAATTTAATTTTATCATCTCTTATAGACCAGGATCGCGCAATGGAAAGGCTGATGCACTCTCTAGGATTTACTCAGCAGAGACACGTCCAATTACTCCTCCTAAGACTATTCTTCCTGACTCTAGATTCCTAGGAGTAATTCATAATCAAGACCTACTTAAGGACATCAAGGAAGCATACCATGCGGATTCCTTTTTGGCACAACCCCCAAGGGACATAAGTCTTGTCTTTAAGAATGGTGTGTGGATTCAGGGACAACGTCTGTATATTCCTGAAACAGTCAGATTAAGAGTATTGCAACTCATTCACGATTCCAAGATAGCTGGGCATAGAGGAATTCTAAAGACACAGGAATTTCTTTCTCGTTTCTTTTGGTGGCCCACTTGCAGGAAGGATGTTTTGAATTATGTCACTTCATGTGAGGTCTGTGCAAGATGCAAAACACCTCGCTCCTCACCAACTGGTCTGTTACAGCCTCTTCCCACCCCGTCCCGCCCGTGGGGATCCATTTCTATGGACTTCATTGTGGAGTTACCAACCTCTCAGGGGAAGAACACCATTCTAGTGGTGGTTGACCGTCTAACAAAGGCAGCTCATTTTATCCCTTGTGTCGGCTTACCCACTGCAAAACAGACATCAGATTTGATGATTAAAGATGTGTTTCGCTTACATGGAGTACCGGATGAGGTTATTTCGGATCGAGGGGTGCAATTCACTTCTAGGTTTTGGCAAAATTTCTGTGCAGCATTGGACATTAAAGTAAACCTTTCTTCTGCTTTTCATCCCCAGACTAATGGACAGACAGAACGAACCAATCAAACCCTGGAGCAGTATCTCTGCTGCTTTATCTGCCACCTACAGGATGATTGGGTGGATCTACTTCCATTAGCTGAGTTCTCGTATAACAACTCTCAGAGTGCCTCCACTAAACAGTCTCCTTTTTACTCTAATCTAGGTTATCATCCTAACATTCTACCACAATTTCCCATAGAAACGCCTTTACCAGCAGTGGCTGAAAGAATCACGTCTTTACAGAAGAATATGGATCTTCTAAAGGAAAATCTGGAATCGGCTCAAGAAAGGTACAAGAAAGCAGCAGATAAATTTCGTAAACCTGCACCAGCTTTCAAGGTAGGAGACTTGGTCTGGCTGTCAACCAGAAATCTTAAGTTAAGGATTCCATCGTCTAAGTTGGGACATAAGTACATTGGACCCTATAAAATCAGTAAAATTATAAGTGCGTTGCTTGTCGTCTTCAACTGCCCAGAACTATGAGAATCCACCCTGTCTTTCATGTATCCCTACTAAAGGCTGCGACACCCAATACGTTTCCTGGACGTTCCTCTCCTTGCCCTGACCCAGTGCTAGTCGATGGTCAGGAAGAATTTGTGGTGGAAAGGATTTTAGATTCCAGGTTGTATAGAAATCAGTTACAATATCTGATTAAATGGCAGGGCTACCCAGTGGAGGACAACTCATGGGAACCGGTCAATAACGTTAATGCTCCTCGCTTGCTCCGTCAGTTTCATCAGAGGTACCCACACAAGCCTGGTCTGAGGTCATCCGGAGGTTGTCCTTAAGGGGGGAGTAATGTAAGGTTCTATGTATATATTCCTGAAACTCAGTTTGTTCGTCAGCCATTTTACTTTCTGTCTTGCTGCAGCTATCTTGCCCTCAGTCAAAATGGAGTTTCCAGCTTGCATGTTCCCGCCCTGATTCTCTCCTTTGCTTCTTAAGCAGCCACAGCTGAGCAATCAGTGCTTCAGAATCTAGCCTGCAGTGAACCTGTGACTTGACTCCTGTAAGCCTTGGACCTTGTACTCCAGCTATTCCTACTGAGGAACTCTGAAGCACTTGTGGACTCTGAACCCTGCTCTTTGAAAGACCCACGTTTGCATGGACTTACGGTAACAGAGAAGAAGATCCTGAATCTGTATTGGAGAGTGATTGCTGAGCTTGGATTACTCTGGCCTGCTGTGTCTCCTGTTTCTGTGTCTGCAAACTGTGTGACTATTTCTGCCAACTTGTATGAAGTAATACAGGACTTTTCTATATCAAACCTGTGACTCCTGTGTTTTCATCGCACCCAAGCACAAGACGCTATATGAACTGTACTACATACATTACAGATGCTCAGCCACAATCATGTGGCACAAATATCAGTTTCGTAGACTATTATTGTTAAAAAAAGTAAAGAAAGTAACACGGGCAGTTGACTCAAAGGTGGTGGAGACCTGCTCGTCTCTGAGGCTTACTGTTACAGTCAACACACATGAAGGAGACTAAACCAGGAGTCAACACATTTCCAAAAAATAGTGGCAGACATCAACAAAGTGACATCAATTGCACTAGAGTAGAACTAGTATAATGGGGACTGACACCTCTACCAATGTAGCCAACCCAGCAGATGGATTGACGACCCAATCAGGAGTGTTAAAATTTAAAAAAATTAGGACCTGACACCATTGAAGCAGCATAAATTTCACCAGAATAGAAATAGTATTATGGGGACTGAAAACTCTTCCACTACAGGCAACCCAGCAGATGGAGACCCAATCAGGAGTCTCAACATCTCTAAAAATTAGTGGCAGGCACCAACAAAGTGGCATCAATTTTACCAGAGTAGAATAGTATAAAAGGGACCAACAGGTCTTCCACTACACCCAACCCAGCAGATGGACATCTGTTATGAATGTGCTAGAGATGGTTTCTGAGCAGAGGCTCCCTCTGGTGGTTACAGACAGTACTGAACCTTTCAGCGAGGAATGGCAATCTGGGATCACTGACTGGTCTGATATAAGGGAGGTTCCCTCCCTTGATGGTTGCCGGTGATCAATTGTTCTTGTCTCAATTGTGGTTCCTGGTTCATTTGGAAGTTTGCTGAGTCTTGCCTGCATCTTCTGCTATCAGATAAGATATTTTCTGCTTTTATTTTTGTGCTTGCTTTTTGCATTGTTCCCTGCACTTCTGTGGAGGTCAGCCACAACTTTTCTGTCTAGACAGATTGGGCCCCAGCGTTTGCTCATTTTATTTTCTGTCTGTGTCCGTGCTTCTTCTTGTCTAACCGCCATTACATGTTTGGGGCTTCTATTTTCTTTGGGGATCTGCTCCGGGGCAGATAGCTTTCATCTTTCTGCCTTTCGGTGTAGTTATCTCTCAGGCTGTGACTAGGCGTCTAGGATCAACGTAGGAACGCTCCACGGCTACCTCTAGTTGTGTGGTTAGTTCAGGTTACTGCAATCCAATAGGTTCCAGCCTCCCTGGTGTATTTCCGTTTTTGCTTATTCTCCTCAGCTACCAAAACACAACAGACAGCCAACCGGGAGTGTTCATATTTCCAAAAATTAGTGGCAGACACCAACAAATTGGCATCAATTTCACCAGAGTAGAAATAGTATAATTGGGAGGGACATCTCTTCCACTACAGCCAACCCAGAAGATGGAGACCCAACCAGTGTTCACATTTCCACAAATTAGTGTTAACATCTGCAGCAGCAGCAGCAACAGCAGGCACAGAAGCTCCATTAAAGATATCACAGACTGCAATTACATGAGATCAATGCAGCCTTAAAACTACAACATCTCCTAGACTTCACAGTCTGCGATTGGTGTGCAAAAGTCCTTGAAGATCCATGACTTGTTCATCTTGATGAAAATTAGGCGGTCTACACTTTCTGGGGACAGCCAGCTGTGCTTATCCATCAGGACACCACCAGCAGCGTGGAAGACACATTCTGAGAGAACGCTGGCTGCTGGGCATGATAAAATCTCCAAGGCATGACAGGCGAGCTCAAGCCACTCATCTATTTTTGAAGACCAATATGTAAACCGGTTCAAACCCTCCCTGATGGTATTGATATTGAGTTCTAGATACTCCTGCACCATCCTCTTCAGTTGTTCACCACGTGTCAGACTTGGGCTCTGTTGTGCTGGTACACTAGCTGGTCTAAAAAATGCGTCAAAGGACTCACAGAAATTGCTTATGCTACTTACAAAACAGCTGCTGCTGCTAATGCTTTGGCGTTGATGAATTGACGTGCCGGAGATTGGAAGTCTAGAGCTGTGATGCACACTTTGTGCCTCACTGCTGTCTTGGGGAAACCTCTCTTAAGGTTGTGTAAAAGCATGTTTTGATACTTCAGCATTTGCAGGTCCCTTTCCAGGGCGGGAAGCATCTGACAAAATGTACTATTATAATGTGGATCTAACAGAGTGGCAACCCAGTAGTCAGACCTATTTTGAATCACAACTATAAGGGGTTCATGTTGCAGATAGTGCAGCAAGAAGGCACTCATATGTCAGGCTCTTCCATGAGGTCCAAGCCCATGCTGTGTTGGTGGCTGGGTAACACTGATGCTTGTTTCTTCTGTCCCCTCCCGCCAACCATGAACAACAGAGAGGGGATGATTATCCTCTTCATCTCCTGATAGTTGCTTGCCCATCACCTCTTCCTCCTCCATTTGCTCCTCAGCTCTTGAACCTTCAGTTTTCTGTTATCACCAGCCCCCTTTAATTGCAGTAATCCACCCTCCCTTGGTACTTGCCTGTGTGATGACATTCTGGAACTTTGAGACATTTTTATCCCTTCCACATCCTCTACTGCTGTCTCCTCTTCCTCTGGGGCTACCACCTCCTCCCGCAGGCTAGTCAAAGTCTGCTCTAGCATGTAGATGACCGGAATAATGATGCTGATGATACTTTGCAGAAGGGTTCAGAGTTCCTTAATCTGTGCCTACTCTGTAAATGTGATATGCGCCACGTCCGTACTGCATTGACCCTGGCTATACGACATGACAGAGCTTGTTGCTGCTGCCACAGTCGCTGCAACATATTGTGAGGCAGTGAGGGGGATCAAATGGAAAGGATGATATATGTCCCTCAGAATACGGACGGAGTCTTATTAAACCCGCTGGAGTGCTTTGTTTTCATAGCAGGACGTCTGTGAATCACAAGGCAAAATAAAATAAAGTGTGGATTGGGTCCAAGTAGTCGACCCAGTCAGATTTTTATTAAAGCCCATTAAGGGCTTTTATTTTGAGAGGGATTTGCAGGTTTGGTATTGGGGCGAATCCCTCTCTTTACTCCTGGTTTTGGAGGTGGCGCTATGGCCACGATTCCATTTAAATCTGTCAGTTTTGCTTTGGGTGTGTCAGTTTTGAGCTCGCAAGCTGCAGAACAGGTGGCTCTGTGCAACCCCAGACTGTGTGAAGCTAACACAGAGCCAGGGACTTCAAGGCGGTTGAATCACCCAAGAGACACAGCAGTGTCATTGTCCACGGCAACAGGTTGTTTGAATACGGACTGTATATATGGAAACTCGGCTGATATTCCACTGTGTAGACACATCGCATATCATCATGTTAACTGGGATGGACAAAGACCTCTGTATCAATGCAAGTCGATGACATGAGGGGTGCGAACGGCAGGAGTGAGCACACAGCTTCTATGCTTTCTGCAGCAGCTCACCCAGGCCTAGATAGTGACTGAGAAATCAATATACCACCAGGTTGAGTACATGAACCATGCAATGCACGTGTGTAAGCTTGCCTCAATGTAGGGCTGCCACCAGGTTCGCACTGTTATTGGACTCGGCCTTCCCTGGATCCAGGTTCAGCAGAGACAGCCATTTATCAAAAACTGTATGACTGTGATTTCCAAGGCATATCAACTTTAACACTGCCTGATTATGGTGAGCCCTGGCTGCGCAGAACATAGGTGGTAGGGATTCGCTCTGCGCTGTTGGAACGTGTGTCTCATTAAGGCCTCTTTCACACATCCGCTTTTTAGTGTCAGGCATAATCCGTCAAATATTTGAAGGGATGGATCCGGCGGTGAAATGAAAAAACTGATGGAACGGATCAGTATTTTTGCTGGATCCGTTCTGAACTTTTGAACCTGGAAAATGAAGTTTTGCAGCCAGAAAATGCAGGTACGCATGTCCGGACCGAGAGAGAGAGAGAGAGAGAGACCTCGGTTTCCAGAATCCGGATCAGTCTTTTGACGGATTGCACAAAAGACTGGTCCGGTTCCATACACTTGTATTATTTCCGGCCGCCTGATGCGCCGCTACAGGCACTATCAGGCGGCTCAGGAGAAAAAAAAAATGTTGCAGTGACTGTTTTAACCGGCCGCCGGAATGTACATTTCCGCCGGATCCGGACAAAAACGCATGCAACGCAACGACATCAGGTGCGATCCGGCGCTAAAGAAAGTCAATGCTAAAAAAACTCATCCGGTACTGGATCCGTTTTTTTAACAACACGCTGGATCGCGCCTGAAGTAAAAAAATGGATGTGTGAAAGAGGCCTAAGACAGATGTTGAGGGTGCAGGTGGAGGCCCTAGAGGAGGTGGAGGAGGGAGAAGCTGTGTAGGAAGTGTAAAATACAGAGGTTTGTCCTGCAAGCTTTGGGTATTCCAAGACTTGTGAAACAGCCCCTTTCCCACCTGACCCCACAGCCACCAGAGACACCCAGTGCCTAGTCAGCGAGATGTAACGCCCTTGGCCATGCTTACTCATCCGACTGTCTTTGGTGAAATGCACCCTGGCCGACATAAATTTAGTCAAGGAATGGGTGATGTTGTCTGCGACGTGCTCGTAGTGTGCAGGTACAGTTTTCTTAGAGAAGAAATGGCGACTGGGCAAATGGTACTGGGGGACTGTGACAGTAATCAGCTTTCGGAGACCGTCTGTATCTACCAGATGAAAAGGCAGCATTTCTGTGGCCAACAGATTGTATATGGTCGCGTACAAGCTCTTAACTTTGTCATGTGTTGGAAGAAACGACCAAAAAAGCAGAACCAAGGGCTGGCTGCAGTGCTGAGAAAGGGTGTAGTACAATGAACCGGACAAACTGCTGGACCGTGAGTGAGGTGCAGGCTGAGATGTTATGGTAAATTGATAAAATTGTGGTGTGCTTGTTCTCTGAGATCTGTCAAAAACAGCAGGCATGTTCACTTCCTTTACAGCTGATGGCAGGGTCTCACTCAGCCTGACAGGAGAGGGTAAAGAAATGGAGGTTCTGAGGTCGGAGACCCGTGTGACAATACTTGGCACAGTAACAGAAGAGGAGGAAGAAGCAGCAGATGCGGTTGATGGGGCAGCTGATGGTTATTTAGGTTCGCAGGTCCACATTTTATCACAGTTGGATTACCAGAGTAACAGAAGTTGATTGCACATGTGAAGGTTAATAAAATTATTGCACTATTTCCCCCTAGTCAGTTTTTTTTGCAAAGACTGCAGATAACATCAGTTGGCTCATCCTTTACGGTGTCAAAAAATGCCCAGGCCAGGCAACCCTTGCCACCCCTGCATGCTGCTGGCCACAGCCTAATTATGGCTGAGGATGCAGTGCTCGTCATTGTTGTATCACTCCGCGTTTGCGCCTTGTCTCATCAGGATCACCTCCCCCCGGGGTTAAAGTCTAGTGACAAGGGTCAGGATGCTGCTCGGACTGTACTTCATCCTGCACCGGATCCAAGCTAAAAAAAAAATTGGGCAGATGATTTCCTCCTCTTGACTCTGTGAAGCTTTGGAGTACACTTCTGATGCCCATGACAGAATGTGTGAACTGCTCCGCAGACTCACCCATCTGTGGTTCCCTACAGTCAGTTAGGCAGTTGGAGAGTTGTGACATGGGGGAAGCAAGGTTAATTGGAATGCCACCTCTGTGGACTGTACTGTGTGTGATGTTGATGTGGAGAAAAGGAGGAGAGGACGCTTAAAGCTGCCTCATCAACAAGGCGTACTGCTGTGTGGCTGCCAAAGGAAGGTAGTGGAGTAGTCCGTCTAGTAACAGTAGTTGTCAGTTGTGTTTGGATAGGATGTGACGTTGGTTCACTAGTGCTTTCACTAACATTACCACCTACCCCACGTACACCTTGAACACTAAGACTAATTCCCCTTCCCCACGGCCTCGCTTTTTCCCAGTCATGTTGCTCAGATAGTGTGGTAGGAGCACATTATTAGCAACACAAAATTAGATTTTTTACTCTGCACCAGCTCTGCACACAGCTGAATTTCAGCGGCACTAAATGACAACTTGAAATATGGCATGCTGAATCACGTTAGAAATTGAAAGAAATAGGTTTTTTTTTACTCTGCAACAGCTCTGCATACAGGTGAATTTCACCACCACTAAATGACAAGGTGAGATATGACATGCTGAATCACATTAGCAACTGAAAAAAATAGTTTTTTTTTACTCTGCAACAGCTCTGTACACAGATTAAGTTCAGTGGCACTAAATGACAAGGTGACATATGCCTTGCTGAATCATGTTAGCACAGAAATTTTTTTTTTTTTTTAATCTTCAACAGCTCTGCACAAAGATGAATTTCACTGCTGCTAAATTACAAGGTGGGATATGGCATGCTGTTAACGTTTGTTACTGAAAAAAATAGATTTTTTTTTTACTCTTTAACGGCTCCGCACACAGATGAATTTCACCTCCTCAAAATGAGGTGGAATATAAGGCTATGGTTCACGGTCCGGAACCATAGCGCTTTGACGGAGCGGAAATTCGCTCCGTCTAAGCCCGCCCCCTTTCTGACGCGCGATCTTTCCGGAGGTGTTCAGGACACCTCCGGAACACCTCGAAAGAACGCAGGGCTACATAGCCTGTGTAATATTCTGTTGCGGCGACGCAGCGTCGCCGCAATACGCGAGGACATGCTGCGGTCTGAAGACGCGCCGCATGTCCGTTACGCAGGTTTGCCACTGCGTATTGTTACCAAGTGGAGACGGGATTTCTTGAAATCCCTCCACTATGCTGTAACATCTGGACGCTGCGTGTTTGGCGCTGCGCCAGCGCACAGCGCCAAACACGCAGCGTTCTGACCGTGGAAACTCACCCTCACAGGCTGATCACGTTTGTAACAGAAAAAAACAGGTTTTTTTTACTCTGCAATAGCTGTGCACAAAGATGACTTTCACCGCCACGAAATGACAAGGTGAGATATGACATGTTAAATCACGTTTATCAAAAGTAAAAAGGATTTTTTACTCTGCAACAGCTTTGCACAAATTCAGTTCTGTGGCACTAAATGACAAGGTGACATATGACTTGCTGAATCACATTTAGCAACTGAAAAAAATAGATTTTGAAAGGTCTACTAGTGCATGGAGCATAATAGAAGCAGTGCACAACACACTTCTATAAAATGTGTCCTTCTGTCTTTGTCTGTGGACCTCACTAATGGCGCAAGAAAAAAAATCTGCTGGAAGGTTGATTTCACAGCCACACAGGACACTAGCCATCTAAACTATCTGACTTAAGGCTGGGTCTCACATAGCGATACACCAGCGATCCCGACAACGATCAGGATCGCTGGTGTATCGCTACATTATCTCTGCTGAGCTGCCAAACAGGCAGCTCAGGCAGCGATCAGGACAGCGACACTGCGGGTAACATCGCTTAGTTACCCGCAGTGTACCTTGGATACCAGCGCCCTGATGCAGGGAGCTGGTAACCAAGGAACACATCGGGTTTCCAGGCGCTGCGCGGTGCCTGGAAACCTGCTGTGTACCTTGGTTACCAGCTCCCTGCTTCAGGGAGCTGGTATCCAAGGTACACAGTGGGTTTCTAGGCACAGCCCCGCGCCTGGAAACCCGCTGTGTACCTTGGTTACCAGCGGATCGCTGGTCTCCCGCCTGTCACACGCAGTGATGCGTGCCTGTCAGCGGGAGACCAGCGATCAAAAAAATGTCCTGGCCTTTCAGCGACGATCCAGCGATACCCGGCAGGGGGGCTGATCGTCGCTGAATGTCACACACAGCGATATCGCTGGTGAGCTCGCTGCTGCGTCACAAAACTAGTGACTCAGCAGCGATCTCGCTAGCGAGATCGCCGTGTGAGACGGGGGCTTTAGAAACAACTGCCTAGCTAACTAATTAACATCTATCAGCTCAGCACCCAGGGCCAGCTTCAGGAGCAGCCTCTCTGTGCTGTTATACTGACAAAATGGTGCTAAAACAAGATTTCTGCTCTTTATATAGAGAGGGCGTCAGGAAAATATGAAAAAATTTAGACTTGAGAGTCCTCAGTGATTGATACCTTTTAATGGCTAACTGAAAAGATGGTAACAAATTGCAAGCTTTCAAAAGCTTGCAATTTGTTACCATCTTTTCAGTTAGCCATTAAAAGGTATCAACCACTGAGGACTCTCAAGTCTAAATATTTTTCTATCTACTGGCTAACACGGTACGAAGATACACATCTTTCCTATAGGAAAATATGACTCATTTTTCATGGTTTCGATTACACATACAGAGATAACGGCTGCAGCTCCTTGGTTTTTGAATGACATGCTGACCCACCCCCCCTTGGTTTGTGCAGTGTATACATGAAACCCCTTGTGCAGGCACAGCTTCACCAGATCCCCTCTTCCCCCCTCCCTCTTTCTCCCTGTTGGATGTCCACTCACCCCTCCCTCCTGCTATACTAGCTGATGTAATGTGAGATCATGGTATGCCCGGCAACACAGGATCCGTTTACGACCCTAACTGGTTAAGGGCAGTTCTCTAGCACGTGGATTTAAACTTTCCTTTGTACCTTCAAAATCGAATATAATAACCCAGAGTAATCACAGAGGCAGGAAACTTATATTTTTGGACTCTACATCATTAAAGCTAATCTCCACAGCATTTTGAGACCTCCACGCTCACCAGAAAGCGAGTAAATGGTATATGCCTACCAGTAATACATACAGCTCTGGCAAAAATTAAGAGACCACTGCACAGTTTTATAAAAATCAGTTTCTCTACATGTCTGACAGCCATTCCATTCCAGTGTCAGTTGAATTCCAACCAGAGTACACCTCATTCTACTTAATGTGCTTTTGGTTAGGTGATCACCTGAACCAAATCTTATTTAACAAAAGAAAGTATAAAAAAAGCTGCTGTGGTGTTCACAATCCTCTTGCAATAGGACAAACTGGATGGCAAAACAAGTTCTAGTAATATCCAAAAAGTAATAGGAATGAAAAAATAACTTTTAACCATGCCAAAGGAGTTGAAAAGAAAAGTCTTGGGTGTGGAAAAGAAGGGCTCAATTCTGGCTTTACTAGCAGAGGGATAAAGTGAGCATCATGTTGCCTCCATTATTAGAATTTCTAAGACGGCAGTCCATTACAAAAAGGGTTTTTGACCTAGAGACATTGGAGACAACAAAGCTACAGACCGGCAGAGGGCAATAATGACTCTCCACTGACTGGGATGACCGTCATCTTATTCGAATGTCACTCAGTGTTAGGGGTTGAGTTCCCGCTCCTGCACAAGGGGAATCTCGAGCTAACCCCGCTGCGGTCTCCCATCCATCTCCAGCCGCAGTGGAACCTGCACAGCAGAGATGTCGGTCCCAGCATCTCGCTCAGTCTAGTGCTGTGCAGAGGATGACTGCTGCCACTCCAGGTCCTGCCATTGTAACTAGTGCAGGTCAGCGGCAAGCAGACTCAGTTGGGACTAAGTCCTGTGCTTTCCTTTCTGAGCATGCCCAGGGTAAGATCTCTCATAGGAGATCATGGGTCACATGCTCAGCTACTGCAGCGACTCCCATTGGTTCTCCTGGAAGGTCCTGAACATGCTTGAGTTCTGGGGCAGGCTTCCATTGGTTCTTCCAGGAAGGTCTTGCAGTTGCTGCTGCTATAAAAGGGTTGCACAGCCACACGACCATGCGCTAGTGTCAATTGCATTATGTGCTTTGCGCCTGTGTGATCATGCATGCATGTGGTTAGGGCTCGGCTGAAATAAGCCCCTAGAATACCGGCACCTCCGGTGAGGAGATTTGTGTGCACGTGTTTAGGGCTTGGCTGAAATAACCCCTAGAATACCGGCTTCTCCGGTGAGGAGATTGCTTGATTGCTTTTCTGACTGCATGACCACGGACTGCTATCCGCACAGCAGTTATCTGTGTATCCCTGTGGAGTTAACAGGACACAGTTCCTATCTCTGCATCTCTACCTCAGCGACTCTGTGGTGTAAGAGTTCCCTTATACCGCCATATGTGCCACAGTATTTATATTTGCGACTCTGTGAAGTAACAGAGTTCGCCTATACCGTCATCTTACGAGCAGCAGGCTCTGCCTGCACGGTGGACCCCGGGCTGCAAACGCACCCACTATTTATATTTATCTGGTGCTTTCCGCAGACCCTAACACTCAGCAACCGCAGGATGACATCAAGTGACCTACAAAAGGAATGGCAAATGGCAGCTGGGGTGAAGTGCATGGCAAGAACAGTTTGTAACAGGCTCCCAGAGGCAGGGCTCAAGTCATATAAAGCCAGAATAAAGCCTTTCATCAATGAGAAGCAAAGGAGAGCCAGGCTGAAGTTTGTCAAAGACCATAAGTATTGGACCATAGAGGACTGGACTAAAGTAACACGGTGGCTCAGTGGATAGCACTGCAGCCTTGCAGTGCTGGAGTCCTGGGTTTGAATCCCATCAAGGACAACATCTGCAAGAAGTTTGTATGTTCTCCACATGTTTGCGTGGGTTTCCTCCGGGCACTCCGGTTTCCTCCCACACTCCAAAAAACATACTGATAGGGAATCTAGATTGTGAGCCCCATCGGGGACAGCGACGATAATGTGTGCAAACTGTAAAGCGCTGCGGAATATGTTAGTGCTATATAAAAATAAAGATTATTATTATTCTCTGATGAATCTAATTTTCATGTTTGCCCAACGCCTGGTCGTCTAATGGTTAGACGGAGACATGGAGAGGCATACAAGCCACAGTGTCTTGCACCCACTGTGACAATTTGGTGGAGGATCGGTGATGATCTGGGGATGCTTCAGCAAGGCTGTAATTGGGTAGGTTAATCTTTGCAAAGGATGTATGAATCAAACCGCATACAAGGTTATCCTGGAAAAACAGTTGATTCCTTCTGCTCAGGCAATGTTCCCCTACTCTGAGGACTAGTTTTTCCAGCAGGACAATGCGCCATGCCACACAGCTAGGTCAATCAATGAGTGGATGAAGGACCACCACATCAAATCCCTGTCATGGCCAGCCCAATCTCCAGACCTGAACCCCATTAAAAACCTCTGGAATGTAATCAAGAGAAGATGGATAGTCACAAGCCATCAAACAAAGACGAACTGCTTAAATTTTTGTACCAGGAGTGGCATAAGGTCACCCAAAAGCAGTGTGAAAGACGTGTAAATCATGCCAAGATGCATGAAAGCTGTGATTAAAATCATGGTAATTCCACAAAATATTGATTTCTGAAGTCTTCCTGAGTTAAAACATTAGTATTGTTGTTTCTAAATGATTACTAACTTGTTTTCTTAGCATTATTTGAAGTCTGCAAGCACTGCTTTTTTTGTTATTTTGACCATTTCTCATTTTCTGAAATTAAATACAAAATTTATTGCTTGGAAATTCGAGACATGTTGTCAGTAGTTTATAGAATAAAAGAGCAATTTACATTTCACTCAAAAATAGACCTATAAAGAGAAAAATCAGACAAACTGAAAATTTCGCAGTGGTCTCTTAATTTTTGCCAGAGCTGTAGATATGCCTTGTTTGATATCAAAAGAAAAGTAATGTCGTAATAAGAAAAATGATACCCCTGTTGTCTCGGTCCGAGGTTTCCAAGTAGAGTTATGACAAATAGAAGTTTTCTAGTAATTTTCTAAAGGGGGAGTAACCAGCCCACTCTGTGTTGTCACCCAGGCAGAAGACCCTTGGTTTTGGGCAAGGGGATAAAGCTCAGAGGCCCAGACAAAGGGGGGTCTTTTGCCTGGGGGATCAGCTATGGGAAGCTATACATTTTGACCTGTTGTTCTGGAAAGGTCCCCCTCACCCTCCTCCACACGGGGTGCCATTGACTGAGATGTGTAAGTTTCTTATTTTAATTCATTTTATTTTGTAATTGCCTGTATATACTGTATCTTGTCTCTTTTGTAACATCTTTTATATTTTTGTCAACACTGCCTATATTTTCTGGAGTAAATCTATAAAAATTTACTAGCTTCATTTTGCTTGCTATACAACGTACCGCCATGACCTCCGCGCTAATTATGCTATCGTGTGGGTTGGCTCCTAACCCGATATTGATTTCAATGCCAAACAAGGAGCTGGTGGCAGCAAAGTGTACTGGAGGATTTGGGAGACTCTGGCAGTGATGGAATGGAGGTTTTATGTGTGTATTACCCACCCTGGGACTAGGGACATACATATCACCCTCACTGCAGAGTGCCCAATAGCAAGTACATGGAAAGGCGGCCCTTCTGGCGACTACTTACCTAGGTGTGTTTCATTGACTGAACTGAGATAAGGAGGTGCCAGAGAGCTGCAAGTTCCTAACTGGAACTGGAAAGTGGGATATAATAAATCCCTGACAACTGGGGGAAACCTTACACCACACAGTTCATGACACATGGACATATGTTTTCAGCAGCCAATGGCACAAGCCGTTGTGTCTGGACATTGTGAATGTTTCCTGTGCCCTGACTGGCTAGCCGCAATGTGCATGCATAAAGTTAGAAGAAAAAAGAATTCCAAGCACGCCACTCCTCTGAGCTCTCCTCACACCCTCTCCTCATCAAACATGTGTCCTCCACTCATTATACTTCACAACTGTCCTAGCCAAAGTGTTAAAAATACTTTAGTGGCAACGCAAATATTTTCCCACACTTTTAACAAATGTTACCGATTTTTAAATAATAATCATGCTGAATTTATGTTTGATGGTCGTTTTCCAAACATATTAGATCATCTCTAGTCTTCACACACAAGTCTCTGGCCGCAAAAACTACAACTACCACAGTTGGTCAGCTGTTATGAAAGTAGACATGACTGCTGATTCTGCGTCACCTAGCACAACAGATTTTTCTCAATCTATCATAAAATCTCCGCCTGCACCTCCCTCACAGTCCAGCAGTTTATCCTGTTCTCCATACTCCACACTCTCTCAGCACAGCAGCCAGCTCTCAGTCCCGCAGTTGTGGTCACATAAAAGAATGTTTCCTCCTACACATTGCAAACCTAACAGCTTGAACTTTACCTTCTCCAATTTGTTGGCCATAGATATGCTGCCTTTCTGTCTGGAGGTTACAGATAGTTTGCAAAAGTTGATGGCCGCTGCTGTCTCCTGTACCAGTTGTCCAGTCACCATTACTTCTCTAAGGAAGCCGTGCTTGCGCTACACCAGTATGTCACCGACAAAATCACTCATTCACTGAAAAAATCTACACCATGTTCCAAATTATTATGCAAATTGGTTTTAAGTGTCATAGCGTTTTTTTTTTTTGTATATGAAACCCATTGATGGTATTGTGTCTCAGGGTTCTTTGGATCACTGAAATCAATCTCAGATTCCTGTGATAATTAGTTTGCCATGTGAGCCCAATTAAAGGAAAACTGGATGTTCCACACTATTAAGCAGGCCAGAGTTTTCAAGTAACGTGGGAAAGAAAAAGGATCTCTCTGCTGCTGAAAAGTATCAAATAGTGTAATGCCTTGGTCAAGGGATGAAAACATTAGATATTTCCTGAAAACTTAAGCGTGATCATCGTACTGTTAAGAGATTTGTGCTGATTCTGAGGACAGACCTGTTCGTGCTGATAAAGGCAGAAGGAGGAAGGTTTCTGCCAGGCAATTCATCGGATTAAGAGAGCAGCTGCTAAAAAGCCATTACAAGCCAGCAAACAGATATTTGAAGCTGCTGATGCCTCTGGAGTCCCTCGACCGTCAAGGTGTAGGATCCTTCAAAGGCTTGCTGTGGTGCATAAACCTACTATTCGGCCACCCCTAAACAGTGCTCACAAGCAGAAATGGTTGCAGTGGGCCCATACATACATGAAGACTAATTTCAAATAGTCTTGCTTACTGATGAGTGTCGAGCAACCCTTTATGGTTCAGATGGATGGAGTAGTGGATGGTTGGTGGATGGCCACCATGTACCAACAAGGCTGCGACGTCAGCAAGAGGTGAGGACCATGTTTGGGGCCAGAATCATGGGGAAACAGCTGGTAGGGCCCTTTAAGGTTCCTGAAAAATGACCTCTGCAAAGTATATAGAGTTTCTGACTGACCACTTTCTTCCATGGTATAAAAAGCAGAAACGTGCCTTCAGGAGCAAAGTCATCTTAATGCATGACAATGCACCATCTCATGCTGCAAAGAATACCTTTGAGACATTGGCTGCTATGGGCATAAAAGAGATAAACTCATGGTGTGGCCACCATCTTCCCCTGACATCAACCCTATAGAGAACCTTTGGAGTATCATCAAGCAAAAGATCTATGAGGGTGGGAGGCAGTTCACATCAAAACAGCAGCTCTGGGAGGCTATTCAGACATCATGCAAAGAAATAGAATCATAGAATGGTAGAGTTGGAAGGGACCTCCTGGGCCTTCTGGTCCAACCCCCTGCTCAAAGCAGGATACAAGCAGAAACTCTCCAAAAACTCACAAGTTCAATGGATACAAGACTTGTGAAGGTGATATCAAAGAAGAGTTCCTATGTTAACATGTAACTTGGCCTGTTAGGATGTTTTGGAGTTAAATAGCTGTTATGTTTAGAGAATGTGACATCCTAATGCTGCAAATTCCACAAATGAGCATTTTCAGTTCTTTAAAACATATTAAATGTTTAGAAATTCTACTGTGCCTAATAATTTGGAACAGTGCATTTTGAGTTTGTATTCATTTTGGAGATTATACTGTTATCATTGGAAGATTTCTTCAATAAAATTTGATATATACTCTAAAGGGTGATGACTTTTATTAGACTGACTGTCATTTGCACTGACAAGTTAAGAAAATCAGAGAAAAATATCATTTGCATAATAATTTGGAGCATGGTGCACTGTATGTCTGCCAAGGTGCATTTCACTACTGACACCTGGACAAGCAAACATGGGCAGGGGCTTTACATCTCACTGACTGGGCACTGGGTGACTCTGGTGGCTGTGGGGGCAGGTGGTCAAGGCGATGCTCCTCAAGTCTTTGAATCCTCAAGGCTTGCAGGACAAACCTATGTATCTAAAAGTTCCTCCACTGTTTCTGCCTCCTCCACCTCATCTAGCTCCTCCACGGTGCCCTCATCCTCTGCTTTAATCAGACACATGTTCCAACAGTGGAGATAGAGTCTTCCCCCACCTCATCCACTCCTGCCATGGGTCACCACAATCAGGCAGTGTTTAAATTAGTATGCCTTGGACATCGCAGTCACACAGCTCAAGAGTTGTAGACAGGTATCCAGGCCGAGTTAAAGCAATGGCTGTCTCCATTAACCCTGGATCTAGGGAAGGCCGTGTGTGGTAACAGTACAAACCTGGTGGTGGCCCTATGCTTTGACAACCTCACACACATGCCTTACATGGCTCATGTCCTCAACCTGGTGGTATAGCAATCTCTATGCCACTATCCTGGCATGTATGCTCTGCTGCAGAAAGCACAGTCGCTGTGTACTCACTTTCCGATGATTGCACCCGATGGTCATCGACTTGCATAGCTACAGAGGTCTTTCGGACTACCGGTTAATATTGATGAGCAAGTATGCTCGTTACTCAAGTTTTCCGAGCATGCTCGGGTATTCTTCGAGTATCTTGGGCATGCTCGGAGATTTAGTTTGTGTCGCTACAGCAGCATGATTTATGGCTGCTAGGTAGCCTGAATACATGCAGGGATTGCCTGTTTGTAAGAAAATCCCCACATGTATTCAGGCTGTCTAGCAGCAGCAAATTATGAAATGGCAGCTAGTGTTGAGCGATACGATAATGTAAATATCGGCTATCGGCCGATATTAGCTCTATCGGCCTTTCGATAATTTGTTTCGATATTTTCGTCTTATCGAATACCGGAATCGGATTTGTCACTGTCACTGTGAGTGACCGTCGGTCGGGTCTGTCAGGAGTCAGCGGCACTTACCTGGCAGAAGATCTCCGGCGGTTACGGCCTGGACTGCTTCATGGCCGCCATCATCTTTCCCCGGCGGTCACATGCAGTTTCTCGCGATAACTGCAGTGACTGCTGGGTAATCCCGGCCGTAAAGCAGTCAGTCCGATGACGTCACCGCCGGGGAAGCAGGTAATCAGCTGTGCTGCGCCGGGATGACAGGCTCTGCCTGTCATTCTGATGTAGCAGAGCTGGATCGTCGTGGGACACTAGTTACTATGGACTGCGTCGGTCAGGTGGTATACTTTTTTTTTTTTTTTTCATTTTTTTACAGGAGATCGATGGCGTCGCAGGATGAGACTGTAATAAAAGTAATGAAAACTGTGTTTTGTTTTTTTTTATTAAATTAAAAAACTTTTTTATGAACATTCACCCGTCCGGGTACATAAACAATTTAACTATTTACATACAGTGACCCTGTCCGGGTTATTTATAATTCTTTGGCAGGGGTGTTCCAGGTACCACCTGGTACTCTTCTGATGCTTGCCAAACATCCGAGGCACCAAGGACCACCAGGACCTGATGACGTCGTGTGGCCTGTACAGTCAAGTCGTGACCCGCTATCTGGGTCTGTGTGGCCACCTCTTTCATCTCCCTCCGGGTCTGGAACCCTATGTCCCAGACTGAACGAACCCCAGGGGGCCTAACAGGCGCCGGGTACGGGCCAGCTATACTTATCATGTCCATAGCTGGGGCTGCTGAGGAGACCACTGAGGGAGGCTGGGGAGATTTACGGCGTGGGGTGGGCACTTTTGCAGAGGCCTGGATGTGGGAGGCTGAAGGCTCCGAGGGTCTCACAGGTTCCTGACACTCTGGGGAGAAGGGGTCGCACCTGGTAACATTTAGGGCGTACCATCCATTGTAACCCCAGTGTCGGGTGTAAGTCACCAAGTCTCCTGGCAACAGGTCCCTCCCCGGGTGTCCTTCTGGGAGGTGAGCCTCCACGTCCCGCCGGTTCACAAAAACTTCTAAATAAAGTCCAGGCTCCTGGATGAAGCCCCAACCACCTTTCAATTTAAAGCTCCGTACTGCACCCTTACGCCGCGGCTCCCTCACCGTACTTTTATCTTTTCTCATCCGGTCCTTATCTGCCCGGTCCTTCTCCAGCTGACGTTGGCGAAGTTTTTGGGATTCTCGCTGCTCCCTTTGTCGCTCTGCTTCCTTCTCCCAACGTCTCCACTCTTCCTCCTGACGCCGGTTGAAATTCTCCTCCACCAGCAGCTCCATGTCTCCACCATCAAACTGCAGCTTACAGTGTCCGGTTTGTGGCAGCTCTCCTGGCGCCCCCCAGTCCTGGCGGCGCTCACCTGCGGAGTAAGCAGCCGGCTCTGGAACAGATGACAGTCGGGGCTCCGGTACAGACTGGTAGACCTCTGGTGCCTGCGCGGCCTCCTCCATGAGGACGGGTGTCGCTTCTTCTGTCTCAGCGACGGGGGCAGACAGCGGGATCTGGGGTGCTGCCGGTGCAGAGGTTTTTGCAGGAACGGGTGCCTCCACTGCGACAACGTCAACCGGATCACATTGCAAGGGCTGGGATGCCCGCACGGACTCCTCTACTAGAACGGGTGCCTCACCTTCCGGTACAGACACTTCAGGTAAGAGGGATTGGCGCCGCTCCAAGTTTAGTTTTAGGACACGCCAGCTGGCTTCCATCCTGGCGACCTCCTCCCTGTGCCGTGCCAGGCCTCTTAGGGTATCCTCCGCTTCTTGCAGCGTAGGAGTGTTTCCAGGCCGGGTGCCCAACGGTGGTTCCGTGGCGATCGGGTCGCTTCCGTGGGGGGAGAGCTCTGACTGCTCCATCCCTTCACACTTCTGCTCGTGTCCATTAGCCATCTCTGCCAAGTCACATGTGTCATTAGCATCTGGAGAGGGCCCCTCTTTTGTAGTGAGGCGGGACCTTCGTGTTAGTTTCCGCACACTGAGGAGGATGAGGAGGCGGAACTGAAGAGCTGTGGGGCACGACCTTACATTGCAGTACCATTTAGAGCCATCGTTTTCGCGTCACTGAGTGAGTGTGTACACCCATAAAGAGCACGCCCTTCTTCTTCACCAGTGCCTCGTCGTGACGCAGATATGGCGGAAAAATGGCAAATACATTCTCTGATGATTTTAGCAATTCTCAAGCACAAAACCAGTTCAATTCAGGCACACAGGACTCGCTTATAGCGAGCTACAGAATCCTGTTGTGACGCCCAAGTTGAGTCGCACAGAGCCAGAGGTTTTTGGGGTACTCGGCACCGAGCCCGTCGACTTCTATGGGGTATGTCACGGCTTTACCCGGCAATTGAATCAGAGTCTATTTTACTATGTAGAAGTTTATAAACTATAAATATATGTATATATATATATGTCACAATGACATGTATATATATATATGTATTCTATGTGTGTATATTTAGTGTTTACAAGGAAATAAAGGTTTTTTTTAGTTGGATATTTTGTTCCCATAGACTTACATTGGACTTCCGGTATCGAAATCGGATATCGACGATATTTAGTGCTATCGGCGATACAATTTCGATACGATATTTTTAGATATCGAGCACTATCGCCCAACACTAATGGCAGCGACTAAACAAAATCTCTGAGCACGCCTAAAATACTCGGAGAACACTCGAGCATGCTCAGAAAACTCGAGTAACGAGCATACTCGATCATCACTACCGGTTAACCATTTGATTCGTTATGTTCTGACACGGTGTAATTCCATTCTACACATGTTACAGTGGCTGTGGAAGCAGCGACAAGCTCTGGTGCAGTATGTCCTTTTGCATAGCCTGAGCCAACGCAGTCCTGACGTGGTGTAATTCACGCTTGTGGAATGAGCACAGGTGAAGGATCTTTGCACCCTTCTGCACAGTTTTGAAATGGCTAGTAAGATGGTTAGCGCTGACGATGCCATCATCAGCATCATTATTCCGGTCATTTACATGCTGAAGCACACTTTAAATAGTCTGCATGAGGAAGTGATGGTCCCAGAGGAAGAGATGGAAGCTGAGGATGATGCGGAAGGGACAATATCTCAAATTTCTGGACTGTCGTCGCACATGCGAGTTCCATGGTAGGGTGGCTTACAGCGATCAAGAGGTGATCATGGTACCAGATAAATTGTTAGTGAAGATGTAAGAGCCAAGGAACAAATTGAGGAGGACAAGGTGATGAATGGGCAACAGTCAGAAGATGAAGAGGATAATGATATGCGCTCTGTTGTCGTGGTTGGGGGGAGGGGATGGAGGAAGCAACCTTGAGTGTTACCCCACCATGAACACAGCATGGACCTTGGCCCTCATGGAAGTGCCCGACACATGAGCACCTTCTTGCTGCACTTATTCAACAAGATGCCGTAATTGTTTGGGGTAGAAATATTGCAGACTACTGGGTTGCTATTCGGTTAGATCCATAGTACAAGAGTAAATTTAGCCAGATGCTTCCCCCCCAGAAAGGGATGTGTGCATGCTGGAGTATCGAAATACACTTGTAGACAATCTTAAGAGTGGTTTTCCCCAAGACAGCAGTGAGGCACACAGTGTGCATCCCACTTCTAGACATTCAACACCAGGAACATCAAGTCGATATCGCAAAAACATTAGCAGCAGCAGCAGTGTAAGTAGCATAAGCAATTTCTGTGAGTCATTTAACACATTTTTTAGATCAACCCGTGCACCAGCAGAATAAAGTACAAGTCTGACATGTGAACAACTGGAGAGGATGAAGCAGGAGTTTCTTGAGCTCAATATCAATGCCATTTGGGGGGGTTCGGACCCTTATACATTTTGGTCTTCAAAAATGGAAGAGTGGCCTGAGATTGCCTGTCACCCTTGGAGGTTTTGTCATACCTGGCAGCCAGTGTTAACTCGGAACGTGTCTTTGGCGCTGCTGGTGATGTCCTGACAGATAAGCGCATCCATCGGTCTTCTCAAAGTGTCATGGATCGATGACTTTTGCACCACAGTTGCAGATTTGGCAGACTAGGCAATGGTCTAGTTTTTAGTGTCATGTATTGATCTCGCATTATTGCAGTCTGTGCCACCTTTGTGTTGTCTTCCGTGCCTAATGTTGCTACTGCTGCTGATGTTGAAAAAATTTTTTGAAATGTGGAGTCTGCAAGTTGGGTCTCCATCTGGTAGGTTGTCTGTAGTAGAAAGTGTGTCAAAGGCCTATTATACTGTCTCTTCTCTTTGGAAATTGATGCCACTTTTGTGCTGTGTGACAATTATTTTTTTGAAATGTGAAGACTCCAAGTTGGGTCTCCATCTGGTTTGTTGCCTGTGTAACTAGGGCTCCGTGACAGCCAGGCCTGCACTTACTTTCAGTCAACTACATGTGTTACTTTTCTTACATTTTTCTATTAATAGTAGTCTATGAAACTGATGTTTGTGCCATCTGAGTGTGGCTGGAATAAAAAAATTGAAGGTGTTGCATGAGGTGTGAGCTTTCCCAGCTAAGAAGGCTTACACTGCTTCCTTAACTACCAGGTCCTCATTAAAACTTCAATTACAAGCTGTAAATACTGGTCCAGACCCTGATACCACATGCAAGGCCCATGGCTGTCTGCTTGTGTGCCATGGGGCGGCATGATGGCTCAATGGTTAGAACTGCAGCCTTGCAGCGCTGAGGTCCTGGGTACAAATCCCACCAAGGACTACATCTGCAAGGAATTTGTATGTTCTCCTCGTGTTTGTGTGGGTTTCCTCCGGGTATTCTGGTTTCCTCCCACATTCCTAAGACATACTGATAGGGAATTTAGATTGTGTGCCCCACAGTGATGATAATGTCTGTAAAGTGCTGTGGAATTAATGGCGCTATATAAATGAGTAAAATAAATAAATAAATTACAACAGGTTGTACTGTGGATCAATTGTTCAGTCAGCTACCTGTGTTTCTATTCTTACATTTTTCTATCTGGAATAAAATAAAAATTGGAGGTTTTTTCTTGAGGTGCGAAATTTTCCAGTTAAGAAGGCTTACACTGCTCCCTTATCCACCAGGTCCTTATTGAAACTTCTGTAAGGAGGAAGACCAGGCTGCGGGTACCTGCGTTTTGCTGGGTCCGGAACTGTCGAGGCTGCGTCCAGTGTTGCCGGGGAAAAGAATAGGGGACCAGACAGGTCCCATGACCCATAGAAAGGGGGCATGGCTAAGCCGGGGAGTGAGCAGGAAGCGTGGGAAGAGTTCTCAGTTTCCCATCGGCAGTGAGAGCAGAGGCAGGTGTGCGGCACGCTCTGCAGCATGAGAGACAGCGCACAGTTTTGCCCCGACAGAGCTCACGCGGACTCTCCAGTAAGACAGTGAGTGTGCAGAGCACTGCGCGCCCAGCTAAACAGAGTGCAGTGTCCGCCTGGAGGACCCGGGGGTGAGGCCCGCATGGCTGATAGATACGCAGCAGTACACGTGTTGGACAGAGACTACTGCAGAGTTCCCCACATTGACTGCACAGATTTATGGACTAGGGGCTCAGCGGGCAGAACCGGTGACTGTCCGTTGCAGCCAGAAGCTGTACCGAGATTTGTTGAACTGCATCTGAGGACACCATGCCAGCCATTGCCGGTACTTCAACTCCCATCAGACTGTGTGTGGACGAGGACCAGAGGAAATTTCGGTAAGTGCCGTTAAAATCACAGACTATTGCGTTAACCCTTTTTCTTCCATTGCTCACTGTTTACTGTTCATTAACTCCCTGCGAGGAGACAATTTACTATTTTGTTAAAATTAAATAACATTGTTATAAAGCATTGTTCTGCAATCCCTGCGTTACTGCATTCCCGCACCTGCTTACACTTCAACAAGCTGTAAATACTGAGCCAGACACTGATACCTCATGCATAAGCCATGGCTGACAGCTTGTGTGCCATTGTAACAGGTTCTACTGTGGGTCAATTGATCAGTCAACTACCTGTGTTACTATTCTTATATTTTTTTATATATAGTAGGCAATGAAATTGATGTTTGTGCCATCTGAGTGTGGCTGGAATAATAATAATAAAAAATTTGGAGGTGTTGCTTGAGGCATGAGGTCTCCCAGCTAAGAAGGCTTACACTGCTCCCTTAACCAGCACGTCCTCATTGAAACTTCAATTCCAAGCTGTAAATGCTGGACCAGGCCCTGATATGTCATGCATGGCCCATGACTTACTACTGCTGTGCCATTTTTCATGGAGTCTGCCCCTGGTTTTAACTGTTAGGGAAGCTATTTGTCACCCCATAACGTTTTGTCTATGGGTTTGGTTTTGCCTTTCATTGAATCTAATGGGGTTCAGGTACATTCTCTGAACCATTCAGCAAACTGTTCAGCAAATGGTAGTCTGTTCGACGAATCCAAACTGAACCTTGAAAGGGTCGCTGATCTCAATGAGTGACTCCCTATAGACCCGCCATCCTAAAAATTATGAGCCACAGATTCAATCAATAATCCAATTTGACACTACTGGCCTCATAGAAATTGTCTTTTTTAAGGTTTTTTCTCTTACAATTTTGTACATCTTATGGTGTACCAGACAAGTTTGCACGCCGAACAATTTTTATCCTAAAATCTCACTTCTTCGTTTGCCAACTGGACCCCTGTACATGGCGTAGAAATGATGATGTTTTGTGCCCTAGATCTTCACATTGGGACAGTGAAGAAGCCAGAAATTTAGCAATATTGGAGTGTTGATGTTTTGTATAACACTCCACTTTTCCACATGGCTATGCCCTGGGCACACTTTGAGGCCATCCACAAATTTCTGCATTACAATGATAATGCACAAAGTCCTCCCTGAGATGACCCCAACTCTGACTGACTTTTCAGTTTGGCCAGTCATTGATCACTTCAGCAACAAGTTTGCTGAGTTGTACATTCCTCAAAGGGACATCTGCTTAAATGAGTCCCTTGTATTGCGAGGAAAGAGGGAGACACTAGTGCAAAATAGGGTCTTATCCTACAAATAGAGTAAGCGGTTTGACAAAACCTGGTAATAGGTATTCAAAGGATGTATAGAAAAAGACTGCCGCAGATCCACAAGTCGGTCACCGACTGTGTGAAACAGAACTCTGCAAAGGAATACGTGGATTTCGTCCGCCCTGCCCAAATGATGAGATTCCAGAAGGTTACTAAAGTTTGACAGTGGTTTATTCTACGTGTTTCAAGTTTTTTTGAAACCTCTTCTTCAGGAAATACCACATTTCATACCAGATTTCAAAAGAAAAAAAAGGGCCCAGCAGTCAGATAGCACATGCCTCAGCTTCTTCCAGCTCCACCGCCCGACAATTAGACCACTTGGCTATACTAACAACAGGTGTGGAGCACATCGTCCTTCCCACTCTGCCACTGAGCTTTGGCAGGTGAGCGACTTCCTTCTTTTCCTTTATTCTAATTCATCATTAATTAGGAATAAAAAGCTGGACTAAAGTTTAAAAAAATATATATATACAGTATAGGCTTATTGAAGGGTCTTGACAGGCAAGGTTGTTAGTCTATTGTTATTGGTGTTGTATCATTTGGTATAATACCATTTTCACTGTTGGGTAGGTTTTTAAATGATACATATATTAAAGTTTGTTTTTAGAGGGAATATATATGTTCACTATATGAATTTGGATTTCCTTGGATTATCTTGCTTGAAACTCAGACTGGGACCTACCTAGTGTTCCAGGAGGGCTGCTGACTGACTCATCCTAGTGGGATATTATGGGTAAGAAACTGTGCTAGTGATAGACTCAATTTTTGATATGTGCATGCACTTGCTGGTGGGGATTCATGCTTCACTTAAATATAATTTTTTTTCTGACATTTGAATCCATTCTGATACAATTTTACTCTCCCCAGCAATATCATGACCTAAGAAGAAATTCAATAGCACTAGCACTTTATGACTGGCAGTTTTCTTTTTGCACTAACATATTTTACTGTGTCCAGGATCTACTTCTCATATCCACTATATTTGATGTATGGATGTGTTGGTCTTTCTGTTCTCACTGAGACCTTCATTTCATCTTGTCCTCATATACTGTATAGAATATTTAGAATCATAGAATCATAGAATCATAGAATGGTAGAGTTGGAAGGGACCTCCTGGCCTTCTGGTCCAACCCCCTGCTCAAAGCAGGATTCTCTAAATCATCCCAGACAGATGTCTATCCAGCCTCTGTTTGAAGACTTCCATTGAAGGAGAACTCACCACCTCTTGTGGCAGCCTGTTCCACTCATTGATCACCCTAACTGTCAAAAAGTTTTTTCTAATATCTAATCTGTGTCTCCTCCCATTCAGTTTCATCCCATTGCTTCTAGTCTTTCCTTGTGCAAATGAGAATAAAGATGATCCTTCTACAATGTGACAGCCCTTGAGATATTTGTAGACAGCTATTAAGTCTCCTCTCAGTCTTCTTTTTTGCAAGCTAAACATTCCCAAATCCTGCAACCGTTCCTCATAGGACATGGTTTGCAGACCGGTCACCATTTCAATCTATATACCTATATCCTGGGCCGTATTTGCCACTAGGCACTTGAGGGCACGTGCCTAGGGTGCAAGGATGCGGGGGGGCGGCAGCTGAGCAGGTTTTTTTTTTTTAAGTCTGGCAGCTCCCTGCCTAAACGGAAGAAATTATATCTAAATGGATGGTACAGGACCTGTGATGACATCACAATCATGTGACTCAAGGGGGAGGAGCCACAGAGTTGCAGGCTGGAAGCTGCAGGAGTAGCTGAGATGGCAAACTTGTGAGAGGTAATGACGGGAACAGGGTGCATGGGGAATGCAGGGTGTATGTGATAGTGGGATGTGGGCTATTGGATGCACACTGACAGAGGGATGTGTGATGTTACAGGCTGTGGGAAATAGTGGGGTCCAGACTGTGACAAGAGAAGTGCTGGGTGTGTGATAGAGAGGTGCAAGAGTGCAGGGTGCATGAGACAGAGGGGTGCAGGGTGCATGAGACAGAGGGGTGCAGGGTGCATGAGACAGGGGTGCAAGAGAGTGCGGGTTGCATTAGACACAGGGTGCAAGAGAGTGCAGAATGCATGAGACAGAGGGGTGCAAGAGAGTTCAGGGTGCATGAGACAGAGGGGTGCAAGAGGGTGCAGGGTGCATGAGACAGAGGGGTGCAAGAGGGTGCAGGGTTCATGAGACAGGGGTGCAAGAGAGTGCAGGGTGCATGAGACAGAGGGGCGCTAGAGAGTGCAGGGTGCATGAGACAGAGGGGTGCAAGAGAGTGCAGGGTGCATGAGACAGAGGGGTGCAAGAGGGTGCAGGGTTCATGAGACAGGGGTGCAAGAGAGTGCAGGGTGCATGAGACAGAGGGGTGCTAGAGAGTGCAGGGTGCATGAGACAGAGGGGTGCAAGAGAGTGCAGGGTGCATGAGACAGAGGGGTACAAGAGAGTGCAGAATGCATGAGACCCAGGGGGATGCAAGAGAGTGCAGGGTGCGTGAGACAGAGGGGTGCAAGAGGGTGCAGGGTGCGTGAGATAGAGGGGTGCAAGGGAGCGCAGGGTGCATGAGATGGGTGCAAAAGAGTGCAGGGTGCATGAGACAGAGGGATGCAAGAGAGTGCAGGGTGCATTAGACAGAGGGGTGCAAGAGTGCAGGGTGCATGAGACAGGGGTGCAAGAGAGTGCAGGGTGCGTGAGACAGAGGGGTGCAAGAGTGTGCAGGGTACATGAGACAGGGGTGCAAGAGTGTGCAGGGTGCATGAGACAGAGGGGTGCTAGAGAGTGCAGGGTGCATGAGACAGAGGGGTGCAAGAGAGTGCAGGGTGCATGAGACAGAGGGGTGCAAGAGGGTGCAGGGTTCATGAGACAGGTGTGCAAGAGAGTGCAGGGTGCATGAGACAGAGGGGTGCTAGAGAGTGCAGGGTGCATGAGACAGAGGGGTGCAAGAGAGTGCAGGGTGCATGAGACAGAGGGGTACAAGAGAGTGCAGAATGCATGAGACAGAGGGGTGCAAGAGAGTGCAGGGTGCGTGAGACAGAGGGGTGCAAGAGGGTGCAGGGTGCGTGAGATAGAGGGGTGCAAGGGAGCGCAGGGTGCATGAGATGGGTGCAAAAGAGTGCAGGGTGCATGAGACAGAGGGATGCAAGAGAGTGCAGGGTGCATTAGACAGAGGGGTGCAAGAGTGCAGGGTGCATGAGACAGGGGTGCAAGAGAGTGCAGGGTGCGTGAGACAGAGGGGTGCAAGAGTGTGCAGGGTACATGAGACAGGGGTGCAAGAGTGTGCAGGGTGCATGAGACAGAGGGGTGCTAGAGAGTGCAGGGTGCATGAGACAGAGGGGTGCAAGAGAGTGCAGGGTGCATGAGACAGAGGGGTGCAAGAGGGTGCAGGGTTCATGAGACAGGGGTGCAAGAGAGTGCAGGGTGCATGAGACAGAGGGGTGCTAGAGAGTGCAGGGTGCATGAGACAGAGGGGTGCAAGAGAGTGTAGGATGCATGAGACAGAGGGGTACAAGAGAGTGCAGAATGCATGAGACAGAGGGGTGCAGGAGAGTGCAGGTTGCGTGAGACAGAGGGTGCAAGAGGGTGCAGGGTGCGTGAGATAGAGGGGTGCAAGGGAGTGCAGGGTGCATGAGATGGGTGCAAAAGAGTGCAGGGTGCATGAGACAGAGGGATGCAAGAGAGTGCAGGGTGCATTAGACAGAGGGGTGCAATAGTGCAGGGTGCATGAGACAGGGTGCAAGAGAGTGCAGGGTGCGTGAGATAGAGGAGTGCAAGAGGGTGTGTGAGATAGAGGGGTGCAGGGTGTTTGAGACAGGGGTGCAAGAGTGCAGGGTGCATGAAAGAGGGGTGCAAGAGAGTGCAGGGTGCATGAGACAGAGGGGTGCAAGAGAATGCAGGGTGCATGAGAGAGGGGTGCAAGAGAGTGCAGGGTGCATGAGACAGAGGGATGCAAGAGAGGGCAGGTTGCATGAGACAGAGGGGTGCAAGAGAGTGCAGGGTGCGTGAGACAGAGGGGTAAAAGAGGGTGCAGGGTGTGTGAGATAGAGGGGTGCAAGAGCGTGCGTGAGATAGAGGGGTGCAGGGTGTTTGAGATAGAGGGGAGTCCGTGTATCATCGGTGTACGGTCCGTGTATCATCAGTGTACGGTTCGTGTATCATCAGTGTACGGTCTGTGTGCCCGTTTTTACCATTAGTTATTGTAAGTGGTTTTCACAGATGGATAAATAAATGACGAAGCCTCTGTTATACTTTACAATGTTAATCACAGGCAGCACACGGATGGCGCACAGACTGTCTACTAATACTACCCGTGTGATATGTTTTTTTCTGGACCCATAGACTTGTATTAGCACTTTTGATATGTTGTACTGTAAAAAAACTGACAAATCTCCATAAGTTTTGCACAGGCACACAGTCCGTGAAAAATCATGTATATGTGGACTGCTGTAGTGAATGTTTTAGAAATGAATTCTGAGCAGAAGCTCCCTCTGGTGGTTACAAACAGTACTGAACCATTCAATGAGGATTGGCAATCAGGAATCACAGACTGGCTGGATATAAGGGAGGTTTCCCCAATCATGGTTGCCGGTGATCAATTGTTCTTGTCTCAACGTTGTTTCCTGGTTCACTTGGAAGCTTGCTGAGTCTTGCATCTTCTCCTGCTCTCAGATAAGATATTTTCAGTCTTTTTGTTTTTGTGCTTGCCATTTACATATTTCTCTGCATTTCTGTGAGGTTGGCCAGGTTCACCTCCCCGGGGGGCATGGGCTCCTTTCGGTTCCTCTGGAGCCACTGTTGTTTGTTCATTTGCCTTTTCCAGTTTTTTCAGTGGCTGCGGCTTAGTTTTGTTACACCAGAGAACTAATTTAGGTGGTAGAGGTCGTGTGATCTCAGGTGTTTTTGCAATTAGTAGCATTGGCTTTTTTTTAGTGTTTTTTGGATTGCAGTAAGTATCCTTCCTATCCTTTTCTGTCTAGGCAGATTGGGCCCCAGCGTTTGCTCATACTATTTTCTGTCTGTGTCTGTATTTTCTCTTGTCTAACCGCCATTACATGTTTGGGGCTTCCTATGTTCTTTGGGGATCTGCTCCGGGGCAGATAGCTTTCCTCTTTCTATCTTTAGGTGTAGTTAACCTCTCAGGCTGTGACGAGGCGTCTAGGATCAACGTAGGAACGCTCCACGGCTGCCTTTAGTTGTGGTGGTTAGTCAGTTTACTGCAATCCAGTAGATTCCAACCTCTCTGGTGTATTGCCGTTTTTGCCTGCTCTCCTCAGCTACCAAAACATAACATTATCACCGGCCCAAATGAAAATTATATGGTACTCACAGAAGGGAAAAATAGTGTGGAAACAAAAAAGGTTGTCAGAGTTGTCAGAGATTTTTTTTTTTCTGTTTCTTGCATTTTTTCCCTCTTTTTCTCTGGGTGCTAAGGAGGATTTTATTTTTTTTTTCCTCTCAATGGAGCTTGCACAGCTGTCTGGCCGTGTGGATCAGCTTGCCACTGAGGTTCGGAGTATTGCTACCTATCTTGCTAGGTTGCCAGTTGTGGAACCCAGGATCCCCATGACAGATTTGTTTTTGGGGAATCGAGCTAAATTTCTGAATTTCAAAAATAACTGTAAGATGTTTTTTGCCTTAAAACCTAAGTCCTCAGGGAACGCAGCACAGCAGGTTCAAATTGTCATCTCTCTCCTGCGCGGCGATCCTCAGGATTGGGCTTTTTCCCTGACACCTGGGGACCCTGTTTTGAGTAATGTTGATGCATTTTTTCTGGCTCTGGGGTTATTGTACGATGAACCTAATGTCACTGATCAAGCTGAAAAAACCTTGTTGGCATTAAATCAGGGGCTTGAGGACGCTGAGTTGTACTGTTAGAAATTCTGAAAGTGGGCAGTCCTGACCAAATGGAATGATGATGCTTTGGCAGCCCTTTTTCGGAAGGGTCTGTCAGAGAATGTAAAAGATGTTATGGTGGGTTTCCATGCTCCCTCTGGTCTCAATGATTCTATGTCATTAGTGATTCAAATTGACAGACGTTTGCGTGAGCGTAGAAGTATGCGTGGAATAGTGTTGCCTTGTGAACCAGCTTCTGAACCCATGCAGTGTGATAGAGTGGCTTCTGGGGCACAGCGTCATGAGTTTCGAAAACGCAATGGGTTATGTTTCTACTGTAGTGATGCCTCTCAAGCTATTTTAGTCTGCCCTAAGCGGGGAAGATGTTTTGCATGTTCAGTTGTCTTGGGTAATGTTCAGACTAAATTTCTGTTGACTGTTACCCTGATTTGCTCCCTGTCCACATTTTCTGCTCAGGCTTTTGTTGATTCGGGAGCTGCTATTAACCTGATGGATTTTGATTTTGCTAAACGTTGTGGGTTTCCCTTGATACCCCTACGGAAGTCTATTCCCCTACTGGGGATTGATTATACCCCTTTCTCTGAGAATAAACCCCAGTTCTCTACTCAGGTGATAATGAGGGTTGAACCTGATCATCAGGAGAGTTGCAAATTTTTGGTGCTGTATAATCTGCATGACATTATTATACTAGGTTTCCCTTGATTACAGTCTCATAATCCTGTTTTGGATTGGAAATCTGTGTCTGTAACCAGTTGGGGCTGCCAATGTGTTAATGCCAACACTCCTGTTTTTTCTGCCTCTCCCCAGACTCAAGATGTTCCTGACTTTTTGACTGATTTTTCTGATGTGTTTAGCGAAAGTAAATCTGCATCCTTGCCCCCCTATAGGAGCTATGACTGCGCTATTGAATTAGTGCCTGGTAGTAAATTCCCTAAAGGTCGCCTTTTTAACTTGTCTGTACCTGAACATGACGCTATGCGGTCTTATATCAATGAGTCATTGGAGAAGGGTCATATCAGACCATCCTCTTCACCCTTGGTGCCGGTTTTTTCTTTGTGGCCAAAAAGGATGGTTCATTAAGGCCGTGTATTGATTATCGTCTCTTGAACAATATCACTGTGAAATATCAATATCCGTTACCCTTGATTTCTGACCTGTTTTCCAGGGTGAAAAGTGCTACTTGGTTTACCAAGCTTGACCTCAGGGGGGCGTATAACCTTATTCGCATTAAGCACGGGGATGAATGGAAGACGGCGTTTAATACTCCAGAGGGGCATTTTGAGTACCTAGTGATGCCCTTTGGGCTCACTAATGCTCCTTCCGTCTTCCAGTCCTTCATGAATGACATTTTCAGGGATTTTGTGGATAAATTTCTGATTGTTTATTTGGATGATATCTTGATTTTTTCCAATGACTGGGACTCTCATGTGAAACATGTTCGGACTGTGTTCCAGATTTTGAGAGAGAATGCTCTGTATGTGAAGGGATCAAAGTGTCTTTTTGGCGTACAGAGGATCTCATTTCTGGGATTCATTTTGTCTCCATCTGTTATTGAAATGGACCCGGTCAAGGTTCAGGCCATCTGTGATTGGGTCCAGCCTACTTCATTGAAGGCTCTTCAGAGATTCTTGGGTTTTGCCAATTTTTATCATAAATTTATTGGTAATTTCTCTGTTATTGTTAAACCATTGACTGATTTGACCAAAAACGGTTCTGATGTGGTGAATTGGCCTCCTGAGGCAGTCTCTGCGTTTCAGGAACTTAAACAGAGATTCACTTCTGCTCCTGTTCTACGGCAGCCTGATGTTTCTCTGCCATTTCAGGTGGAGGTTGACGCCTCTGAAATTGGGGCAGGTACCGTTTTGTCCCAAAGAGATCCTGAGACCTCTAAAAGTAACCCTTGTGCTTTTTTCTCTCGAAAATTTTCTCCAACTGAACGTAATTATGACGTGGTAATCGGGAGTTATTGGCCATGAAGTGGGCTTTAGAAGAGTGGAGCCATTGGCTGGAGGGAGCCAAACATCAGGTGGTGGTCCTCACGGACCATAAGAATCTGGTTTATCTGGAATCAGGCAAGCGACTTAATCCTAGACAGGCCAGGTGGGCCTTGTTTTTCACACGTTTTAATTTTGTGGTTTCCTTTCTTCCTGGCACTAAGAATGTTAAGGCGATGCCCTCTCGAGGAGTTTCCTTGCGGACTCTCCTGAGTTATCTGATCCTGCTGTTATTTTGAAGGAGGGTGTAGTTCTTTCCGCCATCTCGCCCAATTTGAGACTGGCTCTGGAGGGTGTCAGGAGGATAAACCCGAGCGCTGCCCTGTTGGGAAATTGTTTGTCCCAGACCAGTGGAAGAAGAGTGTGATGTCTGAGATTCATTGTTCCGCGTTGGCCGGTCATCCCGGAATTTTTGGTACCAGAGACTTGGTGAGTCAGTCCTTTTGGTGGCCTACTTTGTCTCGTGACCTCAGGGAGTTTGTGCAGTCCTGTGGGACTTGCTCTCGCTCCAAGCCTTGCTCTCGCTCTAGTGGTTTGTTGATGCCATTGCCTGTGCCCAAGAGACCATGGACCCATATCTCTATGGATTTTATTTCCGACCTCCCTGTTTCTCAGAGAATGACCGTTATCTGGTGATTTGTGATAGGTTTTCCAAGATGATACAGCTTGTGCCATTACCTAAGTTGCCTTCCTCCTCCGAATTGGTGCCTTTGTTCCTTCAGCACGTGTTCGGTTACACGGCATTCCTGAGAACATTGTGTCTGACAGAGGAGTCCAGTATGTTTCCAGATTTTAGAGGACTTTTTGTTCTAAACTTGGTGTTCAATTGTCTTTCTCCTCTGCTTTTCATCCTCAGACCAATGGACAAACTGAGAGAACAAACCAGACATTGGAGACTAATCTGAGATGCTTTGTGTCTGCTGATCAAGATGACTGGGTCTCTTTTTTGCCTTTGGCTGAGTTTGCTCTTAATAATAGGGCAAGCTTTGCCACTTTGATGTCTCCATTTTTCTGCAATTTTGGGTTTCACCCTCGATTTTCTTCGGGACAGACGGAGGCTTCTGTCTGTCCGGGTGTTGACTCTGTTGTGGAGCGTATGCAGTAGATTTGGAACCAGGTAGTAGAGAGGTTGTCCCTCTCTCAGGAGAAGGCCCAGCGGTTTGCCAACCGGCATAGAACTGATGGTCCTCGGTTTAAAGTGAGGGACTTGGTCTGGTTGTCCTCGAGAAATATCCCTATGAGAGTTGCATCTCCTAAGTTTAAGCCTAGGTTCATTGGACCTTATAAGATCATGGAGATTCTTAATCCTGTTTCCTTTCGTTTACTTCTTCCAGGGACATTTAAGATCCATAACGTGTTCCACAAGTCCTTATTGAAGAGGTTTGTCGAGCCAGTGGTTCCTATGGCTGCGCCTCCTGACCCTGTTTTGGTTGAGGGCAATCTGGAGTATGTGGTTGAGAAAATATTGGATTCTCGTTTTTCTAGACGGAAACTCCAGTATTTGGTTAAGTGGAGAGGTTATGGTCAGGAGGACAATTCTTGGGTGTTTGCTTCGGACATCCATGCTAGGAGACTGATCCGTACATATCACAGAGCTCATCCTGACCGACCTGGTTGCACAAATGAGGGTTCGGTGACCCCTCCTCAAGGGGGGTACTGTTGTGAAGGTTTTAGAAATGAATTCTGAGCAGAAGCTCCCTCTGGTGGTTACAAACAGTACTGAACCATTCAATGAGGATTGGCAATCAGGAATCACAGACTGGCTGGATATAAGGGAGGTTTCCCCACATAATGGTTGCCGGTGATCAATTGTTCTTGTCTCAACATTGTTTCCTGGTTCACTTGGAAGCTTGCTGAGTCTTGCCTCTTCTCCTGCTCTCAGATAAGATATTTTCTGTTTTTTTGTTTTTTTGCTTGCCATTTGCATATTTCTCTGAATTTCTGTGAGGTTGGCCAGGTTCCCCTCTCCGGGGGGCTTGGGCTCCTCTCGGTTCCTCTGGAGCCACTGTTGTTTGTTCATTTGCGTTTTCCAGTTTTTTTCTGTGGCTGCGGCTTAGTTTTGTTACACCAGAGAACTAATTTAGGTGATAGAGGTCGTGTGATCTCAGGTGTTTTTGCAATTAGTAGCGTTGGCTTTTTTTTAGGGTTTTTTTGGATTGCAGTAAGTATCCTTCCTATCCTTTTCTGTCTAGGCAGATTGGGCCCCAGCGTTTGCTCATACTATTTTCTGTCTGTGTCTGTATTTTCTCTTGTCTAACCGCCATTACATGTTTGGGGGCTTCCTATGTTCTTTGGGGATCTGCTCCGGGCAGATAGCTTTCCTCTTTCTATCTTTAGATGTAGTTAACCTCTCAGGCTGTGACGAGGTGTCTAGGACCAACGTAGGAACGCTCCACGGCTGCCTATAGCTGTGGTGGTTAGTCAGGTTACTGCAATCCAGTAGATTCCAACCTCTCTGGTGTATTGCCGTTTTTGCCTGCTCTCCTCAACTACCAAAACATAACAGACTGCCTCATAGAGTATAATGGTTACCTGTAGTTGTGAAAAATATGGATAGAATTTGTACGTTTATCACTGACTGTTGTCTGACTTACCAATAGGGGGAGTGACCACTTACAGTGCCTAGGGCAGCATGAATGCCAAATACGGCACTGCCTATATCTATATAGAAGGGTGGTTTCTGACTTTGTGGATTGGTGTCAGACTAACTGTCTATAACTAAATGTAAAGAAAACCAAGGAGATGGTGGTGAGTTATAGTAGGAAAAAGGAGGATTACTTACCGATCACCATTGCTGGCCAGGAGGTTGAGATTGTTGAGAGCTACAAATATTTGGGGGTTCACCTTAACAGTAAACTCGATTGGAGGTGTCATACAGAAAAGGTTTACAAGAAGGGAATGAGCAGACTGTACTTTCTGCGGATGCTCAGGTCGTTCAATGTGTGCAGTAAAATGCTGGAGATGTTCTACCAGTCCGTTGTAGCAAGCGCCATCTTTTTTGCTATCATTTGCTGGGTCAGTAGTGTGCAAGTAGCTGACCTAATAAGCTCAACAAACTTATCAAGAAGGCAAGCGCAGTTGTTGGCCTCCATCTTGACTCTTTTGAGGAGGTATTGGAGGATAGAATTCAGAAGAAGTGTAGGGCTATAATGAACAATAATACACACCCCCTATACGAGCTATTCTTGAAGTAGAAGAGCACATTCAGCAGCCGTCTAATCCTATTAAGGTGCAAGAAGGAGAAATTCAGGAAATCGTTTGTACCTACTGCTATGGGGATGTATAATAATTTCCTAAGGTGGTAGAAAATAATGACTGATGGCTGGTGCACTAATGTCAATTAACATTGTCTTATATACACCTAAACTACACACTTTTATTTATTATGTAATGTTGGTATACCTGTGCAAGATTTGTGTCCTAATATTTTATATACTGCTGTTGGTATTGCTGCTGTAATATTGTAATTTCCCCCCGGGATCAATAAAGTGTATCGTATCGTATTGTATACCTGTCTGTATACGTGTATCTTATAAATGCTTGTTATAATTTTTAATGGAATATTACTCCTTTTTTGTTGTTGTGTTTTGTATAGTTTGTATAGTCTCTTCTGTTCCAGGAGGTAGTGATCAAAGCCCTAATATTTGGAAGACAGGAAGGAGCAGACCCAGTACTTCTGGAACTGAAGGTTTCCATGTTGAACCAGGGCAATATTTCCTCGGTGAGGTCCCTGAAACTGCAGAGAGGAAGGTCGCAAAACTAACCTGGTATGCATATGAAAGACTGTTTCAGAGTCTACCATCATCCATCGGCTACTAAATTTATTTCTGACACAAGTGCACTCTACACAAGTCACAAGTCACTCTACACTTGTAGATGGACTCTACACAAGTCACATGCCAACCTAATACACTCTACACTTTAGAGCCGGCATCGTGCATTGCCACTGTCCTGCAGGGATGCCGACTCACTTACAGGCCAAGACCCCTGTCCTGTTCCTCCTCCTTCCTCATCTGATGCTGCCCAGGGTCCATGCATGGCACACAGATCCCTGGACACTCCTTATTAAAGGGGCCCATGCGCCATTTGGCTGGGAGACACTTATTATTTAAGGCACATCCACAAGCTGTGGCTGTGATTACAATGCACTCTAGAGGGTTCAATATGTCTCTATGTGCATTCTAGGGAATACATAATGTCCCTCGCATATTATTCCCCTCACTGTCTCACACACCACATGCTGAAGTGTACAAATATAATGCAATTCAAGATAAGTTGATACATACAATAAACAAACGTTTCGGGATAAGGAAGTTGCTTGACTAGCGGTGGACACTGCTTCTTTGTTATCCCGCATGCCATACTAGGACTGGGTCCTCTCCACCATCTAACCTGCCACTGACACAGGCCAGGTCATTTACATCCATCTACACTGGGTTGTTTTTCTTCCGAGGGGATCCACACAACTCTCCAAATTTACAGCCGGTACACTGAGGAAGGTTGATCTGACCGAAACGTTTATTGTAGGTATCAACTTCTTTTGCATTGCATTAAATTTCTACACTTCAGCATCCGGTGTGTGCCAAGTTTTCTACACAAGTTTGTACGGTTTGGGAACTGATTTGCGCACCATCTTTCAGTTGTGCTAACGCTCTTTCATTACTACTGCACAACATTATTAACGTCTATGAAGCACCTGGGGGTTCAAGATGCTCACCACACATCTAGATAAATTGTTTAAGTGGTGTAGTTTCCAAAATGGGGTCACTTGTGGGGGTTTCCCCTGCTTAGGCACATCAGGATCATTCTAAATGCGACATTGTGTCCGACCTCGATTCTAGCCAATTTTGTGAAATGGCGCTCCTTCTGTTCCATACATTGCCATGCGCCCAAAGAGTTGGAATCCCCTATATAAAGTATAGGGTGTCAGCATACTAAGGAGAAAATGCACTACAATTTTTGTGGTCCATTTTCTCCTATTACCCTTATGAAAATGAAAAAATTGGGGCTAAAAGAACATTTTTGTGGAACAAAATTGATTTTTTTAGATGCATAGTTCAACATTATAAATTTATGTCAAGCGCCTGGGAGTTTAAGGTACTCACCACACATCTAGATAAGTTCCTTGAGGGGCCTAGTTTCCAAAATAGATTCATTTGTAGCGGGATTTTCACTGTTTAGGCACATCAGGAGCTCACCAAACGCAACATGGTTTCCACTATTGATTCCAACCAATTTTGCATTCAAAAAGTCAAACGTGCTTCCTACATTCCGAGTTCTTTTTTGAACCCAAACAGTGGGGTCCATTTTCTTCTGTTACCCTTGTGAAAATAATAAATTGTGGCTAAAATACATTTTTTTGTGGAAAATAATATTTTTCCTTTTCATGGCTCAACATTTTAAATTTCTGTTACGCACCTAGTGGTTCATGGTGCTCATCACACATCCAGATAAGTTCAATGAGGGGTGTACTTTTCAAAATGGGTCACTTATTGGATATTTCCACTGTTTAGACACATCAGGGGCTCTCCAAACACGACATGGCATCCAATCTCAATTCCAGCCAAATTTGTGTTCAAAAAGTCAAATGGTGCTCCTTCCCCTCTGAGCCTTGCCATGCATCCAAACAGGAGTTTTCCCCCCACATTTTGGGTATTGTCATAGTCAGGAGAATTGGCACAACAATTTTTGGGGTCCATGTTCTTCTGTTACCTTTGTGAAAATAAAACAGGGCTAAAAATCTTTTTTTGTGGAAAAAATGGTTTCTTATTTTCACGGCTCAACATTATAAATTTCTGTGAAGCATCTGGGAATTCAAGGTGTTCACTCCATATCTAGATATGTTCCTTGTTGGTCTAGTTTCCAAAATGGGGACACTTATAGGGTTTTCCACTGTTTAGCAATCATAAGGAGCTATCCAAATGCGGCATGGAGTCCGCTCTCGATTCTATCCCATTTTGAGTTCAAAAAGTGAAATGCTGCTGTTTTCCCTCGATCTCTGCCATGTACCCCAACACCCAAACAATAGTTTCCCCCACATATGGAGTATCAGCGTTCTCAGGATAAATTGCAGAATAAGTTTTTTAGTCCATTTTCTCCTGTCACACTTGTGAAAATAAACAAAGTGGTGCTTAAAAATCATTTTTGTGGGAAAAAAAAGTAGAATGTTAATTTTCTCCTTCCACATTGCTTTAATTCCCATGAAGCACATGAAGGGTTAATAAACTTATTGAATATGGTTTTTAGCACTTTGAGGGGTTCAGTTTTTAGATTGGTGTCACTTTTGGGTACAGGGTCGGCGTCAGCACCCGGCACACCGGGCAAGTGCCGGGGCCCTGAGAGCAGGCGGTGTCAGCGCCGCCACTGGGCCCCCCCGCTTGCTCAAGGCCCCGGCATCAGCCGGCGCAATACTTACCTCTCCCCGTGCCACCGCTGCCGCAGCTCCGAGCTCCAGGGGGCACCTGCGCCATCGCTTCCTCTCTCACAGCAGCGCCGCTGAATGATGTCATCATTCAGCGGCCGGCTGTGGCAGAGAGCGTGCGGACGCCGGACAGGTGAGGCATGTGTGTGTGTCTGCTGCGTGTGTGCATGTGAGAGAGTGCTGCCTGCGGTGCTGTATGTGTGATGGTGGTGGGGGGAGGCAGTGATGGTGGTGAGGAGGCAATGATAATGGGGAGGCAATGATAATGGGAAGGCAATGATGATGATGATATTAATGGGAGGCAATGATGATGATGATGGGGAGGCAATGATAATGGGAAGGCAATGATGATGATGATATTAATGGGGAGGCAATGATAATGATGATGATGGGGAGGCAATGATAATGGGAAGGCAATGATGATAATGATATTAATGGGGAGGTAATGATAATGATGATGATGGGAGGCAATGATAATGGGAAGGCAATGATGATGATGATATTAATGGGGAGGCAATGATGATGATAGGGAGGCAATGATGATGATGATGGGAAGGCAATGATGATGAGGGGTGGCAATGATGATGATAATGGGCAGGCAATGATGATAATGGGGAGTCTTTCCACAGCGCCCTTTCCTGAGCCGTAACAGTGCAAAATGCAGCACAGTGTAGAGGAGAGCTCCATATTTTGTATGGAGCATTATATGTGGTCCAGTATTCTGTATGAAGCATTATATTGGGTCCAGTATTCTGTATGGAGCATTATATGGGTGACATCCTGCATGGGGTATTATATGGGTGATGAGAGGGAGACTATGTGGTGCCCATAATATTGTATGGAGGACTGTACTGTCCAGTCTGTACTGTGCGCTGTGAGGATTTGGCGGTTTTTGAGCTATTGTACAATTTACAATAGGTATCAGTCATGTAATGGAAGAAGAGAAGTGTTTGGCGTTGTGCTATACCTATATTTCTCTGCAGTATCTGTGCATCATGAATCGTGGTCTGTGTTAAGGGGGCCCACTGAGACTCTTTCGCCCGGGGCCCATAAAAACCTGGAGCCGGCCCTGTTTGGGTATTTTCTGACATATAGCCGCCAAAGTCACTTCAAATCTTATGTGATCATCACTAAAAAATTGTATTGAAAATTTTGTTGAAAAAATGAGAAATTGCTGATCACATTCTATCCCCTCTTCCTAACAAAAAAAAGTTTCAAAATTGTGCTGATGTAAAGTAGACATATGGTGTATGTTATTTATTAACTATTTTGTGTGACATAACTCTGGTTTACTAGGATACTAAAAGTTTGAAAATTGCGACATTTTCTAAATTTTAGCAAAATTTCTGATATTTTCACTCATAAACGTAAGTCGTATAGAACAAATGTTACCACTATCATGAAGTACAATATGTTACTAAAAACACCTCAATCACTAGGATTAGTTGAAATATTCCAGAATTATTACTCCATTTACCCCATGAAGTGACACTGGTCAGAATTTTAAAATTTGACCTAGCCATGAAGGTGAAAAAAGGCTCGGAAGTGAAAGGGTTAACAAAGGTAGGTTCCTTTCTTATTACACAAAAAAACATAATTTAATATGCTTCAAACTGATTAGCAAGGTTAAATAGCTTGGAGTTTGAAAATATGAACAAATATGAAGCTATGGTGAAAATACTTGTAACATCCCTGTCGGCATCACTGCATGGCTTCCCATCTCCCATCTTATTCACCACTCCGGGCCATGCTGTGAGTTCTGTCCTCTACCGACTCCATGCTCTGGTTCTCATGTCCTTGCTTGCTACATACTTCCTGGCTGTATGCTTAGGGCAGTTGCCCCGGCACTTCCTGGTTCTTATAGCGACAATGTGCACATTCCTAAGGTGTTCCCAGCTAATTGCCAAGATGCCTCAGGCACTAAAGGCATCCCTGCCCATAGGGGGATGCCTGAGCAACAAACTCAGTCTGTCTTTGGCTACTGAGCTGCCAGGTCCTGTCCCGTTATTTCTCTTGGCTCCACCGCCCAGGGGGCTGCATACCCTGGCCCGTTCCTGGATTCTGTGTCTCGCGTTTCGCCTCCCAGGGGGCTGCATACCTTAGGATTCTTGATCCTATACCTATACCCGTACCTGACCCTGTCTGAACTGTGTCCTATGCCTGTACCTATTTGTATCCTTGTCTGTAGCCTTCCCCACCGTGCTGTGTGTATCCTTGTGTTTACTCCTGCTCTGTTCTGCTCGCTGAAACCTGCGGCTCTGCTCTGCTTTGCTTTCAGCTCTGCAACCTGCTGCTTTGCTCTTCTCTTGGCTCTGCAACCTGTGGCTCTGCTCTTGGCTCCACAAACTGCGGCTCTGCTGTGCTCTTGGCTCCGCACCTGCGGCTCTGCTCTGCTCTCGGCTCCGCAACCTGTGGTCCTGCTCTGCTCCCTTTAGGCTCCTTGCGGTTCTGCTCTGCTCCCGTTTCGCTCCTTGCGGTTCTGTTCTACTTTCCTCCCGACACCGTGCAGGTCTGTGTCCCTCCAGTCTGAACTAGTTCCTAACAGTTCCTGTCCCACTAGTCTGAACTGGTTCCTAACAGTTCGTGTCCCACCAGTCTGAACTCGTTCCTACCTGCTCCATTATCTTACTCATACCTGTCTGTGTTCCTGCCCTACCCGTTACGTGCCTGCCTGCCAGCCAGCGTGCCAACCGTGCCCGCCTGCCTGCCAGAGTGCCAGCTGTGCCCACCTGACTGCCTGAGTGTCAGCCATGCACACCAGACTACCAGTCGTGCCTGTCTGCACTTGCCCGCACCTGTTATTAGAGTTCTGTCCCCCAGTGCGGTCAGCTGCTACAGCCAGACACCACCCTGGAGTGGTATCTGGCCGCTACCTGCCGCACAAGCCTGACCTCACCGCTAGAGGCTCCAGTGAACACAAATGTAGCTGCTTAGTCATACCCCTCCAGGGTTGTCTGATTTGAGGCACAGTAGGGCCACATTCCCACGCTCATGCCTACTTGTCAGGGCATGAGCATTACAGTTTGCTCAGGCCATAGTCCCCACTGAGTGAAATGGTCCTTCGCTCTAAGAGCAAGATTAACTATTTTCCTGCCAGCATGATCAACCGAATAAATTCTTTACCTGATCAGAAGTTCAGACTTTCGTTGCACCACCCACAATCATAGTCCCTGTACATGTGATTTGCGCTCCAAGAGTTGAATCCGTCCCAGAGAATCCGCCAAATTACAATGGGGATTCAAAGCAGTGCCATATGTTCTTGGAGCAGTGCTTATGATACTTCAAATGGCATGCTCCCTATTTTTTCTCTGATCGGGTCAAGGTAGGATTTTTAATGTCCTACTTAACAGGAGATGCCTTGGAGTGGCTCAACCCCCTCTGGGAAGCAGGGGATCCCACCACCTCAAATCTTCTGGCCTTCCTGGTGGCCTTCTGTATGTTCTTTTATGAGCCTAGTTCAGCGTCTTCAGCAAAGCTTCCCCCCCAAGCTCCCAGGGACTGACCAGACGAAAGAAACTGGTGGGTAAACCGTCACCTCCGTCCACGACCGTCCAAAATCCACCTGTTCCTCAACCTGCAAAAGCAGCTACCCGAGCAAAATCCAAGAAGGGTGATAGAAGTGGGCTTGCAGAGCAGCAGCCTGAATCCTGTCATAAGAATGGAATGCAGTATCACTGCAATTGTGTTGAGCATCCTGACGGTCTCTGCCCTAAGAAGCCTATACTCCAGAACCTTGGGCAAGTAGAAGAGGCTGCCCTTGGTGACAGTACTTCATTCCACTTAATTCAATGACTGTTTCTTTGCCTTCTGGGAGCTTTGGTGTATTCAAGCCACCAGCCATACGGAGTCAGTGTGTGATCTCCGTTCTACAGCTCCAGAATCCGGTGAGGGTGTTGTCTAATGATGGCCGAGCCCTACTTATGAGCAAGCTAGTCCTGCAAGGAGAACTACAGCTCCAAGTCAGAGCATTAAGTACAAAGAAGTTCGTCTTCCACATGCTGTCTGGTATACCCATGGGTCATTCAGAGCCAAAACTCGTTTTGGTCTGAAGACCCAGCAAGGTGCTTTGTTTGAAACAACCAAATCTGAGAAGCGTCTGGTTCCCTTACGTTAAATGTCAGTCAGCAGTGTCGTCTTCTTTTTCTCTGGTCTGCTAGTCATCGAGTCAAGGTGTGCTGACATCTCCAAAGAAGAGGAAGCAGTGGCATTCTCTCCACACATTTCCAATGACTTTACCAGTGACCAGTTCTTAGGAACATCCTGCCTCTAGAATTTTTTTTTCCTCTGGACAACAAGCAGAAGACGGATCCTGTGAAGGTGGCTTCAATTTTTATGTTACCGGCTGATAAAGTTGACAAAGCTGAAGCTTTCGTGTCCCTGCTTTCCATCAATCTGGAGGAGGTGGCTTCTCTCTACTCATCTCCAATGACTATACAAATAACCAAGTACCCAAGAACATCCCTGCCACTAGGAAACTTTTCTCTGGATAACGGCAGAAGATGGACCCTGCGAGAGTACCTTCTGCTTCCATGTGGCCAGTTGGTGAAGATACCAAAATGGAAGTCTTCTCGTCTGTTTTCCACTGACCATGAGGAGGAGGTTCTCATTGTTGCATCTTCCATGGTGGGAGCTGACTTCATCGGACAGAGAGACTTGGCCTTCCAGGATTCCTGTTATCTCGCCTGCCTCATTCTTCCCTAAGGATGTCGTGATGGACTGGACTGTGTGTGGTCCTATTCTCCTCCTGAAGATCATTCTGGCAGACTTGAAGAAGAGGAGGCGTAAAGGGGGGTACTGTAACATCCCTGTCAGCATCACGGCATGGCTTCCCATCTCCCATCTTACTCACCACTCCGGGCCATACTGTGAGTTCTGTCCTCTGCTGGCTCCATGTGCTGGGCCTCATATCCTTGCTTTCTGCATACTTCCTGGCTGTATGCTTAGGGCAGCGGCCCCGGCACTTCCTGGTTCTTATAAGGACATTGTGCACCTTCCTAAGGTGTCCCCAGCCAACTGCCAAGAGGCCTCAGGTACTTAAGGCATCCCCACCCATAAGGGGATGCCTGAGCAACAAACTCTTTCAGTCTGTCTTTGGCTACTGAGTTGCCAGTTCCTATCCTGTTATTTCTCTTGGCTCCACCTCCCAGGGTGCTGCATACCGTGGCCCGTTCCTGTATTCTATGTCTCTCGTTTCCGAATCCCAGGGGGCTGCATACCCTGGCCTGAATTCTTGATCCTATACCCATACCTGACCCTGTCTGAACTGTGTCCTATGCCTGTACCTATTTGTATCCTTGTCTGTAGCCTTCCCCACCGTGCTGTGTGTATCCTTGTGTTTAGCCCTGCTCTGTTCTGCTCACCGCAACCTGCGGCTCTGCTCTGCTTTGCTCTCAGCTCCGCAACCTGTGGCTTTGCTCTGCTCTTGGCTCCGCAACCTGCAGCTCTGCTGTGCTCTCGGCTCCGCAACTGCAGCTCTGCTCTGTTCTCGGCTCTGCAACCTTTGGCTCTGCTCTGCACTCAGCTCCGCAATCTGCAGTCCTGCTCTGCTCCCATTCTGCTCCTTGCGGTTCTGCTCTGCTCCCATTCCACTCCTTGCGGTTCTGCTCTGCTCCCATTCTGATCCTTGTGGTTCTGCCCTGCTCCCATTCCACTCCTTGTGGTTCTGGTCTGCATTCCAACTGCACTCTGCGGGTCTTTGTCCCTCCAGTCTAAACTAGTTCCTAACAGGTCCTGTCCCACCAGTCTGAACTGGTTCCTAACAGTTTCTGTCCCACCAATCTGAACTGGTTCCTAACAGTTCCTGTCCCACCAGTCTGATCTGGTTCCTACCTGCTCCCTTGTCTTACTCGTACCTGCCTGTGTTCTTGCCCTACCCGTTACCCTATGTGTCCGCCTGCCTGCCACAGTGCCAGCCGTGCCCACCTGCCTGCCAGCCATGTCCTCCTGCCTGTCAGAGTGCCATCCGTGCCCACCTGCCTGCTAGCCGTGTTTGCCTGCCTGCCAGAGTGCCAGCCATGCCTGCCATGTCCGCCTGCCAGCCGTGTCTGCCTGCCTGCCAAAGTGCCAGCCGTGCCCACCTGCCAGAGTGCCAGCCTTGCCCGCCTGCCTTCCAGAGTGCCAGCTGTGCCCACCTGCCTGCCAGAGTGCCAGCCATGCCCGCCTGCCTGCCAGAGTGCCAACTGTGCCCACCTGCCTGCCAGAGTGCCAGCTGTGCCCACCTGCCTGCCAGAGTGCTAGCCTTGCCCGCCTGCCTGCCAGAGTGCCAGCTGTGCCTGCAGAGTACCAGTCGTGCCCATCTGTACTTGCCCGCAAATGTTATTAGAGTTTTGTCCCCCAGTGGGGTCAGCAGCTGCAGCCAGACACTGCCCTGGAGTGGTACCTGGCAGCTACCTGCCGCACAAGCCTGACCTCATCAGTAGAGGCTCCAGTGAACACCAAGGTAGCTGCTTAGTCACGTCCCTCCAGGTTGTCTGATTTGTGGCACAGTGGGGCCACATTCCCATGCTCGCGCCTACCAGTCAGGACATGAGCGTTACAATACTCACTTGCCTAATAACTATGCACACAGTATACTGCAATATTATTGTATTACGGTATATGAAACAAGCATTTACTTGATCACAATTTTAATTCCCCTTTGTGGATAAAAAAGTAAAGTGTAACGTTAAATATAAAATATATTAACAGTGTATATACCAAAATAATATAACATAAAAATTAAAATCACTCCTCTTTCCCAAATTTAAAAATAAAGAAACTACTGTCTAAAAATATAAAATAAGCAAGTTTACTATTGCCACACCTCTAAAAGTTGAATCTATAAAAATGTATAATTATTTACCCCATAAAGTAAACACTGTGAAAAAAAAGAAAATTTAAACATTAAAATTGCCATTGCTAGAATTCCCACTAAAGAAAACAATAATATTTTTTGTATGTACCCCAAAATGTGATTGGGTAGAAGGGGCTGACTGGTGACAACAGCCTGGTAAATAATTAAATTATGTGTCAAAATTATTGAATAACTATAGTCTGGGGATTATTTTAATATGTTGCAAGATTACATTGTACTGATAGATTTACTATCAACTCTTAGTCATAACTGTACAGTCATGGCCAAAAGTTTTGAGAATGACACAAATATTACTTTTTACAAGTCTACTGCTTCACTTTTTCTAATGGCAATTTGCATATACTCCAGAATGTTATAAAGAGTGATCAGCTTAACAGCAATTACTTGCAAAGTCAATATTTGGCTAGAAAATGAACTCTATCCCCCAAAACACATTTCAACATCATTGCAGCCCTGCCTTAAAAGGACCAGCTAACCTCTTTTCAGTGATTGCTCCATTAACACAGGTGTGGGTGTTGATGAGGACATGGCTGGAGATCAATCTGTCATGATTAAGTAAGAATGACACCACTGGACACTTTAAAAGGAGGCTGGTGCTTGGCATCATTGTTTCTCTTCTGTTAACCATGGTTATCTCTAAAGAAACACGTGCAGTCATCATTGCAATGCACAAAAATGGCCTAACAGGGAAGAGTATCGCAGCTAGAAAGATTGCACCTCAGTCAACAATCTATCGCATCATCAAGAACTTCAAGGAGAGAGGTTCCATTGTTGCCAAAAAGGCTTCAGGGCGCCCAAGAAAGACCAGCAAGCGCCAGGACCGTCTCTTAAAAGTGTTTCAGCTGCGGGATCGGGCTACCAGCAGTGCAGAGCTTGCTCAGGAATGGCAGCAGGCAGGTGTGAGTGCATCTGCACGCACTGAGGTGCGAGACTCTTGGAGCAAGGCCTGGTCTCAAGGAGGGCAGCAAAGAAGCCACTTCTCTCCAGAAAAAACATCATGGACAGACTGATATTCTGCAAAAGGTACAGGCAGTGGACTGCTCAGGACTGGGGTAAAGTTATTTTCTCTGATGAATCCCCTTTTCGATTGTTTGGGACATCAGGAAAACGCCTCATTCGGAGAAGACAAGATGAGCGCTACCACCAGTCTTGTCTCATGCCAACTGTTAAGCATCCTGAAACCATTCATGTGTGGGGTTGCTTCTCAGCCAAGGGAATCGACTCTCTCACAGTCTTGCCTAAAAACACAGCCATGAATAAAGAATGGTACCAGAATGTCCTCCAAGAGCAACTTCTCCCAACCCTCCAAGAGCAGTTTTGGCGATCAACAATGCCTTTTCCAGCATGATGGAGCACCTTGCCATAAAGCAAAGGTGATAACTAAATGGCACAGGGAACAAAACATAGAGATTTTGGGTCCATGGCCTGGAAACTCCCCAGATCTTAATCCCATTGAAAACTTGTGGTCAATCATCAAGAGACGGGTGGACAAACAAAAACCTAAAAATTCTGACAAAATGAAAGCATTAATTGTGCAAGAATGGACTGCTATCAGTCAGGATTTGGTCCAGAAGTTGATTGAGAGCATGCCAGGGAGAATTGCAGAGGTCCTGAAGAAGAAGGATCAACACTGCAAATATTGACTTGCTGCATTAACTCATTCTAACTGTCAATATAAGCTTTTGTTACTCATATGTTTGCAATTATTATATTTCTGTCTGTGATAAAAACATCTGTCAAACACACATAAAAACCAGAGGGCAGCAGATCATGTGAAAATATAATATTTGTGTCATTCTCAAAACTTTTCGCCAGTCTCCTGGCGCTTGCTGGTCTTTCTTGGGCGCCCTGGAGCCTTTTTGGCAACAATGGAACCTCTCTCCTTGAAGTTCCTGATGATGCGATAGATTGTTGACTGAGGTGCAATCTTTCTAGCTGCGATACTCTTCCCTGTTAGGCCATTTTTGTGCATTGCAATGATGACTGCACGTGTTTCTTTAGAGATAACCATGGTTAACAGAAGAGAAACAATGATACCAAGCACCAGCCTCCTTTTAAAGTGTCCAGTGGTGTCATTCTTACTTAATCATGACAGATTGATCTCCAGCCATGTCCTCATCAACACCCACACCTGTGTTAATGGAGCAATCACTGAAAAGAGGTTAGCTGGTCCTTTTAAGGCAGGGCTGCAATGATGTTGAAATGTGTTTTGGGGGATAAAGTTCATTTTCTAGCCAAATATTGACTTTGCAAGTAATTGCTGTTAAGCTGATCACTCTTTATAACATTCTGGATAGAGTTGAGCGATAGTGCTCGATATCTAAAAATATCGTATCGAAATTGTATCGCCGATAGAACTAAATATCGTCGATATCCGATTTCGATACCGGAAGTCCAATGTAAGTCTATGGGAACAAAATATCGCAACTAAAAAAAAACCTTTATTTCCTTGTAAACACTAAATATACACACATAGAATACATATATATATATATATATATATATATATATACATGTCATTGTGACATATATATATACATATATTTATAGTTTATACACTTCTACATAGTAAAATAGACTCTGATTCAATTGCCGGGTAAAGCCGTGACATACCCCATAGAAGTCGACGGGCTCGGTGCCGAGTACCCCAAAAACCTCTGGCTCTGTGCGACTCAACTTGCGCGTCACGAACAGGATTCTGTAGCTCGCTATAAGCGAGTCCTGTGTGCCTGAATTGAACTGGTTTTGTGCTTGAGAATTGCTAAAATCATCAGAGAATGTATTTGCCATTTTTCCGCCATATCTGCGTCACGACGAGGCACTGGTGAAGAAGAAGGGCGTGTTCTTCATGGGTGTACACACTCACTCAGTGACGCGAAAACGATGGCTCTAAATGGTACTGCAATGTAAGATCGTGCCCCACAGCTCTTCAGTTCCGCCTCCTCATCCTCCTCAGTGTGCGGAAACTAACACGAAGGTCCCGCCTCACTACAAAAGAGGGGCCCTCTCCAGATGCTAATGACACATGTGACTTGGCAGAGATGGCTAATGGACACGAGCAGAAGTGTGAAGGGATGGAGCAGTCAGAGCTCTCCCCCCACGGAAGCGACCCGATCGCCACGGAACCACCGTTGGGCACCCGGCCTGGAAACCCTCCTACGCTGCAAGAAGCGGAGGATACCCTAAGAGGCCTGGCCCGGCACCGGGAGGAGGTCGCCAGGATGGAAGCCAGCTGGCGTGTCCTAAAACTAAACTTGGAGTGGCGCCAATCCCTCTTACCTGAAGTGTCTGTACCGGAAGGTGAGGCACCCGTTCTAGTAGAGGAGTCCGTGCGGGCATGCCAGCCCTTGCAATGTGATCCGGTTGACGTTGTCGCAGTGGAGGCACCCGTTCCTGCAAAAACCTCTGCACCCGGCAGCACCCCAGATCCCGCTGTCTGCCCCCGTCGCTGAGACAGAAGAAGCGACACCCGTCCTCATGGAGGAGGCCGCGCAGGCACCAGAGGTCTACCAGTCTGTACCGGAGCCCCGACTGTCATCTGTTCCAGAGCCGGCTGCTTCCTCCGCAGGTGAGCACCGCCAGGACTGGGGGGCGCCAGGAGAGCTGCCGCAAACCGGACACTGTAAGCTGCAGTTTGATGGTGGAGACATGGAGCTGCTGGTGGAGGAGAATTTCAACCGGCGTCAGGAGGAAGAGTGGAGACGTTGGGAAGGAAGCAGAGCGACAAAGGGAGCAGCGAGAATCCCAAAAACTTCACCAACGTCAGCTGGAGAAGGACCGGGCAGATAAGGACCGGATGAGAAAAGATAAAAGTACGGTGAGGGAGCCGCGGCGTAAGGGTGCAGTACGGAGCTTTAAATTGAAAGGTGGTTGGGGCTTCATCCAGGAGCCTGGACTTTATTTAGAAGTTTTTGTGAACCGGCGGGACGTGGAGGCTCACCTCCCAGAAGGACACCCGGGGAGGGACCTGTTGCCAGGAGACTTGGTGACTTACACCCGACACTGGGGTTACAATGGATGGTACACCCTAAATGTTACCAGGTGCGACCCCTACTCCCCAGAGTGTCAGGAACCTGTGAGACCCTCGGAGCCTTCAGCCTCCCACATCCAGGCCTCTGCAAAAGTGCCCACCCCACGCCATAAATCTCCCCAGCCTCCCTCAGTGGTCTCCTCAGCAGCCCCAGCTATGGACATGATAAGTATAGCTGGCCCGTACCCGGTGCCTGTTAGGCCCCCTGGGGTTCGTTCAGTCTGGGACATAGGGTTCCAGACCCGGAGGGAGATGAAAGAGGTGGCCACACAGACCCAGATAGCGGGTCACGACTTGACTGTACAGGCCACACAACGTCATCAGGTCCTGGTGGTCCTTGGTGCTTCGGATGTTTGGCAAGCATCAGAAGAGTACCAGGTGGTACCTGGAACACCCCTGCCAAAGAATTATAAATAACCTGGACAGGGTCACTGTATGTAAATAGTTAAATTGTTTATGTACCCGGACGGGTGAATGTTCATAAAAAAGTTTTTTAATTTAATAAAAAAAAAAAAATCACAGTTTTCATTACTTTTATTACAGTCTCATCCTGCGACGCCATCGATCTCCTGTAAAAAAATGAAAAAAAAAAAAAAAAAGTATACCACCTGACCGACGCAGTCCATAGTAACGAGTGTCCCACGACGATCCAGCTCTGCTACATCAGAATGACAGGCAGAGCCTGTCATCCCGGCACAGCACAGCTGATTACCTGCTTCCCCGGCGGTGACGTCATCGGACTGACTGCTTTACGGCCGGGATTACCCAGCAGTCACTGCAGTTATCGCGAGAAACTGCATGTGACCGCCGGGTAAAGATGATGTCGGCCATGAAGCAGTCCAGGCCGTGACCGCCGGAGATCTTCTGCCAGGTAAGTGCCGCTGACTCCTGACAGACCCGACCGACGGACACTCACAGTGACAGTGACAAATCCGATTCCGGTATTCGATAAGACGAAAATATCGAAACGAATTATCGAAAGGCCGATAGAGCTAATATCGGCCGATAGCCGATATTTACATTATCGTATCGCTCAACACTAATTCTGGAGTATATGCAAATTGCCATTAGAAAAAGTGAAGCAGTAGACTTTGTAAAAATTAATATTTGTGTCATTCTCAAAACTTTGGCCATGACTTACATGGTCATAAATATTCAGACCTTTTGCTCAGTATTAAGTAGAAGCACACTTTTGAGCTAGTACAGCCATGAGTCTTTTGGGAATTATGCAACAAGTTTTTCACACGTGGATTTGTGGATCCTCTGCCATTCTTCCTTGCTGATCCTCTCCAGTTCCTTCTGGTTGGATCGTGAACAGCCATTTTTAGGTCTCTCCAGAGATGCTCAATTGGGTTTAAGTCATGGCTTTGGCTGGGGCAGTCAAGAATGGTCACAGAGTTGTTCTGATGCCACACTTTTGTTATTTTAGCTGTGTGCTTGAGGTCATTGTCTTGTTGGAAGGTGAACCTTCGGCCAAGTCTGAGGTCCAGAGCACTCTGGAAGAGGTTTTCATTCAAGATGTCTCTGTACTTAGCCGCATTCATGTTTCCTTCAATTGCAACCAGTCATCCTGTCCCTGCAGCTAAAAAACACCCCCACAGCATGATGCTGCCACCACCATGTTTCATTGTTGGGATTGTATTGGGCAGGTGATGAGTAGTGCCTGGTTTTCTCCGCACATACCACTTAGAATTATCACCAAAAAGTTCTATCTTCTTCTCATCAGACCAGAGAATCTTATTTCTCATAGTCTGGGAGTCAGTCTGGGTAGTCCTTCATGTGTTTTTTTAGCAAATTCTATGTGGGCTTTCATATGTCTTGCACTGAGGAGAGGCTTCCGTTGGGCCACTCTGCAATAAAGACCAAACTGGTGGAGGGCTACAATGATAGTTGACTTTATGAAACTTTCTCCCATCTCCCTACTTCATCTATGGAGCTCAGCCACAGTGATCTTGGGGTTCTTCTTTATCTCTTTCACATAGGCTCTTCTCCCACGATTGCTCAGATTGGCTGGATGGCCAGGTCTAGGAAGACTCCTGGTGGTCCCAAACTTCTTCCATTTAAGGATTATGGATGCCACTGTTCTCTTAGGAACCTTGAGTACTGCAGAAATTATTTTGTAACCTCGGCCAGATGTGTGCCTTGCCACAATTCTTTCTGTGAGCTCCTTGGCCAGTTCCTTTGACCTCTTGATTCTCATTTGGTCTGACATGCACTGTGAGCTGTGAGGTCTTATATAGACAGGTGTGTTCCTTTACAAATCCAGTCCTATCAGTTTAATGAAACACAGCTGGACTCCAATGAAGGAGTAGAACCATCCAAAGGAGGATCAGAAGGAAATGGACAGCATGTGATGTAAATATGAGTGTTTGAGCAAAGGGTCTGAATACTTACGACCATGTGATATTTCAGTTTTTCTTTTTAATAAATTTGCAAAAATTTCTACATTTATGGTATTTATCAGTCAAGATGGGGTGCAGAGTATACATTAAAGGGAATCTGTCACCCCCTTTTTTCATATATCAGCTGCAGCCACCGCCATCAGGGGCTTATTACAGAAAGCTGTAGATAAGCCCCCGATGTAACCTGAAAGATAAGAAAAACGAGTTATATTATACTAACCTGGGGGCGGTCCTATGCGGTCCGGTCCGATGGGCGTCGCAGTCCGGGGCCGGCGCCTCCCATCTTCTAGTGATGACGTCCTCCTCCTTTCTTTTGTCGCGCTCCTGCGCAGGCGTACTTTTTCTGCCCTGTTGAGGGCAGAGTCGAGTACTGCAGTGCACAGGCGCCAGGAAAGGTCAGAGAGGCCCAGCGCCTGTGCACTGCAGTACTTTGCTCTGCCCTCAACAGGCAGATAAAGTACGCCTGTGAAGGAGCGCGACAGAAGAAAGAGGAGGACGTCATCGCTAGAAGATGGGAGGCTCCGGCACCGGACCATGACGCCCATCGGAACGGACCACATTGGACCGCCCCCCCGGGTGAGTATAAAATAACTTGTTTTTATTATCTTTCAGGTTACATCGGGGTCTTATCTTCAGCATTCCAGAATGCTGTAGATAAGCTCCTGATGGCGGTGGCTGCAGCTGATATGCGAAAAATGGGTGACAGATTCCCTTTAATGAGAAAAAAAATGAACTTTTTTGCATTTACCAAATGGCTGCAATGAAACAAAGAGTGAAAAATTTAAAGGTAATGAATACTTTCCGAACCCACTGTATACGGTATACCTCTCTTAGTCATTTCAATCAAAAGTGATAGTTTGTACACATATTGTCATATAATCAGTTCACTGAATGTTATAAAATATGATGTCACAATATAATACATAACAAGCCTACTATATGTGAATTTGATAATGACATTTAGATACCATTTTTGTGGCCAAATTAACCAAGCACTATTAACACAAAAGGTTTTCATTTACAAAATGTTTGAGTCAACATCGAGACCTTTTTTTAGCATTATTAATATGACATGCCAAAAGAAATGAGTAAAATAATAAAACTAAAAGCTAGTGGTTTTTAAAATAGTTTATTAAAACAAAGTTAAGTCATGCATCACCTCCATGTGAATCCACAGGATAATGATGGTGCCTGGAAAAAAATGCTTCTTATGATAAATCTATGGAAAAAGGATAGTAAAACAATACAAAAAGAGAAAAGCTGTGCTAGTGTTCAAAATGAATGCATCTGTTAAATATCTGTTTAGACATTTATCTAACTTGTATTTATCAAGACTAGACGTAGTTCTAATCTAAACTGACTGATACCTTGAGGTTCCACAATATTGATATATTTTTTTGTAAAGTGCAATAATGCTATATCCATTTGTTTTGTCTTTCACTGTTTGAAGAAGCAACACGCAGGCAATAATCTATAAAAGTACAACTTATTTTTATTATCAGCCACTTTATGCAAAAAGGTTGCATTTACAAAAATAATAGTCCCTCTAAATGAATATAATTTAAAAAAAAACATTAAAATGCCAGAATTGCATTTGTTTGATCACCTGACTTTCCTAAAAAAAAAACTATAAAAATGTCATATGTATCCATAATTGATATTAATATAAATGTCAGCTCACCATGCAAAAAAAGATCTTACTCAGCTCCATTAATAAAAAAATAAAAATCTGTCAGGTTGCGAGTGCCAAAGATCAACCGAATGCAGCGCTTGGCTATCTCCATTGGTCCCATTAAGAATTAATGGCGCAGCAGTACAGATGATCAATCACTGCTCCCTGGTTTTTGACATTTGTGGGGTCTCAGCAGTCAGATCCCAGCAATATGGATAGGGTATAATTTCAAAACTTGATAATGCCCATTTAGGTTATTTTTTTTTAGTAATATACACCACTCTTTATCTTTACTATCCTTTCTGAACACATTGTAACCTTCCATATTCGTCACCAGTCATGGTTCTCCCTTAGCCAGTTTCTGTAATGCCCGCTACTAGAGTTGAGCGATACTTTCCGATATCCTAAAGTATCGGAATCGGAATGGTATCGCCGATATCACTAAAATATCGGCGATACCCGATACCGATACCGGAAGTCCCATGTAAGTCTATGGGAACAAAATATCGAAATTAAAAAAAAACCATTCTTGCCTTGTTGGTTAATTGTACATGAAGGAAAACAAGAAAGAGTAATGTAGAATGTATTGGGGAAGGTTGAGGAGACATTAAAGGCATAGATGTTTAACCCAATCAAATGGAATAGCATAAATATTTTTTTTTTTAAAGATGTTCGGATTGACGAAGAAATTGACAATGTTAACGTTTTTTATATTTTGGCAAATATGTATAATACACAACTTCCATGCTCTTCATCTTCACCTTTTTAACTTTTCACACACTTTCTCCTTCATAATCTTCTGCAGCATCATCTTTTTCATCAAATTATTCTTCATCTTCACCTTCTTTATCTTCTTCTTAAACTTCTTGCTATTCATCTTTGTTAACATTACTCATATTCTTCTTATTAAACTATTATTCTTATTCATATTCTGCTTCATCTTCTTCATCATATTCTTATTTGTGACAGAGAATCCTGTACTTGTAATCTGTCAAAGTATGAATTTTTCATCCTTCCGTTCTTGCTGTCACAAAAGATTTAAATTACAACAGTATTTGTCCGTGTTCAGTTTAGCCTGCAGCAGCAGGCATTTTCCAGGGGCACCACGAGGAGGAACGGACTCACCCCCATACACTGCTTAGTCTTCTTCTGCTTAGAATTTAGAGCATATATTTTGCTCTTCATTTTGGTCTTATACTTCATGTTCTTCTGCTTTTAGATCTTCTGCTTATTGTTCTTGTGTCTCTTGTTCCGTATCTTGTATTTGTAGCACAATCTTGTACCAGCTGATGTTACTGGGACACGGTTACTAAGCAGGAGGTACCTGTGCTCCAAAGCACTACCAAGGACCAGCAGACGTTGCTGGAACTCGGATACCGAGATGGAGGCACCTAGGCCAAAGGCACTGCGGAGAACCAGTTGACGGTACTGGAACCCGGACGGGTAGCAGAAGGTACAAGAGCCAATGCAAGTAACGAGGACCAGCTGACTGTGCTGGAACCCGGAGGGGCAGCAGAAGGAAAAGAGCCAATGGCACAACCGAGGACCAGCTGACGTTACTGGGACACGGTTACTAAGCAGGAGGTACCTGTGCTCCAAAGCACTACCAAGGACCAGCAGACGTTGCTGGAACTCGGATACCGAGATGGAGGCACCTAGGCCAAAGGCACTGCGGAGAACCAGCTGACGGTACTGGAACCCGGAGGGGCAGCAGAAGGAAAAGAGCCAATGGCACAACCGAGGACCAGCTGACGTTACTGAACCCCAGTAACACAGGAGCAAGTGTTGACTGTGCTAACAGCACTTCCGAGCAACAACTGGCGATGTTGGAGCCCAGGGTCAAGGAGGATGTTTAAATACTAGATCAAGTAATTTCCTTGTTACCTGTCAATTTTAAATGTCTATACTTCAAACAAGAGAAAGATAACCTTTACTACCATAAGATGATGATTTCATTTAAACTAATATCTAGATAAATAAAGAATTGACAAACATAAACACATACATTAACATGTTGAACAGCAATGCAAACCACAAAATAAATTAGTTAAGGAATCTGCTATACGGTTGTACATAAAAGCATACAAGTACATATCTGAATCCATTAATGATGGATAAGTAACAGTATGTACACCATTTTTATTGTATAGACAATGAATGTCTGACTTCAAAACATCATCAGCATTACAAGTTATCTGTGATATTACTAAAATGTTCCATTTGCTGAATAATGTCACTAAATATTTTATACAAAATTATACAATTTCCATCATGTAATACTCATAATATGTGGCAATAATCATTTTTATTAACAAACATAACCTTTAAAAAGTGCATAGTGCATAGTGAAAATTGCTATTTATGGCTGACTGTGACTGTCGACTTGGAAGCATGACAACAGATAGATAAGGTATATATAGATGAGACTGCATAGCCACAGATGGTGAATTGCGATGTAATACTGTACCTCAATAAAGTGTGCGTCACTACTACATAATTTTTTTTATATAGCTTTATAAACAGGGTACATGGATGTATGCTTGTGCCTTTGTTTTGACGCACAGACTGCCTTCCTGCTGAGACGCATTGGGTAGTGAACAGTTGTGTGCAGTGTTCACTGCAGTCTCTGCGGAATAACCACACTTAGACCTTATAACTTTTCAGACTTTCTTTATCAATCTACCAAGATGAAGAAGGCAGGGAGTAAGGCACGTGGTCGTGGAGTTTCTTCAGGGAGAGGACGTGGGGATTCTGTGGCTGCTGCGGCCCCCAGTGACACAGCATCCACCAGTTTTCCCCGTGAGCGTTCCTTTATGCGCACTTTTGTAGGAGCTCGGAGTACCCCCCTGCTGCGGGAAGAACAAATTGAAGCCGTTGTTGTTTGGATGTCAGCCAATGCATCGACTTCAATTGCTTCCACCTCCTCTCAGGACCACAGCACTGTTGGGCAACCATCTGTCTCTTCACCGCCTGGCAAATTGCCCAGGCAGTCAGAGAGTTCTGTACAGGAGCCAGCTGAGTGTCTGCTTCTGTTCTCAGAATCTATTGGCTTGCAAACAGGGGCCCAGCCAAGCAGCATTCTGTAATGTGAAGAAGAGGGAGTATGCAGTGATGCGCAACAGCTGTGTCTCTCTGAATCTGAAGAGGCGGGTGAGACAGTGCCGATGGTCAGCACACCGCAGAACGCATCTGATGATGATGAGACCCAGGTGCCAGTTTCTGTTGAGCATGGTGCTGGCCAGACCACCCAACAGCAGGTGTTGGAAGAGGGTAGTGGAGATGATGAGGTCCAAGACCCAACATGGCATGAGGAACAGGAAGGTGGTGGGAGCAGCTCAGAGGAATAATAATAATATTT
>JARQOD010000001.1:643530499-643623964 GCA_033576555.1 Oophaga sylvatica
GGGGCGTCTGAGAAAGGGGAGGAGGGAAGCCTTCATGACAGTCAGGCATTGTCTGCTCAGAGAACTGTCCTGGACGAGTTGGAGGAAGAAGAGGAAGGGGATGAGAAAGAGGATGAGGGGGATTATTATTTTGGGGAGGATGATGCTTTCTGAGGGGGCAAGAGAAAATGTTGGCTTGCCAAGGTCAGGTACAGGGTTTGTGCGTGAAGGAGGGATGTGGATTTGGCAGAAAGTGTCCTCCACCCACCACTGGCAGTGCATCATTGACACCTGGAACATTGGCCCACGTGTGTGATTATGTCTTGCGGATCCAAAAAAGGGACCCCCGCATTGCCAAAATTATGAAGGATGGCGACTACTGGTTGGCCAGCACCCTCGATCCACGCTATAAAGGCAAATTACAGAACATTATGCCACAGGAGAACCTAGAGCAATTTTGGGACAACAAACAAGCTACTCTGGTAAACCATTTGTTAGAGGCTTTCCCAGCCACAGCAGCGGTGCAGGTTCTACCACGAGCCGTACTGGGCCAAACGGATTAGGTGTTCGTGTTGCACACAGCCGAAGTGGCTTTGGACAGGGGTTTCATGCCCACGTTGGGGTCTGATTTCTCGAGTAACGCTCACAGGGACAGGCAATACTGAATCGATTGCAACAGACAGGAGACAACAGTTGTCAACTATGGTTTCAAATTAACCTCTCCTCCTATCGATGTTCTCCCTCACAGTTCATTTCCCTTTGACCACTGGGCCTGTAAACTGGACATTTTGGGCCCGAATTGGCCCCCAATATGCCTTACAAGAGCTCGCTTGCCTACTGGTAGTGTGCTAATCAGAAGAATCTTCAGTGCTGCTGGGATCAATTCGACAGAAAGAAGGACCCAGCTGTCGACCCAAAATGATCTCACCTTCATGAAAATGACCATGCCTGGGTTTCAAAGGGTTTTGTACCACCTTCCCCTGATGACACATAGGGTTGCCAGCAAATGGCTCGCTTTGTCCTCCTCTTCCTCCGACTTCTCCAATTCCTCCATTTGCAGCTGCTGAATATCCAGCATACACCTCAACATATGCCAGTTTTTCCACCTCCCTAACTGGGCTGAACCCCCCCAGGGCCAGGGTCAGCACCTTGTGCACCCGAGCAAGTGCCGGTACCCTGAGCAGGTAGGGGGCCCACTCGCCGTCAGAGACACCAGCATACTATGAGGGGCCCTGTGCCAGTTCCCGGCGCCCACAAGTGTGCCCCCCAGCTAGCTCAGGGCCCCAGCGCTTGCAATGCTTACCTCTCCCTGCTCCACCGCTGTGACGTCTTTCGTGTTTCCTGACAGTGACATTCAGGTCAGAGAGCGTGATGATGTCAAGTCTGTGCGCCCTCTGCCTGAACAGTCACAGTGCAGAGAGCTGGAAGATGGCGACGATGAGGAGTCCAGAGTAGAGCAGTGCCCAGCGAGGAGAGGTATTTCATTTTTTAATGGTTGGAGCAACATATGGGGAGCATTATACACTGGAGAATTATATATGGGGCCCATCATACACTTGAGCATCATAGATAGGGCCAATTATACACTGGAGCATCATCCATGGGGCCCATCATATACTGGAGCATCATATGGGGCACATTATATATGGCGCATCATATGGGGCACATTATATATGGAGCATCACATGTAGACCATTATATATGGAGCATTATATATGGGGACCATTATATTTGGAGCATTATATGGGGTTCATCATACACTGGAACATCATATATGGGGCCCATCATATACTAGAACATCATATGGGGTTTAATATTTATGGGGCATCATATAGGACCATTTATATATGGAGCATCATATGGAGCACATATGGGGCCTATTCTGTATGGAGCATTATATGGAGCCCATTCTGTATTGAGCAATATATGGGGCTCATTATTCTGTATAGAGCAACATATGGGGCTCATTGTTCTGTATGGCGCACTATGTGGTGCCCATAATACTATATGGAGGATTATACTGTCCGTTTTTTGAGCTATTGTAGAATTTAAAATAGATATTACTCATGTAATGTAAGAAGTGAAGTATTTGGCATTGTACTATACCTATATTTCTCTGCCGTATCGGAGCATCATGAATTGTGGTATGTGTTAAAGGGGCCCACTGAAACTCTTTGGCCTGGGGCCCACGAAGACCTGGAGCCAGCACTGCCCCCCCACAACTTTAGCCAAATAACCCCCAGTTTTCAATGCGGTACTATTATTATAAAGTAAATTAAGGTTGACAAGCTTAAGTAATAAGAATTGATGTCGTTGGCATTGAAATGGGCACTGTAGGTGTGTTTACTGTCCTCCACTCCCCGACGACTTTCCTTCCCCATTGACATGCATTGGGGTCGGATTTTCGACTCAGACCCGACCATTTCTGTTAGTCGGCCGACTTCGTTCGACTCGACTTTTGAGAATGTCGGGTTTCACAAAACTCGACTCGACCCTAAAAAAGGCAAAGTTGCTCATCTCTAATGATCATCCATACATCACCACTCTTATTAGTCTTCTTATTATATTTATATTTATTGGTTGTAATTGCATTGAGGTACGTCTCATGTCCGCCATCCCCCAGTTTTCTTTCCTTTCTTTAGATTCCCTGCCATCATTAGATTTCAATCTGATTTCATACATCTTACATCCTCTCGTATGACCGGGTTGTTTCCCTTGGTCTGCGCATGCGCCGGGTCTGGATTCCCCTCTGACTTCCAGAAGTGCTCATAGCATGTGAACGCAGTGCATTCAACTGTGTTCCACAGAACACATTCCGGAATTCCCATTGGTTGCATGGGGACGGCATCCCGAACGTATGCACGAATACTCCCCCGGATACAATTTATCACTAACGGACACCCTCTATCTAAATAAACCGGCACCCCTCACTGTACACGGCCCTGGAAGAAGTGAGCAGCGAAATTGCGCCCATCGAGCGGGAGGTGAGAGCACAGCCCCAACGTGAACACCCGTGGACGGTACTTCCAGCGCTAAAACTCATATACCATCCCTATAGAGGTAATGAATGTCATATAGAAGATATTTCTTCAGCCCCAGCTTTCAGCTATAGCATGTGGATTGTGCATTCACTATATACCACGGTGTGTTTATGCCTATTGTTATCTAATTGTGGGATAAACCTATTTAAAGAATTAGCATATGGATTTGTTTATTTCCTGCATGAATTGTCTTTTCTCATTGGACACTTGCATTTTTTAATATTCTTTTGAAGGTATTAACCTATTTATTACTTTTTATTCTTTGAGCACACTTAAAGTTCCTTTGAGACTAGATATCATAATTGAGATTCATATAATCCATAGTGTATCTATACCTTTTATATTGATATATTGATTTTTCCACTGTTGCTACCTACCCACAAGTGCCAGGATATTGTGCTGTTTCTCTCCCTCTAAATGGAGGTTTTTAGCCGTGTCTATGTTTACATCTATTTATTTTATATTGATTATTATTAAAAATTTGTATTTTTTAACTTTACCTTGGTTGGAATCACTTCTTGTCTGGTGGCAATGGCACCACAACAGACACCCTTTTGATGTTTATTGATTGAAGTGTCTAGCAACTAATTATTTTTTTGGACACATATATATATATATATATATATATATATATATATATATTATCTTCTCCTGAGTATTCCAGTTTTTTTTTCAAATCAACCATATGGTTCTAGAGATACCGTATATACTCGTGTATAAGCCGACCCGTGTATAAGCCGACCCCCCTAATTTTGCCACAAAAAACTGGGAAAACTTATTGACTCGTGTATAAGCCGGGTGTATAAACTGCCCTCCTGCTCTGTGCTGCCCCCGTCCTGCTCCTTGCTCCCCCATCCAGCTCTGTGCTCCCCATTCTCCTCTGTACTCCTCCCTCCTGCTCCGTCCTCCGCTGTGCTCCCCCATTCCTTCTCCGTCCTCCTGTGCCCCCCCGTCCTGCTCCGTGCTCCTCTGTGCCCTCCATCTCTCCCCCCGTCCTGCTCCGTGCTCCTCTGTGCCCTCCATCCTCCCCCGTCCTGCTCCATGCTCATTGTCCTCCTCCATGCTTCCCCCGTCCTCCGTTCTCCCCCCCGTCCTCCTCCATGCTTCCCCCGTCCTCCTCCATGCTTCCCGTCCTCTGTTCTTCCCCCGTCCTCCTCCATGCTTCCCCGTCCACCATTCTATCCCCAGTCCAGCTCCTTGCTCCTTGTCCTCTCCTCCATCATACTCACCCCTCCCCGTGCCATCGCTGAGCGTCCCTGCAATCCTGCGTTCCCCCTGCTTCCTGCAGCTCTCCAGCACTGAGCGGTAATGTAATACCGCTCATTAAGGCCATGAATATGGACACCACACCTATGGGAGTGGCGTCGCGTCCATATTACATGACCTTAATGAGCGGGTATTACAGCACCGCTCAGTGCTGGAGAGCTGCAGGAAGCAGGGGAGAACGCAGGATTGCAGGGACCTCAGCGATGGCACGGGGAGGGGTGAGTATGATCACAGCCACCGGCTCCTGCCGCGGCATCCCCTCCCCCGCTGGTTTCTGCCCTATGACTCGTGTATAAGCCGAGGGGGCATTTTCAGCACGAAAAAAGGTGCTGAAAATCTCGGCTTATACACGAGTATATATGGTATGTTAATTTTTATTTTCTTTATTTTGCTTATTCTATAGTGTTTACCAAGGGAATGTTGCACACTTTTCAATTTCAGAACTGCCTAAAGACACGCCCAAGAAAATCCTGTGACCCATGCCTCCTTGGTAAAAACCATACAAATATGCATTATGTGTGCATATTAGGTAATTTGGTAATGGATGAACAAGAAGGCCAAAGAAATTTTTATCTAAATATTTATCTATTTAGTGTCATAATATAACTAATTTCTAAAAATTCCCTACTGTTCCCTAATTACACTTTTCAACCAATAAAGGTGATGTACACAATGAACGTTTTCGGCCATAAAACAATAGCCTTCCTCAGACAATGTACAGAAATGAACTGAAATGTATTAAAAATAAGACAAATGCACAAAATTAATCATACATCAACGTTTGTAAGGAAAAAAACAACAAAAAGCAACATAAAAATATTATAATAACCGTAATACAATAGTAAATGTCATTCAGAGATGTGAGATGTGAGTCTTCAAAGGAAATGTTATCCAGAAGTGCTCAGTGAACATTTAGACAAATCTGCAAACTACAGAATTATGGTGAACATGAGCCAAGTGCCAGAAGGTACAAAGGTATAGCCTAAGGCCTCATACTCACTTGCGCCGAAAACGGATGAAAATCTGATGAAAAAAAATCGGATTCAAATCTGACCAATGTTAGTCAATGGGTGAGTTTTCATTTGCGATTTTTTTCTCATCAGAAATCGGTGTGAGAAAAAAATCGCAGCATGCTGCGATTTTATGCGATTTTGGCATGATAATCGCCAATGCAAGTCAATGGGTGCGAGAAATCATCGCACAGCACTCGCCCCATGCAGTGCTGTCCGATGTATACGCACCAGTCTCCTTTGAAAAGCCGGCAATTCATCCCCGGCTACTGTAAAATCACACTGACAGCTCACAAAACACTACATATATACACATAGAATACATATATAATATATGTACATGTCATTGTGACATATATATATACATATATTTATAGTTCCTAGACTTCTACATACTGTAATAGCCGGTAATTCAATTGCCGGCTTTTGTGAAATCACAGAAGCCGACATGAAATGATACATTGTTTACACACATTTAATCATGTAATTTCATGTATTTTTATATATGGTTGAAACTTACAATTACATGAGTATATGTGTGCAAAATTTCAGATATGTAGGGGTTAATTAAAGGTGTAAATTCGTTGAAAAAAAATGCGTGGGCTCCCGCTGTATTTTCTCCACCAGACAGACAAAGCAAGCGAGTGGGGGCAGATAATAACAGCCTAGGGAGGGTACATTTTTTTTGTGCCCCCCCTGGCTACTAACATCTGCCCCCAGACACCCCAGAAAGGGAAAATCTATAATTAGATTCGCCCTTTCTGGCACTTTGCCCGTCTATTCCCATTGCCCTGTAGCGGTGGTGAATGGGTTAATAATGTCACCTTAATGTCACCGTAGTATTGAAAGGTGACCTAAGGCAGGTTAATAATTGAGAGCTGTCAATTAGACAACTATCAATTATTAATCCTATTGTATGAAAGAAAAATCAAACACACACAGTTTAATAAAAAATAAGTTTAATTAAATAATCACACAGTTTTTGACCATATTTTATTTTCCTGCTAAAACCATTTCCTGTAATAAAAATAAAATAAAAAAGCAAAATTATACTTACCAATCCGATGTACAGTCAGGTCCCACGCTGTAATCCATCAGAAAGGGTTAAGAGGTTACAGTTAGCAGGGAGATAATTCTGTCTCCTAGCTGTAACCCCCTGAATGAATAAGTTCCTCTACCACAGAAAGTAGAGGAAGTGATTCATGAATGGAGCTTAATTGATTTATTGGCAATTTAACTTTAGTGACCTGACCTAAAGGGAAAGTGGACACAATCAAGTAAGCTTCATTCATGAAACACATCCTCTCCTGTCGCCAGGAGAGGAACTTATTCATTCAGGAGCTTTGAGCTGAGCATGCAGGATTACTTGCACTGCTTGGCTCAAAGCTAGTTAACCCTTTGTGAAGGATTACAGCGTGGGACGTGACAGATCGGCGGAATAGGTAAGAATAATGTTGTTTTATTTATTTTTTTCTTTATTTTAGGAGATCAATGGCTTCGCACGGATTAAGTGTAAAATAAAATATGGTCAAAAAAATGTGTTTTTATTTCATTAAAATTAATTTTTATTAATGTGTCTGTGTTTTTTTAATTTACTTCAATAGGATTAATAATTGATAGTTGTCTAATTGACAGCTCTCAATTATTAACCTGCCTTAAGGTCACCTTTCAATACTACGGTGACATTAAGGTGACATTATTAACCCATTCGCCACCGCTACAGGGCAATGGGAATAGATGGGCAAAGTGCCAGAAAGGGCGAATCTAATTATAGATTTGCCCTTTCTGGGGTGTCTGGGGGCAGATGTTAGTAGCCAGGGGGGGCACAAAAAAAATGTACCCTCCCTAGGCTATTATTATCTGCCCCCACTCGCTTGCTTTGTCTGTCTGGTGGAGAAAATACAGCGGGAGCCCACGCATTTTTTTTCAACGAATTTACACCTTTAATTAACCCCTACATTTCTGAAATTTTGTACAAATACACTCATGTAATTGTAAGTTCAAACCATATATCAAAATACAGGAAATGACATGGTTAACTGTGTGGAAACAATGTATCATTTCATGTCGGCTTCTGTGATTTCACAAAAGCCGGCAATTGAATTAGCGGCTATTACAGTATGTAGAAGTGTAGGAACTATAAATATATGTATATATATATATATGTCACAATTACATATATATATATTACATATATATATATATGTATTCTATGTGTGTATATGTATTGTTTCTATTCTTTATTAAAGCTGTCAGTGTGATTTTACAGTAATGCCAGGGATGAATTAGCGGCTATTATACTATGTAGAAGTGTATGACCTATATATATATTATATATATATATATTAGATGTATATATATATATTATATTATATATATAATTATTTGCTTTTTGTGTACTTTTTTTTGTTACAATGTGATTTTTACATGACTTTTTACATAGAGATAACTGCTCTATGTAAAACTTCATGTTAAAATCGCATTGCATACAGATGGAAAACTGATGGAAAACTGACAGAAAACGCATGGTGCGATTTAAAATCGCATCAAAATCGCATGTCTTTTTACAACAATTGTACCGTTTTTTTCCTGCCGAAAACGGACCGATGTTTTTCCAGCCCAGTGAGTATGAGCCCTAATAGTGAAAATAGCGGAATAGTCAGCCATATGGATAGAATATTGGAAGCAACACCTGCAATGAGATAATATAATTTTAATACAATTTAAAGGTGCCCAAGCAGTGACCCCAAAAGAAAAAGGAACACAAACAATAGAAATATAAAGAAAAATATACAACAAGTACAAGGCAAAGAGGAAAAAAAAAGGGAAAAAAAAAAAAGGGGGGAAAAAAAGGGGAAAAAAAACAAAAGGGCTACCTCTGGTGGATGTATAGAAGGGAACCACATAGAATATGCCACTGCAAAAATGAAGACAAGAAAAAAAATGAAGACAAGAAAAAAACAAAAGAAAAGGGAGGACAAATTGAGTAAAAAAATTAAGTAAAAAAGTAAAACAGGAAGAACAAGAAAAGGAAGGATGTGCAACAATACCTGAAATGTGGCCAAAGGTATATATGGTCAAGCGCTGGTAACTAACTATAGTTGAGAAATGCGCTAAAGAGAAAAATATTATATAAATCATAAATCAATATGACTAGTAAGGTAGGCAATAAAAAAATTGCAAAAAGAAATTGCAAACAGAAGAAAGAGAAGTTAATGATACCTGAAGTGTGGCATGAGAAAAATGCAGTGAAAAAAATGCAGTGAAAAAAAGTTACCTGTAATAAGGTGCATAAGACTGCTACCACAGAAATGGACCTTGCTGAAAGAACTAAAAGAAGAGAAAAAAAACCAAAGAGTATGTACAAAATGAAAAAAACGAGAATGTATAAAATGAAAAAATGAAAAAAACTATAATGGAAGGTTAATTACCTAGGAATAGGTCTCCCTGATATGAGGAGAGCAGCGTTGTGGGCTAACAGTGTAGCAATGGGGGAACGCTGAAAAAAGAACAGGGTTTACACAAGCGATGTCATATAAAGAAAGGGAAGCAAAATAAAAAATAAAGACTGGAGAGAAGCGCCAGGGTAACAAATACCTTATGGAAGCCAGAGGCGAGGAACGTGGACCAAGGCAGGGTGCAGGACGCTAATGGCGCCGCACTTCCGGGTTTAAAAAGCCCCATGACACGGCGTCATGATTACGCGGTCGAGTGGGGCGCATGTGCAATGAGCTTAGTGCAAGGAGAGCACAGCTGAAGGGGAGGGAGGTCACGTGACCGCTCGTCATAGTGACGCGATCATACACAACGCAGAAGAGCTAGCAGGGCATGTACCGGTGGACAAGGCAGGGGTAAAGACAAAAGGGAGGCAGAAAATGGAGGGAGAAACAATGGGTCACTATGGGACATTAAAGAAAAAAAGGAGGAAAAATGAAAAAAGGAAAGAAGGGAGAAGGTCAAAATGAGTAAAGGGACAAGAGAGAATACTGCACAAAAAAGGGGGTAGTGAGACTATACAATACCATGGTGGTGAGAAAATAAGAGACGTGAATATATTGTGGGATCAGCGATTCTAAGGAATAGAAGGATACACAGAATTAGTATAAATGCATATTAACATGAGATTACATATAGACCGTATAAATATATAGTAACCTATAACTATACGTAAAATGTATACTAAATTATATAAGGGAATTTAGAGAAAAGCTGAAACATCATAATCTCTATTTAAGCCTTTGGGTTCCAACGTTTGAAACGTGAAAATCCAAAACGCTTCACGCTTTTTGAGTATGTTGACCCGATTAAGGCCTCTCCTGCTGGCTCCCACATGCTCCAGGACCTGGAACCTAAGTTGGGCAATGGTATGGTTTGATTCCTTAAAGTGATAGGGGAGTGGGAGATGTGTTTTCTGGCAACGTATATTCGATTTATGCTGGGAAATTCTGTCACGGATAGGTTGTGTGGTCTCTCCCACATAGGCTAAACCGCATGGACACTTAATCAAATATACGACGTAGGCGGAATCGCAGGTAAAGAATCCTTTAATGGGGAAGTCCTGGCCTGTTAATGGATGATACGCCATATGGCCTTTCTGTATGTTATTACATTGTAAACAGTGGAGGCAGGGGAAAGTCCCCTGTCTCTGAGTACGTAGAAATGTTTGTCTAGGTACAGTCTGGCTTGACCCCACATCTGCCTTAACAAGTTTGTCCCGTAAATTCTTGGGACGCCGAAAGCAGTTTAAAAATGGGACCTGGAATTCAGGAATATTTGGATAACTAGTGGAAAGAATATTCCAATGTCTTCTAATAGAGGCAAAAATGAGATTAGAAAAAGGGTGGTAGGTAGTTACAAAAGGAACCCTTTTATTATTGGAACGTCCTGACCCAGTAGGTCTATGTTGTTTTGCCTTATTAAGTATGGATGGGGGATATCCCTGTGAAGGAACTTCGTCTCCATCTCCTGAATTCTGCTCTCCCTAACCATGGAATCAGAAACAATCCTATTGACTCGATTGAACTGTGAGATGGGTATGGAATTTTTCATGGCAGGGGGGTGACAACTGTTGAAATGCAAAAGGCTGTTCCTATCTGTCGGTTTGTGATAAAGGTCAATGGTCAGTTGACCACCATGTTTTCTATTGATAAGCGTGTCAAGAAAGTTAATGGTATTGGCATCAAATTGCAAAGTGAACTTAAGCTCAGGCCAAATGCTACTCAGATGTTCATTGAAGTGCATGAGTGAATCAATGGGACCATCCCATATGCAAAAGATATCATCTATGTATCTTCGCTATAGAATAGAGTGTTTTTGAAACAGAGGATGGTTGTAGATGAAGTCATCTTCAAACATGGACATATATGCGTTAGCGTAAGGGGGCGCCATGTTGGAACCCATGGCGGTCCCTGTTGCTGTACATAGTATGTGTCCTCAAAGAGAAAATAGTTTTCCTTGAGGACCAATTCCAAGAGGTCAGCACATAGATGTCGAATATTGTGATTAGTACCGTGTTGTTGTAAAAGTCTATCCACTGCAGTCATACCCTTAATGTGGGTAATAGATGTATACAGGCTGCAAACATCCCACGTAACAAGAAATGCAGAGTCAGGGAGGGGACCTAATGACCCAATGAGTTGTAAAAACTCGTTAGTGTCCAGCAAAAAGGATTTTGTAAGTTTGACTAGAGGGGTAAGCAATTTTTCTAGTACAATAGCTAGCGGTGAAAGGACAGAATCGGTAAGGGCAACAATAGGACGACCTGGTGGTTTGTGTAGGCTTTTGTGGATTTTAGGCAGTATATAAAATACTGACGTAATCGGGTCTTTTTTAATAAGAAAATCCTTTAATTTTTTGTCTATTGTGCCGTTCTGGAAATGATGATCTACCATCGAAGAAATCTTGGATTTAATAATGTGTACAGGATTACTAAGAATCATTCTGTAAACCTCCCTATCGCTGAGTTGACTCTGTACCTCTGCCATGTAGTCACTCTGTTTCATGACCACAATGGCGCCCCCTTTGTCCGCTGGTTTGATAATGAGGCTCTTGTCAGAAGCTAAATTCTCTAAGGCTATTCTTTCTGACGGTGAGAGATTGCTGGGGAAGTGGAATTTACCCAAGTTGATATCATGTACAGATTTGGAGATATCTCTATCGACAAGACTGATGAATGTTTCAACTGGCGGATATACTTTTGGTGGCATAAACGTACTGGTAAGTCTCAATCCCAGACCCTGTAGGTCAAGTGTGGCGGAATCAGAAATTCTGTTTGCAATTTCTTTTTGCAATTTTTTTATTGCCTACCTTACTAGTCATATTGATTTATGATTTATATAATATTTTTCTCTTTAGCGCATTTCTCAACTATAGTTAGTTACCAGCGCTTGACCATATATACCTTTGGCCACATTTCAGGTATTGTTGCACATCCTTCCTTTTCTTGTTCTTCCTGTTTTACTTTTTTACTTAATTTTTTTACTCAATTTGTCCTCCCTTTTCTTTTGTTTTTTTCTTGTCTTCATTTTTTTTCTTGTCTTCATTTTTGCAGTGGCATATTCTATGTGGTTCCCTTCTATACATCCACCAGAGGTAGCCCTTTTGTTTTTTTCCCTTTTTTTCCCTTTTTTCCCCCCCTTTTTTTTTTTTTTTTCCCTTTTTTTTCCTCTTTGCCTTGTACTTGTTGTATATTTTTCTTTATATTTCTATTGTTTGTGTTCCTTTTTCTTTTGGGGTCACTGCTTGGGCACCTTTAAATTGTATTAAAATTATATTATCTCATTGCAGGTGTTGCTTCCAATATTCTATCCATATGGCTGACTATTCCGCTATTTTCACTATTAGGCTATACCTTTGTACCTTCTGGCACTTGGCTCATGTTCACCATAATTCTGTAGTTTGCAGATTTGTCTAAATGTTCACTGAGCACTTCTGGATAACAGTTCGTTTGAAGACTCACATCTCACATCTCTGAATGACATTTACTATTGTATTACGGTTATTATAATATTTTTATGTTGCTTTTTGTTGTTTATTTTCCTTACAAACGTTGATGTATGATTAATTTTGTGCATTTGTCTTATTTTTATACATTTCAGTTCATTTCTGTACATTGTCTGAGGAAGGCTATTGTTTTATGGCCGAAAACGTTCATTGTGTACATCAACTTTATTAGTTGTGGATGCAAATAAAAGGAAAAAGCCACAAGCAATTTATACTTTTTCAATTTTTATTCTTTTCTGAGTGCCAAGTTATTTTCATTTGCTATATTTGGGCTGGAGACCCTACTTTGGCACCGATATCTTTTTTTGATTCTCTGAGTGCCATGTTTATCTTAGACTATTGATTTTTCCGCACATGAGCACCATTGATCATGTCTAGTGAGACCTTTTTCTTTAATGACTCTGAAACAGCTGATATCCTCTCTAGAGTTACTGCTTCTAGTGACTTTTTACAAGTCCCTGTACAGGAGATCAAAAATCGCGATTTTGAGCGAGAAACAAGGAAAGCCGTAAACTCTGAGTTACATATTATTACATTGGCCGAATACCTTAAGGTACATAGGATTCCTAGGGGACTTAGGGTCCCACTACAACCAACCTTTTTCAAGGACGATAGAGAATACTGCACTAAGTTCGAACAAATTCTGAACAAATGTTCATTCGATTTAATGACACTTACCGTGTCCTATCTACAAAAGAGTTTGGAATCCACCAAAGCTCAAATTACTGCTATAGAGACACAACTCGGGAGCACCATGTCCCAAGAATCGTTACAGGATCTGAAAAAGAAGAATCAGGAACTTCTATACACTTATCGCCTGGACGTGGAAAAGGGAAGAGAACCAAATTTATCAGGGACACAGAAGACTATCTCCAGAATCGTGTCTATCAGTGGCGAGACATGCAACGACCCTTCAGACGGCACAACTCTCAAAGTTCTTCTGGATCGGCAGACAGCAGGCCAGGCACGTCAAATTCCACCACTTCCACTTTCTCTTCCTCTTTTTTAGGCAACGGCAGGAGCCGCACAAGAGGCCGACGAGGCGGGGGGGGCAGTGCCATAGGGAACAACAGAAACCAGATGGCGACAAGATCCCAGGTAACAACACTCCCCCCTAGTCGTCAACATTTCCTCTAAAAATCTGGACGTCCATCAACTCTCTGCATTACAAAAGGGTTTATCCTTTTGTCCTACTTATAAATTTAATGCATTTGAACTTAATATGGATGTTCACAGATTTTTCCGTAATGTACGTCTTCGGGCCCATTTTTCTACTCAGGTTCCAGAACGGGCGGCTCCCATTTCTGATTCCGCCACACTTGACCTACAGGGTCTGGGATTGAGACTTACCAGTACGTTTATGCCACCAAAAGTATATCCGCCAGTTGAAACATTCATCAGTCTTGTCGATAGAGATATCTCCAAATCTGAACATGATATCAACTTGGGTAAATTCCACTTCCCCAGCAATCTCTCACCGTCAGAAAGAATAGCCTTAGAGAATTTAGCTTCTGACAAGAGCCTCATTATCAAACCAGCGGACAAAGGGGGCGCCATTGTGGTCATGAACCAGAGTGACTACATGGCAGAGGTACAGAGTCAACTCAGCGATAGGGAGGTTTACAGAATGATTCCTAGTAATCCTGTACACATTATTAAATCCAAGATTTCTTCGATGGTAGATCATCATTTCCAGAACGGCACAATAGACAAAAAATTAAAGGATTTTCTTATTAAAAAAGACCCGATTACGCCAGTATTTTATATACTGCCTAAAATCCACAAAAGCCTACACAAACCACCAGGTCGTCCTATTGTTGCCCTTACCGATTCTGTCCTTTCACCGCTAGCTATTGTACTAGAAAAATTGCTTACCCCTCTAGTCAAACTTACAAAATCCTTTTTGCTGGACACTAACGAGTTTTTACAACTCATTGGGTCATTAGGTCCCCTCCCTGACTCTGCATTTCTTGTTACGTGGGATATTTGCAGCCTGTATACATCTATTACCCACATTAAGGGTATGACTGCAGTGGATAGACTTTTACAACAACACGGTACTAATCACAATATTCGACATCTACAGTCATGGCCAAAAGTTTTGAGAATGACACAAATATTATATTTTCAGATGATCTGCTGCCCTCTGGTTTTTATGTGTGTTTGACAGATGTTTTTATCACAGACAGAAATATAATAATTGCAAACATATGAGTAACAAAAGCTTATATTGACAGTTAGAATGAGTTAATGCAGCAAGTCAATATTTGCAGTGTTGACCCTTCTTCTTCAGGACCTCTGCAATTCTCCCTGGCATGCTCTCAATCAACTTCTGGACCAAATCCTGACTGATAGCAGTCCATTCTTGCACAATCAATGCTTTCATTTTGTCAGAATTTTAGGTTTTTGTTTGTCCACCCATCTCTTGATGATTGACCACAAGTTCTCAATGGGATTAAGATCTGGGAGTTTCCAGGCCATGGACCCAAAATCTCTATGTTTTGTTCCCTGAGCCATTTAGTTATCACCTTTACTTTATGGCAAGGTGCTCCATCATGCTGGAAAAGGCATTGTTGAGCGCCAAACTGCTCTTGAAGGGTTGGGAGAGGTTGCTCTTGGAGGACATTCTGGTACCATTCTTTATTCATGGCTGTGTTTTTAGGCAAGACTGTGAGAGAGCCGATTCCCTTGGCTGAGAAGTAACCCCACACATGAATGGTTTCAGGATGCTTAACAGTTGGCATGAGACAAGACTGGTGGTAGCGCTCACCTTGTCTTCTCCGAATGAGGCGTTTTCCTGATGTCCCAAACAATCGAAAAGGGGTTTCATCAGAGAAAATAACTTTACCCCAGTCCTCAGCAGTCCACTGCCTGTACCTTTTGCAGAATATCAGTCTGTCCATGATGTTTTTTCTAGAGAGAAGTGGCTTCTTTGCTGCCCTCCTTGAGACCAGGCCTTGCTCCAAGAGTCTCCGCCTCACAGTGCGTGCAGATGCACTCACACCTGCCTGCTGCCATTCCTGAGCAAGCTCTGCACTGCTGGTAGCCCGATCCCGCAGCTGAAACACTTTTAAGAGACGGTCCTGGCGCTTGCTGGTCTTTCTTGGGCGCCCTGTAGCCTTTTTGGCAACAATGGAACCTCTCTCCTTGAAGTTCTTGATGATGCGATAGATTGTTGACTGAGGTGCAATCTTTCTAGCTGCGATACTCTTCCCTGTTAGGCCATTTTTGTGCATTGCAATGATGACTGCACGTGTTTCTTTAGAGATAACCATGGTTAACAGAAGAGAAACAATGATGCCAAGCACCAGCCTCCTTTTAAAGTGTCCAGTGGTGTCATTCTTACTTAATCATGACAGATGGATCTCCAGCCATGTCCTCATCAACACCCACACCTGTGTCAATGGAGCAATCACTGAAAAGAGGTTAGCTGGTCCTTTTAAGGCAGGGCTGAAATGATGTTGAAATGTGTTTTGGGGGATAAAGTTCATTTTCTAGGCAAATATTGACTTTGCAAGTAATTGCTGTTAAGCTGATCACTCTTTATAACATTCTGGAGTATATGTAAATTGCCATTAGAAAAAGTGAAGCAGTAGACTTTGTAAAAATTAATATTTGTGTCATTCTCAAAACTTTTGGCCATGACTGTATGTGCTGACCTCTTGGAATTTTGTCCTCAAGGAAAACTATTTTCTCTTTGAGGACACATACTATGTACAGCAACAGGGTACCGCCATGGGTTCCAACATGGCACCCCCTTACGCTAACGCATATATGTCCATGTTTGAAGATGACTTCATCTACAACCATCCTCTGTTTCAAAAACACTCTATTCTATGGCGAAGATACATAGATGATATCTTTTGCATATGGGATGGTCCCATTAATTCACTCATGCACTTCAATGAACATCTGAATAGCATTTGGCCTGAGCTTAAGTTCACTTTGCAATTTAATGCCAATACCATTAACTTTCTTGACACGCTTATCAATAGAAAACATGGTGGTCAACTGACCATTGACCTTTATCACAAACCGACAGATAGGAACAGCCTTTTGCATTTCAACAGTTGTCACCCCCCTGCCATGAAAAATTCCATACCCATCTCACAGTTCAATCGAGTCAATAGGATTGTTTCTGATTCCATGGTTAGGGAGAGCAGAATTCAGGAGATGGAGACGAAGTTCCTTCACAGGGGATATCCCCATCCATACTTAATAAGGCAAAACAACATAGACCTACTGGGTCAAGACGTTCCAATAATAAAAGGGTTCCTTTTGTAACTACCTACCACCCTTTTTCTAATCTCATTTCTGCCTCTATTAGAAGACATTGGAATATTCTTTCCACTAGTTATCCAAATATTCCTGAATTCCAGGTCCCATTTTTAAACTGCTTTCGGCGTCCCAAGAATTTACGGGACAAACTTGTTAAGGCAGATGTGGGGTCAAGCCAGACTGTACCTAGACAAACATTTCTACGTACTCAGAGACAGGGGACTTTCCCCTGCCTCCACTGTTTACAATGTAATAACATACAGAAAGGCCATATGGCGTATCATCCATTAACAGGCCAGGACTTCCCCATTAAAGGATTCTTTACCTGCGATTCCGCCTACGTCGTATATTTGATTAAGTGTCCATGCGGTTTAGCCTATGTGGGAGAGACCACACAACCTATCCGTGACAGAATTTCCCAGCATAAATCGAATATACGTTGCCAGAAAACACATCTCCCACTCCCCTATCACTTTAAGGAATCAAACCATACCATTGCCCAACTTAGGTTCCAGGTCCTGGAGCATGTGGGAGCCAGCAGGAGAGGCCTTAATCGGGTCAACATACTCAAAAAGCGTGAAGCGTTTTGGATTTTCACGTTTCAAACGTTGGAACCCAAAGGCTTAAATAGAGATTATGATGTTTCAGCTTTTCTCTAAATTCCCTTATATAATTTAGTATACATTTTACGTATAGTTATAGGTTACTATATATTTATACGGTCTATATGTAATCTCATGTTAATATGCATTTATACTAATTCTGTGTATCCTTCTATTCCTTAGAATCGCTGATCCCACAATATATTCACGTCTCTTATTTTCTCACCACCATGGTATTGTATAGTCTCACTACCCCCCTTTTTTGTGCAGTATTCTCTCTTGTCCCTTTACTCATTTTGACCTTCTCCCTTCTTTCCTTTTTTCATTTTTCCTCCTTCTTCTTTTTTCTTTAATGTCCCATAGTGACCCATTGTTTCTCCCTCCATTTTCTGCCTCCCTTTTGTCTTTACCCCTGCCTTGTCCACCGGTACATGCCCTGCTAGCTCTTCTGCGTTGTGTATGATCGCGTCACTATGACGAGCGGTCACGTGACCTCCCTCCCCTTCAGCTGTGCTCTCCTTGCACTAAGCTCATTGCGCATGTGCCCCACTCGACCGCGTCATCATGACGCCGTGTCATGGGGCTTTTTAAACCCGGAAGTGCGGCGCCATTAGCGTCCTGCACCCTGCCTTGGTCCACGTTCCTCGCCTCTGGCTTCCATAAGGTATTTGTTACCCTGGCGCTTCTCTCCAGTCTTTATTTTTTATTTTTGCTTCCCTTTCTTTATATGACATCGCTTGTGTAAACCCTGTTCTTTTTTCAGTGTTCCCCCATTGCTACACTGTTAGCCCACAACGCTGCTCTCCTCATATCAGGGAGACCTATTCCTAGGTAATTAACCTTCCATTATAGTTTTTTTCATTTTTTCATTTTTTTCATTTTATACATTCTCGTTTTTTTCATTTTGTACATACTCTTTGGTTTTTTTTCTCTTTTAGTTCTTTCAGCAAGGTCCATTTCTGTGGTAGCAGTCTTATGCACCTTATTACAGGTAACTTTTTTTCACTGCATTTTTTTCACTGCATTTTTCTCATGCCACACTTCAGGTATCATTAACTTCTCTTTCTTCTGTTTGCAATTTCTTTTTGCAATTTTTTTATTGCCTACCTTACTAGTCATATTGATTTATGATTTATATAATATTTTTCTCTTTAGCGCATTTCTCAACTATAGTTAGTTACCAGCGCTTGACCATATATACCTTTGGCCACATTTCAGGTATTGTTGCACATCCTTCCTTTTCTTGTTCTTCCTGTTTTACTTTTTTACTTAATTTTTTTACTCAATTTGTCCTCCCTTTTCTTTTGTTTTTTTCTTGTCTTCATTTTTTTTCTTGTCTTCAGTTTTGCAGTGGCATATTCTATGTGGTTCCCTTCTATACATCCACCAGAGGTAGCCCTTTTGTTTTTTTTCCCTTTTTTTTCCCTTTTTTTCCCCCCTTTTTTTTTTTCCCTTTTTTTTCCTCTTTGCCTTGTACTTGTATATTTTTCTTTATATTTCTATTGTTTGTGTTCCTTTTTCTTTTGGGGTCACTGCTTGGGAACCTTTAAATTGTATTAAAATTATATTATCTCATTGCAGGTGTTGCTTCCAATATTCTATCCATATGGCTGACTATTCCGCTATTTTCACTATTAGGCTATACCTTTGTACCTTCTGGCACTTGGCTCATGTTCACCATAATTCTGTAGTTTGCAGATTTGTCTAAATGTTCACTGAGCACTTCTGGATAACAGTTCGTTTGAAGACTCACATCTCACATCTCTGAATGACATTTACTATTGTATTACGGTTATTATAATATTTTTATGTTGCTTTTTGTTGTTTCTTTTCCTTACAAACGTTGATGTATGATTAATTTTGTGCATTTGTCTTATTTTTAATACATTTCAGTTCATTTCTGTACATTGTCTGAGGAAGGCTATTGTTTTATGGCCGAAAACGTTCATTGTGTACATCACCTTTATTAGTTGTGGATGCAAATAAAAGGAAAAAGCCACAAGCAATTTATACTTTTTCAATTTTTATTCTTTTCTGAGTGCCAAGTTATTTTCATTTGCTATATTTGGGCTGGAGACCCTACTTTGGCACCGATATCTTTTTTTGATTCTCTGAGTGCCATGTTTATCTTAGACTACACTTTTCAACCGCTATGGTATTTTTATTCCTACTTCCTGTGTGATGACGCTTCATTTGAGAATACCAGTGCATGCTGGGATACTCAAATGAAGTGTCATTAGGGCCAGAAGCTGCAGTCACTTCTGCAGGCCTTGCTGCCTCACTGTGATTAAGCGTCATCAATGACATTTATTTCAGGGGCGCAGCTAGTCTCTGCTCTGTCCCAGCACTATACACTGTGTTCCAAATTATTATGCAAATAATATTTTCTCAGATTTTCCCAAATTACCTGTATGAATTTCAGTCATTGTAATTTTCCAGTCAAATAACTATTAGAGCACAATTGAAAGGTTTTTGAACAAACTGCCTATGATAACAGTATATTTTTTAAAAAATAAAACACTCAAACTGCACTCTAAATGCATGTTCTAAATTAGTATGCACAGCAGAGATTTCAACCTTTTCATTTTAATAAAGAACAAAAAAATTGTCATTTTTGAAATTATAAGCATTAGCAGGTTATTACAAACTGAAATCAAACATTTTTCTACTCAAAACTTTATTCTAGGTGATGTTACATTTGCACATAGGACCCCTTGTTCGAAAGGAGCTTCTGAACTCTCTCGTCCATTGAATTTGTCAGGTTTTGGATGGTTTCTGCTTCAATTGTTTTGCATGAGGACAGAATACCCTCCCAGAGCTGTTGCTTAGATGTGAACTCCCTCCCGCCATCATAGACACTCCTTTTGATGATGCTCCAGAGGTTCTCAATGGGGTTGATGTCAGGGGAGCATGGGGGACACACCATAAGTTTGTCCCCTTTTATGCCCATAGCAGCCAGAGATACAGATGTGTTATGTGCAGCATGAGACGGTGCATTATCATGCATGAAAATGATCTTGCTGCGGAATGCATGGTTCTTCTTCTTGAACCATGGCAGGAAGTGCTGTTTGAGAAACTCAACATACACTATGGAGTTCATCTTTACCCCTTCAGGGATCCTAAAGGGGCCGACAATCTCTCTCCCCATGATTCCAGCCCAAAACATTACTCCACCTCCTCCTTGTTGGCGCCGTAGCCGTGTTTGCATGGGGTGTCCATCAACCAGCCATCCTCCACTCCATCGATCTGGACCATCGAGCGTTGCACGGCACTCATCGGTGAACAAAACAGTTTTGAAGTCAGTCTTCATGTATTGTTTGGACCACTGGAGTCGTTTCTGCTTGTGTACAGTGCATAGAGGAGGTCGACAGGATGGCTTACGCACAGCTGCAAACCTCTGAAGGACCCAGCATCTTGTTGTTCGGGGGACGTTGGAGGCACCAGCAGCTTCAAAAACTTGTTTGCTGCTATGACAAGGCTTTTTTGCCGCTGCTCTTTTAACCTGACGTAATTGCCTGTAGGAAAGAGTCCTCAATTTTCCCTTATCAGCATGCACACGTGTGTACTGTGAATCAGTACATACTTCTTGATTGTGCGATGATCACGATGAAGTGTCTTGGCAATGTTGATTGTAGTCATGCCTTGATCTAAACACTCCACAATTTGTTGCGTCTCAGCAGCCGACACATCCTTTTTCTTTCCCATTTTGGCAGAAAATGTAGGCTGCTTAATAAGTTTTGCCTTTCATTGGACACACCTGCCAAACTAATTAGCACAGGTGTCTGCAATTGCTTACAGTGATATAAAGAGCCCTGACACACATCATCATCAATGAGTTTAACTGACAAACAAAAAAATTCTTACCTTATCACTCCTAAACAATTTTTGCATAATAATTTGGAACACAGTGTACACTGTCTATTGTGCACAATGACAGTGTGCGCCCACTGTTGCCGGCTCAGGTCAATAATAATGAACCGTCAACACAGAGGACAGCACACTATCAGAGCACAATGTTAGAATACCCAGCAGGCAACAGCTCTGCTCCTGTAAGCAAAGTTAAAATAATAGAATATTCACAATGAATAGTGCAAATAAAACTATGTTGTGATATACTTGCAGAAAAAAATTAAGCTCATTGGTAAAGATGAACAGATTGATCCGCAGAGAATCGAGTTCGAGTTTCTTGAAATTTGCTGTTTCACATATGTAAGAGGATGAGCAGGAATAGTGTTGCCGGTTCGAAATGCGCTCTGGGGCCGGAACTATCAGGGCTGTCACCACTTTTGTCGGGTACGACTTGTCTGCATGGGAAGAGCCTGAACACCTGACAGAAGGGAGCATGGGGAGATAAAAGGGACGGAGCGCGGGAACAAGAGGGACTTGGCGGGAAGGTGACTACAGAGTAGGAAGAAGGTTGACTCTCTCTCCTCTCCTCAAATTATTACCGCCACTGACGCCACCTCATTACGGACTGATTTACCCTACCAGCCAATACCGAGTGTCCTTCCACATATTCCCTCCAATACATGGAGTCTAGCAGAAGCTCCTCATTCTACCGAACTGTGTGAGTCAGTGCCAGGCCTTCCTTCTCCTGTGGCCTGCACGGCAGCGTGCTTCCGGTGTACCGCGTTGTTCCCGAGGAACAAACAGAAGGAACTTCATCCACTCAGCAACGGACCCAAGACCCACCGACCCAGATACTTTGGCACGGTCAGGAGACAGTGCATCTCATTCTTACGCAGCAGAGCCAGATACTTTGTTCACGGACTGCGATGACTTCGGGAGTTTTTCCAACCGGCCCTCAACAAGAACTTCTCTCAAAAAATTTCTCTCCTATCCCCTTCCCTCGCTTGGGACACTGTATATTTGTTTTGTGCAAGTTCATTCCTCATATCGGTTGTATCTTTGTCTACTCCCCTCTCTGCCTGAAGTAATCCCTGAATTCTAAGATCACCTGTTAGAGTAAATCCTTGTTAACCCCTTCTCTGCCTCCTGCTCCTTACTGCATCCGACGAACCTTTACACATACATTTTCCAACACCTTGAGACTCGATTTGTGGTTCGCAAAAAAATGAAACCAAAAATACTTACCCAGCACCATTTCCCACATTGCTGAAGCGTCAGACAGCAGGCTAACATCATTTGCATTGCCACATGGGCCTCTCATAATGCCCTGCAGCAATGACATCTTTTATATTATCACATCTTGTACAGTGGTGGTCCATACTTGGTCATCACAGATCAGTAGTTCTAGTGGAGCTAAGTTTGTACTGCAGAGTTGTTTTCTATCTCCAGAGTCACTTGGTAGGTTATATCCTATAGTGTGTAAGCTGTAATGATCAGCAGTGTCCTACCTCTCTAGCTCTCTTCTATAGCATATAGGCTCTTATGGCCAGAGTGGTCCTCTCTCTTCTGTAGTATATAAGCTCTTATTGTCATCGAGGTCCTCTCTCTTTTCTGTAGTGTGTAAGCTCTTGTGGTCAGCAGAATCCTTTCTCTCTCTTTTTCTTATAGCGTGAAAGCTCTTGCAGTTAGTGGGGTGCTCTTTCTTCTGTAGCGTGTAAGCTTTTATTACCAGCACATTTTTTTCTCTTTTCTGTAGGGTGTAAGTTCTTATGGTCAGCGAGGTCCTCTCTCTTCTGTAGTGTGTAAGCTCTTTTGGTCAGCAGGGTCCTCTCACTCGTCTGTAGTGTGTAAGCTCTTATGGTCAGCAAGGCCTTGTTTCTATTTTCTGTGGTGTTTTAGCTTTTATAGTTAGCAGAATCCTCTCTTTCCCCTGAAAAAGGTAAGCTCTTATGTCCATCAGGGTCCTCTCTCTTCTGTAAAGTGTAATCTACTATGGTCATCCTTTCGTTCTCTCTCTTTTAGAGTGTCAGCTTGTGAAGGAAGAGTATGATGCATTCATAATATGCATGTACCCCTTCCCATCTGCTGCTGATTGACAAATTTCTACCTACGCAATGAGCCATCAATAACAGAAGCAATTCAAGGCATTATGCTTTTCAGTAGTGCATGCTGCTCTTAGAAAGGGCAGCCTAAAGGCACTACAGGATTCCCTCTAGGGCTATCCTGATGCAATAGACTTGGTGGGACTTTTGGTGCAGATTCAATAGTAAAAGTTTGCAGCATAGTACAGTACAATATTTGGACTATATTTTAAAGTTTGCAGTATACCTATCATATACATACAGTGAAGGAAATAATTATTTGATCCATTTCTGATTTTGTAAGTTTGCCCACTGACAAAAACATGAACAGTCTATAATTTTAAGGGTAGGTTAATTTTAAGATTGAGAAATAGAATATCAAAAATAAAATCCAGAAAATCACATTGTATAAATTATATAAATTTATTTGCATTTTGCAATGAGAAATAAGCATTTGATCCCCTACCAACCATTAAGAGTTCTGGCTCCTACAGACCAGTTAGATACTCCTAATCAACTCGTTACCTGCATTAAAGACAGCTGTCTTACATAGTTACCTTTACAAAAGACTCCTGTCCATTTTCCTTTTGACATTCTATCTCTCAATGTTAAGCTACCCTTAAAATTATAGACTGTTCATGTGTTTGTCAGTGGGCAAACTTACAAAATCAGCAAGGGACCAAATAATATTTCCTTCACTGTAACATATTGTGCTTCCGATTTTCACTGCAAATATACATTTTTTAGTCCCTAAAAGGATTTTGCTTTCATGATAGTAGTTTATGACATACAGCCATGGCTGAAAATGTTGGCACTCTTGAAATTGTTACAGAAAATTATTGCAATTAAATGTTTTGTCATACACATATTTGTTTCCTTTGTGTGCATTAGAACAACACAAAAGAAGAGAGAGAAAAAAGGCAAATTGGACATAATTTCACACAAAACTCCAAAAATGACCTGGACAAAAATTAATTTAGGAACTCTCAAATTAATATGTGGTTGCATACCCTTTGGAATAAATAACTGCAATCAATCATTTCCTATAACCATCAACAAGCTTCTAACAACTCTCAACTGGAATTTTTAACCACTCATCTTTTGCAAACTGCTCCAGGTCTCTCCTATTTCAACAGCAATTTTAAGATTTCTACACAGATCAAGGGCCTGATAGTTGCCATGTTGACCCGAGGTCATCATGACAATGTCCGGAACACGAGGCTTTGGCAAGTTTGTTAGCCCATGCACAAAGCATAGTCAAAGAAGCATGTTTAAGAGAAGCACTGACAATGCTTGGCATTGCAATGCTTTACAGTTGTGCTCAAAAGTTTGCATACCCCAGCAGAATTTTAGCATTTTTGGTCTTTTTTCAGAGGCTATGAATGATAACAGCAAAACCTTTTCTCCACTCATGGTTAGTGGTTGGGTGAAGCCATTTATTTTCAAACTACTGTGTTTTCTCTTTTTAAATCATAATGACAACCCAAAACATCCAAATGACCCTGATCAAAAGTTCACATACCCCATTTCTTAATACCGTATATTGTCCCCTCTAACATCAATGACAGCTTGAAGTCTTCTGTGGTAATTGTGGATGAGGTTCTTTATTTTCTTAGATGGTAAAGCTGCCCACTCTACTTGTCAAAAAACCTCCAGTTCTTGTAAATTCCTGGGATGTCTAGCATGAACTGCGCGCTTGAGATCTCCCCAGAGTGGCTCAATGATATTAAAGTCAGGAGACTGAGATGTCCACTCCAGAACCTTCACTTTGTTGTACTGTAGCCAATGACAGGTCGACTTGGCCTTGTGTTTTGGATCGTTGTCATGTTGGAACGTCCACGTACATCCCATGCGCAGGGTGATGATTGCAAATTTGCCTTCAGTATTTGCTGATAACATGCTGCAGTCATCTTTCCTTCAACTTTGACCACGTTTCCTGTGTCTTTGTAGCTCACACATCCCAAAAATATCAGCAATCCACATCCGTGCTTTAAAGAAGGAATGCTGTTCCTTTCATCATAGGCCTTGTTGATCTCTCTCCAAATGTATCGTTTATGATTGTGGCCAATAAATTAAATTTTGGTCTCATCATTCCAAATTACTATGTTCCAGAATTTTTGAGGCTTGTCTCTGTACTGTTTTGCATATTGTAGGTGAGACTCGACCATGCAGCCCATTTTTCTTCAAGTGCCTTCTTATTGTGCATCTTGAAATAGCCACACCGCTAATTCTCAGAGAGTCCAGTATTTCAGCTGATGTTATTTGTGGGTTTTTCTTTGCATCCCAAACAGTTTTCCTGGCATTTGTGGGTGAAATGTTTGTTGGTCTACCTGACCATGGTTTTGTTTTTATAGAGCCCCTGATTTTCCATTTATTAATCACAGTTAAAACACTTTTTGTATCCCTTTCCTGTTTTATACAGTTCAACTACCTTTCCCATAGATCTGTTGACAATTCTTTTGCTTTCCCCATGGCTCACAAACCAGAAATGTCAGTGGATGGATTAAAGATGCAAGAGTTTGTCTGGATCCCAGAAACTCACTCAGATTTTATGTACACACACACTGATTACAAGCAAACAGGTCACAGGTGAGGATGTTACCTTTAGTAGTCATTCAAGCCCATTTGTGTCAACTTTTGTGCATGTTATCAGGCCAAAATCACGAGGGTATGTAAACATTTGATCAGGGTTTTGATCAGGGTCATTTGGATGTTTTGGGTTGTCTTAATGATTTAAAAAGAAAAAACACTGTAGTTTGACAATAAATGGTTGCACCCAACCACTAACCATGAGTGGAAAACAAGTTTTGGTGTCATCATTCATATTCTCTGAAAAAAAGACCAAGAAAGCAAAAATTCTGCCGGCGTATGTAATCTTTTGAGCACAACTGTAAATATCAACAATCAGACTGCTGAAAGTGAAAGTCCCATAGAGGGATTAATTAAAAAAGTAAAAAAAATAGTAAAGATATTTTTTAAATATAAAAAACAAATATATATTTTACCAATAATTAAGTATTTTTATGTAATTTTTTTTTTTAAAAGTAGACATATTTGGTAGCGCTGTATTCGTAATGACCCTACCTATAAAACTGTCACACTACTTAACCCCTTCAGTGTACACAGTAGAAAAAAAGGCAAAAAACAATGCTTTTTCATCAAAAAGATGAATGTAAATAAAAATGTATAGCTGAAAACATCATCTAGCCCCTCAAAAAAAGCCACTAAACAGCTGCATAAGCAGAAAAATATACTGATTTAAAAGTTATAGCTCTCAAAAATAGAGAGCTTTTATTGGGTAAAAGTGCCAAAACAGAAAAAATTATATAAATGTGGTATCACTGCAATTGTAATTGCTGTAATTGTACTGACCAAAAGAATAAAGCTGCTTTATCAATTTTGCCACATGTGAAACAGCATAAATGCTCCCACCCAAAAAAAATCCTGAATTGCTGGTTTGGGTTCATTCTGCATCACAAAAATTAGAATAGAAAGTGATCAAAAAATGTCATGCTATCAAAAATTGGACTCACTTTATCAAAAATTATTGAGGGAAAAACATCAATAGTGCACATAAATCTCCCTTAAAAATATATTTTTATTCTATCTGTTATTAAAAAAACACCAAACCCAGTGTATGTGGTTTTAAAATTAATAAACCAGAAAAAATAGGTACATGATATTTAGACCAATCCTTCCTGTCAAGACCCTACTATATGCCTAATCTCACCCTTCCTTGCTGTGGAGGTTGGCACTCTAAGAAATGAATTTTTGGCGCCCCCACTCAACGTGGACCGTCCCTCCCTTCCCTGATAATACCCTATCAATATAGGTGGGAAAACAATATAGTGGAGGGGAGTATTGAAACGGATAGATCCTTATATTCTACTTACAATATCTTAGCATAAAGGTCTGACAGCAAAAACAGAAACAAAAACAATGGTAAATCTCACATCAATAGCAAAATATAGCATGCAGTACTAATTGGAATGATATCCATTTTGTGTAATATAGTAATACATTAATATCTGGGGCTAACATATAATTCCTCAACTCCACAAACCATTGAATAGAGCCTCACAAGGTTACAGTATTAATGAAATGCAACAGCATGAAGTGTATAATATGGTGAGACTTAGCATGAGTTATCCCGACGCGTTTCCCCATCATCACGGTTAATCAGGAGGAAAAGATAGCGTGGATGCCGAATACCATGATGCTTGGCATAGCCGGTGGTCAGGAAAAGGGGGATTTAAATAACCCCATCTAATTACAGCGTCATGATAGACCCTGCCCACTCCATGGTCGGCAGTAACACTCCCGGGTCAAGAACATTAATTTAGCCCCCTCTCACCTGCTGCATCCCGGCGTGCGTCCCATTGCTGATGCTGTGCGTTCCACCGCCAGCTTACGGCATACAGGAAGCGCTTGGGTCATATGACCCGTCACATGATACACACTGTCTCTCATATCACGAAATTCAAATTTCATTTTGCGTCCCAACAGGGATCATAGATACTAATCCTCCCTGTGGCGCCCCTGATTCAGACACAATTTAATAAAAAATGTGACCCTTATTTTAATCGCCAGGCATCCTTATAAGATATAACAGAATACACAATAATACAGCAGCTTTAAGAGGGGACATATGGATTAACAATTGCAGATATTAATAAAAATCAAAATGATACATAAATATAATAACCAAAAATCTGGAAAATAAACAATGTATATGTAGGTATGCAGCTAAAAGCGACTCATCCATAAACTGGGCTCGAGCCAAACAAAGGTAATTCTTACTAGAACAACTAAATGAAACACGCATAAGATAAGCATTCGTTTAGGCCTTTCGGGTTGAGGGACTGCAGTCAAAATATCCACTCGTCTCTGAATCAGCCTGTCCAAGTCTCCCCCCCTGATTTTGGGCTTAACCAATTCCACCATACAGAAGGTAATTTCTTTAGTACAACCATTATGCATTTCATTCATATGGCGGGCTACAGATGTATCTCGTTTATTTCTGATATCACACAGATGCTCACCCACCCTCAGTTTTCTGATCGTTTTTCCAATGTAATCCATCAGGCAAGTGCAGGTGGCTTTATACACCAAGCCCATGGTTTTGCAATTTCCAAAATCTCTAATCGTGTACATTCTCCCATTGGCTGAGCTATTTCCCTTGAGACATAAATCCACATTTTGAGCAATTCCCGCACCTGAAAAAATCAAGTGGCTTCCTATCCAGCCAAGTGCCTGGCCCTTTAGGCCTCTGATACAGGCTATGGACCAACTGATCACCAATAGACCTACCTCTTCTGTAAGTGACACTAGGCTGAGGGGCCACAAATTTTTTTAAGGTTAAGATCAGCTAACAATACCCCCCAATGCTTCTTAAGAATGCGGTACACTTGGTCAGATTGTGCCTTATAGGTTCCAATCAACCTGACCCTCATTATTCTGATCCCTAGTGTCTCTTTTTCTAAGGAGGGATTGTCTATCAGCAAAAAGTGCTTCATTCATTGGCCCATCCAGAGCTTCACATGGGTAATCCCTAGCTCTAAATCTATCATACAGGTCACTGGCTTGTCTCCTAAAGGTACCCAAATCTGAGCAGTTCCTTCTGATACGCAGGAACTGCCCCTTTGCTATTCCCCTTTTCAAGGGAGCAGGATGATGACTCGTCCACCTCAGGAGGTTATTGGTAGAAGTAGGCTTACGATACGTGCTGGTTTTTATACTGCCATCTAGTTCCTTAGAGATGGTCAAGTCCAAAAAGTTTATACTTCATGATGTTCTGATGTAAACCTAAGCCCCACATCATTAATATTGATTGTCTCAATAAAACGGCGGAACTCAGCCTCTGGGCCAGACCAAAAAATCAAGATGTCATCAATATATCTGGCCCAGAGGCCAATATACTCGTTCCACCATTCCTCCCCCTCCCCAAAAATTAGGGTTTCCTCCCACCAGCCCAGGAAGATGTTAGCATACGTGGGGGCACAGGGACTCCCCATCGCAGTACCCCTGAGCTGGTGGAAGTATTTTCCATTGAAGAGGAAATAATTGTGGGTAAGGCAAAAAAACAGAAGTTTTTCAATGAACATATTATGTCCCCGGCATTCAATCGCTCTGATCTGTAGAAAATGATTAATGGCTCTCATTCCACATGTATGGGGTTTGCTGCTGTACAGAGCTTCTACGTCAATAGATGCTAAAAACGTATAAACGTATCTGCACCAACAGTAATCCCCTCTAACAAACTCAGAAGATGTGAGGTATCACGGACATAAGAAGGAAGGGATATTACAAAAGGTCTAAGGCAAGGAAGGGTGAGATTAGGCATATAGTAGCGTCTTGACAGGAAGGATTGGTCTAAATATCATGTACCTATTTTTTCTGGTTTATTAATTTTAAAACCACATACACTGGGTTTGGTGATTTTTAATAATTTGATAGAATAAAAATATATTTTTAAGGGAGATTTATGTGCACTATCAAAAATTGGACCAATAAAAACATCAACTCATCCCAGAAAAAATAAGCCCTCGGCAGAAATATGAAAAAATTATAACTCTCAATATATGGCATTGCACAGCTAGTTTTTGAAAAAAGGCATATTTTATTGTGTGACAGTAGCTAAATTTAAAAAAAAATATAAATCTAGTATCGCTGCAATCTCACTCACCCAAAGAATAAAGTCGTCTAATTACTTATACCACATGAGCAATGGTGTAAAAAATAACTAAAATAAAATAAATAAAACCAATTTTTCACCCACTATTGATTTGTATATTCTGCCTCCAAAAGTTTACAGTAAGGCTTGGCTCACATTTTTCCTGTACTCTACGTTGAGTGCTTACACCTGGTTTTCAGTGCAAATCCTATAATAAGGCAGATGAAAGAACTGTGGATGCCGTCTGACCTCTGATCTGATGGTGTCTGTCTTTTTTGGAGTGCATAAAAACGTGGTTTGACACAGTTTGGCACACTTCTGAAAAGAAGGATACCTTTGAACAGAGGCCAGATGGAGTACAGAGTAATTATATTGCCTCATTATAGTGAATGGATCCCTTGGGGGTTTAATCTGAAACTTTGATGTAAGTGCTCAGCGTAGAACACAGGATAAACTTTGATCCAAAATGTAATGTAAAATGTTCCCAATAAAAGCTTCAATTCAGTAAAAAAAATCGAGTCCTCACTCAGGTCCATTATCTGTCAATGTAAATATAGGGGGCTTCCATATTATTGGTAGTACAAAGGCTCTGGAAAAGCGGTATGGTTCCTCACTTTTCTCAAAAGAAATCTAGCAAATTCTACACTTCTAAATCCAAATGCCCATCTGAACCCCACAATGTGTCACATTTAGCATCGACATATTTGGCATTTCTGTAGCGATGACAGCTTGTTTAATTAACAGGTGAATGTCTCCAGAAGCAAGACCTGGGCATAATGTACTGGGCACTGCAACGTACTGGTCACAACAATGTATGGGCACTACAATTCACCAGCACTACATTAGCAAATTTGCAATTTTCACTCAGCAACATCCACTGTTGCTTGTTTCTGGAAAATGTCCATGCAGTCAAATCATCTCTACACATGTAGATAAATTACCAATGGGGTAGAATTTTCTAAATGGGGTCATTTGAGGGGGGTATACCTGCTCTATTAACAAATAGAGGTTCTACATATGGAGTCTGCAAACTATTCTAGGAAAATCTGCGCTCCACGAGGCAAATAGTGCTCCGTCCCTCCCCAGTCTCGCCGTGTGGCTAAGCAGTACTGTACAGCCACATATGGGGTATTTCCACCTTCAGCAGAAATTGTAAGAAAATGGCAGAAACCATCACATATACCCCAAATACAGTGTCAAATACAAATCTAAATCACATAATAATGGGTATATATATATCTCTCCGCAGGACACTAAGGGAAAACTGCATGCGACATGCAAAAAAACCACGAGTGGCAGACAAAATTCCAATACAACAACCTTTATTAGTATAAAATATAAAAATTGAAAATTGCAGGATACAGGTGGGGGCTGATAAACATGAAATCATGAACACATATATATAAGCCAAAGGGGCAGGGGACCAAATGTCCACATGTAATCGCATATGATGGATAATGCATATAATATAAAGCAGACATCCTTACATATTACTCATAACAAAAATTCTATGTCCATGCGAAATACATCATATAGAGTAGCAATATATACCTGATAATATAGGACAACAGGACCGCCGATCCACCCCGACGCGCGTTTCGAAGACCAAACGCTCCTTCCTCAGGGGGCCTAACATAAGCATACCTCGACCATCATTTATATTAAATGCACTGGAAATGCCACAATGATTAACCGTGCCCAAGATGTAATCACAATCAGCTGTGCAATATGCTGATGCGGCATAAGTAATCGCCGATCATTGGAGCAGAATATACCATACCTCACACTGCTAACAAACTTCGCGCTCACCGAGAACGCCGACACCGGAAACACGTGGGGCCCACATGACCGGATGACAGACATCCGGGGAAGATGCAAGGTTCAGAGAGCAGGGCAGGCAGCGCACGCGCCCGCATGTCAAAAGACACCGGCAACCATACAGAATGAGGGCAAGCAGCCATGTATATCTTAAATCACAAAATAAGTAGTACAACCAGAGAATCAAATAAAATATCAAATGCAGCATACACAATTAATATAACATACAGTGAACATAATGACTGATGTAAATCATAAATATTGCAAAATATGTGAACATATATAATTGTCATAAAAAATATATATACCTCATAGATAATACTCTCTAGCCCATAGAAAACAATATGATGTAATATATATATAAAACAATAAATGGCACACTAGAATCAAAGCAAATATTACCATTATTTCTGCGTAATTCACTGTTGTGATGTTCAACGATGGTCAAGCTGCAAATCTTCAAAGCATACAAAGATGCAAAAACAATCTAAGAGAAGAATAAAAACATATTAAAACACATAAAAACATTATGTGGTCATCCCACATGAATATCATTAAGCAGAAATGGGGATTTACAAATAAGGGACAAATGACAAATTCTCATTGAGACCCTTCGGATGGATTGTTTTTAAAGTCCAGATCCATCTGGTTTCTAACTGTCCCAACCGTTTCGTTAAATTGCCACCTCTAATATCGATATTAAGCATATCAATACCACGCACCTTCAATAACGTGCTGTCGCATTGATGTAAATCATAAAAATGACGTGGCAAAGTTTTAAGGGTGGATGCATCCGTGCAGACAGAGGCCGCCTATATCCCCAATACATGCTCGCGAACACGAACTTTTAGTTGTCTGTAGGTCAGTCCTACGTAAATTAACCCACACGGACATGTGGCGTAATACACCACATACCGTGATGTACATGTAATACGTTGTTTAATTGTGAATTCCTTAGAACCATCCGAACTGACAAACGAAGCACTCCGTTCAATATTGGGGCAGACGACACATCTGCTGCACGGAATACATCCCCTTTTTTTGGGATAGCATCCAAAAAAGTGGATGCCGATGGATTGGAATAGTGACTGCTAACAAGCAGATCACGCAAATTCTTAGCCCTCCGAAAAGTCATCAATGGACGATCAGGAAGAAACTTTTTGATGATAGGATCTACCATCAAAATCGGCCACGCCTTTTCAAGAGCTGCTCGCACGCGACCGTGTTGGGAATGATATGATGTCACAAACCTAGACACATTACATCTCTCAGATTTACGAACTCCATTCCCATAAAGGAGTCTATTACGACTCGCATATTTAGCCCGATGGAAGGCTTTCTTTAGAGAACGTCTACTGTAACCACGGGCTAAAAAACGGGATTTTAGTTCCTCCGCTCGACTTATGAAATCCTCCTCCGTGGAACAAATCGATGGCAAATGGAGGAACTGCCCCACGGGGATAGCCCTAATTATATGCCGTGGGTGACATGACGACGCATGTAACAATGTGTTCGTTGCTGTAGCTTTACGGAAAATATCTGTCTGAATCATCCTAGCACCATCCTTCTGGATGGTAACATCAAGAAAATCAATTTCGTCTTTATCCCACACCAGGGTAAGACGTATGTTACGATCATTGTTGTTCAGTGATGATATAAATTGCACAAGGTCGATGGATGAGCCCTGCCAGACAAAGAATATATCGTCAATAAAACGTGCCCAAAATTGGACACGCTCTATCGACCCCAATTCATCCGACAGGAAGAGATCCCTCTCCCACAACCCCAGGAACAAATTAGCATAGGACGGCGCAAAGGCCGCACCCATGACTGTGCCCTGGAGTTGTAGGTAGAAGAATCCCTTGAACACAAAAAAATTGTGCGTCAAAGTGAACTCTAGAAGCTCCAGGATGAGATCCCTCAATCCCAAAGGCAAAATAGACATGTCCAGAAAAAAATTTACAGCTCTCAGGCCATCTGAATGACGAATGCTAGTGTAGAGGGATTCAACATCCACGGACGCTAGTAGAGTGTCACTATCTAAAACTAATCCATCGACCTTGCGCAAGTAATCACCCGTGTCTTTGAGGAACGAGGGGAGATTGAAGACTAGTGGCTGCAGATAATAATCAATCCATCTATTTACATGTTCGAGATAGTTCCCATTACCAGAAATGATAGGTCTGCTGGGTGGTGACTTAATATCTTTATGAACCTTCGGTAAGAGGTACAGCGTGGCAATCGTGGGTTCTTTAATCACCAAGGCCGAAGCCAGCTCACTGGTGATAATGCCGTTATTCATTGCTCTTTTGACTATTGTATCCAGCTTACAGGCAAATGCAGAGAGGGGATTATATGTTAATTTTCTATAACATACAGAATTGGTAAGTTGCTTAAATGCTTCCCTCTCATACATTTGCCTGGGTCACACCACGACATTGCCGCCTTTGTCGGCTGGCTTGATCACTATATCAGACAGATTTTGTAGGAATCGTAACCGACTCCGTTCATCCCTTGTCAAATTGTCACCTCCACCGAACGTGGGAATGTTGTTGAATTCCTCAGCCACCACCCGGACAAACATATCGATACTGGGACATGAGGTGAATGTAGGGAACTTGCTAGATCTCGGACGGATGGACGGAGGGATCTTACCTCCTACATTATGTTTAACCGCCAATTCCTCCAGTATTCTCACTGCCTCCTGTTCCTCTTCTGTAGGAAAAAGACATGTTAATTCCTCATTATAATAATAACGTCTGAACAACAATGATCGAGCAAATACGTGTAGATCCTTCACCACAGAGAAATTATCATACCCGGTGTGGGAGAAATGTGCATACAACGTGTGCAAACAAATGTGCAATGTGCATACAACATGTACAAAAAAATGAGTAGTATACCTGGGAGCCAAAAGAAAGTAAGGTGTGCCACAAGAACGTACCCCAACGCACGTTTTGGAATTGTATTCCTTCGTCAGGGGGATGGTAAATATAAACTAACAAGGGCTATTTATAATGAATAAAATCCAATCAAGCTACACCGTCGGCGCATGCGCATCTGGTGAACCGGAAGCTACATTGCGACAGGCGTCACATGGTGTAACACCTCCGGGTGGAAGCCCAAAGTGTCACCACGTGTAGACGCCATCACCATGCAACCACCCGGCACAACAAACCGGGCATGCACTCTAGCTCACACCTGGAGTCATTCATATCAGAGAGCGGAAAATGAGCGTGTAAAGATAGGTGCCTCAACCAGGTATAATCACGGCCTCTCGAGCCATATAAGCGCTGTAAAATCCCAAGCATAAAACGGAATGCAAGCACCATGAATATAGAATATCCTCAATTGAGTACCACTAAATAGAATATATATGTAAATATGTTTGCAAATCACTGGAGGATTATCACATTTCCAATAAATCATACATAGTGAGTAAATAAAAAATAAAAGTGAAGAGACAAATAAATACATGTAGTGAAAAATATGTAAGTGATAAAAGAAAAAATGTATAGACATGCATATATTGAATTATGACTAGAGTTGAGCGATACTTTCCGATATCCTAAAGTATCGGAATCGGAATGGTATCGCCGATATCACTAAAATATCGGCGATACCCGATACCGATACCGGAAGTCCCATGTAAGTCTATGGGAACAAAATATCGAAATTAAAAAAAACCCATTCTTGCCTTGTTGGTTAATTGTACATGAAGGAAAACAAGAAAGAGTAATGTAGAATGTATTGGGGAAGGTTGAGGAGACATTAAAGGCATAGATGTTTAACCCAATCAAATGGAATAGCATAAATATTTTTTTTTTTAAAGATGTTCGGATTGACGAAGAAATTGACAATGTTAACGTTTTTTATATTTTGGCAAATATGTATATTACACAACTTCCATGCTCTTCATCTTCACCTTTTTAACTTTTCACACACTTTCTCCTTCATAATCTTCTGCAGCATCATCTTTTTCATCAAATTATTCTTCATCTTCACCTTCTTTATCTTCTTCTTAAACTTCTTGCTATTCATCTTTGTTAACATTACTCATATTCTTCTTATTAAACTATTATTCTTATTCATATTCTGCTTCATCTTCTTCATCATATTCTTATTTGTGACAGAGAATCCTGTACTTGTAATCTGTCAAAGTATGAATTTTTCATCCTTCCGTTCTTGCTGTCACAAAAGATTTAAATTACAACAGTATTTGTCCGTGTTCAGTTTAGCCTGCAGCAGCAGGCATTTTCCAGGGGCACCACGAGGAGGAACGGACTCACCCCCATACACTGCTTAGTCTTCTTCTGCTTAGAATTTAGAGCATATATTTTGCTCTTCATTTTGGTCTTATACTTCATGTTCTTCTGCTTTTAGATCTTCTGCTTATTGTTCTTGTGTCTCTTGTTCCGTATCTTGTATTTGTAGCACAATCTTGTACCAGCTGATGTTACTGGGACACGGTTACTAAGCAGGAGGTACCTGTGCTCCAAAGCACTACCAAGGACCAGCAGACGTTGCTGGAACTCGGATACCGAGATGGAGGCACCTAGGCCAAAGGCACTGTGGAGAACCAGCTGACGGTACTGGAACCCGGAGGGGCAGCAGAAGGAAAAGAGCCAATGGCACAACCGAGGACCAGCTGACGTTACTGGGACACGGTTACTAAGCAGGAGGTACCTGTGCTCCAAAGCACTACCAAGGACCAGCAGACGTTGCTGGAACTCGGATACCGACATGGAGGCACCTAGGCCAAAGGCACTGCGGAGAACCAGCTGACGGTACTGGAACCCGGAGGGGCAGCAGAAGGAAAAGAGCCAATGGCACAACCGAGGACCAGCTGACGTTACTGAACCCCAGTAACACAGGAGCAAGTGTTGACTGTGCTAACAGCACTTCCGAGCAACAACTGGCGGTGTTGGAGCCCAGGGTCAAGGAGGATGTTTAAATACTAGATCAAGTAATTTCCTTGTTACCTGTCAATTTTAAATGTCTATACTTCAAACAAGAGAAAGATAACCTTTACTACCATAAGATGATGATTTCATTTAAACTAATATCTAGATAAATAAAGAATTGACAAACATAAACACATACATTAACATGTTGAACAGCAATGCAAACCACAAAATAAATTAGTTAAGGAATCTGCTATACGGTTGTACATAAAAGCATACAAGTACATATCTGAATCCATTAATGATGGATAAGTAACAGTATGTACACCATTTTTATTGTATAGACAATGAATGTCTGACTTCAAAACATCATCAGCATTACAAGTTATCTGTGATATTACTAAAATGTTCCATTTGCTGAATAATGTCCCTAAATATTTTATACAAAATTATACAATTTCCATCATGTAATACTCATAATATGTGGCAATAATCATTTTTATTAACAAACATAACCTTTAAAAAGTGCATAGTGCATAGTGAAAATTGCTATTTATGGCTGACTGTCGACTTGGAAGCATGACAACAGATAGATAAGGTATATATAGATGACACTGCATAGCCACAGATGGTGAATGGCAATGTAATACTGTACCTCAATAAAGTGTGCGTCACTACTACATATTTTTTTTATATAGCTGTATAAACAGGGTACATGGATGTATGCTTGTGCCTTTGTTTTGACGCACAGACTGCCTTCCTGCTGAGACGCATTGGGTAGTGAACAGTTGTGTGCAGTGTTCACTGCAGTCTCTGCGGAATAACCACACTTAGACCTTATAACTTTTCAGACTTTCTTTATCAATCTACCAAGATGAAGAAGGCAGGGAGTAAGGCACGTGGTCGTGGAGTTTCTTCAGGGAGAGGACGTGGGGATTCTGTGGCTGCTGTGGCCCCCAGTGACACAGCATCCACCAGTTTTCCCGGGCCGTGAGCGTTCCTTTATGCGCACTTTTGTAGGAGCTCGGAGTACCCCCCTGCTGCGGGAAGAACAAATTGAAGCCGTTGTTGTTTGGATGTCAGCCAATGCATCGACTTCAATTGCTTCCACCTCCTCTCAGGACCACAGCACTGTTGGGCAACCATCTGTCTCTTCACCGCCTGGCAAATTGCCCAGGCAGTCAGAGAGTTCTGTACAGGAGCCAGCTGAGTGTCTGCTTCTGTTCTCAGAATCTATTGGCTTGCAAACAGGGGCCCAGCCAAGCAGCATTCTGTAATGTGAAGAGGGAGTATGCAGTGATGCGCAACAGCTGTGTCTCTCTGAATCTGAAGAGGCGGGTGAGACAGTGCCGATGGTCAGCACACCGCAGAACGCATCTGATGATGATGATGAGACCCAGGTGCCAGTTTCTGTTGAGCATGGTGCTGGCCAGACCACCCAACAGCAGGTGTTGGAAGAGGGTAGTGGAGATGATGAGGTCCAAGACCCAACATGGCATGAAGAACAGGAAGGTGGTGGGAGCCGCTCAGAGGAATAATAATAATATTTATTTATATAGCGCCATCATATTCCGCAGCGCTTTACAGTTTAGCAGTTTCAGAACACAAGTCATAAGTAACAACGTTAACAATACAATAATTTAAGCTAAAATAAGTCGCCCCTGCTCGTGACAGCTTACAATGTACAATGAGATGGGGGAGATACAAAGTATAGGTGTTTATATACAATGGTGCATTTACAATGATGTTCCAGCCATCTTAAGGGACTGAGGGATGGAGATAGTGAATGGGCTAGAGACACACACACACTTACACAGAATACATAGAATGACTTTGATTAGTGAATGTGATAGGCCGCTCTGAACAAATGTGTTTTGAGGGAGCGCCTGAAACCATGCAAATTGTGGATAGTCCTAATTTCTTGGGGTACAGCATTCCAGAGGATTGGCGTAGAGCAGGAGAAGTCTTGGAGTAGGGAGTGGGAGGTACGTATTAGTGCAGAGGTTAGTCGAAAGTCGTTTGCAGAGCGCAGCAGTCGGTTAGGCCGATAGATAGAAATGAGGGAGGAGATGTAGGAGGGGTGCTGCACTGTGGAGAGCTTTGTGGGTGAGAACCAGTACTTTGGTTGAAAGCTGGGAGAGGCCTAGAGAAATGGTTAGTGATAGAAGGAAGATAGAGGAAGACATTGCCCCAACGGTACAAACAGGAGGGAGAGTTAGGCTGCAGACTCGGTTGCCTGTAGCCTCCAGTTTGGCACCTGTTCGGAGCAGTTGTCTTCCAAAAGTCAAAACGTGCGCTCCCAGGACTTGCACTGCGTGGTCCTTTTTTCACACACTTGCACATGATATTTGCTATGTGAAATGCAAGCTGTGTAATTAAAAATTAAAAATAGCTAAAAGTGTCAGTCACCTCAATACCACAAATATGTGGAAACATGTGCGGACAAAGCACGTAGTTGAGTTACAAAGACACACTAGAGATGTAGGCCAACCTACAGCAGCACCTACATCTTCAGGTTGTGTTGAAGCCTCTTCATCGAGCTCACACACAGCTGGTTATGCTTCCTCACAGGATCGCCATGGAAGAACCTCGGCCACTGTTGTCCAGAGACAAACTGTTATTCCACACACAGCAGCAAGTTCCCTGTCATCCTCACACTCCCAGGCCACAAAACAGCCAGCGGTAGCACAGGCATGGGATAAAAGACGGCCATACTCCGCAAACCATGCACGAGCACAGGCTCTGAATGCTGGCATTGCAAAACTCCTGTCCCTTGAAATGCTGTGATTCAGGCTGGTGGAGACAGACAGTTTCCGTAACATGAATATCATTGTCAATCCCACAATACAATGTGCCAAGCCGATTTCATTTCAGCAGGCAAGCCGTCCCTGGTCTGCAAAAGCATGTTGAGGGAAAAATTAAACATGCGCTACTAAAAGCCCTCAGTAGCAAGGTCCACCTGACCACCGATGCGTGGACCAGTACCCATTGTTATGATCTGCTACAACCAGTAAGGAAAGAAGGGAATTCTGTCCCTACAATACAACTAAGCTGAATCCCTACGATGTAACGGGGAACCTGATCCTGCGACCAGACCCGCTAAAGTCCTCATCTAGTGTGAACGAAGACCTATAGTTGCGAGGGAGTAATCCCTACAAGATCTAGGGACTGTGAGAAAAGGTGGACACCTCCTAACATAAATTGTAGCATGGATAATTAAACAGAAAAATAAATACTTTGTGATCCTAACATCAAGCAAAACTGACAGATTAAGGCACCTAAGCACCCGGCTAGCTTAACAGTAGATAATACAATGAAGTCAAGCAAAGCCAGAAGGGCAGAGCCAGACTAAATAGGGAAAAAAGGTCATGTGACCAGCAAACTGAAACAAAACCTAACAAGAGGGTTCTAACACCCATGGCCAGGACAATACCTTTCCCTCACTGCCCATTGGGTCAATGTTGTGCAGCCGGGTACTGATCTTGCGAGTGGCGCTGTACGTGTTCTGCCAACTCCAAGGATTGCAGGAATCAAGTCTGTACACATTGATTCCTCCTCCTATTCCAGTTCCTCAGAATCATCGCTGCAGGAGCCGTCACGGTCTACCTCCACATGGACCCGTGAACGTTTACCTGTTGCGACCGATATGAGCACAGCCGTGTCCAAATGTCAACAGGCCATCCTGAAATTAATTTCCATGGGGAATCTTAGCCACACAGCGCAGGAGCTCTGTAATGCCATAAAGCAGGAGAGCGACGTGTGGTTTTTGGAAGAGAATCTACAGGCAGGCTTGGTAGTGTGTGACAATGGCCGAAATCTGGTGTCAGCTCTGGCCTTGGCAACCTCACTCACATACCATGTCTGTCATATGTGCTCAACTTGGTCGTGCAGAGTTTTTTGAGGGACTATCCGGATCTTGATGCACTGCTGCACAAGGTCCGCCTAGAGTGCGCTCACTTGCGACGTTCCAGCATGGCCAGATCGCTGATTGCAGCTCTGCAACGCAGATTTCACCTTCATGAACATCGCATCATATGTGACGTACCCACCAGGTGGAATTCCTCGTTACATATGTTGGAGCGGTTGTGTGAGCAGCAGCCAACAGTAATGGAGTATCAGCTGCATCAGGCGCAGTCAACTCGCAATTTGCGCCGTTCACACTTCACCACTACTGAGTGGGCCTCTATAATAAGAATAATAATATTATTTATTTATATAGCGCCATAATATTCCGCAGTGCTTTACAGTTTAACAGTTTCAAAACACGAGTCATAAGTAACAACGTTAACAATACAATAATTAAAGCAAAATCAGCCGCCCCTGCTGGTGAAAGCTTACAATCTACAATGAGGTGTGGGAGATACAAAGTACAGGTGTTTATATACAATGGTGTTTTTACAATGATGGTCCAGCCATTTTAAGGAAGTGAGGGATGCATGGAGATAGTGAATGGGCTACACACACAGAATTACACATAGAATGACTTTGATTAGTGAATGTGATAGGCCACTGTGAACAAATGTGTTTTGAGGGAGCGCCTGAAACCATCCAAATTGCGGATAGTCCTAATTTCTTGGGTAGAGCATTCCAGAGGATTGGCGCAGCGCGGGTGAAGTCTTGGAGTTGGGAGTGGGAGGTACGGATTAGTGCAGAGGTTAGTCGAAGGTCGTTTGCAGAGTGCAGCAGTCGGTTAGGCCGATAAATATAAATAAGGGAGGAGATGTAGGGGGGTGCTGCGCTGTGGAGAGCTTTGTTGGTGAGAACCAGTAATTAGAATTGGATCCTATAATGAATGGGCAGCCACTGCCAGTGTAATGAGTGGCGAATAACTCTATGAAGGATATCTGCCACGTTTTGCGTGCGTTTGATGAGTCAACGCGGATGGCGAGTGCAGATGATGCACTAGTCAGCCTGACTGTCCCCCTTATCTGCCTGCTTCAAAAAACACTGCAAGCACTAAGGCATGAGGTTTTGGAAGAGGTGGAGGATGAGGAGTCACAAATTCCATCACCTTCTGGACAGTCAGCGCAACGTGGTTCCTCACAAAGGGCTGGAGGACTTTCAAAGTACCATGCTGTATCAACAATTGAACCTCCAGAGTCGCTGTCTATATTTTCATAACCATTACAAACTTTTAATGTATTTACAAAGCACATAATGTACATTTTTTGTCTATCCTTTTGTAATGGTATTGTGTTTCCATAAACTGATGTTACAGAATTATGATACAAAGTTTTTAAATTTTGAGTTTTAAATTTTGTAAATTTATATGTATTTGAAGGACTTTGTGAGGAGGATGAGGAGGAGTCAATGGAGGAGGAAGACATCGCTCCAGAGGGAGGTAGACAATGCTCTAGTCAGTATGTAGACCAAGGGTGGGGTGATGCACAGCAGGCGGAGATGACGCCTCTTGCAGGGGACAACGTTTCTTGGCCAGTTGGGAGTCTGCAGCACATGGTTGATTTCATGCTGCAGTGGCTGAGAAACGACCGCCGCATCGAACACATTCACACCACGTCTGATTATTGGGTGTACACCCTCCTAGACCCTCGCTACCGGGACAACTTACAAAGCCTCATCACACCGTTGAACCGGGAGCGTAAAATGCGGAAGTACCAAGACACACTGGTGCAATCCATAATGTTCTCCATTCCAGCCGAGAGCACTGCTGCTGCTACTGATTTACAAAGCAGCTCTGTGCGTCGAGGCAGTGGAGACAGCTCTGCAACAAGAGGGAGCACAAGCAGCGCCTCTGCACAGGGCAAGAACAGTATGTTCCAAATGTGTCGAAGTTTTGTGGCAGCACCACCAATGTCTACACCATCCGAGACGGCTCCAGTCAGCAGGAGGCAACATTTCCGTAAGATGGTTACAGACTACATGTCTTGCCCTCTCAGTGTACTCTCAGATGGCTCTTCCCATTCAAGTTTTGTGTCTCTAAGCTGGATACATGGCCAGAGCTTAGCCAGTATGCATTGGAGGTGCTGGCTTGATCTGCTGCCAGTGTATTATCGGAGCGCGTCTTTACTGCTGCAGGTGGTGTACTAACAGACCGTTGCATGCGACTATCCTACGATAATGTAGAACGGCTTACTTTTCTGAAAATGAACTAGGCATGGATCTCGCCTGAATTTGCCTGTCCGGTTTCAGATTAACTAACTGGTTGGCAACGTTTTCCATGTCTCCTGTTATGTTCATCTTTCTACCACCTGAGCTATACTCCCTGGGCTACAACACTGCCAGTTGCTGCTCAGAAGTGTCGTGTCCACAGACCAATACACAAGCTATAGTAATAGTGGGGTTCAGTAACGCCTGCTGTTCCCCTGCTGTGTGTCCGGCAAAAATTACTGCTACCTAGCTACACATGTTTAAAAAAACATGACATGTTAAAGTGGCTAGTGCTACACATAGATATCAGGCTACACCCTTATTTCTAAGCTGTAAAACAAGTGAAACGTCAAATTTAAAACCATTCAATGATTAGTGTTGGTAACAAATCTGTAACTAAATAATTGTGACATATTATGGCAGATATCCACATGTCTAACACAAATGCTAACACAAAAGCATACTTATGCTATAGGGTACTGATGGTGAACCTTCTCACTCCATAACTTTGACCAATCCAACTCACATCATGCCTCAAATGCTGCAATGTTGGAAGTGCATAATGTGGGTTGAACTTTGACAACAGCTGCAGTGCGAAGGTTATCCTTCTGTGTTCTTGGCTTTTAAATAAAAGCATACAAGTAAATATAATAATACATTGTTGATTAAGGGACATGATGTACACCTGTAATATTGTGCAAACAATGGATGTAGGACTATTCCTCTTCAACATTACTTATATTTGTGTCATTTGAAAAAATACATATTTTAGTTAAAAATTAAAAACCCATGTTCAGTAGCTGTGAAAGGCCCGTTTGTGTACTTCTATATTGTTTGCAACCAATGTATTGTATACGGATGGAAGCGCGTCACACTAATAGATTAGATTTATTTTAAATGGAATGTAGCAGAACCAATTGGAGATAAATGAAAAGGATGAGCCACTGAGACACGCTCAGCAGAGTACAAGCAGCAGTGCTTGAACAAGTAACTGGAGCGTGATCTGCACTCAAAAAAGTAAAAAACACAGACTGAAGTGAACACTGAAACACAACTGTCCACAATCTGTGAAAAGCTCCTTTCTGTACTTCTATAGTGTTTGCAACCAATGTATTGTATACGGATGGAAGCGCGTCACACTAATAGATTAGATTTATTTAAATGGAATGTAGCAGAACCAATTGGAGATAAATGAAAAGGATGAGCCACTGAGACACGCTCAGCAGAGTACAAGCAGCAGTGCTTGAACAAGTAACTGGAGCGTGATCTGCACTCAAAAAAGTAAAAAACACAGACTGAAGTGAACACTGAAACACAACTGTCCACAATCTGTGAAAAGCTCCTTTCTGTACTTCTATAGTGTTTGCAACCAATGTATTGTATACGGATGGAAGCGCGTCACACTAATAGATTAGATTTATTTTAAATGGAATGTAGCAGAACCAATTGGAGATAAATGAAAAGGATGAGCCACTGAGACACGCTCAGCAGAGTACAAGCAGCAGTGCTTGAACAAGTAACTGGAGCGTGATCTGCACTCAAAAAAGTAAAAAACACAGACTGAAGTGAACACTGAAACACAACTGTCCACAATCTGTGAAAAGCTCCTTTCTGTACTTCTATAGTGTTTGCAACCAATGTATTGTATACGGATGGAAGCGCGTCACACTAATAGATTAGATTTATTTTAAATGGAATGTAGCAGAACCAATTGGAGATAAATGAAAAGGATGAGCCACTGAGACACGCTCAGCAGAGTACAAGCAGCAGTGCTTGAACAAGTAACTGGAGCGTGATCTGCACTCAAAAAAGTAAAAAACACAGACTGAAGTGAACACTGAAACACAACTGTCCACAATCTGTGAAAAGCTCCTTTCTGTACTTCTATAGTGTTTGCAACCAATGTATTGTATACGGATGGAAGCGCGTCACACTAATAGATTAGATTTATTTTAAATGGAATGTAGCAGAACCAATTGGAGATAAATGAAAAGGATGAGCCACTGAGACACGCTCAGCAGAGTACAAGCAGCAGTGCTTGAACAAGTAACTGGAGCGTGATCTGCACTCAAAAAAGTAAAAAACACAGACTGAAGTGAACACTGAAACACAACTGTCCACAATCTGTGAAAAGCTCCTTTCTGTACTTCTATAGTGTTTGCAACCAATGTATTGTATACGGATGGAAGCGCGTCACACTAATAGATTAGATTTATTTTAAATGGAATGTAGCAGAACCAATTGGAGATAAATGAAAAGGATGAGCCACTGAGACACGCTCAGCAGAGTACAAGCAGCAGTGCTTGAACAAGTAACTGGAGCGTGATCTGCACTCAAAAAAGTAAAAAACACAGACTGAAGTGAACACTGAAACACAACTGTCCACAATCTGTGAAAAGCTCCTTTCTGTACTTCTATAGTGTTTGCAACCAATGTATTGTATACGGATGGAAGCGCGTCACACTAATAGATTAGATTTATTTTAAATGGAATGTAGCAGAACCAATTGGAGATAAATGAAAAGGATGAGCCACTGAGACACGCTCAGCAGAGTACAAGCAGCAGTGCTTGAACAAGTAACTGGAGCGTGATCTGCACTCAAAAAAGTAAAAAACACAGACTGAAGTGAACACTGAAACACAACTGTCCACAATCTGTGAAAAGCTCCTTTCTGTACTTCTATAGTGTTTGCAACCAATGTATTGTATACGGATGGAAGCGCGTCACACTAATAGATTAGATTTATTTTAAATGGAATGTAGCAGAACCAATTGGAGATAAATGAAAAGGATGAGCCACTGAGACACGCTCAGCAGAGTACAAGCAGCAGTGCTTGAACAAGTAACTGGAGCGTGATCTGCACTCAAAAAAGTAAAAAACACAGACTGAAGTGAACACTGAAACACAACTGTCCACAATCTGTGAAAAGCTCCTTTCTGTACTTCTATAGTGTTTGCAACCAATGTATTGTATACGGATGGAAGCGCGTCACACTAATAGATTAGATTTATTTAAATGGAATGTAGCAGAACCAATTGGAGATAAATGAAAAGGATGAGCCACTGAGACACGCTCAGCAGAGTACAAGCAGCAGTGCTTGAACAAGTAACTGGAGCGTGATCTGCACTCAAAAAAGTAAAAAACACAGACTGAAGTGAACACTGAAACACAACTGTCCACAATCTGTGAAAAGCTCCTTTCTGTACTTCTATAGTGTTTGCAACCAATGTATTGTATACGGATGGAAGCACGTCACACTAATAGATTTGATTTTTTTCTAATATAATGGAGCTGCACCAATTCCACTAAATAAAATAAAAAAAAAAAAAAAAAAGTGACACGTGCAGATGCCTACAAACAGCGGTGGATGCAGAGCAAACTGCAGCGTCACCTGCACTGTCACACACACACCTTGCACAGAGCTGTTAAAACAACACTGGCAAAATGAAGCTTTACACAGCGGTTGGTAAACTAGCCTGCCTCAAGCACAGTAGTACACAAAATCGCTATATCTAACTGTCCCTCAGAGTGAGCAGAGTAGCGTTCTGTCCCTTACTGAGTTCACAGCACAGTGACGCTAAAATGGCGGCGGCGCCTTTTATAGTGCATTCTGACATCATTTCAGCAGCCAATCACAGCCATGCCATTAGTTAAGATGACCGCAGCATTACAGGATGTGCCCACACTTCGTAGGATTCCTCATTGGCTGACTAAAATCACATTGCCTCTCAAAGAATTATGGGAACTTCCGATTCCGGTATACGATATGGAAAAAGTATCGGAATTAAGTATCGGAATTCCGATAACGCGAATATCGGCCGATACCCGATACTTGCGGTATCGGAATGCTCAACACTAATTATGAACAACCAAAAATTTGCATATATAGAAATTCGCTCTCTGATATGAATGACTCCAGATGTGAGCTAGAGCGCATGCCCAGTTTGTTGTGCCGGGTGGTTGCATGGTGACGGTGTCTACACGTGGTGACGCTTTGGACTTCCACATGGCGGTGTTACACCACGTGATGCCCGTCACAATGTAGCTTCTAGTTCACCAGCCGCGCATGCGCCGACGGTGTAGCTTGATTGGATTTCATTCATTATAAATAGCCCTTGTTAGTTTATATTTACCATCCCCCTGACGAAGGAATACAATTCCGAAACGTGCATTGGGGCACGTTCTTGTGGCATACCTTACTTACTTTTGGCTCCCAGGTATACTACTCATTTTTTTGTACATATTGTATGCACATTGCACATTTGTTTGCACACGTTGTATGCACATTACACTGTGCTCAACATTTTTTCTCTTTTGGCACACTTTAGTTGCCTTTGAATCTCAAGTATATTGCCTATTTTCAGAGCACGTTTTATGCATATAGCACAGTGTTCATTATGGTTTATTATTGTGCTTGATTGCACATTTTTGTATTTGTTTTGTATACACTCATGCACTTTGCACATTGCACTTTAGATTTGATATTTTTATTATTTCCTTTTTTGGAATTTTGAATTTTATCCAGTGGATTACATGGTCACTTCCCTGGTTATATCCATGAGCCCTTTATATTTATATTTATATTTTCATATTTATATGATGCATTGAATTTTATTCATATTTGTGTGCCCTGTTTTATTTTATTTTATTTTTAACACATATAGTATTACATGTGGTGTTTTGTATTATGCCATATATTACTAAAGGCTATTTTATTACCTGAGCTTTATTATTATTTATTATTTATTTTTATGGTATTTTTATTTTATTATATATATTTTTCTTGTCCTACTGGTTTGCTATCACGCCATATCCCGAGTTTGCTTTTTCATTTATCCGGATGGTCTGCCATCCATATTTTAGGTGATATTACAATACTAATTATTCAGGATATTATTATCATTTATATTTGTATTTTTTTACTTTATAGATATTGTTCATATCTCCTCATGCTCCAGCTGTAAAGAAGGACAGTATTAGGCTTTGTGTGAGGAGTTTTTCAAAAAGACTCTCTACGTGTACTCTGCACCCGTGTCTGTGATTGTACTGTGCGTACACATAAGTTTTTCTAATCTGCAATCGTGTCTGTGGGAGTCATGTGCATCAAAATCAATTTTTCTACTCTTATGCACTCATGTCTGTGATAGCACTGTGCGTAAAAATACGTATTTCTACTCTTATGTACCTACAGTATTTCCGATAGTTCTGTGCCTACAAAATTTTTCTACTGTTATGCACCCATAACTAGAGTTGAGCATTCCGATACCGCAAGTATCGGGTATCGGCCGATATTAGCTGTATCGGAATTCCGATACTTAGTTCCGATATTTTCCATATATCGTATACCGGAATCGGAAGTTCCCATAATTCTTTGAGAGGCAATGTGATTTTAGTCAGCCAATGAGGAATCCTAAGAAGTGTGGGCACATCCTGTACTGCTGCGGTCATGTTAACTAATGGCATGGCTGTGATTGGGATGCTGAAATGATGTCAGAATGCACTATAAAAGGCGCCGCCGCCATTTTAGCGTCACTGTGCTGTGAATTCAGTTAGGGACAGAACGTTGCTGTGCTGACTCTGAGGGACAGTTAGAGATTGCGATTTTGTGTACTGTGCTCTAGGCAGGCTAGTTTACCAACCGCTGTGTAAAGCTTCCTTTTGCCTTGCAGTGTTGTTTTAACAGCTCTGTGCAAGGTGTGTGTGAGAGTGCAGGTGACGCTGCAGTTTGCTCTGCATCCAACGCTGTTTGTAGGCATCTGCACGTGTCACTCACAGACTCTTTTTTTTTTCTTTAGTGTAATTCTTGCTGCTCCATTCAATTGAAATTATAGTGTGACGCGCTTCCATCCGTATACAATACATTGGTTGCAAACACTATAGAAATAAGAAAGGAGCCTTTCACAGATAGTGAACAGTTGTGTGCAGTGTTCACTCTAGTCTGTGAGGTTTTTTTTTTTTGAGTGCAGATCACGCTCCAGTTAGTTCTTCAACCACTGCTACTTGTACTCTGCTGAGCGTGTGTCACTGCCTCATCCTTGACATTTTTCTCAAATTGTTGCTGCTACATTCTATTTAAAAAAAATCCAATCTATTAGTGCGATGTGCTTCCATCCGTATCCAATACATTGGTTGCAAACAGCATAGAAGTCCACAAAGGAGCCTTTCAGAGATAGTGAACAGTTGTGTGTAGTGTTCACTGTAGTCTGTGAGGTTTTATTTTATTGAGTGCAGATCCCGCTCCATTTAGTTCTTCAACCACTGCTGCTTGTACTCTGCTGAGCGTGTCTCACTGCCTCATCCTTGACATTTTTCTCAAATTGGTGCTGCTACATTCTATTTAAAAAAAATCCAATCTATTAGTGTGATGTGCTTCCATCCGTATCCAATACATTGGTTGCAAACAGTATAGAAGTCCAAAAAGGAGCCTTTCAGAGATAGTGAACAGTTGTGTGCAGTGTTCACTGTAGTCTGAGAGGTTTTATTTTTTTGAGTGCAGATCCCGCTCCATTTAGTTCTTCAACCACTGCTGCTTGTACTCTGCTGAGCGTGTCTCACTGCCTCATCCTTTAAATTATTCTCAAATTGTTGCTGCTACATTCTATTTAAAAAAAATCAAATCTATTAGTGTGACGTGCTTCCATCATTATCCAATACATTGGTTGCAAACAATATAGAAGTACACAAATGGGCCTTTCACAGCTACTGAACAGTTGTGTGCATTGTTTACTGTAGTCAGAGGGTTTCAATTTTTGAATTCAGATCCCGCTCAAGTTATTTCTTCAACCACCGCTGCTTGTACTCTGCTGAGCGTGTGTCACTGCTAGTGTTGAGCGATAGTGCTCGATATCTAAAATATCGTATCGAAATTGTATCGCTGATAGCACTAAATATCGTCGATATCCGATTTCGATACCGGAAGTCCAATGTAAGTCTATGGGAAAAAAATATCGCAACTAAAAAAAACTTTATTTCCTTGTAAACACTAAATATACACACATACAATACATATATATATATATATACATGTCATTGTGACATATATATATACATATATTTATAGTTTATACACTTCTACATAGTAAAATAGACTCTGATTCAATTGCCGGGTAAAGCCGTGACATACCCCATAGAAGTCGACGGGCTCGGTGCCGAGTACCCCCAAAACCTCTGGCTCTGTGCCACTCAACTTGGGCGTCACGAACAGGATTCTGTAGCTCGCTATAAGCGAGCCTGTGTGCCTGAATTGAACTGGTTTTGTGCTTGAGAATTGCTAAAATCATCAGAGAATGTATTTGCCATTTTTCCGCCATATCTGCGTCACGACGAGGCACTGGTGAAGAAGAAGGGCGTGCTCTTCATGGGTGTACACACTCACTCAGTGACGCAAAAACGATGGCTCTAAATGGTACTGCAATGTAAGATCGTGCCCCACAGCTCTTCAGTTCCGCCTCCTCATCCTAACACGAAGGTCCCGCCTCACTACAAAAGAGGGGCCCTCTCCAGATGCTAATGACACATGTGACTTGGCAGAGATGGCTAATGGACACGAGCAGAAGTGTGAAGGGATGGAGCAGTCAGAGCTCTCCCCCCACGGAAGCGACCCGATCGCCACGGAACCACCGTTTGGCACCCGGCCTGGAAACCCTCCTACGCTGCAAGAAGCGGAGGATACCCTAAGAGGCCTTGGCCGGCACCGGGAGGAGATCGCCAGGATGGAAGCCAGCTGGCGTGTCCTAAAACTAAACTTGGAGCGGCGCCAATCCCTCTTACCTGAAGTGTCTGTACCGGAAGGTGAGGCACCCGTTCTAGTAGAGGAGTCCGTGCGGGCATCCCAGCCCTTGCAATGTGATCCGGTTGACGTTGTCGCAGTGGAGGCACCCGTTCCTGCAAAAACCTCTGCACCGGCAGCACCCCAGATCCCGCTGTCTGCCCCCGTCGCTGAGACAGAAGAAGCGACACCCGTCCTCATGGAGGAGGCCGCGCAGGCACCAGAGGTCTACCAGTCTGTACCGGAGCCCCGACTGTCATCTGTTCCAGAGCCGGCTGCTTCCTCCGCAGGTGAGCGCCGCCAGGACTGGGGGGCGCCAGGAGAGCTGCCGCAAACCGGACACTGTAAGCTGCAGTTTGATGGTGGAGACATGGAGCTGCTGGTGGAGGAGAATTTCAACCGGCGTCAGGAGGAAGAGTGGAGACGTTGGGAGAAGGAAGCAGAGCGACAAAGGGAGCAGCGAGAATCCCAAAAACTTTGCCAACGTCAGCTGGAGAAGGACCGGGCAGATAAGGACCGGATGAGAAAAGATAAAAGTACGGTGAGGGAGCCGCGGCGTAAGGGTGCAGTACGGAGCTTTAAGTTAAAAGGTGGTTGGGGCTTCATCCAGGAGCTGGACTTTATTTAGAAGTTTTTGTGAACCGGCGAGACGTGGAGGCTCACCTCCCAGAAGGACACCCGGGGAGGGACCTGTTGCCAGGAGACTTGGTGACTTACACCCGACACTGGGGTTACAATGGATGGTACGCCCTAAATGTTACCAGGTGCGACCCCTACTCCCCAGAGTGTCAGGAACCTGTGAGACCCTCGGAGCCTTCACCTCCCACATCCAGGCCTCTGCAAAAGTGCCCACCCCACGCCGTAAATCTACCCAGCCTCCCTCAGTGGTCTCCTCAGCAGCCCCAGCTATGGACATGATAAGTATAGCTGGCCCGTACCCGGCGCCTGTTAGGGCCCCCTGGGGTTCGTTCAGTCTGGGACATAGGGTTCCAGACCCGGAGGGAGATGAAAGAGGTGGCCACACAGACCCAGATAGCGGGTCACGACTTGACTGTACAGGCCACACGACGTCATCAGGTCCTGGTGGTCCTTGGTGCCTCGGATGTTTGGCAAGCATCAGAAGAGTACCAGGTGGTACCTGGAACACCCCTGCCAAAGAATTATAAATAACCCGGACAGGGTCACTGTATGTAAATAGTTAAATTGTTTATGTACCCGGACGGGTGAATGTTCTTAAAAAAGTTTTTTAATTTAATAAAAAAAAAAAAAAACACAGTTTTCATTACTTTTATTACAGTCTCATCCTGCGACGCCATCGATCTCCTGTAAAAAAATGAAAAAAAAAAAAAAAAAGTATACCACCTGACCGACGCAGTCCATAGTAACGAGTGTCCCACAACGATCCAGCTCTGCTACATCAGAATGACAGGCAGAGCCTGTCATCCCGGCGCAGCACAGCTGATTACCTGCTTCCCCGGCGGTGACGTCATCGGACTGACTGCTTTACGGCCGGGATTACCCAGCAGTCACTGCAGTTATCGCGAGAAACTGCATGTGACCGCCGGGGAAAGATGATGGCGGCCATGAAGCAGTCCAGGCCGTGACCGCCGGAGATCTTCTGCCAGGTAAGTGCCGCTGACTCCTGACAGACCCGACCGACGGACACTCACAGTGACAGTGACAAATCCGATTCCGGTATTCGATAAGACGAAAATATCGAAACGAATTATCGAAAGGCCGATAGACCTAATATCGGCCGATAGCCGATATTTACATTATAGTATCGCTCAACACTAGTCACTGCCTCATCCTTGACAGTTTTCTCTAATTGTTGCTGCTACATTCTATTTCAAAAAAATCAAATCTATTAGTGTGATGTGCTTCCATCCGTATCCAATACATTGGTTGCAAACAGTATAGAAGTCCACAAAGGAGCCTTTCAGAGATAGTGAACAGTTGTGTGCAGTGTTCACTGTAGTCTGTGAGGTTTTTTTTTTTTTGAGTGCAGATCCCGCTCCATATAGTTCTTCAACCACTGCTGCTTGTACTCTGCTGAGCGTGTCTCACTGCCTCATCCTTGACATTTTTCTCAAATTGGTGCTGCTACATTCTATTTAAAAAAATCCAATCTATTAGTGTGATGTGCTTCCATCCGTATCCAATACATTGGTTGCAAACAGTATAGAAGTCCACAAAGGAGCCTTTCAGAGATAGTGAACAGTTGTGTGCAGTGTTCAGTGTAGTCTGTGAGGTTTTTTTTTTTGAGTGCAGATCCCGCTCCATTTAGTTCTTCAACCACTGCTGCTTGTACTCTGCTGAGCGTGTCTCACTGCCTCATCCTTACATTTTTCTCTAATTGTTGCTGCTACATTATATTTCAAATAATTCAAATCTATTAGTGTGACGTGCTTCCATCATTATCCAATACATTGGTTGCAAACAGTACAGAAGTCCACAAAGGAGCCTTTCAGAGATAGTGAACAGTTGTGTGCAGTGTTCACTGTAGTCTGTGAGGTTTTTTTTTTTTTGAGTGCAGATCCCGCTCCATTTAGTTCTTCAACCACCGCTGCTTGTACTCTGCTGAGCGTGTGTCACTGCCTCATCCTTGACATTTTTCTCTAATTGTTGCTGCTACATTATATTTCAAATAATTCAAATCTATTAGTGTGACGTGCTTCCATCATTATCCAATACATTGGTTGCAAACAATATAGAAGTACACAAACGGACCTTTCACAGCTGCTGAACAGTTGTGTGCATTGTTTACTGTAGTCATAGGGTTTCAATTTTTGAATTCTGATCCCGACTCAAGTTATTTCTTCAACCACCGCTGCTTGTACTCTGCTGAGCGTGTGTCACTGCCTCATCCTTGACAGTTTTCTCTAATTGTTGCTGCTACATTATTTGAAATAATTCAAATCTATTAGTGTGACGTGCTTCCATCATTATCCAATACATTGGTTGCAAACAATATAGAACTACACAAACGGGCCTTTCACAGCTACTGAACAGTTGTGTGCATTGTTTACTGTAGTCAGAGGGTTTCAATTTTTGAATTCTGATCCCGCTCAAGTTATTTCTTCAACCACCGCTGCTTGTACTCTGCTGAGCGTGTGTCACTGCCTCATCCTTGACATTTTTCTCTAATTGTTGCTGCTACATTATATTTCAAATATTTCAAATCTATTAGTGTGACGTGCTTCCATCATTATCCAATACATTGGTTGCAAACAATATAGAATACACAAACGGGCCTTTCACAGCTGCTGAACAGTTGTGTGCATTGTTTACTGTAGTCATAGGGTTTCAATTTTTGAATTCTGATCCCGCTCAAGTTATTTCTTCAACCACCGCTGCTTGTACTCTGCTGAGCGTGTGTCACTGCCTCATCCTTGACAGTTTTCTCTAATTGTTGCTGCTACATTATATTTAAATAATTCAAATCTATTAGTGTGACGTGCTTCCATCATTATCCAATACATTGGTTGCAAACAATATAGAAGTACACAAACGGGCCTTCACAGCTACTGAACAGTTGTGTGCATTGTTTACTGTAGTCAGAGGTTCTCATTTTTGGAGTGCAGATCCCGCTCCAGTTAGTTATTCAAACACTGCTAATTGTACTCTGCTGAGCGTGTGTCACTGCCTCATCCTTGACATTTTTCTCTAATTGTTGCTGCTACATTATATTTCAAATAATTCAAATCTATTAGTGTGACGTGCTTCCATCATTATCCAATACATTGGTTGCAAACAGCCTTTTTGTTAAGGTACAGTATTATATCGACATTGTACAGGTGTCGCTATTCAGTCTGATAACTAGATATCATTCACCTTTTCTATCAGTTGTCGTTGTTTCAGCACCACTTGCAGGTATATATTTAGCTATTGTGACTATGCACTATTGAGTTTAACAAGGTAATGCATGATTTTTGTTACCGATTCTCATTTTTACATGATGGACCTTTATGATATGGGTTGTTAAATTTGTATTTAAATATGTATTTTTTCAAATGACACAAATATAAGTAATGTTGAAGAGGACTAGTCCTACATCCATTGTTTCCACAATATTACAGGTGTACATCACGTCCCTTAATCAACAATGGATTATTAAATTTACTTGTATGCTTTTATTTAAAAGCCAAGAACACTGAAGGCTAACCTTCGCACTGCAACTGTTGTCAAAGTTCAACCCACATTATGCACTTCCAACATTGCAGCATTTGAGGCATGATGTGAGTTGGATTTGTCTAAGTTATGGAGTGACAAGGTTCACCATCAGTACCCTATAGCATAAGTAGGCTTTTGTGTTAGCATTTGTGTTCCACATGTGGATATCTGCAGTAATATGTCACAATTATTTTGTTACAGATTTGTGACAAAGACTAATAATTTTATGGTTTTAAAGGTGACGTTTCACTTGTTTACAGTTTAGAAATAAGGGTGTAGCCTCTTATCTATGTGTAGCAGTAGGCACTTTAACATGTCATGTTTTTTTCAACATGTGTAGCTAGCTAGCAGTAATTTTTGCTGGACACACAGCAGGGGAACAGCAGGCTTTACTGAACCCCACAAACACATCAGCGATTTTTTTGATCTGTGCATCCAACACTTGTGAGCAGCAACTGGCAGTGTTGTAGCCCAGGGAGTAGAGTTCAGGTGGTAGAAAGATGAACATAACAGGTAGACATGGATAACGTTGCCAACCAGTTATTTAATCTGAAACCGGACAGGCAAATTCATGCGAGATCCATGCCTTGTTCATTTTCAGAAAACTAAACCGGTCTACATTAACGGAGGATAGTCGCATGCTACGGTCTGTTAGTACACCACCTGCAGCACTAAAGAAGCGCTCCGATAATACACTGGCAGCAGGGCAAGCCAGCACCTCCAATGCATACTGGCTAAGCTCTGGCCATGTATCCAGCTTAGAGACCCAAAACTTGAATGGGGAAGAGCCATCTGGGAGTACACTGAGAGGCCAAGACATGTAGTCTGTCACCATCTTACGGAAACTTTGCCTCCTGCTGAGTGGAGCCGTCTCGGATGGTGTAGACATTGGTGGCGCTGCCACAAAACTTCGCCACATTTGGAACATACTGGTCTTGCTGTTGTGAATGTGATAGAAATGAATTCTGAGCAGAAGCTCCCTCTGGTGGTTACAAACAGTACTGAACTATCCAATGAAGATTGTGAAGATTGGAGATCAGGTGTTACTGACTGGTCTTATATAAGGGAGGTTCCCTCCCATCAGGGTTGACGGTGATCAATTGTTCTGGTCTCATCTTTGATTCTTGTACACTTTGTAGCTTGCTGTTTCGTGCCTGCATCTTTTGCTAACAGATAAGACATTTTCTTCTTTTATTTTATTTATTTTTTTTTTTTGGCATATTGTCCTGCACTTCTGTGGGGGTCTGCCGGGTCCCCTTGGAGGTTTGTGCTCCTCTCAGTTTAGTTCAGCCACTGTTGTTTGTTCATTTTCCTTTTCCATTTTTTTCTGTGGCTGCTGTTTAGTTTTTGTTACACCAGAGAACTAATTAAGGTGGTAGAGGTCGTGTGATTTCAGGTGTTTTTGTAATTAGTAGAGTTGGTACTTTTCAGTGTTTTTTTGTGATTGCAGAAAGTGCCCTTCCTATCCTTTTCTATTTATGAAGTTTGGGCCCCAACATTTGCTCATACAATTTTCTGTCTGTGTCAGTATTTCTTCTTGTCTAACCGCCATTACATGTTTGGGGGCTTTCTATGTTCTTTGTGGATCTGCTCCGGGGCAGATAGCTTTCCTCTTTCTATCTTTAGGTGTAGTTAGCTTCTCAGGCTGTGACGAGGCATCTAGGACCAACGTAGGTACGCTCCACGGCTGCCTTTAGTTGTGGTGGTTAGTCAGGGTACTGCAATCCCATAGATTCCAACCTCTCTGGTGTATTGCCTTTTTTGCCTGCTCTCCTCAGCTACCAAATCATAACATCTTGCCCTGTGCAGAGGCGCTGCTTGTGCTCCCTCTTGTTGCAGAGCTGTCTCCACTGCCTCGACGCACAGAGCTGCTTTGTAAAGCAGTAGTAGCAGCAGTGCTCTCGGCTGGAATGGATAACATTATGGATTGCACCAGTGTGTCTTGGTACTCCCGCATTTTACGCTCCCGGTTCAACGGTGTGATGAGGCTTTGTAAGTTGTCCCGGTAGCGAGGGTCTAGGAGGGTGGACACCCAATAATCAGACGTGGTGAGAATGTGGCGATGCGGTGGTCGTTTCTCAGGCACTGCAGCATGAAATCAACCATGTGCTGCAGACTCCCAACTGGCCAAGAAACGCTGTCCCCTGCAAGAGGCGTCATCTCTGCCTGCTCTGCATCACCCAACCCTCGCTATACATACTGACTAGAGCGTTGTGTACCTCCCTCTGGAGCGATGTCTTCCTCCTCCATTGACTCCTCCTCATCCTCCTCACAAAGTGAGCCTGCCCAGCCCTTTGTGAGGAACCACGTTGCGCTGACTGTCCAGAAGGTGATGGAATTTGTGACTCCTCATCCTCCATCTCTTCCAAAACCTCATCCCTTAGTGCTTGCATTGTTTTTTTGAAGCAGGCAGATAAGGGGGACAGTCAGGCTGACTAGTGCATCATCTGCACTCGCCATCCGCGTTGACTCATCAAACGCACGCAAAACGTGGCAGATGTCCTTCATAGAGTCCTTCGCCAGTCCTTACACTGGCTGCCCATTCATTATAGTATCCAATTCAAAGTACTGGTTGTCACCCACAAAGCTCTCCACAGTGCAGCACCCCCCTACATCGCCTCCCTCATTTCTATCTATCAGCCTAACCGACTGCTGCGCTCTGCAAACGACCTTCGACTAACCTCTGCACTAATCCGTACCTCCCACTCCCGAATACAAGACTTCCCCCGTGCTGCGCCAATCCTCTGGAATGCTCTACCCCAAGAAATTAGGACTATCCGCAATTAGCATGGTTTCAGGCGCTCCCTCAAAAGACATTTGTTCAGAGCGGCCTATCACATTCAGTAATCAAAGTCATTCTATGTGTAAGTCTGTGTGTGTAGCCCATTCACTATCTCCATCCATCCATCACTCCCTCAAAATGGCTGGACCATCATTGTAAATACACCATTGTATATAAACACCTGTACTTTGTATCTTCCCCACCTCTTTGTAGATTGTAAGCTGTCACGAGCAGGGCGGCTTATATTGCTTTAATTATTGTATTGTTAACGTTGTTACTTATGACTTGTGTTCTGAAACTGTTAAACTGTAAAGCGCTGCGGAATATGTTGGCGCTATATAAATAAAGATTATTATTATTATTATTATTATAGAGGCCCAGTCAGTAGTGGTGAAGTGTGAACGGCGCAAATTGCGAGTTGATTGCGCCTGATGCAGCTGATACTCCATTACTGTTGGCTGCTGCTCACACAACCGCTCCAACATATGTAACGTCAAAATCCACCTGGTGGGTACGTGACATATGATGCGATGTTCAGGAAGGCGAAATCTGCGTTGCAGAGCTGCAATCAGCAATCTGGCCATGCTGGAACGTCGCAAGTGAGCGCACTCTAGGCGGACCTTGTGCAGCAGTGCATCAAGATCCGGATAGTCCCTCAAAAAACTCTGCACGACCAAGTTGAGCACATGTGACAGACATGGTATGTGAGTGAGGTTGCCAAGGCCCAGAGCTGCCACCAGATTTCGGTCATTGTCACACACTACCAAGCCTGGCTGGAGATTCGCTGCCAAAAACCACACTTCGCTCTCCTGCTTGATGGCATTCCAGAGCTCCTGCGCTGTGTGGCTTCGATTCCACATGGAAATTAATTTCAGGACGGCCTGTTGACGTTTGGACACGGCTGTGCTCATATCGCTTGCAACAGGTAAGCGTTCACAGGTCCATGTGGAGGTAGACCGTGACGGCTCCTGCAGCGATGATTCTGAGGAACTGGAGTAGGAGGAGGAGTCAAAGTGTACAGACTTGATTCCTGCAATCCTTGGAGTTGGCAGAACACGTACAGCGCCACTCGCAAGATCAGTACCCGGCTCCACAACATTGACCCAATGGGCAGTGAGGGAAAGATATCGTCCCTGGCCATGGGTGTTAGAACCCTCTTGTTAGGTTTTGTTTCAGTTTGATGGTCACATGAACTTTTTTCCCTATTTTGTCTGGCTCCGCCCTTCTGGCTTTGCTTGACTTCATTGTATTATCTACTGTTAAGCTAGCCGGGTGCTTAGGTGCCTTACTCAGTTAGTTTTGCTTGATCTTCGGATCTCAAAGTATTTTGTTTTCTGTTAAATTATCCCTGCTACAATTTCTGTTAGGAGGTGTCCACCTTTTCTCCCAGTCCCTAGATCTTGTAGGGATTCCTCCCTCGCAAATATAGGTCTTCGTTCAGACTAGCTGAGGACTTTAGCGGGTCTGGTTGCAGGATCAGGTTCCCCGTTACATCGTAGGGATTCAGCTTAGTTCTATTGTAGGGACAGAATTCCCTTCTTTCCTTAGTGCTTGTAGCAGATCATAACAATGGGTACTGGTCCACGCATCGGTCGTCAGGTGGACCATGCTACTGAGGGCGTTTACTAGCGCATGTTTAATTTTTCCCTCAACATGCTTTTGCAGACCAGGGACGGCTTGCCTGCTGAAATGAAATCGGTTTGGCACATTGTATTGTGGGACTGACAATGATATTAAGTTACGGAAACTGTCAGTCTCCACCAGCCTGAATGACAGCATTTCAAGGGACAGGAGTTTTGCAATGCCAGCATTCAGAGCCTGTGCTCGTGGATGGTTTGCCGAGTATGGCCGTATTTTATCCCATGCCTGTGCTACCGATGGCTGTTTTGTGGCCTGGAAGTGTGAGGATGACAGGGAGCTTGCTGCTGTGTGTGGAATAACACTTTGTCTCTGGACAACAGTGACCGAGGTTCTTCCATGGCGATCCTGTGAGGAAGCAGAACCAGCTGTGTGTGAGCTCGATGAAGAGGCTTCAACACAACCTGAAGATGTAGGTGCTGCAGTAGGTTGGCCTACATCTCCAGTGTGTCTTTGTAACTCAACTACGTGCTTTGTCCGCACATGTTTCCACATATTAGTGGTATTGAGGTTACTGACACTTTTACCTCTTTTTACTTTTTGATTACACAGTTTGCATTTGACATAGCAAATATCATCTGCAAGTGTGTCAAAAAAGGACCACGCAGTGCAAGTCCTGGGAGCGCACGTTTTGACTTTTGGAAGACAACTGCTCCGAACAGGTGGCAAAATGGAGCCTACAGGCAACCGAGTCTGCAGCCTAACTCTCCCTCCTGTTTGTACCGTTGGGGCAATGTCTTCCTCTATCTTCCTTCTATCACTAACCACTTCTCTAGGCCTCTCACAGCTTTCAACCTCTGAGACATACAAGGATGGTAACACCCTTGACCTGGTCTTTGTCCGCCTCTGTTCAATCTACCACCTAAATAACTCACCGCTTCCACTGTCTGACCACAACATTCTCTCCTTCACGCTCACAAATCCTCCACCACCCCAGCGCACTCCTACCTACCACACATTCAGAAATCTACAAGCCATTAACCCTCAGACACTTTCAGATTACCTACACTCATCACTGTCCCCAATCTCCTCTTGTTCCAGTCCTGATCTGGCTGTTCATCACTACAATGACACTCTTAGAAGCTCCCTTGACCAAGTAGCGCCGCTCACCCTCAGAACTTCCAAACACACAGTAAAACAGCCCTGGATCACATTGCAAACTCAACTTCTTCAGCGATGCTCTAGGAGTGCTGAACGCCTTTGGAGAAAAACCCGCACACCACAAGACTTCATCCACTTTAAATTCATGTTAAGAACTTATAATGCTGCCCTTCACCTCGCCAAACAAACCTACTTCACCACCCTGATCTCCTCACTAGCCAACAACCGCAAGAAAATGTTTGACACTTTTCACTTCCTCCTCAGGCCAAAAGCACAAGCCCCTATCACAGACATTTGTGCTGACGACCTGGCCTCCCATTTTATATAAAAAATATATACTATCCATCAGGAAATCTGCTCTCAACCACCAAGGGCTGTGACTCCCATCCCACCCTGCTGTTCCCCTGGCTAACTTTCCACATTTGATCCCATCACAGAAGAAGAAGTCTCCAGAGTCCAGACTCCTCTCTTCCTCTCGTCCGACTACATGCTCTACAGACCCCATTCCCTCACATCTCCGCCAGTCTCTCTCTCCAGTTGTCACAACTCACCTAAATAAAATCTTTAATCTCTCACTCTCCTCTGGCATTTTCCCATCTGCCTTCAAACACTCCATCATTACTCCACTACAAAATAAACCCGCTCTCGACCCTTCCTGCACAACCAAATACAGACCGGTCTCCAATCTCCCCTTCATCTCTAAACTTTTGGAGCGCCTAGTCTTCTCCCGCCTCACCCGTTACCTCTCCAATCACTCCCTCCTAGACCCTTCACAGTCCAGCTTACGCCCCCTACATTCGCCAAAAACTGCCGTCATTTAAGTGAGCAATGACCTTCTTACAGCAAAACGTAACGGTGACCACTCTTTGCTCATTCTTCTCGACCTTTCTGCAGCTTTCGACACGGTTGACCACCGTCTCCTACTGTCTAGGCTCCACTCACTAGGTATTAAGGACACTGTTCTCTCCTGGTTCTCCTCCTATCTTTCTGACCGCTCCTTCAGTGTTTTGTTCTCTGGCTCCACGTCATCTTCTCTTCTTCTCACTGTCGGTGTACCCCAGGGCTCAGTCCTTGGCCCCCTTCTCTTCTCTCTCTACACAGCCCCAATTGGACAGACCATCAGCAGATTTGGCTTTCAGTACCATCTTTATGCTGATGACACACAACTATACACGTCATCCCCCGACCTCACCCCCGCTGTACTACAGAACGCCACCGACTGTCTGTCCGCAGTCTCCAACATCATGTCCGCTCTCTATCTGAAACTCAACCTCTCAAAAACTGAACTTCTTCTGCTCCCGCCGTCTACTAAACTCCCTAAATTTGACATATCCCTTTCCGTGGGCGGCACCATAAGTAACACCCCGGCAGCAGGCTCGCTGTCTGGGTGTTATGTTTGACACCAATCTCTCCTTCACCTCCCATATACAATCTCTTGCCCGCTCTTGCCGCCTACACCTAAAGAACATCTCTAGAATCCGCCCTTTTCGCACCATGGAAACAACAAAAACCCTCACTGTAGCATTGATCCACTCACTGCCTGGACTACTGCAACGCTCTATTACTTGGCCTCCCCATTACTCGACTATCCCCTCTCCAGTCCATCCTTAATGCAGCAGCCAGGGTAATCCATCTGGCTAATCGGTACTCAGACGCGTCCGCTCTTCGCCAGTCCTTACACTGGCTGCCCATTTATTATAGTATCCAATTCAAAGTACTGGTTCTCAGCCACAAAGCTATCCACAGTGCAGCACTCCCCTACATCTCCTCCCTCATTTCTATCGGCCTAACCGACTGCTGCGCTCTGCAAACGACTTTCGACTAACCTCTGCACTAATCCGTAACTCCCACTCCCGACTCCAAGACTTCTCCCGCGCTGTGACAATCCTCTGGAATGCTCTACCCCAAGAAATTAGGACTATCCACAATTTGCATGGTTTCAGGCGCTCCCTCAAAACACATTTGTTCAGAGCGGCCTGTCACATTCACTAATCAAAGTCATTCTATGTATTCTGTGTAAGTGTGTGTGTGTGTGTGTCTAGCCCATTCACTATCTCCATCCATCCCTCACTCCCTTAAGATGGCTGGACCATCATTGTAAACCATTGTATATAAACACCTATACTTTGTATCTCCCCCACCTCATTGTAGATTGTAAGCTGTCACGAGCAGGGGCGACTTATTTGCTTTAATTATTGTATTGTTAACGTTGTTACTTATGACTTGTGTTCTGAAACTGCTAAACTGTAAAGCGCTGCGGAATATGATGGCGCTATATAAATAAATATTATTATTATTATTATTCCTCTGAGCTGCTCCCACCACCTTCCTGTTCCTCACGCCATGTTGGGTCTTGGACCTCATCATCTCCACTACCCTCTTCCAACACCTGCTGCTGTTGGGTGGTCTGGCCAGCACCATGCTCAACAGAAACTGGCACCTGAGTCTCATCATCATCAGATGCGTTCTGCGGTGTGCTGACCATCGGCACTGTCTCACTCGCCTCTTCAGATTCAGAGAGACACAGCTGTTGTGCATCACTGCATACTCCCTCTTCTTCACATTCCAGAATGCTGCTTGGCTGGGCCCCTGTTTGCAAGCCAACAGATTCTGAGAACAGAAGCTGACACTCAGCTGGCTCCTGTACAGAACTCTCTGACTGCCTGGGCAATTTGGCAGGCGGTGAAGAGACAGATGGTTGCTCAACAGTGCTGTGGTCCTGAGAGGAGGTGGAAGCAATTGAAGTCGATGCATTGGCTGCCATCCAACCAACAACGGCTTCAATTTGTTCTTCCCGCAGCAGGGGGGTACGCCAACCTCCTACAAAAGTGCGCATAAAGGAACGCTCACGGGGAAAACTGGTGGATGCTGTGTCACTGGGGCGGCAGCAGCCACAGAATCCACACGTCCTCTCCCTGCTGAAACTCCATGACCACGACCACGTGCCTTACTCCCTGCCTTCTTCATCTTGGTAGATTGATAAAGAAAGTCTGAAAAGTTATAAGGCCTAAGTGTGGTTATTCCGCAGAGACTGCAGTGAACACTGCACACAACTGTTCACTAGGTGTGAAAGGCCCCTTTGTGTACTTCTATAGTGTTTGCAACCAATGTATTGCCTGGAAGTGCTGTTAGCACAGTCAACACTTGCTCCTGTGTTACTGGGGTTCAGTAATGTCAGCTGTTCCCCTGCTGTGTGTACGGAAAAAAGTCCTGCTGCCTCCACCCTGTTCTCTTCTCATCCGTGGGCTCCAACACCGCCAGTTGTTGCTCGGAAGTACTTGGCACGGGTACTGACTCCTGCCCAGCCTGGTTACAGCACGACAGCTGTTTCCTGGCAGTGTCAACGTCAATTAGCCTCCAATAAGTTGTCCTGTCGTGTTGCATTCTGGTTAGCCGACTATATGGTGCCTGCAGTTTTGGTCATTCCTATGTGTGCTGTGGGATATGTAAATAAAGGCTGTTTCCGTTGTGACAATAAGACCAGCACCCACTGTAGGACTGTGTGATTCGGTAACTGCGGACAGCTTGCGGCCTGTCAACTTACATTTTCATGGGTGCCTTATGGTACCCGTCCGGGTTCCAGTACCGTCAACTGGTTCTCCGCAGTGCCTTTGGCCTAGGTGCCTCCATCTCGGTATCCGAGTTCCAGCAACGTCTGCTGGTCCTTGGTAGTGCTTTGGACCACAGGTACCTCCTGCTTAGTAACCGTGTCCCAGTAACGTCAGCTGGTCCTCGGTTGTGCCATTGGCTCTTTTCCTTCTGCTGCCCCTCCGGGTTCCAGCACAGTCAGCTGTTCCTCATTACTTGCATTGGCTCTTGTACCTTCTGCTACCCGTCCGGGTTCCAGTACCGTCAACTGGTTCTCCGCAGTGCCTTTGGCCTAGGTGCCTCCATCTCGGTATCCGAGTTCCAGCAACGTCTGCTGGTCCTTGGTAGTGCTTTGGAGCACAGGTACCTCCTGCTTAGTAACCGTGTCCCAGTAACGTCAGCTGGTCCTCGGTTGTGCCATTGGCTCTTTTCCTTCTGCTGCCCCTCCGGGTTCCAGCACAGTCAGCTGGTCCTCGTTACTTCCATTGTCTCTTGTACCATCTGTCTCTTGTACAAAATCTGAAGAATCACATATTTATACACCTTTTTCTGTGCTGTGTGGTGTATAAATATGTGATTCTTCAGATTTTGTATTAGTTTAGCCTGATGAAGAGACCTGAGTAGTCTCGAAAGCTTGCAATTTGTTACCATCTTTTCAGTTAGCCATTAAAAGGTATCAACCACTGAGGACTCTCAAGTCTAAATATTTTTCTATCTATTATATTCATGGCTAGAACATACACGACAAACACTTTTATTTACCTTTTGTGTAAACTTGTCAAGCAGGGCCCTCACTACTATTGATATATTTTGATTTAAAATTAATTTGTTTATACATGTTCCCTTTGAATTCAAATTGGGATATGATAAAAGCCCTCAACTTACTAAAGAGATTATGTCAGGCAAAGTTCAATTTTGTCTTGAAAAAAAACAGTCCCAGAAAAGTCCCATAAAGTATTTCCTTTTCTTATGCGTAACTGTGTAGGCATAGACCTCTAGTTCCTCCTCAAATGCCTTTACACCAGTGGCGTGCTGCTAATAGCTGCTGCCCACATGGTCACTTTGGGGCCCGTGAATTGATGTGGCTCCCGCTGTAATACACTTTCAAGTGTATTTGCATCCAGGATGCCGATACAGTTGAAGACAGTGATGGAATATGGAGCCTTGCCCTCTTTGCTTTCTTTCTCTCTGTGCGTATGAGCTGTGACATCTCACTGTAGCAACTACGATGATGTCACTACATTGCTCCCACTGTGCTGAGCTTCAGGCTACATGCTGCAGAGACTGGAGAAGCAAAACAGCAGGGAAAGGTGAGTATTTTTTCTTTCTTTTAACTTTATCAATGAATGTGGGATCATCATACTATGTATAAGGTGACTTGGGGACATCATGAAGTGTGGTGAGCTTTGAGGGCCATTAACTGTATGTAGCTTTGTGTAGATGACTACTATACTTTGTTAAGGGCTGTGTGGTGACCATAAATTCTATGTGGAGGGCTGTACAGGGGCCATTACACTGTGTGGAAGGCTGTGAGGGGGCCATTATTTTCTGTCAAGGGCTGTGTAGAGCCATTATATTGTGTAGAGGGCTGTTGAGGAGCCATTATACTGTGTGTAGAAGTTTGCATAGGTCCCAATTAGGACTTCTGCTATGGTCTTCATAATTTTTATGTACGCTGAAACAATCCTTCTATTTGGATGTAGTGCTACTTTCAGTCAGCAAGAAGTAATTCAAAGCAATAGAAAATTGGGGAAATATACAGGAAATCATTATACTGTGAGGGCTTTGGGGGTCATTATACTGCATGGAGGAATGCGCAGGGGCTATTACACTCTGAGGAGACCTGTGTGGGGGCAATTATAGTGTGTTGGGCAATTGTAATCTTTGAGTTACTGTGTGGGTGCGATTATACTGTGTTGAAGTATGTGTGGGGCCAATATACTGCGTTTAGAGCTATGTGGGGGCCTATATACTGTGTGAGGACTGTGTTTAGGGCTGTGTATGGGGCATTATACTGTGTCTACGGCTGTGTGTGGGAAATTATATTGTGTGGGGAGGATTGTACTGTTTGGAGGACATGATATTGTGCGGAGAGCTGTAGTGTGGGCCATTATACTGTGTGTGGGCCATTATACTGTGTAGATGGCTGTGTGAGAGCTACCGTATGATATTGTGTAAAGGGTTGTGTGGGAGCCACTATACTGTGTGAAGTGCTCTGTGGAAACCATTATATTATGTGGAGGGCTGTTTGGGGACCCAATTAGGACCTCTTCTATGTTGTCCCATGATTTATACACTGTTGCTCTACACCATTCTTCTATTTGAATGTAATCCAACCTGCAGCCAACTAGAAGTGATTCTGAGCAGCAGAAAGTTGGGGAGAATAGTAAAGAATGAAATAACCCTCTTGCCATTAAGTATAAACATTCAATTTACCATATGTTTATTTGGTATCAATGCATACATATAAAAGAAGAAAAAAAACATTATTGCACTGCTGATAAACATCTTTAGCTGGAAGCAATCCTGTTGGTTTACAATTGCAGTGAATATTTATTGTTCTCTTAGTTGATATACAAATTGACAGGTATGTGCTCTGCTTAGGATAAAGTTTTTGTCTTGTCACCTTCCAAATAGATGCCTACATAATACATTAATACACAATTTCCTTCTCATTTCCTTAAGCTCTTTCCAAGAGTTTTTCAATCACATTTGAGTCATTACAAGAGTGACTGAAATCTAAATAAATAAATAAGCAAAAAAATAATCAAGAATGGTTGCTGGTTTATAAGACTACGGGGAGATTAACCATATTCAATTGCTCTAATTGTATGCTGCAAATAAACAAGTTGGCAGGTCTCCAGCCTTTGCAGTTCTCTTTATGAGCTGAGCATGACTTAAGACCTTACAAAGATTTTCCTTTTAATTAAAAAAGTAAAAATGGCTACTTATAGACATAAAATAGCAAATAAATGTGATGCATAATATTCAGGCTTGATTACAGTATATTACTAAACCTTGTTTAGCATGAGTAGAGCCTCACACACATGACAATGTGTGGGATTATTATTTTGCAGATACATAACATAGTGGTGATTGTGTTTGGTATCACAGTTTATTTGATTTTGCATTGGATATGGATCTGTGTACAATAGTATGGAGATGATAAAATACAGTATATTGTTGTTTGATTAAATATTACATTTATCTATCAGATAAGACATGATATAAAAATGATGACTTTTAAATATTGGTCTAAAGTGACAGGTTCATGACCTGATCAAAATAAAGTTCCTACTAATATGGGTAAATACACTATTACCAAAGGTAGACCTACTTCTGTCATGAAGCAAGATTAGCATCTCAGCTCAGGTGGCAGACTGAGGTAACTCACGGTGTGGCATTCTGCTGGCCCATGGTAGCAGTGCTGCTCTGGTCATGGGCCGCATCAATGTGCAAAACTTTTAACAGATTTGGTGTTGTCTGGACACTGATACATTTAACAGACTCTGGTAGGCCACAGGCTCCTTTTGGCCTGTAGACTGTTGTAGGCCGACGCCATGCAGAGAATGTCGGGCAGTGCAATGGCATCACTGTAATGCACCTCCTGAATCCGCCCGCTGCTAGACATGCCAGATGAGATGGAGGCTGTGATGGAAGGGGAACCAAGATCACATGACAATACTTTTTATCATGCAGACTGGGATTCAGGGGCAGTGGGGTCTGTGGTGTCTTTATGTTGCATATGGGGGCGGTTGGGGCAATATGCTTTGTAGAGGGAACTACGGGGGCATATACTGTGTATGGGCTAAAGGTCATCATCCTGTGCAGAGGAGGACATTGTTACCATCATACTGTGCATAAGAGGGCTTCATACTGCATATTGGGGGACTTTGGTCACCTTTATACTGTGTGTGGGGGCCTGTGTGGTCATCACTCTGTATGAATAATGTGTATGAATAGAGGTATAGCATAAATAGGGTGCTGCATATAGAGGCATATTTTAAACACAGAACAGTGTAAAGAAACAGTAGTATAGAGAGGGGGCACAGTATAGAAATGGCACAATATAGAGTGGGAGATGCACTGAAAATGGGGATAGACTTCAGGGGCACTAAAAGGCAGTGTGAAGATAAAGTTAATATGAGGTAAAATAGTGGGGAGTGGACAAAATGAAATAGGGAATGTGTTGTAGCTATAGTTATTAAGGGGAGTGAAGTGGAGGTTACAGGTTATAAGGGGTGGTGGCGTCTTATCATGGTTCATAAGTGCAGATGTTGTGGGAGTTAAAGATCTTAATATATGATGGTGTGTTATAATTCATAAGGGTGGATGGTTTGTAGGGTATAATACATAAGGCCAAATGTTAACCAGAAAAGTATCCAAAAACATATCCTAAATGTAAAGTGGCTTTAGAGTATGAAAATCAGTATCCGCATCATAATTATTATTATTATTATTCATTTTTATAGCGCCATTTATTCCATGTCGTTTTACATGTGAGAGGGGGCGAGTATAGACAAGTACAATAAATATGAGCAATACAGGACACACATAAGTACAGAAGGAGAGAGGAACCTGCCTGCAAAGGCTCACAATCTATAGGGGATGGGTGAGGATACACTAGGAGAGGGTAGAACTGGTTGTGCGGCAGTTCAGTAGACTGAGGATCACTGCTGGTTGTAGGCTTGTCGGAAGAGGTAGGTCTTCAGGTTCTTTTTGAAGGTTTCCATGATAGGCGCGAGTCTGATGTGTTGGGGTAGAGAGTTCCAGAGTATGGGGGAGGCACGGGAGAAGTCTTGTATGCGGTTGTGGGAAGAAGAGATAAGGGGAGAGTAGAGAAGGAGATCTTGAGAGGATCGAAAGTTGCGTGAGGGTAAGTAACGGGACACCATGTCACAGATGTATGGAGGAGACAGGTTGTGGATGGCTTTGTATGTCATAGTTAGGGTTTTGAAATGGTGCCTCTGGAAGATAGGAAGCCAATGAAGGGCTTGGCATAGGGGAGAGGCTGGGGAATAACGGGGAGACAGGTGGATTAGTCGGGTAGCAGAATGTAGGATGGATTGGAGTGGTGCCAGGGTGCTGGAGGGGAGGCCAGGGAGTAAGAGGTTGCAGTAGTCAAGGCGGGAGATGATAAGGGCATGCACTAGTGTTTTTGTGGTATCGTGGTCAAGGAATGCATGGATCCGGGAAATATTTTTGAGTTTGAGACGGCAGGAGGAGGCTAGGGTTTGGATATGTGGCTTGAAAGAAAGGGCAGAGTCGAGGATCACCCCGAGGCACCGAGCATGTGGGACTGGGGAAAGTGAGCAGCCGTTGACATTGAGAGATAGGTCTGGTGGAGGCGTAGAGTGAGATGAGGGGGAGATGATGAATTCTGTTTTGTCCATGTTCAGTTTTAGAAAGCGAGCAGAAAAGAAAGCTGAAATAGCGGACAGACAGTGTGGGATTTTTGTCAGTAAGGAGGTGAGGTCAGGTCCAGATGGGTAGATCTGCGTTTCATCGGCATAGAGATGATACTGCAAACCGTGGGATTCTATGAGCTGTCCCAGGCCGAAGGTGTAGATGGAGAAGAGTAGGGGTCCTAGAACTGAGCCTTGAGGAACACCGACAGAGAGGGGGCGAGGTGAGGAGGTGGTGTGGGAGAGGGAGACACTGAATGTTCCATCTGTTAGATATGATGAGATCCAGGATAGGGCCAAGCCTGTGATGCCCAGAGATGAGAGAATCTGGAGCAGGATGGAGTGGTCCACAGTGTCGAAGGCAGAAGACAGGTCCAGGAGAAGGAGGACAGAGTAGTCTCGCTTGCTCTTGGAGGTTAGTAGGTCGTTGGTGACTTTAGTTAGGGCAGTTTCAGTTGAGTGATGCAGTCGGAAGCCTGATTGCAAGCGGTCAAGGAGGGAGCAGGAGGAGAGGTGGGAGGACAGTTCGAGATATACAGGACAGACCAAAAGTTTGGACACACCTTCTCATTCAAAGATTTTTCTGTATTTTCATGACTATGAAAATTGTAGAATCACACTGAAGGCATTAAAACTATGAATTAACACATGTGGAATTATACATTACACTTTACAAAAAAGTGTGAAACAACTGAAAATATGTCTTATATTCTAGGTTCTTCAAAATAGCCACCTTTTGCTTTGATTACTGCTTTGCATGCAGAAAAGGTGAACGGCTGGACTCTACATGCCTAGTTTCCACCGTGAAGCATGGAGGAGGTGGTGTGATGGTGTGGGGGTGCTTTGCTGGTGACACTGTTGGGGACTTATTCAAAATTGAAGCGGTGAGCGGTCCAGCTTACCCCAAACCTTCTCGATTGGGTTCAGGTCTGGTGACTGTGGAGGCCAGGTCATCTGGCGTAGCACTCCAACACTCTACTTCTTGGTCAAATAGCCCTTACACAGTCTGGAGGTGTGTTTGGGGTCAATGACCTGTTGAAAAATAAATGATGGTCCAACTAAACGCAAACGCGATGGAATAGCATGCTGCTGCAAGATGCTGTAGTAGTCATTCTGGTTCACTATACCTTAAATTTTGAATAAATCCCCAACAGTGTCACAAGCAAAGCACCCCCACACCATCACACCACCTCCTCAATGCTTCACGGTGGGAACCAGGCATGTAGAATCCATCCGTTCACCTTTTCTGCGTGCAAAGCAGTAATCAAAGCAAAAGGTGGCTACTTTGAAGAACCTAGAATATAAGACATATTTTCAGTTGTTTCACACTTTTTGTTAAGTGTTTTGTATAATTCCACATGTGTTAATTCATAGTTTTGATTCCTTCAGTGTGATTCTACAATTTTCACAGCCATGAAAATACAGAAAAATCTTTGAATGAGAAGGTGTGTCCAAACTTTTGGTCTGTACTGTATATGCTGTTCTAGAAGTTTTGAGGCATAAAGGAGAAGAGATATCGGGCGATAGCTAGACGCAGAGGATGGGTCAAGGGAGGACTTTTTGAGAATGGGTGTGATTGAGGCATGTTTGAAGGATGAGGGGAACACACCATTTGTAAGTGAGAAGTTGAAGAGGTGTGTTAGAGTAGGGATGAAGACTGTGGCGAGGTTAGGGATGAGGTGGGACGGGAGCGGGTCAAGTGTGCAAGTGGTGAGGTGTGATCATGAAAGGAGGGTGGAAAGCTGATCTTCTGTCATGGTGGAGAAGTTGGTTTAGGAGGAACAGGGCTGAGCAGCTAAGAGGGGCATTGGGGGCTGTGGGCCAAAGCTTTCCCTGATCGTATCAATCTTCTGCTTGAAAAAGGAGGCAAAATCTTCAGCAGTAATGATATGAGAGGGGGTAGGTGGTGGAGGAAGGAGTAGAGAATTGAAAGTGTTGAAGAGCTGTTTAGGGTTGTGAGACAGGGAGGATATGAGAGATGAGAAGTAAGTTTGCTTTGTGGCAGTGAGTGTGGACTTGAAGCTGGTGAGGGACTGCTTGTATGCGGTTAGAGTGCTCAGCAGAGCGGGATTTCTTCCATCTCCGCTCAGCAACCCTGGAAGCCTGTCTCAGTTCTTTGGTGAGGCTGGTCAGCCAGAGCTGTCTGTTGATTGTGCGAGTTTTGCTATGTGCGAGGGGGGCGGCCCGAATCAAGTGCTGCTGTTATTGTAGTGTTATAGATGGTGGCAGCAGCATCTGTGTCATGAAGTGAGGCTATGTCTGTAAGAGGGAGGAGGGACTCAGAGAGCGATTGTAAGTTGAGGTGTTTGAGATTTCTGCGAGGATGAGCGAGTTTGTGGAGCGGGAGTTGCGTACTAGGAGAGGAGAGGGAAGAAAATGTCAGTAGGTTGTGGTCAGACAGGGGCAGGGGTGAGTTAGTGAGATTAGTAAGGGAGCAGATGCGGGAGAAGATAAGGTCCAGTGTGTGACCATCTTTGTGAGTGGCCGCAAAGGAGGCAGTGAGCGATAAAAGTTTGGAGGCAGCGGAGGTGGAAGTGTCAATGGGGATGTTAAAGTCACCCATGATGATAGTGGGGATGTCAGCAGAGAGAAATGAAGCAGCCAGGTGGCGAAGTGATCGAGAAAGGTGGAGATGGCTAGTTCTGGGGGGCGGGAGATGACAGCTAGCTGGAGGTTGGAAGGGGAGTAGATGCGGACAGAGTGCACCTCAAACGAAGGAAGAGTAGCGGAGGGTGGGAGAGGAAGTGGGGTAAAGGAGCAGGAATCGGAGAGGAGCAAGCCAACTCCTCCACCACGTTTGTTGCTGGGGCAGGGGGTGTGAGAGAGATGGAATCCGCCATAAGAGAGTGCAGCTGGAGAGGTTGAGTCAGAGGGGGTGAGCCAGGTTTCAGTGATAGCAAGGAAGGAGAGTTTGTTGGTACTGAAGAGGTCGTGGATAAATGACAGTGTTTTGCAGACTGAGCGTGCGCTCCATAGAGCTCCAGGTAGGGGGACCGGAGGAGTAGGGGGCAGGGTGAATGGGTATGAGGTTATCATGGTTGCAGAAACGTGTAGAGGATCGTGGCAGGGTGTTAGAAATGAGTGTGTTGAGGGGGCCAGGATTTGCGGACACGTCGCCAGCAATAAGGAGTAACAGACAGAGTGTTAGAAGGTGGGAGCAGGATAAGCCATGGTGTGGCCGTGTGGTCTGGACAGAGAGGCTTGTATGTGGAGGAACAGTTCTGAGGAAAGGGGAGGTGGCTGGGGAGGATGGATGGAGAAATGACTAGTTCCTTACTAGGTGGGGGGATTAATGGAGAGCGGGCAAAATAGACAAGTATGGGGGTGAAAGTGAGAAGTCAAACCTTTGTTGTGGGGTTGTAGTCCGTTACCTTACAGTCAAATTCCAGTCCAATTCTAGTCTAATTCAGAGTGTTGTAATTAGAAATCTGTAATTTGAAAAGTTGGAAAGTGGGCTGTGACTGCCCAGGCCAGATGCTCAGAGTTAAGCAAAGGTTATAAAAGGGGGGAGGGGTAATCAAAGTAAAAAGTAACTGGGTGCTTTATAAGCATATATCACCAAAAGAAGGATAACAAGTGGAGTTGAGCGAAACAGGTCGTTCATTTTCAAAAGTAGCCGATTTTCGCCAAAGTCGGGTTTCATGAAACGAAACCCGACCGTGAAGTGAGTTTGGTCACGTGTTTGGCGACGATTTTGTGGAGTCGGTTTTCCCCTACACTCTAAGCGCCTTTTCTCGGCCAATGAGCAAGGACGCAGACTGTGGGCAACGGGATGACATAGCCAGCGGCCAGCACCATCTTAGAGAAGGGCATTGCAGTGATTGGCTGGCTTTCAGTGGCGTCACAGTGCATATAAAATCCCTCAGCGCCAACCGCCATTTTACATCTGCCGAACTCAGTGTAGGGGAAGGTTGCTGGTGGTGCGTCTGAGCAGGGAGAGCGTTAGGCAGGGCCTAAAAAAAATTACTTTCTGCTGATAGCGATTAGCTGTACAGTGACTGTGCAGTGAGAGGGGAGGATTTTGCTGTGTGCAGCAACGCTGGTTCTTAGGCTGCCTGCCTGCCAGTGACGCTGTAGAAATTGCTTGTGTAGAGCATCAGATTTGATTAGTAGGCTGCCTGCCTGTGATTAGAGGGCAATTAATTTGGTGGAGTAGCAGAGCTGCCTGCCAGTGACAGTGTACAAATTGCTAGTGTGGAGCATCACATCTGATTAGTAGGCTGCCTGACTGTGATAAGGGGGCAATTTATTCCCCATTGACTTGCATTGGGGTCGGATTTTCGACTCCGACCCGACCATTTCGTTAGTCGGCTGACTTCATTCGACTCGACTTTTGAGAAAGTCAGGTTTCGACCCGAAAAATGGGAAAGTCACTCATCTCTAATAACAAGTATCCAAAAACACAGCTCAAAAAGAAAAATAAGATGTAGATAAAATAAGCAAATTTTATTCACAAAACACACATTAAAAAAAACCTGAATCAAAAATAACCATGATACATGTAGGAGGAATCAAAAAATAAAGGGAGTAATCAAGTCGACAAGGATAGTGAAGCGGAACAGTATAAGGCTGCAGGTAGTAATAATAGAAGTGCAGATAAGTTCATATGACAGGGAGTATAAGCTACGATGTGCAGGTGTACATAGTAACAAAACATTTTAGACCGATCACTTGGATAAAGATACAGAGTAGAGCTTACCCATAGTGCTGTAAACCGCCCTTCCGCGACACTACAGACGCCCCAACGCGTGCTTCGTGGATGTGCTTGAGTTGTCCCTCCAACAAAGTGCATTTTAATTACCGTATATACTCGAGTATAAGCCGACCCGAGTATAAACCTATACCCATAATTATGCCACAAAAACTGGGAAAACTTATTGACTCGAGTATAAGCCGAGGGTGGTGCTGCACAAGGGTTAATGGTCGTCCAAAAAGATGCTCCACAGATAAATACCCCCTATAAAATGCTGCACAAGGGTTAATGGTGGCCCAAGAAGATGCTCCATAGATAAATACCCCCCATAAAATGCTGCACAAGGGTTAATGGTGGCCCAAGAAGATGCTCCATAGATAAATACCCCCCATAAAATGCTGCACAAGGGTTAATGGTGGCCCAAGAAGATGCTCCATAGATAAATACCCCCATAAAATGCTGCACAAGGGTTAATGGTGGCCAAAGAAGATGCTCCATAGATAAATTTCCCCATAAAATGCTGCACAAGGGTTAATGGTGGCCCAAGAAGATGCTTCATGGATAAATCCCCCAATAAAATGCTGCACAAGGGTTAATGGTGGCCCAAGAAGATGCTCCATAGATAAATAAAGCCCATATATTGCTGCTGCCGCTGCAATTACACAAAAAAAATGACATACTCACCTCTCATCGCTGGGGGCCAGTGATGGTCTCGCTGCTTGCTCAGGCCCCCGGCACTGGCAATATTCACCTGTCCCCGTACCATCGCTGTGCGCCGCTCTGTCTTCCGGGTCCTCTGCAGTAATGTTCAGCAGAGTGTGCACACTGACTACATCATTGCGCCCTCTGACCTGAATGTCACAGTCAGAGGATGCGGAGGACAGAGCGGAGTGCGGCGGTGGGACAGGGATAGGTGAATATTGCAATGCTCCCCGTCCTCCCCCCATCATACTCACCCCCTCCTGGCGCACAGTCTCTGCAGCCCCTCCTTCTTCCTAGTCTCGACCCCCAGCTCTTCCAGGTTTCAGCGGTCACGTGGTACAGCTCATTAAAGTGATGAATATGCACGTATTCATGACTTTAATGAGCGGTACCACGTGACCGCTGACCGCAGGAAGAGCTGGGGCGTCGAGACCATGGAAGAAACAAGGGCTGCAGAGACTGTGCGCCAGGAGCGGGTGAGTATGATCTCTGGCACCCGCGCTCCACCTCCCCCACCGACCCCCAGTATATGACTCATGGGCGTACCCAGGATCAAAACTAGGGGGGGGCAAGCCAATGTCACATCTTATACAGGTTACATCATATACACTGTACATTATACTGCATATTAGGTATGGAGCATTAGAACTGTTGTATATTGTATAATACAGCAGTGTATGCGACACTACGCTGTAAATACCATATATTATACATGGCAGTCGCGCTCATGTCAGGAGCGGTACCAGCAAGTCCGAGGATTGCAGTGCGATCCTCGCATGAGTTATACGGCCGTCTGTCTATGCCCTTGTTATAATAATACTGAAATATTAATCTATTATTAAAGTATTAAGGAGCTCACAAGTAAAAAAAAGCCCCCTACCTCCCCTGTCCCCAACCCACACCCCAACAGCCCATCGTCTCACATGCACCCCTTAGTGTTCTGTCCCACTGACCCCACAATACCCCATCCTCTCACATGCACCCCTCAGTGCTCTGTTGCCCCTCCCCACAATACCCCCATCCTCTTACATTCAACCCAGTGACCTGTCCACCCTCCCTCACAATACCCCATCCTCTCACATCAACCCCTGTGCGCCAGCCCCACAATACCCCCATCCTCTCACATTAACCTCCCCAGTGCCCTAGCCCCCACAATACCCATACTCTTACATTCACCCCAGTGCCCTGTACCCCTCCCCCACAATACCCCACAATACCCCCATCCTCTCACATTCACTCTGTGCCCTGTTGCCCCTCCCCCACTTCAGCCCCCACAATACCCCATCCTCTCACATTAACCCCCCCATGCCCTAGCCCCCACAATACCCCATCCTCTCACATTAACCCCCCCAGTGCCCTAGCCCCCACAATACCCCCATCCTCTTACATTCACCCCAGTGCCCTGTACCCCTCCCCCACTGTACCCCATCCTCTCACATTCCCCCACAGTGACCATGACATGCCCAATCTGAATGAATTTAATAAATTCCATCCCCTCTTACCATGAAGTTTGCAGGCAGTGGCTGAGGCCGGACCAGGAAGTGTCCAGTGTATGCACACAGAGGGCACTAGGACCCAGTGTGGCTGAGACAACCAGAGCCTGCAGGGCAGAAATTGAAACTACAGCTGCTGCAGCCAGGAAGGAAGAAGCTGCTCTGGTGAGACAGCAGCTCCGTGCACTGCGCACACAGACAGGCACTGCAACCTGTGGCAGAAGGAGCCGGCATTGTGCTGCTTTCTCCGCTCTCTTTCATTGTGTGCCCCTGCTTCTAGGGAGGGGCAGCTGCCCCCCCTGCCCCACGGTGGGTACGCCCATGATATGACTCGAGTATAAGCCAAGAAGGGCACTTTCAGCCTTAAAAAATGGGCTGAAAATCTCAGCTTATACTCGAGTATATACGGTAATAGATTTTGGAATAATAATAATAAGTTCCAAAATTGAATTAAAAAAAAGTTCCTGTGCTGAGATCATCTTATAAATGTGCCCTTGCTATAAACTGTGTAATGGCTGTGTCCGAACTCGTAGAGTTACCACACTACATGACCACAGCTCCTAGACAGGGGACATAGCAGAAATAACTAATGATAAGTGAGTAAAACCGATGACATAGCATGGGCTCGGAGCTGCTTCTTTCTGAGGTAACACATTTTCCTGCTTGTTTTATCACAGGAGTGAGTCTTTCTGCCACATCACCAGTCCTGGGAGTTGATAATAAATCAAGTCACTGACATATAAGTTTAGCGGCTTTCAGTCCCTAGTGAGATACACTCCTATGATTTTATTCATTTATGCAGAAACAAAAACAAAATACAGAATATACAACAGACATAGAATGGTAGAGTTGGAAGGGACCTCCTGGGTCTCTTGCCAATGTACTGTAATAATTTTTCTGTATTGCTTGAGGTATAATTGTGCTCATTGTTAGTGGTCAAACATGTTCAGTAGCCCACAGATACTTTAAAGTGACAACTAGTGACAGCGTTTTAAGAAAACATAACCTGTAGCCAAATCACAAAAATATTGTGCATAAACCTTTTTAACACCTTACCCCCAAGTTGTTTTGCATGTTAATGATTAGTGATGAGCGAATGTGCTCGCCCCTACTCGTTAATCGCCCGAGTATCACAGTACTCTGTGTACAAGGTGAGCACTGAGCATTTCCGGGATTACTCGGTGGGAACTCGGGTCTCCACCTAGTTTTTAGAGACCCAATCATGATTCAGAGATTGTCTGGCAGGCAATAAAATGCCGCAACCATCTTTGTTGTGGTCGTGCAATGATTGGCTGGCCGCATAGCATCATCAGGGGTATAAGAGACCAGACGCCGCCCTGCACGGCGCATTCAGCTCCGGATTTAGATAGTGTAGGGAGAGCTGCTGCCGAGATAGGATTTGGGATTTCTTAGTCAGTGTGGGGTCTACCATCCTAAAGTACTCAAATCCAGCTAAAGCAACAGTCCTTCTAAGGCTGGCGTCACACTCACCGCACAAAAATATGGACCGTATTGTACGAGCGTAATACGCCAAAATGTTGCCGGCACAACAATCCGTATTTCATCCGTTGTCAGGGTGCGGCTGCTTATTTTGCGCATGTAAGCATCCGTATGCAATCCGTATGGCATCGTACTGCGTATTTTTCTCACCGCCTTGCAAAATGGACATTTTACGGTTTTTAGGCCTGAAACTCATTGAAATCATCTTGCGTATTTCTCGCAAGTCACACGTCTGGTCCGTGTGTAATCCGTTGTTTTTTCGCACCCACAGACTTTCATTGGTGTACAATGGGCGTAATACGCGTACAATCGCAGCATGCTGCGGGTGTCTCGCACCGAAAGATACGGCCGAGAAAAATATGCGTGATCAGAGCTGCCCCATAGAGAAATATTGGTCCGTGTGTAATGCGTAATTTTCACGCCTCTCACTTGTCCGTATTCCTCCTTAGTGTGACGCCGGCCTAAGGACTAATTCCAGAGCATATAGGTTCCAGTGTTAGGTAGGCAGGTGATTGTATGTCGCTCTGATACATAACAGTGCAAGGCCTGCAGGCCCTGTATGCGTGTATATATATATCATTGCATACATCAAGAGGGTCCATTCCCTTCCTGTCTGCTGGTGCTGCTGCTACCTATAGGATATATTGACCGTATATATCTATCCCCAGGTCTAATTGGCTTGAAAAAAATTTTTAGGCCAGTTCTTTGATTTGACTTGTGTTTATTTGTGAAAAAAAATGGAAATTTGAAAAAAATTTGGAAAATTTAACAATTTGTATACTTTGAATTTTTATGCCCTTAAGTCAGAGAGATATGTCACACAAAATAGTTAACAAATAACATTTGCCACACGTATATTTTAAACCAAAAATTTTCTTGTTAGGAAGTTATAAGGGTTAAAAGTTGACCAGTGATTTCTAATTTTTCCAACAACATTTAAAGTAATAACATTACATTTGAAGTGACCTTGAGGGATCGATATGACAGAAAATACCCAAAAATGACATCATTCTAAAAACTGCACCTCTCAAGGTGCTCAAAACCACATTCAAAAATGTGTATTAACCATTCAGTTGCTTTGCAGAGTTTTTGGAATGTGGAAAAAAATGAACATTTAACATTTTTTAACATAAATTTTACTTTAAACACAATTTTTGTTATTTTCACAAAAGTAGAAGAAAAACGGATCACAAAATTTGTTGGGCAATTTCTCCTGACCGTGGCGATACCCCACATATGGAGGAAAACTTCTGCTTCGGCGCACAGCATAACTCGAAAGGGAAGTAGCGCCATTTGACTTTGAATGCACAATTCAGATTTATGTCTCTTTATGCCAATAAACATTGTGCTTATTTTGGATATTTATGAGTGTACACATCATTATGTAGCTCTTTCCTTCTTTTTTATTATTTATTATTTATTCTTCACATTTATATAATTTTTTATGCTTGGCTGCTGCCACACACTAAAAGATGTGGTGCAGCAAAGGGTGTAGTGCTGGATGGAAGATATATTTCTCCCAGCAGGATAAAATTTGGCCGGGATTTTCCCTAAGGTTGAGGACCTGCAATGATGTCACAATCACGTGATCAGCCCATGTGATGTGTACCTGTATGTAATGGAGATTGTTGTTTGGCACAGGGTCTGTGTGCAAGGTGTGAGGAACTAGGCTGGAGTTAGCCTGAACTTGTTCTGTTGGACTACACGTGCTGCAAAGGTTTTGCAATAAGACTCATAGCAACTCTGGGAATGGCACCTGGCAGTCGCCGCTGACCAGGCAGCCGCTTAGTTATGCAAGGGTGAGTCTGAAGACCAGTGGTTCTCCAAGTTGGAGTATGTTTGTGCTTTTTTCTTTACTTTTGGCTACCTACTGTTTAAAGTGTCATTAAACCTCTGAAGTTTGGACTCAAAGCCTCTGTGTTGCCTCATTTCTGCGGCCTTGCCACTGCCTACTAGAGCAAATCCCTTCAAAGACTAGTGATAGCGAGTATAGGAAACAAAAGAAAAAAAAAGGGGAAATTTGCCTCATCGTGTAATATGTGCTTGGTAGCCTTGAGTGCTGCAGTAGAGATCCAGAGTCCATCTGATCATCGTATAGTAGTATAAGAAAAATTAGGATCACTTTGCTGACTGTATAAAAAATATCTTCTTTATTTCACACCATTAAAATGACAATGGAATCCATGTGAATAAAAACAGAGATCACATTCTGACGCATTTCTGGCTATCAGCCCTTAGTCATAGAATGTACCAAAGTAAGCTTAGACAGACTATTATATAGAAGTGTGTTTCATTATGACATCATAGGTAATTAGTGAAAACAGCAAACAACTTGCACAGAAACACAAAGACTTTGTTAGGAAGTAGACACAATGTATGGGAAAGGTTAACTATACAATGAATTCTTTATATATGCGCAATTTAAGTACTCAAGATCTACAGAATATCATAATCATTTAATCGTTTTAAGTTTTCTTATACTACTATCTGATGAGCGAGTATACTTGTTGCTAGGGTTTTCCTGAGCATGCTAGGGTGTCCTCCGAGTATTTGGGCATGCTCGGAAATTTAGTTTTTGTCGCTGCATGATTTGTCTGAATACATGTGGGATTTCCTAACAAACAGGCAGTCCCCACATGTATTCAGGCTGTCTAACAGCCGCAAATCATGCAGCTGCTGCGACAAAAACTAAATCTCCGAGCACGCCCAAATACTCGGAGGACATCAGAGCAACAAGTATACTCGCTCATCACTATAAAAAATTTTTTTTTTTGCAAATTGCATTGCCATATTTTGGGAGCTATAATTTTTCCATATTTAGGCCGACAGAGTCATGCAAGGGCTTGTTGTTTTGCGGGACGAGTTGACATTTTTATTGGTACCATTTTCGGACACATGACATTTTTTGATCACTTTCTATTCTTATTTTTGGGAGGCAGAAAGAACAAAAACCAGCAATTCAGTAATTGTTTTTTTAGCTTCTTTTTTATGTGATTCCGCATGTGGTAAAATTGATAAGGCAGCTTTATTCATGGGGTCAGTACGATTACAGCGATATCACATTTATTTTTTTCAGTTTTGGCATTTTTACAAAATAAAAACTTTTACAGAAAAAATATTTATTTTTGCATCACTTTATTCTGAGAGCTACAACTTTTTTATTTTTCCGCTGATTGAGCTGTTTGACTACTTGTTTTTTGCAGAACAAGATAATTTTTTCATGGGTACCATATTATTTATATTTGTCTTTTTGATTACGTCTTATTCCACTTTTTGTTCGGCGTTATGATGATAAAGCATTTTTTTCTTGTTTTTTTTTACACTGTTCACTAAAGAAGTTAACTAGTGGGACAATTCTGTAGGTTGTGTTGTTTCGATCTCGGCAATACTAAGAAACTAATTATGTGTACTTTTATTCTTTATATATTGTGACTGGGTCACTGGTGTCATACATGAAGAGAGATATGTGTCACAAAGGTTGCTTTCCTGCGTGATGTGAAAGCCATAAGTGTTTTCTCCAGCATGATATGCGCTGAGAGCAATCCAGTCGCTATATGGGCATGGCTTTTATGGTGGGTAGGTCAGAGAATGGTGGGACGCCTACCCACCATATCTCCACCTCCAGGGTGTGACTGGAGGGAGTTAAATGTCCAGCTAGTTTTTTTTTCTCTGTGTTATGTGGAGGAAAGGAAGCCCCCTGACTGCTAGCTCCTGCGAGAGCTGTCATAGGTGTTGTCCCAGAGGAACTGGTCAGGAATGTAGATGAACTTTTTATTTTCATTTGATCTGGACAGGCTGTTTTTCTGTTACCAGTTTGGGTTTTGGTTTATGATACAAAAAAAAATCAGAAACTTTAACCACACATGTGCCTGGATCTGCCTCGAGGAGCAGCTAAGTGAGCCGACCTTCCACAATATATTTAAAAAATATATATTTATTTATGGTGCAATATATAGATATACATATACTTATTATAATTATAATTACTTTTTTGTTTTATATTTTTAATATTTTTTGAACTTTTTATCTTTTTTACTCAGTCCCACTATGGGACTTTCAGTTTTTGCAGGCTGATAGCTTGTATAGCATATGGATGCAAGAGCATCACTATGCTATGCAAGCTGTCAGCGCTGCACTGACAGGCAAACTTACTTCGTTATGCTCTGAGCATGATCAAGCTCTGGTGATCTGGATGTTATTCTGACAACATCTGGTCACCATGGTAACGATCGGGAACTCGCAATAATGTCGCCCCGGCCCTACAGGGTTAAAGTGCCAGGAACAGTGAGGGACCGCTCTTGGCACTGACTTTCTTGTGTCTGCTGTCAGAATCAGCTGACGCCCGGAGGGGATCTCGTGTGCACAGCGTCTGTGAGTGCATAATCGCCTGGACGTATCCATACGTTCCAGGTCAATAAGTACCAGGTTACCAGGATGTATGGATAAGTCTAAGGTTGGAAAGGGGTTAACCCCTTCCCGATATGGCAATTTTCTGATTTTGCACTTTTGTTTCTTTCTCTTGTTCTTCCAAGTTCCTTAACTTAAAGAGTCTTAACTCCTCTCCACTAGTGGCTGTTAGGTACTAATTGAGTAATACAGCTACCATTTGCTGACAGAGATGCAAGTTCAGTTCCTGAGCCCACATCAAAGTCAGGGAGCTGACATATGACGAAACATTACATCATATGTCGGTAAGAGGTTAAGACAGTTTCCTTTCTATCATGTCATGACTATTTTAAGTTTCCTTCATCTGCAAATTGCAATCTCCAGAATGAATTCTTGATATTCTTGGTCAGAATAATTATTCAGTTCCAAACTTCAGACTTGTGAGTAAAAAGTAATTTAGCTTCAAATAGATGTTGCTGGTGCCATTTTCTGAGATACATATGATGTTTTCATAAACAGAGAACAAAATTTTACAAAAGAAACAGCAAATGCATTTCCTTGTAATATGCATAACATCTGTTCATAGAGATATGTATTGCAATACTCTGTGATGAACTTTTATCAATTCACTTCTAGTTTTAAAACAGAAGAGCAAATTAAATTACTGAAAAATAATTTTAAATGGTTCTTAGATTTCTTAATTTGCCATAAAAATATCAACTATTAATATCTCATTAGCGATAACAATTAACATAATTACCAAGTTTATCATTCAAATCTAAGACATTTTTGCCTTGTGTGAGTGCATTTCACTTGCAAAATGTATCATAATTCATATTTGGAAACTGGAAGATGTCTATGGGATGCTGCACTGATTGTTGTCAAAAGTATTGTTGTATTGAGCACGCTCCTGTTTTCTGGTTTTGAGGCACTGATTAACATCCAATGTTGCTGAGTTTGGACCATTGAAGTGCCATAAATGTATGGTGTTTCATGTTGAGTACCTCCCTGCTGTGCAATAAATATACCACACCTGGCAGGGAGGTGTTAATATTACATACAGTAATTTAACTAGTCCAACTAGTCCAACAGTAGGCTTTTTAAGGGCAATAAGAAAAATCTTATAAATGTTCATTTTATTTTACTTCCTCCATCTCCATGAGGTCATAACTAGAGATGAATAAACTTGTTTTGGAAAACGTTCACCAATTTCAAATTCGGCACAAGCGTAGCTTATTTGGATTTGTGTTTGGTTTGACAAGCATTTTTACTAAATGTTGGCAAAATTTGGTCACAGTTCGGTAAATCATCGTGTTTCCAGTAATGTTTTTGTTATTACTTTGGCTAGGATAGTGGTGCTGTATGATGAGTGGGGGGATGAGGTGATGTGTTTAATGATGGGAGTGGGTGTGGAGAGGTCATGGGAGTTGGCGCACTCTTTTTTTTCCCCTTACCATTATGTGTGTTTATTCCAGCAGCCAAAAAGCCAATCAGGGTGCAGAAACCATCCACAACGTCATGGCACAACGTCTTCTGTGATTGGCTGCCATAGTCACATGTCCCTGGACATATAAAAAGCAGATATCTTGCTTTGCTGGTGCCATTTTCTCAGTGTCACAGTGCAGAGAAGCCACTTCTGATAGTGCTCCAAGTGAACTTGTCAAGTTAGCTAGCTAGGATCCTGTTCTGTGTGAAATCAATCTTCCTGCATCTAACTAGATTGTGCAAAAACTGTGTGGCTGTCTCCAGAGGCTCCATTTGCTAATCCAAATCGTTTGTGATAAAACTGTGTTTCAGTGACAAATCAGAAGGTCCGATTTCCACAAAAAAATTGTTAGGCCTAATATAGTGGTGCAGTCATGAGGCTCAATTAGCTAATCCAAATAGTCTGTGATAAAACCATGTTTCAGTGACAAATCAGTAGGCCAGATTTCCACTTAAAAATCATTAGGTCTAATATTGGGGTGCAGCCATGAGGCCCAATTAGCTAATCTAAATTGTTTGTGATAAAACTGTGTTTCGGTGACAAATCAGAAGGGCAGATTTACTCTTAAAAATCGTTAAGTATAACAGTGTTGTTCAGGCACATTGTGTAAGAAAATAAATATTGATTGTTATTTTAGTGACAGGTGACTGACTGTTGTGGGCCTAAGATTTTGAAACAGCAGGTTACAAGAGGGGAAGGCTACTTACTACATCAGTGGGAATAAGCTCGGTCGTGGTGGAAGGGGGGAATAGGCTTGATGTTCAACGTGAACGTGGGCTAGGTGTTAATGTGGATGAAAGCTCAACTGAACAAACAGTGACTAATCCTAACCAAAGACCACAGACAACATCTTTACTGGGCAGGCTACCTGCCTACCTTTCACTGGCAGAACCATCTCAAGGAGGATCATAAGGAAATGGACAGCATGTGACTTAAATATGAGTGTCTGATCAAAGAGTCAGAATACTTATGACCATGTAACATTTAAATTTTCCTGTTTTAATAAATTTGCAAAAATTTCTACATTAAGGAGAAAAAAAAACTTTTTTGAATTTACCAAATTGCTGCAATGAAACAAAGAGTGAAAAATTTAAAGGGGTCTGAATACTTTCCGTACCCACTGTAGATGAGGTTCAGAAAGTGCATTTGCTCTAGTGGATGGCAAGTGCTGCATCAAGTGGCCTCTCCTCCTCTTCCTCCGCCTGACATCACACATAGTACAATCCTCAGAGGTGGCACCCTAAACACCCTAGTTGCCCCAGCGTTACAAATTTTCAAACACCCAACTAACTGTGTGAAAACTCAGATGGGCCATTCTACTGAGCTGTTTACACATTCTATTCCATGGAAGGTCAGAGGTCTGCTCCAAAGATTCACAGAATCCAGAGGAGGAAATCATCTGCACCGATGCCCAAAATGTTTACATGTTGGACCCGAGGACAAAGTAGGGTCCGAGCAGAATCCAGACCCTCGTCAATAGACATTAACAACAAAGGGAGGGGGTGAGCCTGATGAGAATCAAATACCAAAGGTGCATGCGGACTGTACTGTCGTGTCAGGGCAGGAAGAGGAGGAGGGGGACTCTCAGGGTGAGGAGTGTGAGAACATAGAGGATGACAATGAGGTTGTAGATCCCACTTGGTGTGAACCCAGAGGTATGCAGCTGAGTAGCTCAGCAGAGGAGGCGGGGGAGGAGCGAGACGAGGAGGTTACGTTGCGGCTTCCCACACAGATATGAAGTGATGCAACCACAGCAAGCACTGCATCCTCAGCCCCAACTTTGGCTGTGGTCTGCACCAGTCGCGGGTGTGCAGTTCGTAGGGGCAGCAAGAGTTGCATAGCCTAGGCCTTTTTGAGACCACAAAGGATGACCCAAAACATGTTATCTGCCAAATTTGCAAAAACAACTAGTAGAGGCAAAAAATGCAATAATTTTCCAGCTACATACATGAACCAGCACATGAGCAATCAACATGTCTTAGTGTGGGACTCTCACTGCGCTAAAATGTGGACTAGCGAACCTCGTCAACCACAGGCCATTCCATCAACCCCATCTGTTGCTTTTTCCTCCTTCATCACCATGCCAAGTCTTCTCACTCATGTCTCCGGCCTCAGAAGCTCCACTTGTTTATTCACTACATTTGGGTTGAGAGAGAGCTCTTCACCTGTTTAGGAAGTGGACATAAATGCTGATTTTGTGTCACTTGGTACAATACATCTTTCCAAATCCACCATAAAATCTCCACCTTCACCTCACTGACAGTCCAACAGTTTTTCCTGTTCTCTGTACTCCACCCTCTATCAGAACAGCAGCCTTCCCTTGGTCCCGCAGTTGTGGTCACCTAAAAGAATGTTTCCGCCTACACATGCCAAAGTTAAGAGCTTAAATTCCACCATCCCTAATCTGTTGGCCATAGAAATGCTGCCTTTCTGCCTTGTGGATACAGATGATTTCAGAAAGTTTATGGCCATCGAATTCCACTAGTACCAGTTGCCCAGTCACTATTACTTCCCTAAGAAAGCTGTGCCTGCGCTACACCAGCTTGTTGCCGACTACAAAACCCATTCCCTGAAAAACTATATCTGCCAGGGTTCATTTCACCACTGACACCTGGACGAGCAAACATGGGCAGGGGCACTACATCTCACTGACTGGGCACTGGGTGACTCTGGTTGCTGTGGGGACAGGCGGTCAAGGGGCTGCTCCAAAAGTGTTTGAATCCCCAAGGCTTCAGGGACAAACCTCTGTATCTAACACTTCATCCACTGCTTCTGGCTCCTCCACCTCCTCTAGGGCCTCCACCTTTGCTCTCAAGCTCTCTCGCTTAATCCAACACGCATTCCAACAGTGCAGATAGAAACACCGCCACTTCCATACTGCGCAGCCCTGGCTGACTGCAATCAGGCAGTGTTTAATATGCCTTGGAGATAGCAGTCACATGACTAAACAGTTGTGGACAGCTATCAAGGCTGAGTTAGAGCAATGGCTGTCTCTACTGAACTTGGAGCCAGGGAAGGTCATGTGCGATAACAGTGAAAACCTGGTGACGGCCCTACTCCAAGGCAACCTCACACATGTGCCTTGCATTGCTCACATCCTCAACCAGGTGGTACAGAAATTTCACCGCCACTATCCTGACCTGGATGCGCTGCTGCAGAAAGCTTAGTTGCTATGTGTTCAGTTCTAACTATCGCACCCTACAGGTCATCGACTTGCATTTTTACAGAGGTCTTTTGGCCTACTGGTTAATTATTTGATTTCCAATGTTCCGACACAGTAGAATTCCACTCTGCACATGTTGCAGAGACGAGCCCTGGTGTACTATGCCCTTTTGCATAGCCTGGGTCAATGCAGTACGAACGTGGTGAAAATCATTCTTGCAGAGTGGGCACAGATGAAGGAACTTTGCACCCTTCTGCACAGTTTTGAAATGGCTACTAAAATGGTTAGCACTGATGATGCCATCAACAGAATCACAATTCCGGTCATCTACATGCTGGAGCACACTTTGAATGGTCTGCGTGAGGAGGTGATTGTCCCAGAGGAAGAGTTGGAAGCAGAGGAGGATGCAGAAGGGATAACAATATCTCAAATTTCTGGACTGTCGTTGCACAGGTGGGTGTCATAGGAGGGTAGCTTACAGCAACTGAGGGGGATCATGGTACCAGACAAACTATTAGCAAAGTTGCAGGAGCCGAGGAACAAATGGAGGATGACGAGGTGATGGACGTGCAACTGTCAGGAGATGAAAAAGTATAATGATCTCCTCTCTGTGGTGAGTGGGAGGAGATGGAGGAAGCAACCTTGAGTATTATCCCACCACCAACACACCATGGACTTGGATCTCATGGAAGCACCCGATTAATGAGCACGTTATTATTGCATCTTTAACATGATGCCTGTTTTCTTAGGGTTAGAAATACTGTTGACTACAGGGTTGCCACTCTGTTAGATCCATGGTACAAGATTAAATTTAGCCAGATGCTTCCCCCCTGGAAAGCGACGCACGCATGCTGGAGTATCAAAACACACTTGTAGATGTTCTTAAGAGTGGTCTTCCCAAAGACAGCAGTGAAGCACATAGTGTGCATCCCAGTTCCAGACGTCCAAGCCAGGGAATGTCAAAGTGTCATTGCCAAAACATTAGCAGCAGCAGCAGTGTAAGTGGCATAAGCAATTTCTGTGAGTCTTTTCACACATATTTTAGACAAGCTCGTGCACCAGCAGAACAGAGCACAAGTCTGACATGTTTTGAACAACTGGAGAGGATGGTGCAGGAGTATCTGGAGCTCAATATCAATGCCATCAGGGTGGGCTTAGACCTTTTAACATTTTGGTCTTCAAAAATGGATGAGTGGCCTGAGCTCGCCTGTCATGCCTTGGAGGTTTTGTCATGACCGGCAGTCAGCGCTCTCTCAGAATGTGTCTTCAGCACTTCCTCTAAAAGTGTAGACCACCTATCTTTTGAAATGTGGAGACTCCAAGGTGGGTCTCCATCTGGTTGATTACCTGTAGTAGAAGGTGTTTCGGAGGCCTGTTATACTGTTTATACTCTTTTGAAATTGTTGCCACATTAGTTTTGTGGGATAATTATATTTTTAAATGTGGAGAATCCAAGTTGGGTCTCCATCTGGTGGGTTGACTGTGTAAGTAGGCCATGGGCCATGCACACAGTGAACAAGTCTGTAGGACAGTGTTCACACCAATAAAAGACTGAAACATGGAAAAGCACAGTAGAACAAATGTATAAAAATACTCTGTTATAAAGAAGTAACAGTAAACGGCAAGTGATAGTAAAAAGATATCAGAGCAGTCCCTAACTGATGTATTTAAAAATCTGGTCATGTGTATAGTACCTATATGAGCAGGATTCAGACAGGTAATGTCCATGTGGACACGCTGCAGAGGACTACTTTTATGTGCATGGCCCACAAGGGAGGGGTGGAAAACCTCCCTAATCTTGCAAAAACAATAAACCAATGAAATACCAACACAAGGGCCATGTACACAGTGAACAAATCTGTAGGACAGTGTTCACACCATCAAAAGACTGAAACATAGAAACGCAAAACAGAACAAACATATAAAAGTGCTCTGTTATAAAGAAGTAACAGTAAACAGCAAGTGCTGGTATAAAGATGATAAAAAACGGTATTTTTGAGGGCAAAAATATCATATTTGTGGAAAAAAATATGATTTTTTATTTTTATGGCTCTACGTTATAAACTTCTGTGAAGCACTTAGGGGTTCAAAGTTCTCCCTACAATCTAGATAAGTACCTTTGGGGGCCTAGTTTCCAAAAAGCGGTCACTTGTTGAGGTTTCCACTGTTTAGGCACATCAGGGGCTCTCCAAACTCGACATGATGCCCGTAGACCATTCCATCAAAGTCTGCAATCAAAAATGTCACTACTTTCCTTCCGAGCCCCGACGTGTGCCCATACAATAGTTTTCTCCCACATATAGGATATCAGCATACTCATAACAAATTGGACAACAACTTTTGTGGTCCAATTTCTACTGTTACCCTTGGGAAAATAAAAATTGGGGTCTAAAAGATCATGTTTGTGGAAAAAATATGACTTTTTTTATTTTCACGCCTGTGGGTTATAAACTTCTATGAAGCACTTGGGGGTTTATAGTGCTCACCACACATCTAAATAAGTTCCTTGGGGGTCTAGTTTCCAAAATGGGGTCACTTGTGGGGGTCTCCACTGTTTAGGCACATCAGGGCCTCTCCAAACGTGATATGACGCCCCCCAGACCATTCCATCAGTTTGCATTCCAAAACATCACTACTTCCCTTCTGAGCCCCGACGTGTGCCCATACAATACTTTTCTCCCACATATAGGGTATCAGCGTACTCAAGACAAATTGGACAACAACTTTTGGGGTCCAATTTCTCCTGTTACCCTTGGGAAAATAAAAAATTGGGACTAAAAGATCATGTTTGTGGAAAAAATATGATTTTTTATTTTCATGCTCGGGCGTTATAAGCTTTAGAGAAACACCTGGGGGTGTTTCCAGCTAATTTTTTTGCGTTGAAAGAGTCAAACGGCGCTCCTTCCCTTCTGTACTCTGCCATTCACCCAAACAGTGGTTTACCCCCACATATGGGGTATCAGCGTACTCAGGACAAATTGCACAATAACTTTTGGGGTCTTGTTCCTCTTGGGAAAATAAAAACTGGGGGTGAAAAGATCATTTTTGTGGAAAAAATATGATTTTTTAATTTTATGGCTCTAAGTTATAAACTTCTGTGAAGCCCTTGGGGGTTCAAAGTTCTCACCATACATCTAGATAAGTTACTTGAGGGGTCTAGTTTCCAAAATGGTGTCATTTGTGGGGGGTTTCCACTGTTTAGGTACATCAGGGGCTCTCCAAAATCGACATGGCGCCCAGCCAATTCTGTATTGAAAATCAAATAGCGCTCCTTCCCTTCCAAGCTCTGCCATACACCCAAATAGTGGTTTACCCCCATATATGAGGTATCAGCATACTCAGGACAAACTTCACAATAACTTTTGGGGTCCTGTTACCCTTGGAAAATAAAAAATTGGGGGCGAAAGGATCATTTTTGTGGAAAAAAATATGATGTTTTTAATTTTACTGGTGTACATTATAAACTTCTGCGAAGCCCTTGGGTGTTCAAAGTTCTCACTCACACATCTAGACAAGTTCCTTGGGGGGTCTAGGTTCCAAAATGGGGTAGCTTGTGGGGGTTTTCTACTGTTCAGGCACATTAGAGGCTCTCCAAATGCAACATAGCGTCCAATCTCAATTCCAGCCAATTTTGCATTGAAAAAGTCAAACGGCGCTCCTTCCCTTCCGTGCTCTGCCATGCGCCCAAACAGTAGTTTACCTCCACATATGGGGTATCAGCATACTCAGGACAAATTTCACAATAACTTTTGGGGTCTTGTTACCCTTGAGAAAAAAATTGGGGTGAAAGGATCATTTTTGTGGAAAAAAATATGATTTTTTAATTTTATGTCTCTAAGTTATAAACTTCTGTGAAGCTCTTGGGATTCAAAGTTCTCACCACACATCTAGATAAGTTCCTTGAGGGTCTAGTTTCCAAAATGGGGTCATTTGTGGGGGTTTCCACTGTTTAGGCACATCAGGGGCTCTTTAAATGCGACATGGTGTCCGATCTCAATTCTAGCCAATTTTGAGTTGAAAAAGTCAAATGGCGCTCCTTCCCTTCCATGCTCTGCCATGCGCCAAAACAGTGGTTCCCCCCCATATATGGCATATCAGCGTACTCAGAAGAAATTGTGCAATAACTTTTGGGTCTAATTTCTCGTTTTACCCTTAGGAAAATAAAAAAATTGGACCTGAAGTAATTTTTTTGTGAAAAAAACTTTAAATGTTCATTTTTTTTTAAACATTCAAAAAGTTCCTGTGAAGCACCTGAAGAGTTAATAAACTTCTTAAATGTGGTTTTGGGCACCTTGAGGAGTGCAGTTTTTAGAATGTTGTCACTTTTGTGTATTTTCTTTCATATAGACCCCTCAAAGTGACTTCAAATGTGATGTGGTCCCTTAAAAAAATGATGTTGCAAAAATGAGAAATCGCTGGTCAATATTTAACCCTTACAACTTCCAAGCAAAAAAATTTTGGTTCCAAAGTTGTTCTGTTGTAAAGTAAACATGTGGGAAATGTTACTTATTAAGTATTTTGTTTGACATCTCTCTGTGATTCAAGGGCATTAAAATTCAAAGCTGGAAAATTGCAAAATTTTCAAAATTTTTGACAAATTTCTGTTTTTTTCACAAATAAACACAAGTCATATCAAAATTTTTTTACCACTATCATGAAGTACAATATGTCACAAGAAAACAATGTCAGAATCACCAGGATCCATGAAGCGTTCCTGAGTTATTACCTCATAAAGGCACAAAAAAAGAGAGAAAAAGCGACCACCAATATAAATGCACACCACCAATGACAATATCATAGAACAAAAGAAACTTTATTGACAAAGATGATTAAAAACATTAAAAACAATGAGCAACAACCCCCATGTATCCTGCTAAATCATAAAGGGACAGTGGTCAGAATTGTAAAAATTGGCCCGGTCATTAACGTACAAACCACCTTTGGGGGTAAAGAGGTAAAAGATTTCCCCCCTTTTTTCAGTGTTTTTGTTTTATTGCTCATTAGATAGTGTTGGTGACAAGCCAAAAAAGGTGAAATAAAATAAAGAATTAGAAAAATATATATATATTATATATATATATATATATATATATACATATATATATATATATATAATATATATATAAAATTATGCAATTATTTATGGGTTTACATATTTAGGATATTTTCCTTGCAGAATTTTATTTATACATTTTCTCTAATTCTTTATTTTGGAGGTCCAACAATATATAAAAATTGTACTGTATGAAAAGTGCTTATTTATATCTGTATATAATGTATAATACATAATTCTTTCTTCATTCACTATTTTTATATTTATATTTTTTATTTTTTTGTATATACTGCATATATATATCTATATATATATAGATATATATATATATATACGCACACAGTTGTGCTCAAAAGTTTACATACCCCGACAGAATTTTTGCTTTCTTGGCCTTTTTTCAGAGAATATCAATAATAAGGCCGGCGTCACACTAAGGCTGAGGTCACACTGGCGAATAAATCGTACCACTAGAAAGCGATGAAATATCGCTTTGCAGTCAAACCAATATTAATCAATGGAGTAGGTCCCAGCATCCGATTTTTTGTGGTCCGATTTAAACGTGCGAGTGCAATCGCAGCATGCTGAGATTGTCACCGATTGTGGGTCGACGATCGCCAATGCAAGTCTATGGGTGCGATGAAAAGTGGGATTACAAACGGACCGCACGTGTGAGTTGCGATGAAATCGCACAACTTTTCCAGGTGACAGGAAACTGCCTTTGAAATTCTCAGGAAGCCTTTACATGCTAATTAGCTAAGCACATCTTAAAAAAAACAGGAAGAACGCCTACACGGAGTCCAGAAACATGGCATCTAGCCACATCAATGTGGAACTCCTGATAGTTTTGGTGCAGGAGAGGCCTGAATTGTGGACCAGCGCGATCCCAATTACAGTAATCGGACGCGCAAAGAGGCTGCATGGCAAAGAATATGTGAACACTAGTGTTGAGCGATACTGCTCGATATCTAAAAATATCGGATCGGAATGGTATCGCCGATATCACTAAATATCGGCGATATCCGATTCCGATACCGAAGTCCCATGTAAGTCTATGGGAACAAAATATCGCAACTAAAAAAACCTTTATTTCCTTGTAAACACTAAATATACACACATAGAATACATATATATATATATACATGTCATTGTGACATATATATATACATATATGTATAGTTTATACACTTCTACATAGTAAAATATCCTCTGATTCAATTGTCGGGTAAAGCCGGCTTCTGTGAAAAGACAGAAGCACCCGACATAAAATGACACTTGGTGTACATAGGGTTAACCATGTCTTTTCATGTCGTTTGCAATCTGATTTGCACAAACAATTACATCAGTCTATGTGTGCAAAATTTCACACCTGTAGGGGTTAATTAAAGGTGTAAATTTGTTGTAAAAAAAACGGACTTTTTTGCTACGAATTTACACCTTTAATTAACCCCTACAGGTGTGAAATTTTGTACACATAGACTGATGTAATTGTTTGTGCAAATCAGATAGCAAAGGACATGAAAAGACATGGTTAACCCTATGTACACCAAGTGTCATTTCATGTCGGGTTCTGCATTTTCACAAAAGCCGTCAATTGAATTAGCGGCTATTATACTATGTAGAAGTGTATGAACTATAAATATAAATATATATATATGTGTCACAAATTCAATGACATATATATATAATATATATATATATATATATATATATGAGGTGTAAAATTGTTTAAAAAAAATGCGTGGGCTCCCGCCCTATTTTCGCAACCAGACAGACAAAGCCAGCGAATGGGGGCAGATAATAATAGCCCAGAGAGGGACCATTATTTTTGGCCCCCCTGGCTACTAATATCTGCCCCCAGACACCCCAGAAAAGACAAATCTATAATTAGATTCGCCCTTTCTGGCACTTTGCCCGTCTATTCCC
>JARQOD010000001.1:643624064-643682513 GCA_033576555.1 Oophaga sylvatica
TTGTAGAAAGACATAAAACTCTGGGATATATTCATCCCAGCACTAAGAGTGTCAAAGGTCATCATAAGTTTATATTCCCAGACTTTTCTATCCTTCTCAGATTTGAAGTTAGATTTTAATAAAGTAATTCATACCCGTCATGCTATGACCGGGCATACAAAAGTGTTTGCCACAGGTAAATCCATTCTCCTTTCTCTTATTGTGTGGCGATGAGAATTCATCCTTGTTCTCAGTTTTTGCCCGGTTCCCCCATACAGACCCCATTGACATTTAGTAACATATAATTATGGTACACCCATTAGATTTGATGCAGCTGAAAGTACATGGTAACTTGTCTAGTCCTGATGGGAGTTGGGGATCTTTATCCTGTCCGTGGTCATTATAGATGTACAGGTTTTGCATTTCTTTTGTTTGCAAGGAAAGGTACCTGCAGCTGTTGGGGAGGACAGGGAGCTTCTGACAATGATGCTTCTTAGATTTGGGGGCTGCCTAAAACATAGTAGTGGGGGGTCTGGAAATATGGATTGTAATCGGGCATCTTTTTGTAGTAAAGGTTGTAGTTTCCGTGCAGCTCCCCTTAGCATCTCCAGACTTGGATTGTAGGTGACCACTAGAGGCACCCGGTTATTTTCTTCTTTAGCTTTGTAATGTAGCAGGTGATTCCTTGATATTCTGGTGGCTCTTGTAATTTGGTTTTCAATTGTTCTTGGATGGTAGCCCTGGTTCAAAAAAGTCTTTCTGAGGCGACCAAGGTGTTCATCTCTATCCATGGGGTTGGAACATATACGGTTGTATCTGATGGCTTGGCTGTAGACAATAGAGTTTTTTATGTGTTTTGGATGGAAACTGTCCCATTTAAGATATGTTGGACGGTCGATTGGCTTCTGATACAGGGATGTCTCTATTTCATTGTTCTTTAGCTTAATGGTGGTGTCTAAAAAGTTAATTTCAGTGCTGGAGTAGTTAAGTGTTAAGTTGATGGTGGGATGAAATTGATTGAACTGTTCATGGAACGTCTTTAGCTGTTGTTCAGACTCCGTCCAGATGATTAAAATGTCATCAATGTAGCGGTAGTAGGCCCGAGGCCTGATGGGGCATGAGGACAAAAATTTGCTTTCAAGCTTGGCCATGAAAAGATTTGCATACTGTGGAGCCATTGTACTTCCCATAGCTGTGCCAGTCTCCTGAAGATAGATCTTGTTGTCAAATTCGAAGTAATTGTGGGTGAGGATGAATTTTGTGAGTTTCACCACAGAATCAGCATCATTCCCGGTGTTTCCCATGAAGACTTTGCAGGCATTTAATCCATCCTGGTGTGGGATATTAGAGTACAAAGATTCCACATCCATGGTGGCCAGGATGGTTCCTTCTGGTAGAGAACCTATTGCTGCTAGTTTATTCAGTAGGTCAGTTGTGTCCTGAATGTAGCTGGGTGTATCCTTTACCAGGGGTTTAAGAACACCCTCTACCCATCCAGATACTTGCTCAGTAAGGGTGTCCACACATGAAATAATCGGCCTCCCTGGATTTCCGGCTTTGTGGATTTTGGGAAGCATGTAGAATGTCCCTGTTCTTGGACTTTCTGGTATCAGGTCATCAGCTCTTATGGATTTGTCAGACAGACAAGATACCAACTTGCTTAGTTCCTTGTAATAGTCCTGTGTAGGGTCCGACCCCAGTTTTCTGTAGTAGCGTGTGTCCGTAAGTTGTCTGTTTGCTTCCTTCATATAGTCTGATGTGTTCATCATGACTATTGCACCTCCCTTGTCAGCAGGTTTAATGATGATTTCTTTGTTGGTTTTCAGAGACTGTATGGCCTTTCTCTCCTGGGCACTGATGTTGGAGGCTTGTCTCTTGTTGGTGGCTATGATGGTGGATTTTATCAAATGTCTGAATGAGTCTATATATTTATCCAAATGACGGTTACGTCCAGGTGGAGGTGTCCAGTCTGACCTCTTCTTGGTTATTGGGATCCCTCTTCCTTCAGTCCGAGTGTTTTCTGAATCTTCTGTATCATTGAAGTATTCCCTCAGGCGCAGTCTCCTGAAAAAATGTTCCATATCACTGCAGAGTTCGGTTTTATCCAGGGCCTTAGTAGGACAAAATGAGAGTCCTCTAGAAAGCACGGCAAGCTCCACTTTGTTGGGTTTGTAATCTGAGAGATTGATGACACAGTTAGATGCTTTTGTGTCTGGAATGGAGTGGTTGTCAGAGTTGTCAGGTTTTGGTTTTGTTTTGTATCTGTTTGTATAGAGTCCGGAATGGAGGCGCAATCTGTGTAGTTTCTTTTCCTTGTTTTGAATCAGAAAGGTCCGTAGTTTGTTATAGTATTGTTGTAATTTTTGCTCTGTGCTTTCTGTAAGTGTTTTCCTCAGAGTTTCAAATTGTCCTTGGACTTTACTCCTTATGCTGTAGCAGACATGCAAAAGATGGTTCCTTAGTCTTTCAGAAGTCCTGTGACAAAGGTTTTGTGCATAATGGGTATTGTAGGTGTGAAGAATTGGGTTTGTAATCCAGAGTCCTTTGGGAATTAGATTCTCCTTTTTGCATTTAGATAAGAAAAAAATGTCGCTGTCCATTTGTGCACGTTTCTTCAGAAGTGGTTTCAGTTCCATAAAGATGCGGTACATTCTGGTATCCTCCATTTTGATATAGGAAAGATGTGTATCTTCGTACCGTGTTAGCCAGTAGATAGAAAAATATTTAGACTTGAGAGTCCTCAGTGGTTGATACCTTTTAATGGCTAACTGAAAAGATGGTAACAAATTGCAAGCTTTCGAGACTACGCAGGTCTCTTCATCAGGCAAAGACTAAAACAAAAACTGAAGAATCACATATTTATACACAAGAGGACACAGGAATAATGCAATAGGTAAGACAGGTGACGTGAAGCAGAACTGTCATTATGGCAGAAGGATGAACATAAATATGACTAGTTCATAGATAAGGAGTGAAAGTTTTATTACCCTCTGATTGGGGTCTGGTATTGTGTTGTGATGACCCTAAAAGGTCAGGGAAGCAGATTCCTTAATTGTTGTAGAAAGACATAAAACTCTGGGATATATTCATCCAGCACTAAGAGTGTCAAAGGTCATCATAAGTTTATATTCCCAGACTTTTCTATCCTTCTCAGATTTGAAGTTAGATTTTAATATAAGTAATTCCATATCCGTCATGTTATGACCGGGCATACAAAAGTGTTTTGCCACAGGTAAATCCATTCTCCTTTCTCTTATTGTGTGGCGATGAGAATTCATCCTTGTTCTCAGTTTTTGCCCGGTCTCCCCCACATACAGACCCCCAGTTGGACATTTAGTACATATAATTAGGTACACCACATTAGATGTGATGCAGCTGAAAGTACCTGGTATCTTGTAGTCCTGATGGGAGTTGGGGATCTTTATCCTGTCCGTGGTCATTATAGATGTACAGGTTTTGCATTTCTTTTGTTTGCAAGGAAAGGTACCTGCAGCTGTTGGGGAGGACAGGGAGCTTCTGACAATGATGCTTCTTAGATTTGGGGGCTGCCTAAAACATAGTAGTGGGGGGGTCTGGAAATATGGATTGTAATCGGGCATCTTTTTGTAGTAAAGGTTGTAGTTTCCGTGCAGCTCCCCTTAGCATCTCCAGACTTGGATTGTAGGTGACCACTAGAGGCACCCGGTTATTTTCTTCTTTAGCTTTGTAATGTAGCAGGTGATTCCTTGATATTCTGGTGGCTCTTGTAATTTGGTTTTCAATTGTTCTTGGATGGTAGCCCTGGTTCAAAAAAGTCTTTCTGAGGCGACCAAGGTGTTCATCTCTATCCATGGGGTTGGAACATATACGGTTGTATCTGATGGCTTGGCTGTAGACAATAGAGTTTTTTATGTGTTTTGGATGGAAACTGTCCCATTTAAGATATGTTGGACGGTCGATTGGCTTCTGATACAGGGATGTCTCTATTTCATTGATCTTTAGCTTAATGGTGGTGTCTAAAAAGTTAATTTCAGTGCTGGAGTAGTTAAGTGTTAAGTTGATGGTGGGATGAAATTGATTGAACTGTTCATGGAACGTCTTTAGCTGTTGTTCAGATTCCGTCCAGATGATTAAAATGTCATCAATGTAGCGGTAGTAGGCCCGAGGCCTGATGGGGCATGAGGACAAAAATTCGCTTTCAAGCTTGGCCATGAAAAGATTTGCATACTGTGGAGCCATTTTACTTCCCATATCTGTGCCAGTCTCCTGAAGATAGATCTTGTTGTCAAATTCGAAGTAATTGTGGGTGAGGATGAATTTTGTGAGTTTCACCACAGAATCAGCATCATTCCCGGTGTTTCCCATGAAGACTTTGCAGGCATTTAATCCATCCTGGTGTGGGATATTAGAGTACAAAGATTCCACATCCATGGTGGCCAGGATGGTTCCTTCTGGTAGAGAACCTATTGCTGCTAGTTTATTCAGTAGGTCAGTTGTGTCCTGAATGTAGCTGGGTGTATCCTTTACCAGGGGTTTAAGAACACCCTCTACCCATCCAGATACTTGCTCAGTAAGGGTGTCCACACATGAAATAATCGGCCTCCCTGGATTTCCGGCTTTGTGGATTTTGGGAAGCATGTAGAATGTCCCTGTTCTTGGACTTTCTGGTATCAGGTCATCAGCTCTTATGGATTTGTCAGACAGACAAGATACCAACTTGCTTAGTTCCTTGTAATAGTCCTGTGTAGGGTCCGACCCCAGTTTTCTGTAGTAGCGTGTGTCCGTAAGTTGTCTGTTTGCTTCCTTCATATAGTCTGATGTGTTCATCATGACTATTGCACCTCCCTTGTCAGCAGGTTTAATGATGATTTCTTTGTTAGTTTTCAGAGACTGTATGGCCTTTCTCTCCTGGGCACTGATGTTGGAGGCTTGTCTCTTGTTGGTGGCTATGATGGTGGATTTTATCAAATGTCTGAATAAGTCTATATATTTATCCAAATGAGGGTTACGTCCAGGTGGAGGTGTCCAGTCTGACCTCTTCTTGGTTATTGGGATCCCTCTTCCTTCAGTCCGAGTGTTTTCTGAATCTTCTGTATCATTGAAGTATTCCCTCAGGCGCAGTCTCCTGAAAAAATGTTCCATATCACTGCAGAGTAGTGTTGAGCGATACGATACTGCAAATATCGGGTATCGGCCGATATTGGCTGTATCGGAATTCCGATCCCGAGTTCCGATATTTTCGTCATATCGGATACCGGAATCGGAATTGTCACTGTCACTGTCAGTGTCCGTCGGTCGGGTCTGTCAGGAGTCAGCGGCACTTACCCGGCAGAAGATCTCCGGCGGTCACATGCCGGGCTGCTTAATGGCCGCCATCCTCTTCTCCCCGGCGGTCACATGCAGTATCTCGCGATAACTGCAGTGACTGCTGGGTAATCGCGGCCGTAAAGCAGTCCGATGACGTCACCTTCGGGAAGCTGGTAAGCAGCTGTGCTGCGCCGGGATGACAGGCTCTGCCTGTCATTCCGATGTAGCAGAGCTGGATCGTCGTGGGACAATCGTTACTATGGACTGCGTCGGACAGGTGGTATACTGTTGGTTTTTGTTTTTTTTATTTTTTTACAGGAGATCGATGGCGTCGCAGGAATGAGAGAGTAATAAAAAAAATGAAAACTGTGTTGTCTCTTTTATTTCATTAAAAGACTTTTTTCTTGCTGTGTCTTTTTTTTAAACATTTAATAACTTTGGGATTAATAATGGATCGGTGTCTTATTGACACCTCTCCATTATTGACCGGGCTTATTGTCACCGTGCAATCAACGGTGACAATAACCCCTTATTACCCGCTTGCCACCGCTACAGGGCAAGTGGGAAGAGCCAGGTAAAGTGCCACAATTGGCACATCTTTTGATGCGCCAAATGTGGGGCTGCTGTAGCCTGGTATTATCAGGCTGTTGAGGGCCAAAATCCATGGGCCTTGACAGTCTTTTAATACCAGGCCGCAGCAGTCTGCATTTTACTTGGCTGGTTAACAAAAATAGGGGGGATCCCCACGCCGTTTTTTTTTCGAGGGGATTCCCTATTTTGTTAACCAGCCAAGCTAAGCAGACTGCTGTGGCCTGGTATTATCAGGCTTGCAAGGTCCATGGATATTGGATCCTTACCAGCCTGAAAAACCAGGCCTCAGCGGTCTGCTTCATCTGGCTGGTTAACAAAAATAGGGGGGACCCCACGCTAATTTTTTTCGAGGGGATCCCCTATTTTTGTTAATCAGCCAAGATATGCAGACTGCTGTGGCCTTGTATTATCAGGCTGGCAAGGTCCATGGATCTTGGCTCCTTAACAGCCTGAAAATCCAGGCCTCAGCGGTCTGCTTCATCTGGCTGGTTAACAAAAATAGGGGGGACCCCACGCCATTTTTTTTTCGAAGGGAACCCCTATTTTTGTTAATCAGTTCCCTCTGACGTCACTGATGGTGTCCCTGGCTGACCTGAAGTGAAAGTGGAAAGCAATCAATTAAGCTTTCCACTTCCTCTCCTGTTAGCCAGGAGAGGAACTCATTCATTTGGGGGTTTACTGTGAGGCTGCAGCATTAGCTGCGGTCCCTGCAGTAAACATTAACCCTTTCTGAAGGATTACACCGTGGGACCTGACTGTGCATCGGATTGGTAAGAATAATTTTGCTTTATTATTTTATTTTTATTACAGGAAATGGTTTTAGCAGGTAAATAAAATATGGTCAAAAACTGTGTGATTATTTCATTAAACTTCTTTTTTATTAAAGTGTGTGTGTTTGATTTTTCTTTCATACAATAGGATTAATAATTGATAGTTGTCTAATTGACAGCTCTCAATTATTAACCTGGCTTAAAGTGACCTTTCAATTGCAAGGTCATTTTAACCCCTTATTAACCCATTCGCCACCGCGACAGGGCAATGGGAATAGACGGGCAAAGTGCCAGAAAGGGCAAATCTAATTAGAGATTTGCCCTTTCTGGGGTGTCTGGGGGCAGATGTTAGTAGCCGGGGGGGGCCAAAAATAATGGTCCCTCTCTGGGCTATTATTATCTGCCCCCACTCACTGGCTTTGTCTGTCTGATTGCGAAAATAGGGCGGGAGCCCACGCATTTTTTTTCAGCAATTTTACACCTCATATATCTATATACATGTCATTGAGTTTGTGACACATATATATATATATTTATAGTTCATACACTTCTACATAGTATAATAGCCGCTAATTCAATTGCCGGCTTTTGTGAAAATGCAGAACCCGACATGAAATGACACTTGGTGTACATAGGGTTAACCATGTCTTTTCATGTTCTTTGCTATCTGATTTGCACAAACAATTAAATCAGTCTATGTGTGCAAAATTTCACACCTGTAGGGGTTAATTAAAGGTGTAAATTCGTAGCAAAAAAGTCCGTTTTTTTTACAACGAATTTACACCTTTAATTAACCCCTACAGGTGTGAAATTTTGCAAACATAGACTGATTTAATTGTTTGTGCAAATCAGATAGCAAACGACATGAAAAGACATGGTTAACCCTATGTACACCAAGTGTCATTTCATGTCGGGTGCTTCTGTCTTTTCACTGAAGCCGGCTTTACCCGGCAATTGAATCAGAGGATATTTTACTATGTAGAAGTGTATAAACTATACATATATGTATATATATATGTCACAATGACATGTATATATATATTATGTATTCTATGTGTGTATATTTAGTGTTTACAAGGAAAGAATGGGGTTTTTATAGTTCCGATATTTTGTTCCCATAGACTTACATGGGACTTCCGGTATCGGTATCGGGTATCGCCGATATTTTAATGGTATCGGCGATACCATTCCGATTCCGATACTTAGGGGTATCGGAAAGTATCGCTCAACTCTACTGCAGAGTTCGGTTTTATTTAGGGCCTTAGTAGGACAAAATGAGAGTCCTCTAGAAAGCACGGCAAGCTCCACTTTGTTGGGTTTGTAATCTGAGAGATTGATGACACAGTTAGATGCTTTTGTGTCTGGAATGGAGTGGTTGTCAGAGTTGTCAGGTTTTGGTTTTGTTTTGTATCTGTTTGTATAGAGTCCGGAATGGAGGCGCAATCTGTGTAGTTTCTTTTCCTTGTTTTGAATCAGAAAGGTCCGTAGTTTGTTATAGTATTGTTGTAATTTTTGCTCTGTGCTTTCTGTAAGTGTTTTCCTCAGAGTTTCAAATTGTCCTTGGACTTTACTCCTTATGCTGTAGCAGACATGCAAAAGATGGTTCCTTAGTCTTTCAGAAGTCCTGTGACAAAGGTTTTGTGCATAATGGGTATTGTAGGTGTGAAGAATTGGGTTTGTAATCCAGAGTCCTTTGGGAATTAGATTCTCCTTTTTGCATTTAGATAAGAAAAAAATGTCGCTGTCCATTTGTGCACGTTTCTTCAGAAGTGGTTTCAGTTCCATAAAGATGCGGTACATTCTGGTATCCTCCATTTTGATATAGGAAAGATGTGTATCTTCGTACCGTGTTAGCCAGTAGATAGAAAAATATTTAGACTTGAGAGTCCTCAGTGGTTGATACCTTTTAATGGCTAACTGAAAAGATGGTAACAAATTGCAAGCTTTCGAGACTACGCAGGTCTCTTCATCAGGCAAAGACTAAAACAAAAACTGAAGAATCACATATTTATACACAAGAGGACACAGGAATAATGCAATAGGTAAGACAGGTGACGTGAAGCAGAACTGTCATTATGGCAGAAGGATGAACATAAATATGACTAGTTCATAGATAAGGAGTGAAAGTTTTATTACCCTCTGATTGGGGTCTGGTATTGTGTTGTGATGACCCTAAAAGGTCAGGGAAGCAGATTCCTTAATTGTTGTAGAAAGACATAAAACTCTGGGATATATTCATCCCAGCACTAAGAGTGTCAAAGGTCATCATAAGTTTATATTCCCAGACTTTTCTATCCTTCTCAGATTTGAAGTTAGATTTTAATATAAGTAATTCCATATCCGTCATGCTATGACCGGGCATACAAAAGTGTTTTGCCACAGGTAAATCCATTCTCCTTTCTCTTATTGTGTGGCGATGAGAATTCATCCTTGTTCTCAGTTTTTGCCCGGTCTCCCCACATACAGACCCCCAGTTGGACATTTAGTACATATAATTAGGTACACCACATTAGATGTGATGCAGCTGAAAGTACCTGGTATCTTGTAGTCCTGATGGGAGTTGGGGATCTTTATCCTGTCCGTGGTCATTATAGATGTACAGGTTTTGCATTTCTTTTGTTTGCAAGGAAAGGTACCTGCAGCTGTTGGGGAGGACAGGGAGCTTCTGACAATGATGCTTCTTAGATTTGGGGGCTGCCTAAAACATAGTAGTGGGGGGTCTGGAAATATGGATTGTAATCGGGCATCTTTTTGTAGTAAAGGTTGTAGTTTCCGTGCAGCTCCCCTTAGCATCTCCAGACTTGGATTGTAGGTGACCACTAGAGGCACCCGGTTATTTTCTTCTTTAGCTTTGTAATGTAGCAGGTGATTCCTTGATATTCTGGTGGCTCTTGTAATTTGGTTTTCAATTGTTCTTGGATGGTAGCCCTGGTTCAAAAAAGTCTTTCTGAGGCGACCAAGGTGTTCATCTCTATCCATGGGGTTGGAACATATACGGTTGTATCTGATGGCTTGGCTGTAGACAATAGAGTTTTTTATGTGTTTTGGATGGAAACTGTCCCATTTAAGATATGTTGGACGGTCGATTGGCTTCTGATACAGGGATGTCTCTATTTCATTGTTCTTTAGCTTAATGGTGGTGTCTAAAAAGTTAATTTCAGTGCTGGAGTAGTTAAGTGTTAAGTTGATGGTGGGATGAAATTGATTGAACTGTTCATGGAACGTCTTTAGCTGTTGTTCAGACTCGTCCAGATGATTAAAATGTCATCAATGTAGCGGTAGTAGGCCCGAGGCCTGATGGGGCATGAGGACAAAAATTCGCTTTCAAGCTTGGCCATGAAAAGATTTGCATACTGTGGAGCCATTTTACTTCCCATAGCTGTGCCAGTCTCCTGAAGATAGATCTTGTTGTCAAATTCGAAGTGATTGTGGGTGAGGATGAATTTTGTGAGTTTCACCACAGAATCAGCATCATTCCCGGTGTTTCCCATGAAGACTTTGCAGGCATTTAATCCATCCTGGTGTGGGATATTAGAGTACAAAGATTCCACATCCATGGTGGCCAGGATGGTTTCTTCTGGTAGAGAACCTATTGCTGCTAGTTTATTCAGTAGGTCAGTTGTGTCCTGAATGTAGCTGGGTGTATCCTTTACCAGGGGTTTAAGAACACCCTCTACCCATCCAGATACTTGCTCAGTAAGGGTGTCCACACATGAAATAATCGGCCTCCCTGGATTTCCGGCTTTGTGGATTTTGGGAAGCATGTAGAATGTCCCTGTTCTTGGACTTTCTGGTATCAGGTCATCAGCTCTTATGGATTTGTCAGACAGACAAGATACCAACTTGCTTAGTTCCTTGTAATAGTCCTGTGTAGGGTCCGACCCCAGTTTTCTGTAGTAGCGTGTGTCCGTAAGTTGTCTGTTTGCTTCCTTCATATAGTCTGATGTGTTCATCATGACTATTGCACCTCCCTTGTCAGCAGGTTTAATGATGATTTCTTTGTTAGTTTTCAGAGACTGTATGGCCTTTCTCTCCTGGGCACTGATGTTGGAGGCTTGTCTCTTGTTGGTGGCTATGATGGTGGATTTTATCAAATGTCTGAATGAGTCTATATATTTATCCAAATGAGGGTTACGTCCAGGTGGAGGTGTCCAGTCTGACCTCTTCTTGGTTATTGGGATCCCTCTTCCTTCAGTCCGAGTGTTTTCTGAATCTTCTGTATCATTGAAGTATTCCCTCAGGCGCAGTCTCCTGAAAAAATGTTCCATATCACTGCAGAGTTCGGTTTTATTTAGGGCCTTAGTAGGACAAAATGAGAGTCCTCTAGAAAGCACGGCAAGCTCCACTTTGTTGGGTTTGTAATCTGAGAGATTGATGACACAGTTAGATGCTTTTGTGTCTGGAATGGAGTGGTTGTCAGAGTTGTCAGGTTTTGGTTTTGTTTTGTATCTGTTTGTATAGAGTCCGGAATGGAGGCGCAATCTGTGTAGTTTCTTTTCCTTGTTTTGAATCAGAAAGTCCGTAGTTTGTTATAGTATTGTTGTAATTTTTGCTCTGTGCTTTCTGTAAGTGTTTTCCTCAGAGTTTCAAATTGTCCTTGGACTTTACTCCTTATGCTGTAGCAGACATGCAAAAGATGGTTCCTTAGTCTTTCAGAAGTCCTGTGACAAAGGTTTTGTGCATAATGGGTATTGTAGGTGTGAAGAATTGGGTTTGTAATCCAGAGTCCTTTGGGAATTAGATTCTCCTTTTTGCATTTAGATAAGAAAAAAATGTCGCTGTCCATTTGTGCACGTTTCTTCAGAAGTGGTTTCAGTTCCATAAAGATGCGGTACATTCTGGTATCCTCCATTTTGATATAGGAAAGATGTGTATCTTCGTACCGTGTTAGCCAGTAGATAGAAAAATATTTAGACTTGAGAGTCCTCAGTGGTTGATACCTTTTAATGGCTAACTGAAAAGATGGTAACAAATTGCAAGCTTTCGAGACTACGCAGGTCTCTTCATCAGGCAAAGACTAAAACAAAAACTGAAGAATCACATATTTATACACAAGAGGACACAGGAATAATGCAATAGGTAAGACAGGTGACGTGAAGCAGAACTGTCATTATGGCAGAAGGATGAACATAAATATGACTAGTTCATAGATAAGGAGTGAAAGTTTTATTACCCTCTGATTGGGGTCTGGTATTGTGTTGTGATGACCCTAAAAGGTCAGGGAAGCAGATTCCTTAATTGTTGTAGAAAGACATAAAACTCTGGGATATATTCATCCCAGCACTAAGAGTGTCAAAGGTCATCATAAGTTTATATTCAAAGACTTTTCTATCCTTCTCAGATTTGAAGTTAGATTTTAATATAAGTAATTCCATATCCGTCATGCTATGACCGGGCATACAAAAGTGTTTTGCCACAGGTAAATCCATTCTCCTTTCTCTTATTGTGTGGCGATGAGAATTCATCCTTGTTCTCAGTTTTTGCCCGGTCTCCCCCACATACAGACCCCCAGTTGGACATTTAGTACATATAATTAGGTACACCACATTAGATGTGATGCAGCTGAAAGTACCTGGTATCTTGTAGTCCTGATGGGAGTTGGGGATCTTTATCCTGTCCGTGGTCATTATAGATGTACAGGTTTTGCATTTCTTTGTTTGCAAGGAAAGGTACCTGCAGCTGTTGGGGAGGACAGGGAGCTTCTGACAATGATGCTTCTTAGATTTGGGGGCTGCCTAAAACATAGTAGTGGGGGGTCTGGAAATATGGATTGTAATCGGGCATCTTTTTGTAGTAAAGGTTGTAGTTTCCGTGCAGCTCCCCTTAGCATCTCCAGACTTGGATTGTAGGTGACCACTAGAGGCACCCGGTTATTTTCTTCTTTAGCTTTGTAATGTAGCAGGTGATTCCTTGATATTCTGGTGGCTCTTGTAATTTGGTTTTCAATTGTTCTTGGATGGTAGCCCTGGTTCAAAAAAGTCTTTCTGAGGCGACCAAGGTGTTCATCTCTATCCATGGGGTTGGAACATATACGGTTGTATCTGATGGCTTGGCTGTAGACAATAGAGTTTTTTATGTGTGTTTGGATGGAAACTGTCCCATTTAAGATATGTTGGACGGTCGATTGGCTTCTGATACAGGGATGTCTCTATTTCATTGTTCTTTAGCTTAATGGTGGTGTCTAAAAAGTTAATTTCAGTACTGGAGTAGTTAAGTGTTAAGTTGATGGTGGGATGAAATTGATTGAACTGTTCATGGAACGTCTTTAGCTGTTGTTCAGACTCCGTCCAGATGATTAAAATGTCATCAATGTAGCGGTAGTAGGCCCGAGGCCTGATGGGGCATGAGGACAAAAATTCGCTTTCAAGCTTGGCCATGAAAAGATTTGCATACTGTGGAGCCATTTTACTTCCCATAGCTGTGCCAGTCTCCTGAAGATAGATCTTGTTGTCAAATTGAAGTGATTGTGGGTGAGGATGAATTTTGTGAGTTTCACCACAGAATCAGCATCATTCCCGGTGTTTCCCATGAAGACTTTGCAGGCATTTAATCCATCCTGGTGTGGGATATTAGAGTACAAAGATTCCACATCCATGGTGGCCAGGATGGTTTCTTCTGGTAGAGAACCTATTGCTGCTAGTTTATTCAGTAGGTCAGTTGTGTCCTGAATGTAGCTGGGTGTATCCTTTACCAGGGGTTTAAGAACACCCTCTACCCATCCAGATACTTGCTCAGTAAGGGTGTCCACACATGAAATAATCGGCCTCCCTGGATTTCCGGCTTTGTGGATTTTGGGAAGCATGTAGAATGTCCCTGTTCTTGGACTTTCTGGTATCAGGTCATCAGCTCTTATGGATTTGTCAGACAGACAAGATACCAACTTGCTTAGTTCCTTGTAATAGTCCTGTGTAGGGTCCGACCCCAGTTTTCTGTAGTAGCGTGTGTCCGTAAGTTGTCTGTTTGCTTCCTTCATATAGTCTGATGTGTTCATCATGACTATTGCACCTCCCTTGTCAGCAGGTTTAATGATGATTTCTTTGTTGGTTTTCAGAGACTGTATGGCCTTTCTCTCCTGGGCACTGATGTTGGAGGCTTGTCTCTTGTTGGTGGCTATGATGGTGGATTTTATCAAATGTCTGAATGAGTCTATATATTTATCCAAATGAGGGTTACGTCCAGGTGGAGGTTTCCAGTCTGACCTCTTCTTGGTTATTGGGATCCCTCTTCCTTCAGTCCGAGTGTTTTCTGAATCTTCTGTATCATTGAAGTATTCCCTCAGGCGCAGTCTCCTGAAAAAATGTTCCATATCACTGCAGAGTTCGGTTTTATTTAGGGCCTTAGTAGGACAAAATGAGAGTCCTCTAGAAAGCACGGCAAGCTCCACTTTGTTGGGTTTGTAATCTGAGAGATTGATGACACAGTTAGATGCTTTTGTGTCTGGAATGGAGTGGTTGTCAGAGTTGTCAGGTTTTGGTTTTGTTTTGTATCTGTTTGTATAGAGTCCGGAATGGAGGCGCAATCTGTGTAGTTTCTTTTCCTTGTTTTGAATCAGAAAGGTCCGTAGTTTGTTATAGTATTGTTGTAATTTTTGCTCTGTGCTTTCTGTAAGTGTTTTCCTCAGAGTTTCAAATTGTCCTTGGACTTTACTCCTTATGCTGTAGCAGACATGCAAAAGATGGTTCCTTAGTCTTTCAGAAGTCCTGTGACAAAGGTTTTGTGCATAATGGGTATTGTAGGTGTGAAGAATTGGGTTTGTAATCCAGAGTCCTTTGGGAATTAGATTCTCCTTTTTGCATTTAGATAAGAAAAAAATGTCGCTGTCCATTTGTGCACGTTTCTTCAGAAGTGGTTTCAGTTCCATAAAGATGCGGTACATTCTGGTATCCTCCATTTTGATATAGGAAAGATGTGTATCTTCGTACCGTGTTAGCCAGTAGATAGAAAAATATTTAGACTTGAGAGTCCTCAGTGGTTGATACCTTTTAATGGCTAACTGAAAAGATGGTAACAAATTGCAAGCTTTCGAGACTACGCAGGTCTCTTCATCAGGCAAAGACTAAAACAAAAACTGAAGAATCACATATTTATACACAAGAGGACACAGGAATAATGCAATAGGTAAGACAGGTGACGTGAAGCAGAACTGTCATTATGGCAGAAGGATGAACATAAATATGACTAGTTCATAGATAAGGAGTGAAAGTTTTATTACCCTCTGATTGGGGTCTGGTATTGTGTTGTGATGACCCTAAAAGGTCAGGGAAGCAGATTCCTTAATTGTTGTAGAAAGACATAAAACTCTGGGATATATTCATCCCAGCACTAAGAGTGTCAAAGGTCATCATAAGTTTATATTCCAAGACTTTTCTATCCTTCTCAGATTTGAAGTTAGATTTTAATATAAGTAATTCCATATCCGTCATGCTATGACCGGGCATACAAAAGTGTTTTGCCACAGGTAAATCCATTCTCCTTTCTCTTATTGTGTGGCGATGAGAATTCATCCTTGTTCTCAGTTTTTGCCCGGTCTCCCCCACATACAGACCCCCAGTTGGACATTTAGTACATATAATTAGGTACACCACATTAGATGTGATGCAGCTGAAAGTACCTGGTATCTTGTAGTCCTGATGGGAGTTGGGGATCTTTATCCTGTCCGTGGTCATTATAGATGTACAGGTTTTGCATTTCTTTTGTTTGCAAGGAAAGGTACCTGCAGCTGTTGGGGAGGACAGGGAGCTTCTGACAATGATGCTTCTTAGATTTGGGGGCTGCCTAAAACATAGTAGTGGGGGGTCTGGAAATATGGATTGTAATCGGGCATCTTTTTATAGTAAAGGTTGTAGTTTCCGTGCAGCTCCCCTTAGCATCTCCAGACTTGGATTGTAGGTGACCACTAGAGGCACCCGGTTATTTTCTTCTTTAGCTTTGTAATGTAGCAGGTGATTCCTTGATATTCTGGTGGCTCTTGTAATTTGGTTTTCAATTGTTCTTGGATGGTAGCCCTGGTTCAAAAAAGTCTTTCTGAGGCGACCAAGGTGTTCATCTCTATCCATGGGGTTGGAACATATACGGTTGTATCTGATGGCTTGGCTGTAGACAATAGAGTTTTTTATGTGTTTTGGATGGAAACTGTCCCATTTAAGATATGTTGGATGGTCGATTGGCTTCTGATACAGGGATGTCTCTATTTCATTGTTCTTTAGCTTAATGGTGGTGTCTAAAAAGCTAATTTCAGTACTGGAGTAGTTAAGTGTTAAGTTGATGGTGGGATGAAATTGATTGAACTGTTCATGGAACGTCTTTAGCTGTTGTTCAGACTCCGTCCAGATGATTAAAATGTCATCAATGTAGCGGTAGTAGGCCCGAGGCCTGATGGGGCATGAGGACAAAAATTTGCTTTCAAGCTTGGCCATGAAAAGATTTGCATACTGTGGAGCCATTTTACTTCCCATAGCTGTGCCAGTCTCCTGAAGATAGATCTTGTTGTCAAATTCGAAGTAATTGTGGGTGAGGATGAATTTTGTGAGTTTCACCACAGAATCAGCATCATTCCCGGTGTTTCCCATGAAGACTTTGCAGGCATTTAATCCATCCTGGTGTGGGATATTAGAGTACAAAGATTCCACATCCATGGTGGCCAGGATGGTTCCTTCTGGTAGAGAACCTATTGCTGCTAGTTTATTCAGTAGGTCAGTTGTGTCCTGAATGTAGCTGGGTGTATCCTTTACCAGGGGTTTAAGAACACCCTCTACCCATCCAGATACTTGCTCAGTAAGGGTGTCCACACATGAAATAATCGGCCTCCCTGGATTTCCGGCTTTGTGGATTTTGGGAAGCATGTAGAATGTCCCTGTTCTTGGACTTTCTGGTATCAGGTCATCAGCTCTTATGGATTTGTCAGACAGACAAGATACCAACTTGCTTAGTTCCTTGTAATAGTCCTGTGTAGGGTCCGACCCCAGTTTTCTGTAGTAGCGTGTGTCCATAAGTTGTCTGTTTGCTTCCTTCATATAGTCTGATGTGTTCATCATGACTATTGCACCTCCCTTGTCAGCAGGTTTAATGATGATTTCTTTGTTGGTTTTCAGAGACTGTATGGCCTTTCTCTCCTGGGCACTGATGTTGGAGGCTTGTCTCTTGTTGGTGGCTATGATGGTGGATTTTATCAAATGTCTGAATGAGTCTATATATTTATCCAAATGAGGGTTACGTCCAGGTGGAGGTGTCATCTAGTGTGTTATACAGACCTGATCTAGAGGCCACAAAAATTATTCTGCTCCTAGTGTCATACAGTAGGGAATTGACTTCAAAATAGTTTGTAGCATCTAATGAGTTATAGAGGCCTGATCCATAGACCACAAAAATTCTTCTGTTATGAACGTCACACAGTAAGGGACCTGACTTTAAAATAGTTTATAGCATCTAGTGTGTTATAGAGGCCTGATCTAGAGGCCACAAAAATTCTTCTGTTCCTAGTGTCATACAGTAAAGGACCTGACTTTAAAATAGTTTGTAGCATCTAGTGTGTTATAGAGGCCTGATCCAAAGGCCACAAAACATCCTTCTGTTCTAGTGTCATACAGTAAGGGACCTGACTTTAAAATAGTTTGTAGCATCTAGTGTGGTATAGAGGCCTGATCCATAGGCCACAAAACATTATTTTTTTCCTAGTGTCATACAGTAGGGGATCTGACTTTAATATAGTTTGTAACATCTAGTGTATTATAGAAGCCTGATCCATAGGCCACAAAAAATTCTTCTGTTATTAACGTCAAACAGTAAGGGATCTGACTTTAAAATAGCTTGTAGCATCTAGTTTGTCATAGAGGCCTGATCTGGAGGAAACAAAAATTGTTTTGTTCCAAGTGTCATATAGTAGGGGACCTGACTTTCAAATTGTTTGGAGCACAACTTCTTTGTCATACAGGCCTCATTCACACTCAAACAATTCTTTTTTCTGTGACTAACATGATACAGCATGCCATATGTCAACTTGGAATATACTGTCGCTGAAATTCAGCTGTTTGCAGAGGCGGTGCAGAGTTTAAAATCTAATATTTTGTTGCTAATACTGTGCTCCTACCACACTATCTGAGCAACATGACTGAGGAGAAAAAGCAAGGCCGTGGTGGAAGGGGAGATAGGCTTGGTGCTCTAGGTGTACATGGGGTAGGTGGTAATGTTTGTGAAAGCACTAGTGAAGCAACATCACATTCTATGCGAAGACAACTGACAACTTATGTTACTGGACAGGCTACACCACTCGTTTTCTTTGGCAGACGCACAGTGGTATGCCTTGTTAATGATGCCCAGAAAGAGCATGTACTCGAGTGGATTGCAATTAAAGCTTCAAGTGGCCTCTCCTCCTCTTCCCACAAATCAACATCACACCCAGTACAGACAACAGAGGTGGCTCCCAAATTCCACTTGCTTCCCCCCGAGTCACAACTATCCAACCGTTCAACTGACTGTATGGAACCACAGATGGATGAGTCTGAAGAGCTATTCACACATTCTATGCCATGTTCATCCGAAGTGTACTCAAAAGCTTTGCAGAGCAAAGAGAAGGAACTCTGCACCGATGCCCCAAATTTTTTTAGCTTGGATCCGGGGCAGGACGAAGTACCGTCCAAACAGCATCCTGACCCTCGTCATCAGACCTTAACGTCTGAGGAAGGAGGTGATCCTGATGAGACTCAGATATATGAGGCTCACACAGACTGTACTGTGCTGTCAGAGCAAGAAGAGGAGGAGGGTGACTCCAAGGGCGAAGAATGTGATAACACAGAGGATGATGATGTCTTAGATCCCAATTGGCGTGAACATAGAGGCACACAGTTGAGTAGGTCATTTGAAGAGGAAGACGAGGATGTTACGTTGCGCCGTACGTTGCAGACATGTACTGATGCAGCCACAATGAGCAGTAATGCATCCTCAGCCACAACTTTGCCTGTGACCAGCAGTATCCTCAGGTCTGCAGCTTCCAGGGGTGGCAAGGATTGCCTAGCCTGGTCATTTTTTGACACTGCAAAGGATGAGCCAACTAATGTAATCTGCAAACTTTGCAAAAAAAAAACCTGAGTCGAGGTAAAAAGTGCAATAATTTGACTACTACATGTATGAACCTTCACATGCGCAATCAAAATGCTTTACTGTGGGAATCCCAATGTTCAAAAATGCAGACGAGCAAAGCTCAACAACCATCAGCCGCCCCATCAATCACATCTGCTGCTTCTTCTTCCTCCTCTTTTACCGTGCCAACTATTGAGATGCAGGACTCCGACCGCAGAACCTTGGGTTCTTTACCCACTCCAGTCACGCTGATTGAGAGCCTGCCTTCATCTGTAACGGAAGTGGACATGTCTGCTGTTTTTGACTGATCTCAGAGAACGAGCACACCACAAGTTTCTCGATCCACCGTAACATCTCCACCTACACCTCTCTCACGGTCCAGCAGTTTGACTGGTTCACCGTACTCTGCCCTCTCTCAGCACTGCAGCCAGCACACGGTTCCACAGTTGTGATCACATAAAAGATTGTTTACTCCTTCGCATGATAAAAGTAAGAGGTTGAACTCCACTATCTCCAATCAGTTGGCCACGGAAATTTTGCCTTTCTGTTTCTGAAAATTGATGGCCGTCACAGTCCTCCAGTACCAATTACCCAGTCGCCATTACTTTTCTAAGAAAGCTGTGCATGCACTACACCAGCATATCACAGACAAAATCACTCGTTCCTTGACAAAATATCTGTCTGCCAGGGTGCATTTCACCACAGACACTTGGATGAGTAAGCATGGCCAAGGGCATTACATCTCGTAGACTGGGCACTTGGTGACTCTGGTGGCAGTGGGGACAGGGGCTGCTCCACAAGTTTTGGAATCCCCAAGGCTTGCAGGACAAACCTCCACATTTAACACGTCCTCCACTGCTTTTACCTCCTCTATCTCCTCTAGGGCCTCTACCTGCACCCTCAACCTCTGCCTTAACGAGACATGAGTTCCAACAGTGCGGAGCGAATCACCACCGCCACCGTACTGCGCAGCCAGGGTTCACCGCAATCAGGCAGTATTAAAATTGATATGGTTTGGAGATTGCAGTCATACAGCTGAAGAGTTGTGGACAGCTCTCCGGGCTGTTTGATCAATGGCTGTCTCAGCTGAACCTGCATCCAGGAAAGGCCGTGTCCGATAACACTGCAAACCTGGTGGTTGCCCTACGGCGAGGTAAGCTCACACACGTGCCTTGCATGGCTCACATCCTCAATCTGGTGGTACAGCATTTTCTCCACCACTATCCTGGCCTGGGTGAGCTGCTCCTGAAAGCACATAAGCTGTGTGCTCATTTCCACCATTTGCACCCCTCTGGTCACTGACTTGCATCGATACAGAGGTCTTTGTCCATGCAAGTTAACAGGTTGATATGCGATGTGCCGACACGGTGGAATTCCACTCTGCAGCAACTGTGGCAGCAGGAGAGAGACCTGACACAGTATGTCATGTCAGATAGCCTGGGCCAACGCAGTACAGACGTGGCACATATCACGTTTACAGAGTGGGCACAGATTAAGGACCTCTACACCCTTCTGCACAATTTCAAAATGGCTACTATTCCGGTCATCTATATGCTGGAGCAGACTTTAAATAGCCTGCGGGAGAAGATGGTGGTCCCAGAATAGGCGGAAGCAGAGGAGGATGCGGAAGGGATAAAATTGTCTCTAAGTTCAAGACTATCGTCACACAGGCGGGTGCCAAGGGAGCAACTGTCAGATGAAGAGGATAATCCGCCACTCTCTGTTGTTCATGGTTGTTGGGAGGGGACAGAGGAAACGAGCCTCATTGTTACCCAGCCACCAATACAGCATGGGCTTGGACCTCATGGTAGAGCCCGACATATGAGTGCCTTTCTGCACTATTTGCAACATGATCCCCGTATAGTTATGATTAGGAATAATGCTGACTACTGGGTTGCCACTCTGTTAGAGCCACATTATAAAACCTAATTTTGCCAGATTATTCCCGCACTAGAAAGAGACCCACGAATGCTGGAGTATCGAAACATGCTTTTACACAACCTTAAGAGAGCTTTACCCCAAGACAGCAGTGAAGCACACAGTTCGCATCGCAGCTGTAGACTTCCAACCTCCGACACGTCAATGCGTCAACGCCAAAACATTAGCAGCAGCAGCGGTGGAAGTGGAAGAAGCAACTTCTGTGAGTCCTTTAACACTTTTTTTAGACCAACTCTTGCCCCAGCACAACAGAGTCTAAGTCTTACAAATGGTGAATTAATGGAAAGGATGATGCAGGAGTATCTAGAACTGAATATAAATACCATCAGTGAGGATTTGGACCCTTTTATATTTTGATCTTTCAAAATGGATAAGTGGCCTGATCTCGTCTCACATGCCTTGGAGGTTTTATAGTATCCGGCAGCCAGTGTTCTCTCAAAACATGTCTTCAGCGCTGCTGGTGGTGTCCTGATGGATAAGCGCAGATGACTGTCCCCTGAAAATTTAAACCGCCTAACTTTCATCAAGATGAATAAGTCATGGATCTCCAAGGACTTTTGCCCCCCAATCGCAGACTGTACAGACTAGGTGATATTGCATTTTTTTCTGTGATGCATTCATGTCACGTAACTGCACTCTGTGATATCTTTAGTGTGGCTTCTGTGCCTGCTATGGCTGCTTCTGCTGCTGATGTTAACACAAATTTGTGATAATGTGACTAGAGTTGAGCGATACTTTCCGATATCCAAAAGTATCGGAATCGGAATGGTATCGCCGATACCCAAAAAATATCGGCGATACCCGATACCGATACCGGAAATCCAATGTAAGTCTATGGGAACAAAATATCGGAATTAAAAAAACCCCATTCTTGCCTTGTTGGTTAATTGTACATGAAGGAAAACAACAAAGAGTAATGTAGAATGTATTGGGGAAGGTTGAGGAGACATTAAAGGCATAGATGTTTAACCCAATCAAATGGAATAGCATAAATATTTTTTTTTTAAAGATGTTCGGATTGACGAAGAAATTGACAATGTTGTTAACGTTTTTTCTATTTTGGCAAATATGTATATTTCACAACTTCCATGCTCTTCACCTTTTTAACTTTTGACACACTTTCTCCTTCATAATCTTCAGCAGCATCATCTTTTTCATCAAATTATTCTTCATCTTCACCTTCTTTATCTTCTTCTTAAACTTCTTGCTATTCATCTTTTTGTTAACATTACTCATATTCTTCTTATTAAACTATTATTCTTATTCATATTGTACTTCATCTTCTTCATCATATTCTTATTTGTGACAGAGATTCCTGTACTTGTAATCTGTCAAAGTATGAATTTTTCATCCTTCCGTTCTTGCTGTCACAAAAGATTTAAATTACAACAGTATTTGTCCGTGTTCAGTTTAGCCTGCATCAGCAGGCATTTTCCAGGGGCACCACGAGGAGGAACGGACTCACCCCCATACACTGCTTAGTCTTCTTCTGCTTATAATTTAGAGCATAGATTTTGCTCTTCATTTTGGTCTTATACTTCATGTTCTTCTGCTTTTTGATCTTCTGCTTATTGTTCTTAAGTCTCTTGTTCTGTATCTTGTAGTTTGTCTTAACCTTCTCAGTCCTGTTGGGTAATCTTTTATTTCTTCTTTGTGATGGTGTTTAGGTTGGTTGGCTTGATGCTCGTCGTCCTTGTGGTCGTCATCTTCTTCGGGGTGGTCATCAGGGTCGTCGTCTTCATTGTTGGAGATCCAGAGTGATTACCCAAAAAAACATTTAAAAAATATTCAATTTGTAAATGTAGCAGAAGGTACAAGAGCCAATGCAAGTAACGAGGACCAGCTGGCTGTGCTGGAACCCGGAGGGGCAGCAGAAGGAAAAGAGCCAATGGCACAACCGAGGACCAGCTGACGTTACTGGGACACGGTTACTAAGCAGGAGGTACCTGTGCTCCAAAGCACTACCAAGGACCAGCAGACGTTGCTGGAACTTGGATACCGAGATGGAGGCACCTAGGCCAAAGGCACTGCGGAGAACCAGTTGACGGTACTGGAACCCGGACGGGTAGCAGAAGGTACAAGAGCCAATGCAAGTAACGAGGACCAGCTGACTGTGCTGGAACCCGGAGGGGCAGCAGAAGGAAAAGAGCCAATGGCACAAATGAGGACCAGCTGACGTTACTGGGACACGGTTACTAAGCAGGAGGTACCTGTGCTCCAAAGCACTACCAAGGACCAGCAGACGTTGCTGGAACTTGGATACCGAGATGGAGGCACCTAGGCCAAAGGCACTGCGGAGAACCAGCTGACGGTACTGGAACCCGGACGGGTAGCAGAAGGTACCCATGTAAATTTAAGTTGACAGGCCGTGAGCTGGCCGCAGTTACCGAATCACACAGTACTACAGTGATTGATTGTCCTATTGTCACAACAGAAACAGCCTTTATTTGCATATCCCGCAGCACACATAGGAAGCACCTAAACTCCAGGCACCATAGAGTCGGCTAACCCGACCGCAACATGACAGGACAACTTATTGGAGGCTAAGTGACGTTTACACTGACAGGAAACAGATGGCGTGCTGTAACCAGTCTGAGCAGGAGTGAGTACCCGTGCCAATGACACTTCCGAGCAACAACTGGCGGTGTTGTAGCCCAGGTATGAGAAGAGAACCGGTTGGAGGCAGCAGGACTTTTTGCCGTTCACACAGCAGGGGAACAGCTGACATTAATGAACCCCAGTAACACAGGAGCAAGTGTTGACTGTGCTAACAGCACTTCCGAGCAACAACTGGCGGTGTTGTAGCCCAGGGATGAGAAGACAACAGGGTGGAGGCAGCAGGACTGTTTGCCGTACACACAGCAGGGGAACAGCTGACATTACTGAACCCCAGTAACACAGGAGCAAGTGTTGACTGTGCTAGCAGCACTTCCGAGCAACAACTGGCGGTGTTGTAGCCCAGGGATGAGAAGACAACAGGGTGGAGGCAGCAGGACTTTTTGCCGTTCACACAGCAGGGGAACAGCTGACATTACTGAACCCCAGTAACACAGGAGCAAGTGTTGACTGTGCTAACAGCACTTCCGAGCAACAACTGGCGGTGTTGTAGCCCAGGGATGAGAAGACAACAGGGTGGAGGAAGCAGGACTGTTTGCCGTACACACAGCAGGGAACAGCTGACATTACTGAACCCCAGTAACACAGGAGCAAGTGTTGACTGTGCTAACAGCACTTCCGAGCAACAACTGGCGGTGTTGTAGCCCAGGGATGAGAAGACAACAGGGTGGAGGCAGCAGGACTGTTTGCCGTACACACAGCAGGGGAACAGCTGACATTACTGAACCCCAGTAACACAGGAGCAAGTTTTGACTGTGCTAACAGCACTTCCGAGCAACAACTGGCGGTGTTGTAGCCCAGGGATGAGAAGACAACAGGGTGGAGGCAGCAGGACTGTTTGCCGTACACACATCAGGGGAACAGCTGACATTACTGAACCCCAGTAACACAGGAGCAAGTGTTGACTGTGCTAACAGCACTTCCGAGCAACAACTGGCGGTGTTGTAGCCCAGGGATGAGAAGACAACAGGGTGGAGGCAGCAGGACTGTTTGCCGTACACACAGCAGGGGAACAGCTGACATTACTGAACCCCAGTAACACAGGAGCAAGTGTTGACTGTGCTAACAGCACTTCCGAGCAACAACTGGCGGTGTTGTAGCCCAGGGATGAGAAGACAACAGGGTGGAGGCAGCAGGACTGTTTGCCGTACACACAGCAGGGGAACAGCTGACATTACTGAACCCCAGTAACACAGGAGCAAGTGTTGACTGTGCTAACAGCACTTCCGAGCAACAACTGGCGGTGTTGTAGCCCAGGGATGAGAAGACAACAGGGTGGAGGCAGCAGGACTGTTTGCCGTACACACAGCAGGGGAACAGCTGACATTACTGAACCCCAGTAACACAGGAGCAAGTGTTGACTGTGCTAACAGCACTTCCAGCAACAACTGGCGGTGTTGGAGCCCAGGGATGAGAAGACAACAGGTGGAGGCAGCAGGACTGTTTGCCGTACACACAGCAGGGGAACAGCTGACATTACTGAACCCCAGTAACACAGGAGCAAGTGTTGACTGTGCTAACAGCACTCCGAGCAACAACTGCGGTGTTGTAGCCCAGGATGAGAAGACAACAGGGTGGAGGCAGCAGGACTGTTTGCCGTACACACAGCAGGGGAACAGCTGACATTACTGAACCCCAGTAACACAGGAGCAAGTGTTGACTGTGCTAACAGCACTGCCGAGCAACAACTGCGGTGTTGTAGCCCAGGATGAGAAGACAACAGGGTGGAGGCAGCAGGACTGTTTGCCGTACACACAGCAGGGGAACAGCTGACATTACTGAACCCCAGTAACACAGGAGCAAGTGTTGACTGTGCTAACAGCACTTCCGAGCAACAACTGGCGGTGTTGTAGCCCAGGGATGAGAAGACAACAGGGTGGAGGCAGCAGGACTGTTTGCCGTACACACAGCAGGGAACAGCTGACATTACTGAACCCCAGTAACACAGGAGCAAGTGTTGACTGTGCTAACAGCACTTCCAGAGCAACAACTGGCGGTGTTGTAGCCCAGGGATGAGAAGACAACAGGGTGGAGGCAGCAGGACTGTTTGCCGTACACACAGCAGGGGAACAGCTGACATTACTGAACCCCAGTAACACAGGAGCAAGTGTTGACTGTGCTAACAGCACTTCCAGGCAACAACTGGCGGTGTTGTAGCCCAGGGATGAGAAGACAACAGGGTGGAGGCAGCAGGACTGTTTGCCGTACACACAGCAGGGGAACAGCTGACATTACTGAACCCCAGTAACACAGGAGCAAGTGTTGACTGTGCTAACAGCAATTCCAAGCACAACTGGCGGTGTTGTAGCCAGGATGAGAGACAACAGGTGGAGGCAGCAGACTGTTGCCGTACACACACAGGGACAGCTGACATTACTGAACCCCAGTAACACAGGAGCAAGTGTGACTGTGCTAACAGCAATCCAAGCACAACTGGCGGTGTTGTAGCCAGGATGAGAAGACAACAGGGTGGAGGCAGCAGGACTGTTTGCCGTACACACAGCAGGGGAACAGCTGACATTACTGAACCCCAGTAACACAGGAGCAAGTGTTGACTGTGCTAACAGCACTTCCGAGCAACAACTGGCGGTGTTGTAGCCCAGGGATGAGAAGACAACAGGGTGGAGGCAGCAGGACTGTTTGCCGTACACACAGCAGGGGAACAGCTGACATTACTGAACCCCAGTAACACAGGAGCAAGTGTTGACTGTGCTAACAGCACTTCCAGGCAACAACTGGCGGTGTTGGAGCCCAGGGATGAGAAGACAACAGGGTGGAGGCAGCAGGACTGTTTGCCGTACACACAGCAGGGGAACAGCTGACATTACTGAACCCCAGTAACACAGGAGCAAGTGTTGACTGTGCTAACAGCAATTCCAAGCAACAACTGGCGGTGTTGTAGCCCAGGGATGAGAAGACAACAGGGTGGAGGCAGCAGGACTGTTTGCCGTACACACAGCAGGGGAACAGCTGACATTACTGAACCCCAGTAACACAGGAACAAGTGTTGACTGTGCTAACAGCAATTCCAAGCAACAACTGGCGGTGTTGTAGCCCAGGGATGAGAAGACAACAGGGTGGAGGCAGCAGGACTGTTTGCCGTACACACAGCAGGGGAACAGCTGACATTACTGAACCCCAGTAACATAGGAGCAAGTGTTGACTGTGCTAACAGCACTTCCGAGCAACAACTGGCGGTGTTGTAGCCCAGGGATGAGAAGACAACAGGGTGGAGGCAGCAGGACTGTTTGCCGTACACACAGCAGGGGAACAGCTGACATTACTGAACCCCAGTAACACAGGAGCAAGTGTTGACTGTGCTAACAGCACTTCCGAGCAACAACTGGCGGTGTTGTAGCCCAGGGATGAGAAGACAACAGGGTGGAGGCAGCAGGACTGTTTGCCGTACACACAGCAGGGGAACAGCTGACATTACTGGACCCCAGTAACACAGGAGCAAGTGTTGACTGTGCTAACAGCACTTCCGAGCAACAACTGGCAGTGTTGGAGCCCAGGGTCAAGGAGAATGTTTAAATACTAGATCAAGTATTTTCCTTGTTACGTGTCAATTAAAAATGTCTATACTCCAAACAAGAGAAATATAACCTTTAGTACCATAAGATGATGATTTTACTTAAAAAAATATATGTAAATTAATAATTTACAAACATAAACGCATACATTAACATGTTGAAAAGCAATGCAAACCACAATTAAAATAGGTTAAATAATCTGCTATAGGGTTTAAAATAAAAGCATACAAGTACATATCAGAATCCATTAATGATGGCTAAGTAACAGTATGTACACCATTTTTATTGTGTAGACAATGAATGGCTGACTTAAAAACATAATCAGCATTACAAGTTATCTTTGACATTCATAAAACTTTACATTTGGTGAATAATATCACTAAAATTTTTTTAAAAATATCTAAAATTTCCATCATGTAATACTGATAATATGTGCCAATCATTTATATTAACAAACAAAAACTTTAAAAAGTGCATAGTGCATATTGAAAACAGCTATTTATGCCTGACTGTGGACTTGCAAGCATGACAACGGATAGATAAGGTATATATAGATGAGACTGCATAGCCACAGATGGTGAATGGCGATGTAATACTGTACCTCAATAAAGTGTGCGTTACTACTACATCCTTTTTTTTATATAGCTTTATAAAAGGTTACGTGCATGTATGGTTGCGCCTTTGTTTGGACGCACAGACTGGCTTCCTGCTGTGACGCGTTGGGTATTGGAGCGTCTGTGCGTCTTATGACGCAGACTAACATTCACGGTGCGCATCGTTCATCATCGCAAGCGTACCGACAACACAAAGGCGTTGTCATGACTGCTTTACTCAGTAAACATGCACCTATGATGAAACATACACGCATGTGCCCTATTACATAACAAGCTACAAGAAAAACAGAGTGTGAGGTGTGACACAGCTGTTTTGTTAAGGTACAGTATTATATCGACATTGTACAGGTGTCGCTATTCAGTCTGATAAATAGATATCATTCACCTATTCTATCAGTTGTCGTTCTTTCAGCACCACTTACAGGTATATATTTTGCTATTGTGACTATGCACTATTGACTTTAACAAGGTAATGCATGATTTTTGTTAGCGATTATCATGTTTACATGAAGGACCTTTATGATATGGGCTGTTAACTTTCTAATTAAATATGTATTTTTTAAAATGACACAAATATAAGTAATGTTGAAGAGGACTATTCCTACATACATTGTTTGCACAATATTACAGGTGTACATCACCTCCCTTAACCCCTTCATGACCCAGCCTATTTTGACCTTAAAGACCTTGCCATTTTTTGCAATTCTGACCAGTGTCCATTTATGAGGTAATAACTCAGGAACGCTTCAACGGATCCTAGCGATTCTGAGATTTTTTTCGTGACATATTGGGCTTCATGTTAGTGGTAAATTTAGGTCGATAATTTTTGCGTTTATTTGTGAAAAAAATGGAAATTTGGCGAAAATTCTGAAAATTTTGTAATTTTCAAATTTTAAATTTTTATTCTGTTAAACTAGAGAGATATGTGCCACAAAATAGTTAATAAATAACATTTCCCACATGTCTACTTTACATCAGCACAATTTTGGGAACAACATTTTTTTTTTGTTAGTAAGTTATAAGAGTTAAAAGTTGACCAGCGATTTCTCATTTTTACAGCAAAATTTACAAAACCATTTTTTTTAGGGACCACCTCACATTTGAAGTCACTTTGAGGGGTCTATATGGCAGAAAATACCCAAAAGTGACACCTTTATAAAAACTGCACCCTCAAGCTACTCAAAACTACATTCAAGAAGATTATTAACCCTTCAGGTGCTTCACAGGAACTAAAGCAACGTGGAAGGAAAAAATGGACATTTTAATTTTTCCAACAATAATTTTCTTTTAGCATCAATTTTTTCATTTTTACATGGGCATCAGGATAAAATGGATCCTAAAATTTGTTGGGCAATTTCTCCTGAGTACACAGATACCTCATATGTGGTCATAAACCACTGTATGGGCGCACGGCAGGGCTCAGAAGGGAAGGAGCGCCATTTGACTTTTTGAATGGAAAATATGCTGGAATATTTAGCGGTTGCCATGTCACATTTGGAGAGTCCCTGTGTGCCTAAACATTGGAGCTCCCCCACAAGTGACCCCATTTTGGAAACTAGACCCCTAAGGAACTTATCTAGATGCATAGTGATCACTTTGAACCCCCAGGTGCTTCACAAATTGATCTGTAAAAAAAAGAAAGTACTTTTTTTTCACAAAAATTTTCTTTTAACCTCAGTTTTTTCATTTTCACATGGGCAACAGTATAAATTGGATCCTAAAATTTGTTGGGCAATTTCTCCTGAATACACAGATACCTCATATGTGGTCATAAACCACTGTTTGGGCGCACGGCAGGGCTAAGAAGGGAAGGAGCGCCATTTGACTTTTTGAATGGAAAATATGCTGGAATATTTAGCGGTTGCCATGTCGCATTTGGAGAGTCCCTGTGTGCCTAAACATTGGAGCTCCACCACAAGTGACCCCATTTTGGAAACTAGACCCCCTAAGGAACTTATCTAGATGCATAGTGAGCACTTTGAACCCCCAGGTGCTTCACAAATTGATCCGTAAATAAAAGAAAGTACTTTTTTTTCACAAAAATTTTCTTTTAGCCTCAGTTATTTTCATTTTCACATGGGCAACAGTATAAATTGGATCCTAAAATTTGTTGGGCAATTTCTCCTGAGTACACAGATACCTCATATGTGGTCATAAATCACTGTTTGGGCGCACGGCAGGGCTCAGAAGGGAAGGAGCGCCATTTGACTTTTTGAATGGAAAATATTGCTGGAATATTTAGCGGTTGCCATGTCGCATTTGGAGAGTCCCTGTGTGCCTAAACATTGGAGCTCCCCCACAAGTGACCCATTTTGGAAACTAGACCCCTAAGGAACTTATCTAGATGCATAGTGAGCACTTTGAACCCCCAGGTGCTTCACAAATTGATCCGTAAATAAAAGAAAGTACTTTTTTTTCACAAAAATTTTCTTTTAGCCTCAGTTATTTTCATTTTCACATGGGCAACAGTATAAATTGGATCCTAAAATTTGTTGGGCAATTTCTCCTGAGTACACAGATACCTCATATGTGGTCATAAACCACTGTTTGGGCGCACGGCAGGGCTCAGAAGGAAGGAGTGCCATTTGACTTTTTGAATGGAAAATATGCTGGAATATTTAGCGGTTGCTATGTCGCATTTGGAGAGTCCCTGTGTGCCTAAACATTGGAGCTCCCCACAAGTGACCCCATTTTGGAAACTAGACCCCCTAAGGAACTTATCTAGATGCATAGTGAGCACTTTGAACCCCCAGGTGCTTCACAAATTGATCCGTAAAAAAAAGAAAGTACTTTTTTTTCACAAAAATTTTCTTTTAGCCTCAGTTTTTTTCATTTTCACATGGGCAACAGTATAAATTGGATCCTAAAATTTGTTGGGCAATTTCTCCTGAGTACACAGATACCTCATATGTGGTCATAAACCACTGTTTGGGCGCACGGCAGGGCTCAGAAGGGAAGGAGCGCCATTTGACTTTTTGAATGGAAAATTAGCTCCAATCGTTAGCGGACACCATGTCGTGTTTGGAGAGCCCCTGTGTGCCTAAAGTTTAGAGCTCCCCCACAAATGACCCCATTTTGGAAACTAGACCCCCTAAGGAACTTATCTAGATGCAAAGTGAGCACTTTGAACCCCCAGGTGCTTCACAGAAGTTTATAACGCAGAGCCGTGAAAATAAAAAATCTTTTTTTTTCTCAAAAAATGATATTTTAGCCCACTATTTTTTATTTTCACAATGGTTACAGGAGAAATTGGACCCCAAAAGTTGTTGTTCAGTTTGTCCTGAGTACGCTAGTACCCATATGTGGGGGGGAACCATTGTTTGGGCACACGTCAGGGCTCGGAAGGGATATAGTGACGCTTTGAAATGCCGACTTGATGGAATGGTCTGCGGGCATCTTGTTACGTTTGCAGAGCCCCTGATGTGCCTAAACAGTAGAAACCCCCCACAAGTGACCCCATTTTGTAAACTAGACCCCCAAAGGAACTTATCCAGATGTGTGGTGAGCACCTTGAACCCCCAAGTGCTTCACAGAAGTTTATAATGCAGAGCCGTGAAAATAAAAAATCATTTTTATCCTCAAAAACTGATTTTTTTAACCCGCAATTTTTTATTTTCACAAGGTAACAGGAGAAATTGGACCACAAAAGTTGTTGTACAGTTTGTCCTGAGTACACTGGTACCCCATATGTGGGGGGAACCACTGTTCGGGCACACGTTGGGGCTCGGAAGGGAAGTAGTAACGTTTTGAAATGCCGACTTTGATGGAATGGTCTGCGGGCGTCATGTTAGGTTTGCAGAGCCCCTGATGTGCCTAAACAGTAGAAACTACCCACAAGTGACCCCATTTTGGAAACTAGACCCCGCAAAGAACTTATCTAGATGTGTGGTGAGCACTTTGAACCCCAAGGGCTACACAGCAGTTTATAACGCCCGGCATGAAAATAAAAAAATCATATTTCTTCCATAATCAGGATTTTTAGTCCCTAATTTTTTTATTTTCCCAAGGGTAAAAGGAGAAATTAGACCCCAAAAGTTGTTGTCCAATTTGTCCTGAGTACGCTGATACCCCATAAGTGGGAGAAAACTACTGTATGGGCGCACGTCGGGCTCGGAAGGGAAGTAGTGACGTTTGAAATGCCCACTTGATGGAATGGTCTGCGGGCGTCATGTTACGTTTGCAGAGCCCCTGATGTGCCTAAACTGTAGAAACTCCCCACAAGTGACCCATTTTGGAAACTAGACCCCGCAAATAACTTATCTAGATGTGTAGTGAGCACTTTGAACCTCCAAGGGCTACACAGAGGTTTATAACGCCCGGGCATGAAAATAAAAAAATCATATTTTTTCCACAAACATGATCTTTAGTCCCCAATTTTTTTATTTTCCCAATGTTAACAGGAGAAATTAGACCCCCAAAGTTGTTGTGCAATTTTTCCAGAGTACGCTGATACCCCATATGTGGGGGTAAACCACTGTTTGGGCATACGTCGGGGCTTGGAATAAAGGGAGCACTGTTTGACTTTTTGAACGCAAAATTTGCAGGAATCAATGGTGGCGCCATGTCGCGTATGGAGACCCCCTGATGTGCCTAAATAGTGGAAACCCCTCAATTCTAACTCCAACCCCAACACACCCCTAACCCCTACACACCCCTAACCCTAATACAAACCCTAACCATAACCCTAACCCCAACACACCCCTAACCCTAATCCCAACTCTAACCATAAACCTAACCACTAGCCTAACCTAATCCAACCCTAACCCCAAAACACCCCTAACACTTATCCTAACTCTAACCCTAACCACAACTACCTACACCCTAACCATTCCAACCCTAACCCAAATTCCAACCCTAACCCAAATTCCAACCCTAACCCAAATTCTAACCCTAACCATAAGGCTGGGTTCATATTGCGTTTTACCAACCCGTTCAACACGTAGCGTTGACCGGCTGGTAATGGTATAGCATAACGCGATCGCGTTATGCTATACCCGCTAGCGCAGATGAATCATCAGATGATTCATCTGTGCTAGCGGTGATGGAGCCCAGATGCTGCAGCCCGTGTCCGAGGCTCTGTCACTGAATGACAGCACGTCGCGAATGCATGCCGCTTTACGGCATGCGTTGCGATGTGCACACAAATGGGTGAATGACAGTGTTAACGGACTGCGTTACACGCGTTATACCGCAGTGAAACGCAGTCCATCTAACGACTGCCATAATGCAATAAGAACCCAGCCTAACCCTGAGGCCCCGTGCACACGTTGCGGATTCACTTGCGGATTTTCTAAAATCCGCAGGTAAATTGACCTGCCTTTACCTGCGAATTTAGCACAGATTTGCTTCGGTTTTTCCCATCGGTTTTACAACTATAATGGAATAGGTGTAAAACCCGCTGCGGAATCCGCACAAAGAATTGACATGCTGCGGATTTAAAACCGCAGCAAATCCGCGCTGAAAAATTCGCAGCATGTGCACAGCGTTTTTTTTTTACCATTTATTTGCATTGTATGTACATGGTTTCTGGATCTGCTGCGGATCAGCAGCGAAATCCGCTGCTGATCAGCAGCGAAATCAGCTGCGGATCAGCAGCGAAATCAGCTGCGGATCAGCAGCGAAATCAGCTGCGGATCAGCAGCGAAATCAGCTGCGGATCAGCAGCGAAATCCGCTGCGGATCAGCAGCGAAATCGCTGCGGATCAGCAGCGAAATCAGCAGCGAAATCCGCTGCGGATCAGCAGCGAAATCCGCTGCGGATCCCAGCGAATAAGCTGCGGATCAGCAGCGAAATCAGCGGCGGATCAGCAGCGAATCAGATTGCGGATCAGCAGCGAAATCCACTGCGGATCAGCAGCGAAATCAGCTGCGGATCAGCAGCGAAATCCGCTGCGGATCCCCAGCGAAATAAGCTGCGGATCCGCAGCAAAATCCGCTGCGGATCAGAGGCGAAATCCGCTGCGGATCAGCGGCGAAATCCGCTGCGGATCAGAGGCGAAATCCGCTGCGGATCAGCGCGAAATCCGCTGCGGATCAGCGCGAAATCCGCTGCGGATACCCAGCGAAATCCTCTGCGGATCAGCAGCGAAATCCGCGCGGATCAACAGCGAAATCCACTGCGTATACGCAGCGAAATCCTCTGCGGATCAGCAGCGAAATCCGCCGTGGATCAGCAGCGAAATCCGCTGCGGATCAGTAGCGAAATCGCTGCGGATCAGGGGCGAAATCCGCTGCGGATCAGCGGCGAAATCCGCTGCGGATCAGCGCGAAATCCGCTGCGGATACCAGCGAAATCCCTGCGGATCAGCAGCGAAATCCGCGCGGATCAACAGCGAAATCCACTGCGTATACGCAGCGAAATCCTCTGCGGATCAGCAGCGAAATCCGCCGTGGATCAGCAGCGAAATCCGCTGCGGATCAGTAGCGAAATCCGCTGCGGATCAGAGGCGAAATCGCTGCGGATCAGCGGCGAAATCCGCTGCGGATCAGAGGCGAAATCCGCTGCGGATCAGGCGAAATCCGCTGCGGATCAGCAGCGAAATCCGCTGCGGATACCCAGCGAAATCCTCTGCGGATCAGCAGCGAAATCCGCCGCGGATCAACAGCGAAATCCACTGCGTATACGCAGCGAAATCCTCTGCGGATCAGCAGCGAAATCCGCCGTGGATCAGCAGCGAAATCCGCTGCGGATCAGTAGCGAAATCCGCTGCGGATACGCAGCGAAATCCGCCGCTGATCAGCAGCGAAATCCGCTGCGGATACGCAGCGAAATCCGCCGCGGATCAGCAGCGAAATCCGCTGCGGATACGCAGCGATATCCTCTGCGGATCAGCAGCGAAATCCACAACATGTGGACAGGGCCTAAAAGGAAAAAAAAAAATTCTTTATTTTATTTTTTGTCCCTACTTATGACAGGGGGGGGGGTTAATTTACTTTTATTTTGATCACTGTGAGAGTTTATCACAGTGATCAAAATAAATTGTAATTTGGAAGGCGCAGTGCGCATGCACCGGCCGGCGGGCGCACTGCACATGCGCCCGCCATTTTCCAAGATAGCGGCGCCCATGAAGAGTCCCGGGCGGCCGCCGGGACGGATCAAGAGGCCGCAGAAGACCGGAGGAGGTGAGTATATTGGCGGGGGGTGATCGGAGGGCGGGGGGGAGCGGAGCACACCGGAGGGGACAGGATCGGAGCGACCAGCAGATGATAGTAACGGCGGTGACCGTTCGCCGCCATGAATCGGCGGCGGCGCCGATCACCACCGTTACTCGGTGTGGGGAGGGTGGGAACACAGTGTCCAGCCATGGCCGATGCTATTGCTGCATCGGCCATGAATGGATTGTAATATTACACTACTTTTCAGTGGTGAAATATTACTAATCGCTCTGATTGGCTGTTTCACTTTTAACAGCCAATCAGAGCGATCATAACCACGTGGGGGTTAAGCCACCCCCACTGTAGTGATGCGCAAGGGGTCCTGTGCCTGCGGGTCGGATGACCTTTCAGTGATTTCGGTCCCCCGACCCGCAGGAACATGATTTATAGCATGACGCCTACGTTGGCGTCATGGGTCGGGATGGCACAGGTTTTCATGACGCCAACGTAGGCGTCATGGGTCGGGAAGGGTTAATCAACATTGGATTATTATATTACTTGTATGCTTTTATTAAAAGCCAAGAACACTGAAGTCTAACCTTCGCACTGCAGCTGTTGTCAAAGTTCAACACACATTATGCACTTCCAACATTGCAGCATTTGAGTCATGATGTGAGTTGGATTTGTCTAAGCTATGGAGTGACAAGGTTGACCATCAGTATCCTATAGCATAAGTAGGCTTTTGTGTTAGCATTTGTTTTCGAAATTGCACATTATCTGATCTAAATTGCACAATATTTGTAAGTTTCTGAAAGCTGATCATTTTAAGCTTATGAAAGGGTTGCTCAATATGTTACTAGCTTTGAATGTATTTTTTCACATGTGTAGTAGCTCATAATATTGTCCACACACATGTCATTTGATACTAGCAGAGCCGTTTACTGAACCCCACAAACACATCAGCGATTGTTTTCATCTGCGCATCTAACACTTCTGAGCAGCAACTGGCGTGTTGAAGCCCAGGGTCAAGGAGGGTGTAGGCAGAGGCCTAGTATGAGATGTTTGAAGTTGAAGTTGTAGTTAGCAGCAGTAATTTTTGCCAGACACACAGCAGGGGAACAGCAGGCGTTACTGAACCCCACAAACACATCAGCGATTGTTTTCATCTGTGCATCTAACACTTCTGAGCAGCAACTGGCGGTGTTGAAGCCCAGGGTCAAGGAGGGTGTAGGCAGAGGCCTAGTATGAGATGTTTGAAGTTGAAGTTGTAGTTAGCAGCAGTAATTTTTGCCAGACACACAGCAGGGGAACAGCAGGCGTTACTGAACCCCACAAACACATCAGCGATTGTTTTCATCTGTGCATCTAACACTTCTGAGCAGCAACTGGCGGTGTTGAAGCCCAGGGTCAAGGAGGGTGTAGGCATAAAAGATTGAGTTATTGCCTTGTTACGTGGCCATTGCAAATGTATGTACTTCAAACAAGAATAAATGAAGTTTTACTAGGACAATAAAATGATGAATTTCAATTCCAAGAATAGAAAAATATTTATACTTGAGAGTCCTCAGTGGTTGATACCGTTTAATGGCTAACTGAAAAGATGGTAACAAATTCCAAGCTTTCGAGACTACTCAGGTCTCTTCATCATGCTAAGACTAAAACAAAAAATGAATAATCACATATTTCTACACACAACAGGACACAGGAATAGTGCAATAGGTAAGACAAGTGACGTGAAGCAGAACTGTCATTATGGCAGAGGGATGATCATAAATATTGGAACAGTTCCTAGATAAGGAGATAAAGTTTTATTGCCCTCTGAATGGGGTCTGGTGTTCTGTTTTGATGCCCCTAGAAGGTCCTAATTATATGTACAAAATGTCCAACTGGGGTCTGTATGTGGGGGAGACCGGCCAAAAACTGAGAACAAGGATGAATTATCATCGCCACACAATAAGAGAAAAAATAATGGATTTACCTGTGGCAAAACACTTTTGTATGCCCGGTCATAGCATGATGGATATGGAATTACTGTATTAAAATATAACTTCAAATCTGAGAAAGATACAAGGGTTTCAGAATATAAGCTCATCATGACCTTTGACACTCTTAGTGCTGGAATGAATAGATCACACGGATTTATGTCATTCTATATCAATTAAGGAATCTGCGTCTCTGCCCTTCCAGGGGCATGAAAACACAAAACCAGACCCCAATCAGAGGGCAATAAAACTTTCTATCCTTATCTATGAACTGTTCCAATATTTATGTTCATCCCTCTGTCATAATGACAGTTCTGCTACACGTCACTTGTCTTACCTATTGCACTATTCCTGTGTCCTGTTGTGTATAGAAATATGTGATGCTTCATTTTTTGTTTTAGTCTTTGCCTGATGAAGAGACATGAGTAGCCTCGAAAGCTTGCAATTTGTTACCATCTTTTCAGTTATCCATTAAAAGGTATCAACCACTGCGGACTCTCAAGTCTAAATATTTTTCTATCTACTGACTAACACGGTACGAAGATACACATGTTTCCTAACTTCAAGAATAAAAATATAGACCCTGCAAATATAAACGCATATATGCACATGCCAACAAGAAATGGAACAAACACCACCCAAAAAATTGGTTACAAAATATAGTGTTGTAAATTTAAGAATAAAAGTCCATTTTTGTATTTATGAATAATGCTTAAGGAACGCTATGTTAAACCATAACATAGTGAAGACAATGGATTTTGTAATAGTCACTCATCATCATCATTGCAATTTATATGTGACAGTCACAGACATTTCAATTATTTAAGTTAATAAAATCGTTACTTTGTACAGCATGTATGACATCTCCAGCATGGACTCATCAATGTGATGACGCAATAATGTACGATAAAAAATAACCATTTAAAAAAACATTATGCATTGTCACAATTTAAGTGTGTGCCTGCAAGTGTAGGTGAAACAAAGGCTACGGATAGCAAAGGTATATTCTATGTCTGTATCAGACAGTGGACAGCCTCTGATGGGTAATGGCGATGTTATACTGTACGTCAATAAAGTCTGCGGCTGCAATCATGCATTTTTTGCTTGTACAGTGTTGAAGAGGGTAAAAGCATGTCTGGTTGCGCAAGGCTTTATCCGTCAACACTACCTTCCTACTGTCACGCGTAGGGTAGGGTAGCGTGTGTCTATTAGATGACTCTCTATAAAATGTGACGTTACGCAGCGTAATTGTGCCCTAGGGACGCCAAAAATACGACAGCAGTAATCATTTACTGTCTAATACTCGACCTATGACCAACAAAAAAAGCACGTTCCCTCTTTAACAATCTACAAGACTAACAAGCATAATGGTTGACGCTGACTTTATTGAGGTACAGTATTACATCGACATTGTCCATGAGTAACTATGCACTGTGATACCTATATACCATTATTAATTTATATCTGTTGTGGTTGTTTCAACAGCACTTGCAGGTATACCTACCTATTGTCAGTATGCATGATGCACTTTCTAGATGTAATAATTTATTATTGCACATTATTACCAGGTTTAGATGCTGGCCATTTCATATATGATGTGTGAAGTTACAGTTGGCATCAGTATGTGTATTTTATAATGTCTGTCATAAATAAAACTCGTGATGATGATGATGAGGATTTTATGATTCGTACATCCATTGACTGCATTATCTTACAGGTACAGATAAAGTTCCTTAAAAAGCATTAATTGATAAGTATGAAATGTACTTTTATGCATTAATTTCAAAAAGTGAACACTATGTTTTAGTTTTTGTTACCATTTCTAATAGACATGTGCAGATATGCGCTGTGATGACAAATTATTATTTGTCCATATTTGTTATAAAAATTTATCATTCTAGGCCTGGAAAACTTCACAATTTCCTGTTTTAAGCATAACAATCAGGGTGACGACTCTTCCCTATTTGGAGCATGTTCCACATGGGTTTTTCTGTGCATGTGTAGGGAACAGGAGACTTCTTGCCGGACACACAGCAGGGGAACAGCTGGCGTTATTGAACCCCACTAACACTATAGCTTGTGTATTGGTCTGTGGACACGACACTTTTGAGCAGCAACTGGCAGTGTTGTAGCCCAGGGAGTAGAGTTCAGGTGGTAGAAAGATGAACATAACAGGAGACATGGATAACGTTGCGAACCAGTTATTTAATCTGAAAACGGACAGACAAATTCTGGCGAGATCCATGCCTTGTTCATTTTCAGAAAAGTAAGCCGGTCTACATTATCGGAGGATAGTCGCATGCGACGGTCTGTTAGTACACCACCTGCAGCACTAAAGACGCGCTCCGATAATACACTGGCAGCAGCGCAAGCCAGCACCTCCAATGCATACTGGCTAAGCTCTGGCCATGTATCCAGCTTAGAGACCCAAAACTTGAATGGGGAAGAGCCATCTGGGAGTACACTGAGAGGGAAAGACATGTAGTCTGTCACCATCTTACGGAAACGTTGCCTCCTGCTGACTGGAGCCGTCTCGGATGGTGTAGACATTTGTGGCGCTGCCACAAAACTTCGCCACATTTGGAACATACTGGTCTTGCCCTGTGCAGAGGCGCTGCTTGTGCTCCCTCTTGTTGCAGAGCTGTCTCCACTGCCTCGACGCACAGAGCTGCTTTGTAAAGCAGCAGCAGTAGCAGTGCTCTGGCTGGAATGGAGAACATTATGGATTGCACCAGTGTGTCTTGGTACTCCCGCATTTTACGCTCCCGGTTCAACGGTGTGATGAGGCTTTGTAAGTTGTCCCGGTAGCGAGGGTCTAGGAGGGTGTACACCCAATAATCAGACGCGGTGAGAATGTGGGCGATGCGGCGGTCGTTTCTCAGGCACTGCAGCATGAAATCAACCATGTGCTGCAGACTCCCAACTGGCCAAGAAAAGCTGTCCCCTGCAAGAGGCGTCATCTCTGCCTGCTCTGCATCACCCCACCCTCGCTCTACATACTGACTAGAGCGTTGTGTACCTCCCTCTGGAGCGATGTCTTCCTCCTCCATTGACTCCTCCTCATCCTCCTCACAAAGTGAGCCCTGCCCAGCCCTTTGTGAGGAACCACGTTGCGCTGACTGTCCAGAAGGTGATGGAATTTGTGACTCCTCATCCTCCACCTCTTCCAAAACCTCATCCCTTGCTTGCAGTGTTTTTTGAAGCAGGCAGATAAGGGGGACAATCAGGCTGACTAGTGCATCATCTGCACTCGCCATCCGCGTTGACTCATCAAACGCACGCAAAACGTGGCAGATGTCCTTCATAGAGGCCCACTCAGTAGTGGTGAAGTGTGAACGGCGCAAATTGCGAGTTGATTGCGCCTGATGCAGCTGATACTCCATTACTGCTGGCTGCTGCTCACACAACCGCTCCAACATATGTAACGTGGAATTCCACCTGGTGGGTACGTCACATATGATGCGATGTTCAGGAAGGCGAAATCTGCGTTGCAGAGCTGCAATGCGCGATCTGGCCATGCTGAAACGTCGCAAGTGAGCGCACTCTAGGCGGACCTTGTGCAGCAGTGCATCAAGATCCGGATAGTCCCTCAAAAAACTCTGCACGACCAAGTTGAGCACATGTGCCAGACATGGTATGTGAGTGAGGTTGCCAAGGCCCAGAGCTGCCACCAGATTTCGGCCATTGTCACACACTACCAAGCCTGGCTGGAGATTCGCTGGCAAAAACAACACGTCGCTCTCCTGCTTGATGGCATTCCAGAGCTCCTGCGCTGTGTGGCTTCGATTCCCCATGGAAATTAATTTGAGGACGGCCTGTTGACGTTTGGCCACGGCTGTGCTCATATCGGTCACAACAGGTAAGCGTTCACGGGTCCATGTGGAGGTAGACCGTGACGGCTCCTGCAGCGATGATTCTGAGGAACTGGAGTAGGAGGAGGAGTCAATGTGGACAGACTTGATTCCTGCAATACTTGGAGTTGGCAGAACACATACAGCGCCACTCGCAAGATCTGTACCCGGCTCCACAACATTGACCCAATGGGCAGTGAGGGAAAGGTATCGTCCCTGGCCATGGGTACTGGTCCACGCATCGGTGGTCAGGTGGACCTTGCTACTGACGGCGTTTAGTAGCGCATGTTTAATTTTTCCCTCAACATGCTTTTGCAGACCAGGGACGGCTTGCCTGCTGAAATAAAATCGGCTGGGCACATTGTATTGTGGGACTGCCAATGCCATTAAGTTACGGAAACTGTCAGTCTCCACCAGCCTGAATGACAGCATTTCAAGGGACAGGAGTTTTGCAATGCCAGCATTCAGAGCCTGTGCTCGTGGATGGTTTGCCGAGTATGGCCGTCTTTTATCCCATGCCTGTGCTACCGATGGCTGTTTTGAGGCCTGGGAGTGTGAGGATGACAGGGAACTTGCAGCTGTGGGTGGAATAACACTGGGTCTCTGGACAACAGTGACAGAGGTTCTTCCATGGCGATCCTGTGAGGAAGCCGAACCAGCTGTGTGTGAGCTGGAGGAAGAGGCTCCAACACGAGCTGAAGATGTAGGTGCTGCTGTAGGTTGGCCTACATCTCCAGTGTGTCTTTGTAACTCAACCACGTGCTTTGACCGCACATGTTTCCACATATTAGTGGTATTAAGGTTACTGACACTTTTACCTCTTTTTACTTTTTGATTACACAGCTTGCATTTGACATAGCAAATATCATCTGCAAGTGTGTCAAAAAAGGACCACGCAGTGCAAGTCCTGGGAGCGCCCGTTTTGGCTGTTGGAAGAGAACTGCTATGAACGGGTGCCAAACTGGAGGCTAGAGGCAACCGAGTCTGCAGCCTACCTCTCCCTACTGTTTGGACCGTTGGGGCAATCTCTTCCTCAGAGTTGCTACCACCACCTTCCTGTTCCTCACGCCATGTTGGGTCTTGGACCTCATCATCTCCACTACCCTCTTCCAACACCTGCTGCTGTTGGGTGGTCTGGCCAGCACCATGCTCAACAGAAACTGGCACCTGAGTCTCATCATCATCAGATGCGTTCTGCGGTGTGCTGACCATCGGCACTGGCTCACCCGCCTCTTCAGATTCAGAGAGACACAGCTGTTGCGCATCACTGCATACTGCCTCTTCTTCACATTCCAGAATGCTGCTTGGCTGGGCCCCTGTTTGCAAGCCAACAGATTCTGAGAACAGAAGCAGAGACTCAGCTGGCTCCTTTACAGAGCTCTCTGACTGCCTGGGCAATTTGGCAGGCGGTGAAGAGACAGATGGTTGTTCAACAGTGCTGTGGTCCTGAGAGGAGGTGGAAGCAATTGAAGTCGATGCATTGGCTGCCATCCAACCAACAACGGCTTCAATTTGTTCTTCCCGCAGCAGGGGGGTACGCCGAGCTCCTACAAAAGTGCGCATAAAGGAACGCTCACGGGGAAAACTGGTGGATGCTGTGTCACTGGGTGCGGCAGCAGCCACAGAATCCCCACGTCCTCTCCCTGCTGAAACTCCATGGCCACGACCACGTGCCTTACTCCCTGCCTTCTTCATCTTGGTAGATTGATAAAGAAAGTCAGAAAAGTTATAAGGCCTAAGTGTGGTTATTCCTCAGAGACTGCACTGAACACTGCAGACAACTGTTCAGTAGCTGTGAAAGGCCCCTTTGTGTACTTCTATAGTGTTTGCAACCAATGTATTGTATACTGATGGAAGCGCGTCACACTGATAGATTCGATTTTTTTCAAATATAATGGAGCAGCACCAATTAGAGAAAAATGTGAAGGATGAGGCAGTGACACACGCTCAGCAGACTACAACCAGCAGTGGTTAATGAACTAACTGGAGCGTAATCTGCACTCAAAAAATTAAAAGCTCACAGACTACAGTGAACACTGTAGACAACTGTTCAGTAGCTGTGAAAGGCCCCTTTGTGTACTTCTATAGTGTTTGCAACCAATGTATTGTATACGGATGGAAGCGCGTCACACTAATAGATTAGATTTTTTTCAAATATAATGGAGCAGCACCAATTAGAGAAAAATGTGAAGGATGAGGCAGTGACACACGCTCAGCAGACTACAACCAGCAGTGGTTGAAGAATTAACTGGAGCGTAATCTGCACTCAAAAAATGAAAAGCTCACAGACTACAGTGAACACTGCAGACAACTCTTCAGTAGCTGTGAAAGGCCCCTTTGTGTACTTCTATAGTGTTTGCAACCAATGTATTGTATACGGATGGAAGCGCGTCACACTAATAGATTAGATTTTTTTAAAATAGAATGGAGCAGCACCAATTAGTGAAAAATGTGAAGGATGAGGCAGTGACACACGCTCAGCAGACTACAACCAGCAGTGGTTGAAGAACTAACTGGAGCGTAATCTGCACTCAAAAAATGAAAAGCTCACAGACTACAGTGAACACTGCAGACAACTGTTCAGTAGCTGTGAAAGGGCCCTTTGTGTACTTCTATAGTGTTTGCAACCAATGTATTGTATACGGATGGAAGCGCGTCACACTAATAGATTAGATTTTTTTCAAATATAATGGAGCAGCACCAATTAGAGAAAAATGTGAAGGATGAGGCAGTGACACACGCTCAGCAGACTACAACCAGCAGTGGTTGAAGAACTAACTGGAGCGTGATCTGCACTCAAAAAATGAAAACCTCACAGACTACAGTGAACACTGCACACAACTGTTCACTAGCTGTGAAAGGCTCCTTTCTGTACTTCTATAGTGTTTGCAACCAATGTATTGTATACGGATGGAAGCGCGTCACACTAATAGATTTGATTTTTTTCAAATATAATGGAGCAGCACCAATTAGAGAAAAATGTGAAGGATGAGGCAGTGACACACGCTCAGCAGACTACAACCAGCAGTGGTTGAAGAACTAACTGGAGCGTGATCTGCACTCAAAAAATGAAAACCTCACAGACTACAGTGAACACTGCACACAACTGTTCACTAGCTGTGAAAGGCTCCTTTTTGTACTTCTATAGTGTTTGCAACCAATGTATTGTATACGGATGGAAGCGCGTCACACTAATAGATTAGATTTTTTTCAAATATAATGGAGCAGCACCAATTAGAGAAAAATGTGAAGGATGAGGCAGTGACACACGCTTAGCAGACTACAACTAGCAGTGGTTGAAGAACTAACTGGAGCGTGATCTGCACTCAAAAAATGAAAACCTCACAGACTACAGTGAACACTGCACACAACTGTTCACTAGCTGTGAAAGGCTCCTTTCTGTACTTCTATAGTGTTTGCAACCAATGTATTGTATACGGATGGAAGCGCGTCACACTAATAGATCTCTGTTAATTTCAATTGAATGGAGCTGCACCAATTCCACAAAATAAAATAAAGAAAAAAAGTCACAGAGTGACACGTGCAGATGCCTACAAACAGCGTTGGATGCAGAGCAAACTGCAGCGTCACCTGCACTCTCACACACACACCTTGCACAGAGCTGTTAAAACAACACTGCAAGGCAAAAGGAAGCTTTACACAGCGGTTGGTAAACTAGCCTGCCTAAAGCACAGTACACAAAATCGCAATCTCTAACTGTCCCTCAGAGTCAGCAGAGCAGCGTTCTGTCCCTAACTGAGTTCACAGCACAGTGACGCTAAAATGGCGGCGGCGCCTTTTATAGTGCATTCTGACATCATTTCAGCAGCCAATCACAGCCATGCCATTAGTTAAGATGACCGCAGCAGTACAGGATGTGCCCACACTTCGTAGGATTACTCATTGGCTGACTAAAATCACAGTGCCTCTCAAAGAATTATGGGAACTTCCGATTCCGGTATACGATATAGGAAAAATATCGGAACTAAGTATCGGAATTCCGATACAGCTGTCAGGAGTCGAACTCAGTACCTCTTGTCCACTGGCCAGCAGCTCTACCATCTGAGCTATTCTGCTGGCTGCAAAGTTCTTGCTGAACCCAGATACCATTGACTGTTCTTCCTGATTGGCTACACCTAGTGCTCTCTTGATTGGGCCTCTGATTGCCAATTACACACCCTATATAAACCTGGCCCTGTGGGTGTGTCATTGCGAGATTATTGTGCTTCCAGCCTTTAGTCAAGCTCTTTCTCCTGCTGTTCCTGCTGCTACAAACACTGCTCTCCTGTGTACCGACCTCCTGCTGCCACCTGACTACGTTATCTGCCTGCTCCTCTGCTACCGAACTGCCTTTCCTGTGTACCGACCTCCGGCTGCCACCTGACTACGTTATTTGCCTGCTTCCCTGCTACAAACACTGCCTTTCCTGTGTACCGACCTCCGGCTGCCACCTGACTACGTTATTTGCCTGCTTCCCTGCTACAAACACTGCCTTTCCTGTGTACCGACCTCGGCCTGCCTTCTGACTACGCTACCTGCCTCTGCTTCCCCTAGTGTTTGCAGTAACATCGGCTCCAACCCAGACGGGATCCTGACAGAATAATCTCGCGCCAAAATGGAGTCCGCTGTGAACACCCTGAGGCGGCAAGTTACGGAGCTTCAAAGTTTTTGTACTGACTCTCAAGGAAAATATGCCAAGTTACAAACTGATTTCACGGCGATACAACAGGAAGTAATTGAGCTACAAAAACAACTACTGGACGTGCGCAATTCAGGGTCCGAATCAAACGCGCGGCTGCCGCTGCCTGCAAAGTTCAGTGGGGATCGCAGGCAGTACCGAGGATTCCTCAATCAATGCCGCATATACTTCCAGATGCAACCTGCTCCCTTTACCAGTGAGAGGAAGAAAGTTTTTTTCATGATAAATCTCCTGACGGATGAAGCTCTTGCTTGGGCTTCACCTTATGTAGAAAAAGACTATGCCCTCCTTAATGACCTGGAAGCTTTCATCGCAGCTATGAATCAAGTTTTTGATGACCCAAACCGCTGTGCCACAGCAGAAACCAAATTACATAATTTGCGCCAAGGACATCGCTCTGTTGCGGAATATACATCGGAGTTCCGTCGCTGGGTGGCCGACACCACCTGGAATCCAGCGGCCCAGAGAAGTCAATTTCGACGAGGGTTATCAGAACCAGTGAAAGACGAGCTTGCCAGGGTTGAGACCCCTGACCAGTTGGAGGACTTTATTCAACTATGTATCCGGATTGACCAGAGACTTACTGAAAGGAGAAAGGAGAGACTGCGAGCACTTGGGAATAGCCCTGGCTTCTCATTTTCAGCATCAGACCACCAAGAAAAGACGCAAGTTGTGTCTGAACCGATGCAGATCGACGTCATCCGAAGACCACTCTCTGCACAGGAGAAGGAGAGGCGACGTGCAGAACATCTCTGCCTCTATTGTGGGGACCCTGGACACTATGCCATCAACTGTCCTAACAAAAGGACTATAGCCTTTACCATCAACAGGTCTGCCAGCAATACGGACCTTTCTCAGCAGTCGGATTCCATCTTGCAGACTATCTCATCAGTAACGCCAGAAATAGACAAAATACATACCACATCATCTCATTTTGTAATCCCCATTCAGGTTGTAATGGGCACCCAAAAAATACAATGCTCTGCCCTGTTGGATTCGGGAGCAGGAGGAAATTTTATGGACTTAAAATTTACACGTGATAATAATATTTCCAGTAGGACCAAATCCACACCAATTGAAATGGAAACTGTGGATGGATCACCTTTGTCTTCTGGACCTGTCACGCATGAGACAATCGAACTGGAGATTTGTATCGACCCGGATCATCATGAAGCTGTCAGTTTCCACCTTATTTCATCTCCGAAATTTCCGGTTATTCTAGGGATCCCCTGGTTTTCAGTCCATAACCCTTCTATCAACTGGGCATCAAGGACCATCACCTTTCCATCTGACTACTGTAAGAATAATTGTCATAAGGAACCCCCTGTTCTCCAACAAGTCCAAATCTCTGAGATTTCGCATGAGAAGGAAGAAAAACTACCACCTCAATATCAGCAGTTCTCTGATGTCTGCAGTAAGAAGAAAGCAGATCAATTACCTCCTCACCGTCCTTACGACTGTCCCATTGAATTGCTGCCAGGAGCAACCATTCCATTTGGACGGATTTACAATCTTTCCGAACCTGAATTGAAGGTATTAAGAAAGTTCCTGGATGAAAATTTAGAGAAAGGCTTTATTCGACCTTCCACATCTCCAGCTGGGGCACCCCTGTTCTTTGTTGAAAAGAAAGACTCCACTCTGCGGCCATGTATTGACTACAGAGAGATGAATAATATCACTGTCAAGAATCGCTACCCGCTACCCTTGATTCCTGAACTATTTGAGAGACTCCGTTCTGCGAAAATCTTTACGAAGCGGATCTTAGAGGGGCTTACAACCTCATACGGATTCGCCCAGGAGATGAGTGGAAGACCGCCTTCAGAACGAGATATGGACATTTTGAATCTCTTGTTATGACCTTTGGCCTTAGCAATGCCCCAGCCACCTTTCAACATTTTATTAATGATGTATTTCGAGATTTCTTGGACCAATTCGTTGTGGCTTATCTCGATGACATTCTTATATTTTCAGACACCTTGGAAGATCATCGCAGGCACGTCCAGTTAGTCTTGGAACGACTACAGGAGAACCATCTCTACATTAAACTTGAAAAATGTGAGTTTGAACAAACCAGTATCCAATTTCTGGGATATATCATCTCCCCAGAAGGTTTGAGCATGGATCCCGGCAAAATCAATGCTGTAGTAGACTGGCCTGTTCCAAGAAATTTAAAAGACGTCCAGCGTTTCATAGGATTTGCAAATTTTTACCGAAAATTTATAAAGAACTTTTCACGGATCATACTACCAATTACTACACTAACAAAAAAGACCAAAGCATTTTTCTGGTCTCCGGAGGCACAGGAGGCTTTTGACAAGTTGAAAACTCTTTTTACGTCTGCTCCATTGTTAGTACACCCAAATCCTGAATTGCCATTTACTGTCGAAGTGGACGCCTCGGACTCTGCAGTGGGAGCCATTCTGTCTCAGCGAGTTGGGGACAAGATGCAACTTCACCCATGTGCGTTTCTTTCCCACACCATGTCATCTGCAGAAAAGAACTACGACATTGGTAATAAAGAACTGTTAGGCATTAAAGTTGCCTTCTCCGAGTGGAGACATCTTCTGGAAGGTGCCAATCACCCTGTGACTGTCCTCACGGACCACAAGAATCTTGAATTCCTCCGTACAGCAAAAAGATTGTCTGCAAGACAAGCACGATGGGCCTTATTTTTCTCAAGATTCAATTTTATAATCTCTTACCGGCCTGGTTCAAGAAATGGCAAGGCTGACGCCCTGTCCAGGATGTGTTCGGAACCTCAGGAGAGGTCTAGTAATGATGATACAATTCTAGGCCCTAAAAATTTTTTGGGAATATTGCACTCTAGAGGACTAGGTAATAGAATTAAAGATGGATATCAAGAGGACTCTTTCCTTAACCATCCTTCGGAAGACGTCGATCTTTCATTCAAAGAGGGGTTTTGGATGCAGAAACACCAAATATATGTACCTGAATCTTCTCGCCTTGAAGTCCTCAAAAGTGTCCATGATTCTAAACTGGCAGGACATCCTGGAGTTGCAAAAACACAAGACTTACTACTTCGTTTCTTTTGGTGGCCTAATTGTAGGAAGGACTTGAGGAAATATGTTTCAACCTGTTTAACATGCGCACGAAACAAGACCCCACGATCGTCTCCTCTAGGACTCTTGCAACCACTCCCAGTTCCATCCAGGCCTTGGGGATCTATTTCCATGGATTTTATTGTGGAACTACCCCCTTCCAAACAGATGACCGTCATCCTTGTCATAGTGGACCGACTCACAAAAATGGCCCACTTTATTCCAACTGAAGGAATTCCTACTGCTGAAAAAACTGCAGAACTGATGATCAAAGAGGTATTCAGGTTACATGGAATTCCTGACAGCGTGGTGTCTGACAGAGGCGTTCAGTTTACGTCAAAATTTTGGAAGAGTTTCTGTACAGCCTTGGGAGTCACGGTGAATCTTTCTACCGCTTTCCATCCTCAGTCCAATGGCCAGACGGAGAGAACGAACCAGACTTTGGAGCAATACCTCCGTTGCTTCATTTCCTATCTTCAGGATGACTGGGTGGACTATTTACCAACAGCAGAGTTTGCCTACAACAACTCCATACATAGCGCTACATCTCAAACCCCATTTTTTGCTAATTATGGAGTACATCCAGTATTTATCCCTAATCTGCCAGTGAACACTCCCATTCCTGCTGTTAATGACAGGCTTACAAAATTACAGGAATCCAGAAGGAATTATCAGAGATATTGCTCAAGACCCAGGAAGAATATAAGGAAGCAGCAGATAAACATCGGAGAGTGCCCTGCTCTTCAGGTTGGAGACAAAGTTTGGCTGTCCACTAAAAACCTTAAGACACATGTGCCATCCTCCAAATTGGGTCAGAAATTCATTGGACCTTTTCAAATTTCTGCAAAAATTAACCAGGTTGCTTTTCGTTTAAAACTTCCCAACAATCTAAAGATTCATCCAGTGTTTCACATATCCTTGCTCAAACCCTTCTGTGAAAACCCGTTTCCAGGAAGAATTCAGCCACCTCCTCCACCAGAAAGGATCCGTGGTGAAGAAGAATACATTGTGGATAAGATTCTGGACTCCCGAAAATTCAGAGGTAAACTGCAGTATCTGGTACAGTGGAAGGGTTACGGACCAGAGGAAAATTCATGGGAACCAAGGGACAACGTCCATGCTCCTAGACTAACAAGAGCCTTTCATCAAAGGTACCCGGATAAGCCAGCTCCTGAGATGTCCAGAGGCCATCCTGGAAGGAGGGGAGTACTGTCAGGAGTCAAACTCAGTACCTCTTGTCCACTGGCCAGCAGCTCTACCATCTGAGCTATTCTGCTGGCTGCAAAGTTCCTTGCTGAACCCAGATACCATTGACTGTTCTTCCTGATTGGCTACACCTAGTGCTCTCTTGATTGGGCCTCTGATTGCCAATTACACACCCTATATAAACCTGGCCCTGTGGGTGTGTCATTGCGAGATTATTGTGCTTCCAGCCTTTAGTCAAGCTCTTTCTCCTGCTGTTCCTGCTGCTACAAACACTGCTCTCCTGTGTACCGACCTCCTGCTGCCACCTGACTACGTTATCTGCCTGCTCCTCTGCTACCGAACTGCCTTTCCTGTGTACCGACCTCCGGCTGCCACCTGACTACGTTATCTGCCTGCTCCTCTGCTACCGAACTGCCTTTCCTGTGTACCGACCTCCGGCTGCCACCTGACTACGTTATTTGCCTGCTTCCCTGCTACAAACACTGCCTTTCCTGTGTACCGACCTCCGGCTGCCACCTGACTACGTTATTTGCCTGCTTCCCTGCTACAAACACTGCCTTTCCTGTGTACCGACCTCGGCCTGCATTCTGACTACGCTACCTGCCTCTGCTTCCCCTAGTGTTTGCAGTAACATCGGCTCCAACCCAGACGGGATCCTGACAACAGCGAATATCGGCCGATACCCGATACTTGCGGTATCGGAATGCTCAACACTAAATGTGACCATTTATGGTTGGTCTACATCTGCTGGGTTAGCTGTAGTGGAAGACGTCTCGGTCCCAATTATACTATTTCTATTCTCGTGACAGTTATTCCACTTCAGTGGTGTCAGGCTCTCATTTTTTAAAATGTGAACACTCCTGGTTAGGTGTCCATCTGCTGGACTGGGTGTAGTGGAAGACCGGTCGGTGCCTATTATACTATTTCTACTGTGGTGAAATTGATGCCTCTTCTGTTGTGTGAGGCCCTCATTTGTTTAAATGTGAACGCTCCTGGTTGGGTGTCCATCTGCTGAATTGGGTTTAGCGGAAGACCTATTGGTCCCTATTATAATGTTTCTACTCTCGTGAAATTGAAACCACTTCTATGGCCCTCATTTGTTTAAATGTGAACACTCCTAGTTGGGTATCCATCTGCTGTATTGGATTTAGTGGAAAGACCTGTCGGTCCCTATTATACAATTTCTACCCTCATGAAATTGTGGTGTAAGGCCCTCATTTGTTTAAATGTGAACACTCCTGGTTGGGTGTCTATCTGTGGATTGGGTGTAGTGGAAGACCTGACAGTCCATATTATACAATCTATACTGTGGTGAAATTGATGCCACTTTTGTGGTGTCTGCCAATACTTTTTGGAAATGTCAAAACTCCTGATTGGGTGTACATCTGCTGGATTGGGTGTAGTGGAAGAAATCTCGGTCCCTATTATACCATCTATATTGTGGTGAAATTGATGCACTTTTGTGGTGTATGACAGTAATTTTTGGAAATGTGACAAATGTGAACACTCCTGGTTGGGTGTCCATCTGCTGAATTGGGTTTAGTGGCAGACCTGTCGGTCCCTATTCTACTATTTCTACTGTGGCGAAATTGATACCACTTTTGTGGTGTCTGACAGTACTTTCTGGAAATGTGAACACTCCTGATTGGGTTTCCATCTGCTGAATTGGGTTTAGTGGAAGACTTATTGGTCCCTATTATAATGTTTCTTCTCTCATGAAATTGAAACCACTTCTGTGGCCCTCATTTGTTTAAATGTGAACACTCCTGGTTTGGTGTATATCTGCTGCATTGGATGTAGTGGAAGACCTGTCGGTCCCTATTATACAATTTCTACTCTCTTGAAATTGTGGTGTAAGCCCTCATTTGTTTAAATGTGAACACTCCTATTTATACTGTGGTGAAATTTATGCCACTTTTGTGGTGTCTGCCAATAAGTTTTGGAAATGTGAAAACTCCTGGTTGGGTGTCCATCTGTTGGATTGGGTGTAGTGGAAGACCTGAAGGTCCATAGTATACTATTTATACTGTATTGAAATTGATGCCACTTTTGTGGTGTCTGCCAATAAGTTTTGGAAATGTGAAAACTCCTGGTTGGGTGTCCATCTGTTGGATTGGGTGTAGTGGAAGACCTGAAGGTCCATAGTATACTATTTATACTGTATTGAAATTGATGCCACTTTTGTGGTGTCTGCCAATAAGTTTTGGAAATGTGAAAACTCCTGGTTGGGTGTCCGTCTGCTGGATTGGGTTTCGTGGAAGACCTATCGGTCCCTATTCTACTATTTCTATTGTGGTGAAATTCATGCCACTTTTGTGGTGTCTGCCAATAAGTTTTGGAAATGTGAAAACTCCTGGTTGGGTGTCCGTCTGCTGGATTGGGTTTCGTGGAAGACCTATCGGTCCCTATTCTACTATTTCTATTGTGGTGAAATTCATGCCACTTTTGGGTGTCTGCCAGAAATTTTTGGTAATGTGAAAAGTCTTGATTGGCTGTCCATCTGTTGGATTGGGTGTAGTGGAAGACCTTTCGGTCCCTATTATACTATCTATACTATGGTGAAATTGATGCCACTTTTGTGGTGTTTGCCCGTAATTTTTGGAAATGTGAACACTCCTGGTTTGTAGTCCATCTGCTGTATTTTGTGCAGTGGAAGACCTGTCGGTCCCTATTATTCAATTTCTACTCTTGTGAAATTGATGCCACTTCTGTGGTGTAAGGCCCTAATTTTTTTTAATGTGAACACTCTTGATTGGGTATCCATCTGTTGGATTGGTTGTAGTGGAAGACCTGACGGTCCCTATTATACTATCTATACTGTGGTGAAATTGATGCCTCTTTTGTGGTGTCTGTCAGTAATTTTTGGAAATGTTGAAACTGTTGATTGGGTGTTCATCTGCTGGATGGAGTTTACTGGAAGACCTGTCGGTGCCTATTCTACTATTTCAACTGTGGTGAAATTGATGCCACTTTTGTGTTGTCTGCCAGTAATTTTTGGAAATGTGAAAACTCCTCATTGGCTGTCCATCTGTTGGATTGGGTGTAGTGGAAGACCTTTCGGTCCCTATGATACTATCTATTCTGTGGTGAAATTGGTGCCTCTTTTGTGGTGTCTACCAGTAATTTTTGGAAATGAAAACGCTCCTGGTTGCGTCTCCTTAATGTGTGTTGCCTGTAGCAGTAGGTCTCTGACACCGTCAGGCCTTCACTTCCTTGGACTCAACTACCCGTGTTACTATCCTTAAATTTATCTGACAATGGTAGTCTACAAAACTGATATTTGTGTCACCTGAGTGTGGCTCTGTAATGTAAGTAATACAGTTCATATAGTGTCTTGTGCTTGGGTGCGATGAAAACACAGGAGTCACAGGTTTGATATAGAAGGTCTTGTATTACTTCATACAAGTGGCAATAATAGTCACACAGTTTGCAGATACAAAGCAGGAGACACAGCAGGCCAGAGTAACTTAAGCTCAGCAATCACTCTCCACAACAGGTTCAGGATCTCTTCTCTGTTACCGTAAGTCCATGCAAACGTGGATTTATCAAATAGCAAGGTTCCAAAGTCCACGAGTGTTCCAAAGTTCCACAATAGGAAATAACTGGAGTACAAGGTCCAAGGCTTTCAGGAGTCAGGTCACAGGTTCACTGCAGGCTTGATTCTGAAGCACTGATTGCTCAGCTGTGGCTGCTTAAGAAGCAAGAGGAGAGAATCAGGGCGGGAACATGCAAGCTGGAAACTCCATATTGACTGAGGGCAAGATAGCTGCAGCAAGACAGAAAGTAAAATGGCTGACGGAAAAACTGAGTTTCAGGAACATGTACACAGAACCTTACATTACTCCCCCTTAGGGACAACCTCCGGATGACCTCAGACCAGGCTTGTGTGGGTACCTCTGAAGAAACTGACGGAGCAAGCGAGGAGCATTAACGTTATTGACTGGTTCCCATGAGTTGTCCTCCACTGGGTAGCCCTGCCATTTAATCAGATATTGTAACTGATTTCTATACAACCTGGAATCTAAATCCTTTCCACCACAAATTCTTCCTGACCATCGACTAGCACTGGGTCAGGGCAAGGAGAAGAACGTCCAGGAAACGTATTGGGTATCGCAGCCTTTAGTAGGGATACATGAAAGACAGGGTGGATTCTCATAGTTCTGGGCAGTTGAAGACGACAAGCGACAGCACTTATAATTTTACTGATTTTATAAGGTCCAATGTATTTATGTCCCAACTTAGATGATGGAATTCTTAACTTAAGATTTCTGGTTGACAGCCAAACCAGGTCTCCTACCTTGAAAGCTGGTGCAGGTTTACGAAATTTATCTGCGGCTTTCTTGTACCTTTCCTGAGCCAATTCCAGATTTCCCTTTAGAAGATCCATATTCTTTTGTAAAGACGTAATTCTTTCAGCCACTGCTGGCAAAGGCGTTTCTATGGGAAATCGAGGAAGAATATTAGGATGATAACCTAAATTGGAGAAAAAAGGAGACTGCTTAGTGGAGGCGCTCTGAGAGTTGTTATAAGAGAACTTAGCCAGTGGAAGTAGATCCACCCAATCATCCTGTAGGTGGCAGATAAAGCAGCGAAGATACTGCTCCAGGGTCTGATTGGTTCGTTCTGTCTGTCCATTAGTCTGAGGATGAAAAGCAGAAGAAAGGTTTACTTTAATGTCCAATGCTGCACAGAAATTTTGCCAAAACCTTGAAGTGAATTGCACCCCTCGATCCGAAATAACCTCATCTGGTACTCCATGTAAGCGAAACACATTTTTAATCATCAAATCTGATGTCTGTCTTGCAGTGGGTAAGCCGACACAAGGAATAAAATGAGCTGCTTTTGTTAAACGATCAACCACTACTAGAATGGTGTTCTTCCCTTGAGAGGTTGGTAACTCCACAATGAAGTCCATAGAAATGGATCCCCACGGGCGGGACGGGGTGGGAAGAGGTTGCAACAGACCATTTGGTGAGGAGCGAGGTGTTTTGCATCTTGCACAGACTTCACATGAAGTGACATAGTTTAAAACATCCTTCCTGCAAGTGGGCCACCAAAGAAACGAGAAAGAAATTCCTGTGTCTTTAGAATTCCTCTATGCCCAGCTATCTTGGAATCGTGAATGAGTTGCAATACTCTCAATCTGACTGTTTCAGGAATATACAGGCGTTGTCCCTGAATCCACACACCATTCTTAAAGACAAGACTTACGTCCCTTGGGGTTGTGCCAAAAAGGAATCCGCATGGTATGCTTCCTTGATGTCCTTAAGTAGGTCTTGATTATGAATCACTCCCAGGAATCTAGAGTCAGGAAGAATAGTCTTAAGGTACTGCCACACTACACAATCCCGCTAGCGATCTCGTTAGCGTCGCATACTAATGAGATCGCTAGCGGGATTGTTTCTATATCGCTAGTAGCTACCTATTTTAGCGATGTCGTTAGGACGCTATCGCGGTTAGCTATCTCCTTAACGACTTTAGCGGTACAAAAGTACCGCTAAATCGCTAAAAAAGGTGCCACACTCAGCGATTTGATACTTACCAGCGGGGGGGCCAGCGACGAAAATAGGGTCCGGAACGATCGCCGTGATGAACGACATCACAGCAGGGGCCTCGTCGCTGGTAGATGCCGCACACAACAACATCGCTAACGGGATCGCTAAATAGTGACGTTTTTTAGCGATCCCGTTAGCGATGTTGTTTAGTGTGGCATACCTTTAGGAGGAGTAAATTGGACGTGTCTCTGCTGAGTAAATCCTAGAGAGTGCATCAGCCTTTCCATTGCGCGATCCTGGTCTATAAGAAATGATAAAATTAAATTGGTTTAAGAAAAGATTCCAGCGAGCCTGGCGAGGAGTCAGGCACTTAGCCGACCTGATAAATTCAAGGTTACGATGGTCTGTCAGGACGACTATTTGCTGTGCAGCTCCCTGAAGAAGGTGTCTCCATTCTTTGAAGGCGGCAATAATGGCCAACAACTCTCTATTGCCCACATCGTAGTTCCTCTCAGCCGAAGACAACTGCTGGGAAAAGAAGGCACAGGGATGCAAGACATTCTTCTCACCTGTTCTCTGAGAGAGTATAGCTCCAACGGCACAGTCTGAAGCATCCACCTCTATTATGAAGGCAAGCTCGGGGTTGGGATGTACTAAGATAGGTGCAGTGGTAAATTTATCTTTTAGACGGGAAAATGCTTCCTGGGCTTGGGGAGTCCAGGAGAACCTAGACTCTTTCCGGGTAAGTTGGGTGATAGGTGACACTACCTCAGAGAAATTCCTAATGAAACGTCTATAGAAGTTGGCAAACCCGATGAAGCGCTGTACCTCCTTCACATTTCTAGGACTTGGCCAATCCTTGATGGCTTGGGTTTTGCTTCCATCCATACTAATTCCTTGTGTAGACAGTACATACCCAGAAATTGAATTTCGGTCTTATGGAATTCACACTTTTCAAGTTTGATGTAAAGATGATTTTGTCTTAGACGTTCCAAGACCATTCTCACATGTCCATGATGTTCCTCTGTGGAGTTAGAAAAAATTAGAATATCATCCAAATAAATCACCACGAATGTATCTAGGAGATCCCTGAAGATGTCATTCACCAAGTGTTGGAAAGTGGCTGGGGCGGTACTCAGACCAAAAGGCATAACTAGATATTCAAAGTGTCCATAGCGTGACCTGAATGCAGTCTTCCATTCATCCCCAGGTCTAATACGGACTAAGTTATAGGCCCCACGAAGATCTAGTTTAGAGAAAATTTTGGCATGTCGCACTCTCTCCAATAACTCAGGGATTAAAGGCAAAGGATAACGGTTTCTAATAGTAACCTTATTGAGTTCCCTATAGTCTACGCAGGGTCTAGAGATCCATCTTTCTTCTTTACAAAAAAGATGGATGCACCTGCAGGAGATGAAGAGGGGCGTATGAAGCCTTGGCTAGATTTTATCTATGTAATCCTTTAAAGCCTTTAGCTCGGGCCCCGCCAGGGGGTAGATCTTACCAAAAGATATCTCTGCTCAGGCAATAATTCAATTGGACAATCATTGGAGGGTGAGGAGGAAGCTGATCAGCGTTCTTCTTGTCACATAAATCCACATAGTCCTGGTAAACAGTGGTTGTCAGGGACTGACATGGTTCCTTTAGGAACAGAGCAAGCTGAAACTTTTGGACTCATTGTTTCTTGGAAAGTGTAATTCCTTGGTCTCCCAGTTAATGGTAGGATTCTGAGCCTGCAGCCATGGTAGCCCTAGCCCTTCACCCCCAAGGGTGGTTTGCACGTTAATGACGGGCCAATTTTTACAATTCTGACCACTGTCTCTTTATGAGGTTATAACTTGGAACGCTTCAACGGATCTTCGCGATTCTGAGACTGTTTCTCGTGACATATTGTACTTTATGTTAGTGGTAAAATTTTTCCATATAACTTGCGTTTATTTATGAAAAAAACGCAAATATGGTGAAAATTTGGAAAAATTTAGCAATTTTCAAACTTTGAAATTTTATTCCCTTAAAACAGAGAAATATGTCACAGAAAATAGTTAAACAAATAACATTTCCCACATGTCTACTTTACATCAGCACAATTTTGGAACCAAAATTTTTTTTTTGTTACGAAGTTATAAGGGTTAAAAGTTGACCGCGATTTCTCATTTTTACATCAAAATGTACAAAGCCATTTTTTTTAGGGACACCTCATATTTGAAGTCACTTTGAGGGGTCTATTATGCAGAAAACCCCCAAAAGTGACCCATTTAAAAAAACCCTAAGGACTAAAAAATTGTTTATTAACCCCCCAGGTGTTCAAGGTGAAGAATGGAAAAAAAAAAAAATTTTTTTTTTTCCCAAAAAATGTTTTTCAAAATTTTTTTTTTTACAAGGAAAAAAAAAAGGGGCCCCAAAAAATTGTTGTGAATTTCCTGGTACCCCCATCCCCTATGGGGGGGGAAAAACGTTTGGGGCACGGAGGGTCGAAGAAAGGGGGTTTATTTTCCAAAAAATTGGGGGAAATTTTGGAAGGACGCCATGTGGGTTTTGGGGGGCCCCCGTTCCCCAAACGTGGAAACCCCCCCCATGTGCCCCCCTTTTTGGAAATGCCCCCCCAAAACTTATTGATGTGGGTGAGCATTTGCCCCCCAAGGTTCAGAAAATTTTTAATTTGAGCGTGAAAAAAAAAATATTTTTTTCCCCAAAAGATGTGTTTTGCCCCAATTTTTTTTTTTCCCCCAAGGGGGAAAAGAGGAAAATTGGACCCAAAAGTTGTTGTCCAATTGCCTGAGTACGTGATCCCCTAGGGGGGGGGAACATTTGGGGCACGGGGGGCTAAAAAGGGGGGGGGCCCCCTTTTGTTTTTTAAAAACCAAAATTGGGGGAATTGGAACCCCCCCCCATGTCGCTTTTGGGGGCCCCGATGTCCCAAAAAGTAAACCCCCCCACAGTGCCCCCTTTTGGAAATAGCCCCCCGGGAAAACTTATTAATTTTTTGGAAAACATTTAAACCCCAAGTTTTTCAGAAGTTTGAAATGTAGGGTGAAAAAAAAAAAATTTTTTTTTTCCCCACAAGCATGGTTTTACCCCCCAATTTTTTATTTTCCAAGGGTAAGAGGAGAAATTGGCCAAAAAATTTTGTTGCCCATTGTCCTGAGTCCCTAACCCCCCATAGGGGGGGGGGGAAACCCTTTTTTGGCGCACGGGGGTAAAAAGGGAAGGGGCCCCGTTTGTTTTCCCAAAAAAAATTGGGGGAAATTGGAACAACGCCATGCGCGTTTGGGGGCCCCCTGGTGCCAAAAGGGAAAAAACCCCCACATTGCCCCCTTTTGGAAATTTGCCCCTAAGGAATTACTGGGTTTTGTGGTGGCCCCATTTAACCCCCCGGCTTCAATTTGAATTGCCCCGTGAAAAAAAAAAATTTTTTTTTTCCAAAGCTGAGTTTTACCCCCCAATTTTTTTTTTTTCCCGGGGTTTAAGGGAAAAATTGCCCAAAAAAGTTGTTGCCCTTTTGTCCTGGTACGCTGACCCCCATATGGGGGGGGGAAACCACTGTTTGGGCAGGCGGGCTCAAAAGGGGAAAGGGAGCGGTTGTTTTTTCCAAAAAAAAATTGGCTGGTTGGGAAAAAAGATGTGGTTTGGGGGCCCCTGATGTCCCTAAACGTGGAAACC
>JARQOD010000001.1:643682613-643738940 GCA_033576555.1 Oophaga sylvatica
GAAAAAATCAAGATATCATCCAAATAAACAATCAGAAACTTGTCCACAAAATCCCTGAAAATGTCATTCATGAAGGACTGGAAGACGGAAGGAGCATTAGTGAGCCCAAAGGGCATCACAAGGTACTCAAAATGCCCTTCAGGGGTGTTAAATGCCGTCTTCCATTCATCCCCGTGCTTAATGCGAATAAGGTTATACGCCCCCCTGAGGTCAAGCTTGGTAAACCAAGTAGCGTTTTTCACCCTGGAAAACAGGTCAGAAATCAAGGGTAACGGGTATTGATATTTCACAGTAATATTGTTCAAGAGACGATAATCAATACACGGCCTTAATGAACCATCTTTTTTGGCCACAAAGAAAAAACCGGCACCTAAGGGTGAAGAGGATGGTCTGATATGACCCTTCTCCAATGATTCCTTGATATAAGACCGCATAGCGTCATGTTCAGGTACAGACAAGTTAAAAAGGCGACCCTTAGGGAATTTACTACCTGGCACTAATTCAATAGCGCAGTCATAGCTCCTATGGGGAGGCAAGGATGCAGATTTACTTTCGCTAAACACATCAGAAAAATCAAACAAAAAGTCAGGAACATCCTCAGCCTGGGGGAGGCAGAAAAAACAGGAGTGTTGGTATTAACACATTGGCAGCCCCAACTGGTTACAGACACAGATTTCCAATCCAAAACAGGATTATGAGACTGTAACCAAGGGAAACCCAGCACGATAATGTCATGCAGATTATATAGAACCAAAAATTTGCAGCACTCCTGGTGATCAGGTTCAACCCTCATTATCACCTGAGTAGAAAACTGGGGTTTATTCTCAGCCAAAGGGGTAGAATCGATCCCCAGTAGGGGAATAGACTTCTGTAGGGGTATCAAGGGAAATCCACAACGTTTAGCAAAATCATAATCCATCAGGTTAATAGCTGCTCCAGAATCAACGAAAGCCTGAGCAGAAATGAGGACAGAGAGCATATCAGAGTGACAGTTAATAAAAACTTAGTCTGAACACTACCCAAGACAACTGAGCGTGCAAAACGTCTTCCCCGCTTAGGGCAGACTGAAATAGCATGAGAGGCATCACCACAGTAGAAACATAACCCATTGCGCTTTCGAAACTCATGACGCTGTGCCCCAGACACCACTCCATCACACTGCATGGGCTCAGCAGCTGGCTCACAAGGCAACACCACTCCACGCATACCTCTCCGCTCACGCAAACGTCTGTCAATTTGAATCGCTAATGACATAGAATCATTGAGACCAGAGGGGACAGGGAATCCCACCATAACATCCTTTACATTATCCGACAGACCCTTCCGGAAAAGGGCCGCCAAAGCGTCGTCATTCCATTTGGTCAGGACTGCCCACCTACGGAATCTCTGACAGTATAACTCAGCGTCATCAAGCCCCTGATTTAATGCCAACAAGGCTTTTTCAGCTTGATCAGTGACATTAGGCTCATCGTACAATAACCCCAAAGCCTGAAAAAATGCATCAACATCACTCAAAACAGGATCCCCAGGTGTGAGGGAAAAAGCCCAATCCTGAGGATCGCCGCGCAGGAGAGAGATGATAATTTGAACCTGCTGCGCTGCGTTTCCTGAGGACTTAGATTTTAAGGCAAGAAACAATTTACAATTATTTTTGAAATTCTGAAACTTAGCTCGATCCCCTGAAAACAAATCTGGCATGGGGATCCTAGGTTCCACAACAGGCAACCTAGCAAGATAGGTAGCAATACTCTGAACCTCAGTGGCAAGCTGATCCACACGGCCAGACAACTGTGCAAACTCCATTGGGAGAAAAGATCCTCCCCAGCACCCAGAGATACAGAGGGAAAAAAAAAAAAAAAAAATGCAACAAACAGAAAAATATCTCTGACAACTCTGACAACTTTTCTTCCTTCAAAATATTTTTTCCCTTCTGTGAGTACCATACAATTTTTATGGCCGGTGATACTGTTATGTTACGGTAGCTGAGGAGTGCAGGTAAAAAAGGAAATACACCAGAGCAGTTGGAATCTATGAGATTGCAGTACCTTGACTAACCACCACAACTAGAGGCAGCCGTGGAGCGTTCCTACGATGGTCCTAGACGCCTCGTCACAGCCTGAGAAACTAACTACACCTAAAGATAGAAATAGGAAAGCTATCTGCCCCGGAGCAGAACCCCAAAGATAATAGAAAGCCCCCAAACATGTAATGGCGGTTAGACAAGAGGAAATACTGACACAGAAAGAAAATAGTATGAGCAAACGCTGGGGCCCAAACTATCTAAATAGAAAAGGACAGGAAGGGTACTTACTGCAATCCCAGAAAACCCTGAAAAACACCAACTCTACTAATTTCAAAATCACCTGAGATCACACGACCTCTACCACCTAAATTAGTTCTCTGGTGTAACAAAAACAGCAGCCACTGAAAAAACTGCAAAAAGCAAAAGTACAAAACACAGTGGCTGGACTAAACTGAGAGGGCAAAAGCCCCCGGAGGGGACCCAGAAGGCCCCCACAGAAGGGCAGGACAAAATGCAAAAATATAGCAAAAACACAAAATAAGAAATAGTCTTATCTGATAGCAGGAGATGCAGACACGACACAGCAGGCTACAAGGGAAACTGGAAAGAAGGATTCAGACCAGAACAATTGATCACCGGCAACCCTGATGGGAAAATGATTCCCTTAAATAAGACCAATCAGTAACACCTGATTCCCAATCCTCACTAGTACCGCTTGTAACCACCAGAGGGAGCCTCTGCTCAGAACTCATCTCAAACCCATTCACAACAGGAAGACCTGTCGGTCCCTATTATACAATTTCTACTCTCTTGAAATTGTGGTGTAAGCCCTCATTTGTTTAAATGTGAACACTCCTATTTATACTGTGGTGAAATTTATGCCACTTTTGTGGTGTCTGCCAATAAGTTTTGGAAATGTGAAAACTCCTGGTTGGGTGTCCATCTGTTGGATTGGGTGTAGTGGAAGACCTGAAGGTCCATAGTATACTATTTATACTGTATTGAAATTGATGCCACTTTTGTGGTGTCTGCCAATAAGTTTTGGAAATGTGAAAACTCCTGGTTGGGTGTCCATCTGTTGGATTGGGTGTAGTGGAAGACCTGAAGGTCCATAGTATACTATTTATACTGTATTGAAATTGATGCCACTTTTGTGGTGTCTGCCAATAAGTTTTGGAAATGTGAAAACTCCTGGTTGGGTGTCCGTCTGCTGGATTGGGTTTCGTGGAAGACCTATCGGTCCCTATTCTACTATTTCTATTGTGGTGAAATTCATGCCACTTTTGTGGTGTCTGCCAATAAGTTTTGGAAATGTGAAAACTCCTGGTTGGGTGTCCGTCTGCTGGATTGGGTTTCGTGGAAGACCTATCGGTCCCTATTCTACTATTTCTATTGTGGTGAAATTCATGCCACTTTTGTGGTGTCTGCCAGAAATTTTTGGTAATGTGAAAAGTCTTGATTGGCTGTCCATCTGTTGGATTGGGTGTAGTGGAAGACCTTTCGGTCCCTATTATACTATCTATACTATGGTGAAATTGATGCCACTTTTGTGGTGTTTGCCCGTAATTTTTGGAAATGTGAACACTCCTGGTTTGTAGTCCATCTGCTGTATTTTGCGCAGTGGAAGACCTGTCGGTCCCTATTATTCAATTTCTACTCTTGTGAAATTGATGCCACTTCTGTGGTGTAAGGCCCTAATTTTTTTTAATGTGAACACTCTTGATTGGGTATCCATCTGTTGGATTGGTTGTAGTGGAAGACCTGACGGTCCCTATTATACTATCTATACTGTGGTGAAATTGATGCCTCTTTTGTGGTGTCTGTCAGTAATTTTTGGAAATGTTGAAACTGTTGATTGGGTGTTCTTTCTGCTGGATGGAGTTTACTGGAAGACCTGTCGGTGCCTATTCTACTATTTCAACTGTGGTGAAATTGATGCCACTTTTGTGTTGTCTGCCAGTAATTTTTGGAAATGTGAAAACTCCTCATTGGCTGTCCATCTGTTGGATTGGGTGTAGTGGAAGACCTTTCGGTCCCTATGATACTATCTATTCTGTGGTGAAATTGGTGCCTCTTTTGTGGTGTCTACCAGTAATTTTTGGAAATGAAAACGCTCCTGGTTGCGTCTCCTTAATGTGTGTTGCCTGTAGCAGTAGGTCTCTGACACCGTCAGGCCTTCACTTCCTTGGACTCAACTACCCGTGTTACTATCCTTAAATTTATCTGACAATGGTAGTCTACAAAACTGATATTTGTGTCACCTGAGTGTGGCTCTGTAATGTAAGTAATACAGTTCATATAGTGTCTTGTGCTTGGGTGCGATGAAAACACAGGAGTCACAGGTTTGATATAGAAGGTCTTGTATTACTTCATACAAGTGGCAATAATAGTCACACAGTTTGCAGATACAAAGCAGGAGACACAGCAGGCCAGAGTAACTTAAGCTCAGCAATCACTCTCCACAACAGGTTCAGGATCTCTTCTCTGTTACCGTAAGTCCATGCAAACGTGGATTTATCAAATAGCAAGGTTCCAAAGTCCACGAGTGTTCCAAAGTTCCACAATAGGAAATAACTGGAGTACAAGGTGCAAGGCTTTCAGGAGTCAGGTCACAGGTTCACTGCAGGCTTGATTCTGAAGCACTGATTGCTCAGCTGTGGCTGCTTAAGAAGCAAGAGAGAGAATCAGGGCGGGAACATGCAAGCTGGAAACTCCATATTGACTGAGGGCAAGATAGCTGCAGCAAGACAGAAAGTAAAATGGCTGACGGAAAAACTGAGTTTCAGGAACATGTACACAGAACCTTACATTACTCCCCCCTTAGGGACAACCTCCGGATGACCTCAGACCAGGCTTGTGTGGGTACCTCTGAAGAAACTGACGGAGCAAGCGAGGAGCATTAACGTTATTGACTGGTTCCCATGAGTTGTCCTCCACTGGGTAGCCCTGCCATTTAATCAGATATTGTAACTGATTTCTATACAACCTGGAATCTAAAATCCTTTCCACCACAAATTCTTCCTGACCATCGACTAGCACTGGGTCAGGGCAAGGAGAAGAACGTCCAGGAAACGTATTGGGTATCGCAGCCTTTAGTAGGGATACATGAAAGACAGGGTGGATTCTCATAGTTCTGGGCAGTTGAAGACGACAAGCGACAGCACTTATAATTTTACTGATTTTATAAGGTCCAATGTATTTATGTCCCAACTTAGATGATGGAATTCTTAACTTAAGATTTCTGGTTGACAGCCAAACCAGGTCTCCTACCTTGAAAGCTGGTGCAGGTTTACGAAATTTATCTGCGGCTTTCTTGTACCTTTCCTGAGCCAATTCCAGATTTCCCTTTAGAAGATCCATATTCTTTTGTAAAGACGTAATTCTTTCAGCCACTGCTGGCAAAGGTGTTTCTATGGGAAATCGAGGAAGAATATTAGGATGATAACCTAAATTGGAGAAAAAAGGAGACTGCTTAGTGGAGGCGCTCTGAGAGTTGTTATAAGAGAACTCAGCCAGTGGAAGTAGATCCACCCAATCATCCTGTAGGTGGCAGATAAAGCAGCGAAGATACTGCTCCAGGGTCTGATTGGTTCGTTCTGTCTGTCCATTAGTCTGAGGATGAAAAGCAGAAGAAAGGTTTACTTTAATGTCCAATGCTGCACAGAAATTTTGCCAAAACCTTGAAGTGAATTGCACCCCTCGATCCGAAATAACCTCATCTGGTACTCCATGTAAGCGAAACACATTTTTAATCATCAAATCTGATGTCTGTCTTGCAGTGGGTAAGCCGACACAAGGAATAAAATGAGCTGCTTTTGTTAAACGATCAACCACTACTAGAATGGTGTTCTTCCCTTGAGAGGTTGGTAACTCCACAATGAAGTCCATAGAAATGGATCCCCACGGGCGGGACGGGGTGGGAAGAGGTTGCAACAGACCATTTGGTGAGGAGCGAGGTGTTTTGCATCTTGCACAGACTTCACATGAAGTGACATAGTTTAAAACATCCTTCCTGCAAGTGGGCCACCAAAAGAAACGAGAAAGAAATTCCTGTGTCTTTAGAATTCCTCTATGCCCAGCTATCTTGGAATCGTGAATGAGTTGCAATACTCTCAATCTGACTGTTTCAGGAATATACAGGCGTTGTCCCTGAATCCACACACCATTCTTAAAGACAAGACTTACGTCCCTTGGGGGTTGTGCCAAAAAGAATCCGCATGGTATGCTTCCTTGATGTCCTTAAGTAGGTCTTGATTATGAATCACTCCCAGGAATCTAGAGTCAGGAAGAATAGTCTTAAGGTACTGCCACACTACACAATCCCGCTAGCGATCTCGTTAGCGTCGCATACTAATGAGATCGCTAGCGGGATTGTTTCTATATCGCTAGTAGCTACCTATTTTAGCGATGTCGTTAGGACGCTATCGCGGTTAGCTATCTCCTTAACGACTTTAGCGGTACAAAAGTACCGCTAAATCGCTAAAAAAGGTGCCACACTCAGCGATTTGATACTTACCAGCGGGGCGCCAGCGACGAAAATAGGGTCCGGAACGATCGCCGTGATGAACGACATCACAGCAGGGGCCTCGTCGCTGGTAGATGCCGCACACAACAACATCGCTAACGGGATCGCTAAATAGTGACGTTTTTTAGCGATCCCGTTAGCGATGTTGTTTAGTGTGGCATACCCTTTAGGAGGAGTAATTGGACGTGTCTCTGCTGAGTAAATCCTAGAGAGTGCATCAGCCTTTCCATTGCGCGATCCTGGTCTATAAGAAATGATAAAATTAAATTGGTTTAAGAAAAGATTCCAGCGAGCCTGGCGAGGAGTCAGGCACTTAGCCGACCTGATAAATTCAAGGTTACGATGGTCTGTCAGGACGACTATTTGCTGTGCAGCTCCCTGAAGAAGGTGTCTCCATTCTTTGAAGGCGGCAATAATGGCCAACAACTCTCTATTGCCCACATCGTAGTTCCTCTCAGCCGAAGACAACTGCTGGGAAAAGAAGGCACAGGGATGCAAGACATTCTTCTCACCTGTTCTCTGAGAGAGTATAGCTCCAACGGCACAGTCTGAAGCATCCACCTCTATTATGAAGGCAAGCTCGGGGTTGGGATGTACTAAGATAGGTGCAGTGGTAAATTTATCTTTTAGACGGGAAAATGCTTCCTGGGCTTGGGGAGTCCAGAGAACCTAGACTCTTTCCGGGTAAGTTGGGTGATAGGTGACACTACCTCAGAGAAATTCCTAATGAAACGTCTATAGAAGTTGGCAAACCCGATGAAGCGCTGTACCTCCTTCACATTTCTAGGACTTGGCCAATCCTTGATGGCTTGGGTTTTGCTTCCATCCATACTAATTCCTTGTGTAGACAGTACATACCCCAGAAATTGAATTTCGGTCTTATGGAATTCACACTTTTCAAGTTTGATGTAAAGATGATTTTGTCTTAGACGTTCCAAGACCATTCTCACATGTCCATGATGTTCCTCTGTGGAGTTAGAAAAAATTAGAATATCATCCAAATAAATCACCACGAATGTATCTAGGAGATCCCTGAAGATGTCATTCACCAAGTGTTGGAAAGTGGCTGGGGCGGTACTCAGACCAAAAGGCATAACTAGATATTCAAAGTGTCCATAGCGTGACCTGAATGCAGTCTTCCATTCATCCCCAGGTCTAATACGGACTAAGTTATAGGCCCCACGAAGATCTAGTTTAGAGAAAATTTTGGCATGTCGCACTCTCTCCAATAACTCAGGGATTAAAGGCAATGGATAACGGTTTCTAATAGTAACCTTATTGAGTTCCCTATAGTCTACGCAGGGTCTTAGAGATCCATCTTTCTTCTTTACAAAGAAGATGGATGCACCTGCAGGAGATGAAGAGGGGCGTATGAAGCCCTTGGCTAGATTTTCATCTATGTAATCCTTTAAAGCCTTTAGCTCGGGCCCCGCCAGGGGGTAGATCTTACCAAAAGTATCTCTGCTCCAGGCAATAATTCAATTGGACAATCATATGGACGGTGAGGAGGAAGCTGATCAGCGTTCTTCTTGTCACATAAATCCACATAGTCCTGGTAAACAGCTGGTAGTTCAGGGACTGACATGGTTCCTTTAGGAACAGAGCAAGCTGAAACTTTTGGACTCATCTGTTTCTCTGGAAAGTGTAATTCCTTGGTCTCCCAGTTAATGGTAGGATTCTGAGCCTGCAGCCATGGTAGCCCTAGCCCCTTCACCCCCAAGGGTGGTTTGCACGTTAATGACCGGGCCAATTTTTACAATTCTGACCACTGTCTCTTTATGAGGTTATAACTCTGGAACGCTTCAACGGATCTTCGCGATTCTGAGACTGTTTTCTCGTGACATATTGTACTTTATGTTAGTGGTAAAATTTCTTCCATATAACTTGCGTTTATTTATGAAAAAAACGCAAATATGGTGAAAATTTGGAAAATTTAGCAATTTTCAAACTTTGAAATTTTATTCCCTTAAAACAGAGAAATATGTCACAGAAAATAGTTAACAAATAACATTTCCCACATGTCTACTTTACATCAGCACAATTTTGGAACCAAAATTTTTTTTTGTTACGAAGTTATAAGGGTTAAAAGTTGACCAGCGATTTCTCATTTTTACATCAAAATGTACAAAGCCATTTTTTTAGGGACCACCTCATATTTGAAGTCACTTTGAGGGTCTATATGGCAGAAAATACCCAAAAGTGACACCATTGTAAAAACTACACCCCTCAAGGTACTCAAAACCACATTCAAAAAGTTTATTAACCCTTCAGGTGCTTCACAGGAGCTGAAGCAACGTGGAAGGAAAAAATGAACATTTTACTTTTTAGTCACAAAAATGATCTTTTACAAACATTTTTTTTATATTCACAAGGGAAAAAGGAGAAAATGGACCTATAAAGTTGTTGTGCAATTTCTCCTGAGTACGCCGATACCCCATATGTGAGGGAAAACCACTGTTTGGGCGCACGGCAGGGCTCGGAATGGAAGGAGCGCAGTTTGACTTTTCTAAACCAAAATTGGCTGGAATTGAGAACGGACGCCATGTCGCGTTTGGAGAGGCCCTGATATGCCTAAACAGTGGAAACCCCCCACATGTGACCCCATTTTGGAAACTAGACCCCCTAAGGAACTTATCTAGATGTGTGGTGAGCACTTTGAACCCCCAAGTGCTTCACGCAAGTTTATAATGTAGAGTCGTGAAAAAAATAAAATCATATTTTTTCAACAAGCATGATGTTTTAGTCCCCAATTTTTTATTTTCCCAAGGGTAAGAGGAGAAATTGGACCACAAAAGTTGTTGTCCAACTTGTCCTGAGTACGCTGATACCCCATATGTGGGGGGAACCACTGTTTGGGCGCACGGAAGGGCTCGAAAGGGAAGGAGCGCCGTTTGACTTTTCCAAACCAAAATTGGCTGGAATTGTGAACGAACGCCATGTCGCGTTTGGAGGGCCCCTGATGTGCCTAAACAGTAGAAACCCCCCACATGTGACCCCATTTTGGAAACTAGACCCCCTAAGGAACTTATCTATATGTGTGGTGAGCACTTTGAACCCCCAAGTGCTTCACGCAAGTTTGTAATGTAGAGCCGTGAAGAAAAAAAAATCATATTTTTCCACAAGCATGATGTTTTAGTCCCCAATTTTTTATTTTCCCAAGGGTAAGAGGAGAAATTGGACCACAAAAGTTGTTGTCCAACTTGTCCTGAGTACGCTGATACCCCATATGTGGGGGGGAACCACTGTTTGGGCGCACGGCAGGGCTCGAAAGGGAAGGAGCGCGGTTTGACTTTTCCAAACCAAAATTGGCTGGAATTGCGAACGAACGCCATGTCGCGTTTGGAGGGCCCCTGATGTGCCTAAACAGTGGAAACCCCCACATGTGACCCCATTTTGGAAACAAAACCCCCTAAGGAACTTATCTAGATGTGTGGTGAGCACTTTGAACCCCCAAGTGCTTCACGCAAGTTTGTAATTTGGAGCCGTGAAGAAAAAAAATCATATTTTTTTCCACAAGCATGATGTTTTAGTCCCCAATTTTTATTTTCCCAAGGGTAAGAGGAGAAATTGGACCACAAAAGTTGTTGTCCAACTTGCCCTGAGTACGCTGATACCCCATATGTGGGGGGGAACCACTGTTTGGGCGCACGGCAGGGCTCGAAAGGGAAGGAGCGCCGTTCGACTTTTCCAAACCAAAATTGGCTGGAATTGGGAACGAACGCCATGTCGCGTTTGGAGGGCCCCTGATGTGCCTAAACAGTGGAAACCCCCCACATGTGACCCCATTTTGGAAACTAGACCCCCTAAGGAACTTACCTAGATGTTTGGTGAGCAATTTGAACCCCCAAGTGCTTCACGCAAGTTTGTAATGTAGAGCTGTGAAGAAAAAAAATCATATTTTTTTCCACAAGCATGACGTTTTAGTCCCCAATTTTTTATTTTCCCAAGGGTAAGAGGAGAAATTGGACCACAAAAGTTGTTGTCCAACTTGTCCTGAGTACGCTGATACCCCATATGTGGGGGGGAACCACTGTTTTGGCGCACGGCAGGGCTCGAAAGGGAAGGAGCGCCGTTTGACTTTTCCAAACCAAAATTGGCTGGAATTGGGAACGAACGCCATGTCGCGTTTGGAGGGCCCCTGATGTGCCTAAACAGTGGAAACCCCCCACATGTGACCCCATTTTGGAAACTAGACCCCCTAAGGAACTTATCTAGGTGTGTGGTGAGCACTTTGAACCCCCAAGTGCTTCACGCAAGTTTGTAATGTAGAGCCGTGAAGAAAAAAAATCATATTTTTTCCACAAGCATGATGTTTTAGTCCCCAATTTTTTATTTTCCCAAGGGTAAGAGGAGAAATTGGACCACAAAAGTTGTTGTCCAACTTGTCCTGAGTACGCTGATACCCCATATGTGGGGGGGAACCACTGTTTGGGTGCACGGCAGGGCTCGAAAGGGAAGGAGCGCCGTTTGACTTTTCCAAACCAAAATTGGCTGTAATTGGGAACGAACGCCATGTCGCGTTTGGAGGGCCCCTGATGTGCCTAAACAGTGGAAACCCCCCACATGTGACCCCATTTTGGAAACTAGACCCCCTAAGGAACTTATCTAGGTGTGTGGTGAGCACTTTGAACCCCCAAGTGCTTCACGCAAGTTTGTAATGTAGAGCCGTGAAGAAAAAAAATCATATTTTTTCCACAAGCATGACGTTTTAGTCCCCAATTTTTTATTTTCCCAAGGGTAAGAGGAGAAATTGGACCACAAAAGTTGTTGTCCAATTTGTCCTGAGTACGCTGATACCCCATATGTGGGGGGAACCACTGTTTGGGCGCACGGCAGGGCTCGAAAGGGAAGGAGCGCCGTTTGACTTTTCCAAACCAAAATTGGCTGGAATTGGGAACGAACGCCATGTCGCGTTTGGAGGGCCCCTGATGTGCCTAAACAGTGGAAACCCCCCACATGTGACCCCATTTTGGAAACTAGACCCCCTAAGGAACTTATCTAGGTGTGTGGTGAGCACTTTGAACCCCCAAGTGTTTCACTAAAGTTTATAATGCCCTGGCGTGAAAAAAAAAATATTTTTTTTTTCCACAAAAGTGATTTTTTAGTCCCCAATTTTTTATTTTCCCAAGGGTAACAGGAGAAATTGGACCCCAAAAGTTGTTGTCCAATTTGTCCTGAGTACGCTGATACCCCATATGTTGGGGGGAACCACTGTTTGGGTGCACGGCAGGGCTCGGAAGGGAAGTAGTGACGTTTTGGAATGCAGACTTTGATGGAATGGTCTGCGGGCGTCATGTTCCGTTAGCAGAGCCCCTGATGTGCCTAAACAGTGGAAACCCCCCACAAGTGACCCCATTTTGGAAACTAGACCCCCTAAGGAACTTATCAAGGTGTGTGGTGAGTACTTTGAACCCCCAAGTGTTTCAGTAAAGTTTATAATGCCCTGTGTGAAAAAAAAAATATATTTTTTTTTCCACAAAAGTGATTTTTTTAGTCCCCAATTTTTTATTTTCCCAAGGGTAACAGGAGAAATTGGACCCCAAAAGTTGTTGTCCAATTTGTCCTGAGTACGCCGATACCCCATATGTTGGGGGAACCACTGTTTGGGCGCACGGCAGGGCTCAGAAGGGAAGTAGTGATGTTTTGGAATGCAGACTTTGATGGAATGGTCTGCGGGCGTCATGTTCCGTTAGCAGAGCCCCTGATGTGCCTAAACAGTGGAAACCCCCCACAAGTGACCCCATTTTGGAAACTAGACCCCCTAAGGAACTTATCTAGGTGTGTGGTGAGTACTTTGAACCCCCAAGTGTTTCACTAAAGTTTATAATGCCCTGTGTGAAAAAAAAAATTTTTTTTTTCCACAAAAGTGATTTTTTTAGTCCCCAATTTTTTATTTTCCCAAGGGTAACAGGAGAAATTGGACCCCAAAAGTTGTTGTCCAATTTGTCCTGAGAACGCTGGTACCCCACATGTGGGAAAAAACTGTTTAGGCACACGTCGGGACTCGGAAGGGAAGTAGTGACGTTTTGGAATGCAGACTTTGATGGAATGGTCTGCGGGCGTCATGTTCCATTTGCAGAGCCCCTGATGTGCCTAAACAGGAAAAAAAACCCACAAGTGACATAATTTTAGAAATTAGACCCCCAAGAAGCTTCTCTAGATGTGCCCCCCTTCTGGAACTAATCTTTCCTGTAAAGTAAATTAGTAGTGCATGGAGGTGTGGTACAATTTGAAGCAATCCTTCATACACAGGCCAGGTTTTTCGGGGCAGGTGTCGCACTGATAAATGGTGTCCTTGCGTATTCCCCTTTTGTAACACACTCGGCACCTTTTTTGCGACTTACCTTTTTTTGCAGTTTGCGGGACCTCCCCCGGGAAATGCTGGCCTGGTACAATACGAGCACCTTCAGTTCCGGAAGTACTGGGGCCCTCTCCTTCCTGAGCGCCAAACATCAGGGCCTTGATCACTACCTCCTGGAACTGAAGGTACGACGTATTGGTATGGCGTGCACATCGTGACAGCAGGAAAGCGTTGAGCATTGCCATTTGGACGATGTGCACGGACAGCTTCTTGTACCACACCTTGGCCTTTCTCAAAGCACTGTATGGTTGGAGGAGTTGATCAGAGAGATCAACACCCCCCATGTATTTGTTGTACCCAAGTACACAGTCCGGTTTGCGGACCTGTGTAGAGGTACCCCGTACAGTGCTGAGGGCGCTGCCATCACCGTGTATGGTGGTCAAGAGAAGGACATCCCTCTTGTCCTTGTACTTGACCACCAGAAGGTGGTCGCTACATTGGGCTCTGCTCTCACCCTTTCTGAGCATCTGCCCAAGCAGCGTCTTCGGGAGGCCCTTCTGATTTTTGCGGACGGTACCCAGGCTGCGGTACCACGCGCAAAGAGGGATTTGTGGAGTGGGATGCTGGTATAAAAGTTATCGGTGTAGAGGTGATAACCTTTATCCAGCAGTGGGTGAACCAAATCCCACACAATTTTCCCACTCACTCCCAGGACAGGAGGACACTCAGGGGTTCAATCCTGGTGTCCTTTCCTTCGTAAACTCTAAAACGGTGAGTGTACCCTGAGGTACTCTCACACAGTTTGTAGAGTTTGATTCCGTACCTTGCCCTCTTGTTGGGCAGGTACTGACGGAATCCGAGCCGTCCCTTAAAATGAACCAAGGACTCATCCACGCAAATGTCCCTTTTGGGCACGTACACTTCAGCAAACTTTTTGTTGAAGTGTTCGATGACCGGCCGAACTTTGAACAGACGGTCAAAGTTGGGGTCATCTCGTGCGGGACACTGTGCATTATCGTTATAATGCAAGAATTTCTGGATGGCCTCAAAACGCGTCCGGGCCATGACCATTCGGAACACTGGAGCGTTATATAAAATATCAACACTCCAATATTGCCGAAGTTCTGGCTTCTTCAAGATCCCCGTGTGAAGGACCAGGCCCCAAAACTGCATCAATTCAACTGCGTCTACAGGAGACCAGTTAGAATATGATGAACGGGGGTTTTGCTCCAAAAATTGACGAGCGTACTAATTTGTTTGCTCCACCATGTGGTTAATAAAATCCTCAGAGAAAAAGACTTTGAAAAAGTCTATTTCTGTGAGGCCAGTGGTGTCAAACCTGATTCCTGATTCTGCCACAAAATCAGGAATCAGTGGCTCGTAATTTTCGGGGGGCGAGGTCCACACGGGATCCGCAGTGGGTTGCGCTGGTTCGGCTTCGGCTTCATCTTCGTCTTCTGGAATGGGGGCAGATGCCTCATCTTCTGTCCTGGGGCGTCTGCGTGGTGGTTCCGCAGGACCCGAGGAGGAAGATGAGGAGGGGGAAGAGGAAGAGGAGGAGGAAGAGGAATCTGAAAAATAAAGAAATGTGGGATCCTCTCCCTCGCTATCAGTGTCGGAGGCAAGAAAAGCATATGCCTCCTCCAATGAATAGCGCTGTTGGGACGAACGGGACGGGTGGGACATTTTTTTGTAAATGTGGTGCTTGGTGTACTTTATTGATAACTGTGTATGTGTGGGGGGGGGATAGTGCTTGGTGTAAACTATGCTGAAAAGAAAAATCTAAAAGAAAAAAAAAATGGGGAGAAAAAAATGCCTGTGAAAAGAAAAGTCTAAAACAGCAGGCCCTAGCTCTGATAAGTGAACTGCGTCACTTATCAAAGTTCGGTGGCTGCTAGATGTGGCGCAAGGAGGGGGTGAAAAAAAAAAAGGGAAAACAGCCGGCACGAGATCTGATAAGTGAACTGCGTCACTTATCTAAATTCGGCGGCTGCTAAATGTGGAAACGGAGGCGGCGCAAAGGCGGGTGAAAAAAAAGGAAAAAAAAAAAAGAAAAGGAAAACAGCCGGTGCGAGCTCTGATAAGTGAACTGTGTCACTTGTCAAAGTTTGGCGGCTGCTAGATGTGGCGCAAAAGGAGTGGCGCAGGGAGGGGGTGAAAAAAAAAAAACAGGAAAACAGCCGGCACGAGATCTGATAAGTGAACTGAGTCACTTATCAAAATTCGGCGGCTGCTAAATGTGGAAACGGAGGCGGCGCAAAGGCGGGTGAAAAAAGAAAAAGGAAAAAAAAAAAAAGAAAAGGAAAACAGCCGGTGCGAGCTCTGATAAGTGAACTGTGTCACTTGTCAAAGTTCGGCGGCTGCTAAATGTGGAAACGGAGGCGGCGCAAAGGCGGGTGAAAAAAGAAAAAGGAAAAAAAAAAAGAAAAGGAAAACAGGCGGTGCGAGCTCTGATAAGTGAACTGTGTCACTTGTCAAAGTTCGGCGGCTGCTAGATGTGGCGCAAAGGGAGTGGCGCAGGGAGGGGTGAAAAAAAAAACAGGAAAACAGCCGGCACGAGATCTGATAAGTGAACTGAGTCACTTATCAAAATTCGGCGGCTGCTAGATGTGGAAACGGAGGCGGCGCAAAGGCGGGTGAAAAAAAAAAAAAAAGGAAAACAGCCGGCGCGAGCTCTGATAAGTGAACTGCGTCACTTATCAAAGTTCGCCGGCTGCAGGGTGTGCGCACGGAGGTGGCGCAAAGGGGGCTGAGAGCACGAGTGTTGATCGGTGAAATGCGTCACCAATCAACGCTCGGCGGCTGGGTGTGCGCACGGAGGCGGCGCAAAGGGGGGGTGAAAAAAAGGAAACCCGCCGGATACGAGCTCTGATAAGTGAACTGCGTCACTTATCAAAGTTCGCCGGCTGCAGGGTGTGCGCACGGAGGTGGCGCAAAGGGGGCTGAGAGCACGAGTGTTGATCGGTGAAATGCGTCACCAATCAACGCTCGGCGGCTGGGTGTGCGCACGGAGGCGGCGCAAAGGGGGGGTGGAGGGGTAAAAAGAGGGGGAAGGGGGATGGGGAGGGAGGAAGAGAGGGATCAACACTTACGGTTGTAGTCTCTCTTCTTTTTTCTATCTTCTTTTCTTCTTTCTTCTGTCTTCTTTTCTTCTGTCTTCAGCACTACAAGGCCCAGCACAGGAGAGATCTGTTGTATGACCGCTCTGCAGGAATCCTCAGCAAGTGTGAGGACCCCTGCAGAATGGTCACTCACAGGTCAGAGCCAGGTGAGACAGGTCAAGAGCGGTCAATTCGCTTCTGTGACCTGTGATTGGTGGGATCCATCATAACAAGATCCCACCAATCAGAGCTCTCCTGGTTACCCTGGCAACCTGCCCAGGATCGGAGCTCACAGCTCCGATCCTAGGCAGGTCACAGCCAGGGCAGCAGCCAGGTCACCTGCAGGGCACAGCGCGGTCACACAGCGATCAGACCGCTGCTGTGCCCTGTGATTGGCGCGATCGACGATGTCATCAATCGCGCCAATCAGCTCCTGCAGGCCCTACAGGGCCTGTCCTGAGCCTCCACAGCCGGATCGGTGCTTTTACAGCACCGATCCGGCATGTCAGCAGCAAGGCACAGCGCTCCTGCGCCGCGGCTGTGCCTTGCGATTGGCGCGATCGACGATAACATCGATCGCGCCAATCAGCTCCTGCAGGCCCTGCTAGGCCTGTCCTATGTTCCGGCCTAGGATCGGTGCTTTTATAGCACCGATCCAGCAGGAACCGGCAGGGCACAGCGCGGTAATACCGCTTCTGTGCCCTGCGATTGGCGCGATCGATATGATCGGCGATCGCGCCAATCCAGGGGGGTCAGCATAGTGCTAGACCCAGGCCTAGGATCGAGTACATCGGTACTCGATCCTAGCCTGGGATCTCACTGTTTCAGCCCATCTGATTGGCTGAAACAGTGAGAAAGGCTGCGATTGGCTGTTCAGAATTGAACAGCCAATCACAGCGATCGGGAGGCCGGAGAGGGGAGGACGCAGCCTGGGATGCCGACGTCATCTTCCTAGAGGTAAGATGGCGTCGGAATTTTAATGCGATCACCGCGACTTTAGTCACGATGTCGCATTAAAGGGCATGACGTACTATTCCGTCCATGGGAATTAGGTCCAGGGTCACATGGACGGAATAGTATGTCTGATGGCAGAGAGGGGCTAGAATAATGGGAAAGTGGGGAGAAGAGATAAGCATAAAGGACAGTTTCTCTTGATGATCTTTACCCATAAGAACCCTCAAAGGCTCTGTTTCTTGATCCACTGGTCCAGAGGTCAGCAGGGAGCCATCCACAGTTTCCATCTGTACTGGAGTAGCCTTCTTCACTGAACGTATCCCCTGTTTCAGAGCAAAGGAGACATCCATAAAATTTCCACTTGCCCCTGAGTCGATCATAGCAGAGCTAGCCACCCAAGCTGAGTCAACCCAGAGTTTGATGGAAAGAAAGCAATGAGAATTTTTTTCTTACAACTCAGCTGGGACACCGCTGAGGAAACTTGAAAAATTGCAGCGTTTACACAGTCAACGTCCTCAGAGGTAACGGAGTTTAAGTCCGAGAAATCAAGATCTGTTGCTGCAGATCTCTCTGGAGCCTGAGGCTCGGACCTGACAGATCCCCTCTCGCAACACTCACAGTGAATGAGTGCTGCAGTAGTCTTACGAGAACGGCTGGGCAGTTTATAATGAAGTGCCCTGACTTACCACAATAGAAACATAGATTCTCCTTAAAACGATGTTCCTTGCGTGCATCACTAACCCGTCGTTGTAAAGAGTCTACCTGCATGGGTTCAGGTTCAGGTTCCCGTGTAATCCTACTCAAAGGTTCCTTAGCTGGAGAGGAAGGTAGGAAAAGGTTAGTGCGATTGCTTTCGAACCATCTCTCTTGCCTGCGTTCAGTCAGACGAGTATCAATATGGATGCAGTAGTTAATAAAGTCACCTAACGCAGTGGGAGGGTCGGCACGAGCAAGTTCATCCTTAATCAGTGGAGATAACCCTTTTCGAAAAATAGATTTTTTGGCGGAACTGTCCCAGGTGGTATCAAGGGCCCATCTCCTGAAATCCAAGGCATATTCAGCTACCGAGTGCTTACCTTGGGCAAAGCTAACATGGCTGCTTCAGCTGTTGCACCTCGATTGGGGTCATCAAACACCTGCCCCATGGCTGAAATGAAAGCATCAAGATGATCCAAACATTCATCCTCAGTCTCAATCAGAGGGTTTGCCCACATCAAAGCCTTGTTGGTAAGCAACATAATTATAGTAAGCACCTTAGATCGTTCAGTGGGAAATTGTGAAGCATGTGCAGAAAAAAAAAGATTGCATTGATTAATAAATCCCCTGAATTTCTCCCGTTCACCGCCAAAACGAAAAGGGGGCAACTTGGGAATCCCAGAACTCGGGGCTACGCAGGAGCCTGGACTCGCCCCTCTAGAACCTCAATCCTGGCTCGCAAATCCTGGGCAGTCTGTCCAAACACTTGCAAATTGTGATTAGTGAGGTCCTGTAGGTTTGTAAAACGGGTCTTTATATTCTGCAAATCTGCAAGGATATTATCAGTCACTCCGCAAAGTTCCTTTATGCGGGCCTCCATTTTCCAGATCTTTTAAGACAGGAGTACTGGAAGGAGAGGAGAGGAGAAAAAAAAAAACAATAGTGTTTACCTGTGGTAACACTGCAGAAAAAAAAACTTAAGGGAATTGCTCACCTGGAATGGTTGTGAGAAGTCACAACCACTGTCATCACAGAAAGTACAACCGGACATCCGATATCCACAGTTACAGCAGACACAGCCTTTCCAGACCCAGCAGACACTAACGTTTGGCTTCAGAATCTTGTAATGTAAGTAATACAGTTCATATAGTGTCTTGTGCTTGGGTGCGATGAAAACACAGGAGTCACAGGTTTGATATAGAAGGTCTTGTATTACTTCATACAAGTGGCAATAATAGTCACACAGTTTGCAGATACAAAGCAGGAGACACAGCAGGCCAGAGTAACTTAAGCTCAGCAATCACTCTCCACAACAGGTTCAGGATCTCTTCTCTGTTACCGTAAGTCCATGCAAACGTGGATTTATCAAATAGCAAGGTTCCAAAGTCCACGAGTGTTCCAAAGTTCCACAATAGGAAATAACTGGAGTACAAGGTCCAAGGCTTTCAGGAGTCAGGTCACAGGTTCACTGCAGGCTTGATTCTGAAGCACTGATTGCTCAGCTGTGGCTGCTTAAGAAGCAAGAGGAGAGAATGAGGGCGGGAACATGCAAGCTGGAAACTCCATATTGACTGAGGGCAAGATAGCTGCAGCAAGACAGAAAGTAAAATGGCTGACGGAAAAACTGAGTTTCAGGAACATGTACACAGAACCTTACAGGCTCAGCATGAAAGCAAGTAGAGGTGTTGCATGTGTTATCAGGGCTTCCAGCAAAGGGGGCCTACACCAATTCCTCATCCACCTTGTCTTACTGTGATGTTAACTTGAAAGCTGTAAATGCTGTCCCAGACCCAGATACCTCATGCCTGTCTGATTGCTGCTGTTCCATGCTAAAATTTGAACTGTGGGAGAATTGATGCTACTTTTCTGGTGTCTGTCCTTAATTTGATGTATTTTGACAGCATTTGAGGTCGTTATAAGGTGTTGTGCATGCATTTGTTTTTGCCTCACATTGACTGTAATGGTATTCGGTTACATTCAGTGAATGTTGGACGAATTATTTGGCAAATATTGCTAATTCGACAATCGTAATCTAAACCGAATATTGAAATATTCGCTCATCTCTACTTGTGACGTTGCTGCGATCTGAGCTATGGACGTGAGGCAACGTCGGCAAGCTGCTGCACGTGGCCTGTAATTAGCACCCTGGGTGATTACATCTCATTGGTTTGGAGATTATTTCAGTGCTTATATCAATTTCATTTGCACACCCCCACTCTAACACTCCATGAGGAAGCTTGTGTGAAATGCCTGTTGGAGTGAGGGGCAGCAGCAGTCACATTTCTAGCATCAACCCGAGTCAGTAACTTTTCCTTTGCTTTCTTAGGCATTATACTTCTGTCTTTGATATGTTATTTGCCAATGTTGGCTTAATAACCCACAGTATTACTTCTACCTAATTATTTTCATACTGTGACATTTTCATAAACAATTACTATCTGAACGGGTTTTGTTCATTCTGCCTCACAAAAATTAGAATAGAAAGCAATTGAAAAATGTTATGTGACTGAAAATTGTACCAATAAAACTGTCAACTCGTCCCGCAAGATCAAGCCTTCATATGACTTTTTCAGCAGAAATATGACAAAATTATAGCTCTCAAATAATAGCAATGCAAAAACTTGTTTTGTAAAAAAAGTCTTTCAGTGTGTAAAAGCGGACAAACATAAAATAATATAAATCTGGTATCGCTGTAATTGCACCAACCCTGAAGAGTAAAATCAATTATACCGCACGAGGAACGGCATAAAAATAAATAAGACCAATTCTTGACCTGCTGTTGATTTGTTCACTTTGCCTCCCAAAGATTGCAGCAAGGCTCGGGTGACATTTGTCCTGCGCTTCACATCGTGTTTTCCATGTAAATCTCTGAAAAATGTGATTAGGCAGAACATCCAGTAGTAGATTCCCTATAATGAGGCTGATGGAAACACAGTTGATGCCTTCTGGCCTATGATCTGGTGGTGTCCATCTTTGTAATCATGTATAAAAGTGCGGTTGGTCACGGTTTTGTACACCTCTGAAAAGAAAGACACCACTGAACACAGGCCAGGCAGAGTGCAGAATAACTCTGCTGCCTCATTAGAGTGATTGGATCCCTGGGGGTTTCATCGGAATCACAATATTCAGAGATTTAAATGGAAATCCCGATGTAAGTGCTCAGCATAAAGCACAGGATAAATATGATCTAAAATGTTACATAAAATATTCCAAAAAAGAAGCTTCAAATCAATCCACAAAATAAGCAAGACCCCACTCAGGATTGTCATCTGTCAGTGGAAATATAGGGGCCTTCCACATTACTGAAAGTACAAAGGCTCTGAAAAAATGAAATGGCACTTCACCCTCAAAAAGAAATTCAGCAAATTCTGCACTTCCAAATAGAAATGTCCCCCTCGCTTCTGAGCACCACAGTGTGCCTAAACGAAATTTAGCAACCACGTTTGGCATTTCTGTAGTGCTGAGAGCCTGCCTAATTTACAGTTGCATGTCTCCAGTAGCAGGAGATGGGCATAATGTACTGGTACTACAACTTACTGGGCACTACAATATATAGGCACTACAATAGCAGATTTGCAATTTTCACTCAGCATCATCCAATGCTGCTTTTTTCTGGAAAACACCCATGGAATTAAATCATCACTACACCTGTAGATAAATTCCCAAAGGGTTAAAATTTTCGGATATTCTGCTCTTCTAGCATTTAGGGGCTCTGTATATGGGGTCTGCAAACTATTCTAGGAAAATGTGTTCTCCAAGAGGAAAATAGCACTCTCTCCATGTGGCTAAGCAGTGCTGTAAAGCACATATGGGGTATTTCCAAATTCAGCAGAAATTCTGTGTCAAATTTTGGTGTCATTTTTACCTATTTTTCTATATGAAAATGCAAAATCTGGGGCAAAATTTTTATGGTAAAAATGTATTTATTTTCCTTCACCTCCCAATGGTATAAAATACTGTGAGGCACATGTGTTGACAGCAGACTCAGTTCACCCTTAGATAAAGTCATTGGGGGTGTAGTTTGTAAAATGAGGCCATATATGGGGGGTTTCTGCTGTTCTGGTACCTAAAGGGCTCTGCCAATGTGACATTGCACCCTCAAACCGTTCCAGCAAAATCTCAACTCCAATATGGCACTTCTTTCCTTCTGAGGTTTGCTGTCACAGGGTTACCGTGACAGAGAGGAGCCAGAAAACCGCAGCGTCTGATTGCTCTTACTCCTGCACTGAAAAGACACACTTCAACCTTCTTATTAAACAGTATAAATTTATTTTAGCAGTGCAGGGGTTAATTTGTTCTGCTGAGATTTCTGGGAGCTAGGCTTTCTGCTGAGCACTGTTAGCCATTCCTATCCCTTATAAAATCTTGGTCCTGAATGACACACATTGTCACAGCTAACTTATGCTGCATGGCCGGGAGGATAGTAGTTGATGGTTTTTGGAGGAGGCGTTTGGTGGATTTATATGTGACTATTGCTTGGTTTTGTTAGTGTGATAATCCCCTTTCTTCTTCTCCTTTAGTTTTACCCCAGCCTCCACTCCTAAGTGCATACCTTTGTTATATGTGAGTGTATATTTGTATGCCTGGTATTTTCCATTTCCCCTGTTCATGTTATCTTGTTCATCTGGTTGGTGTACTACAGTGCACTGCTACTCCTCTCTTCTCTGTGTGAAGGAAGGGTATAGATATAGGGCAAATTCAGAAGATAAGGCAAGGTCTGTGACCCCGGCATCTTCACTTTCATAAGTAACACAGGGAACAGGATGAGCTAGGGCACACCCTAGCATTCGGGAAAGGGAAGAATCCTATTACTGCTCTGACAAGGCAACTGAAACAGCTCAGGCTGGAGGTGGCAGATTTACACACTCTCATTTTGCAGCACCCAAACTCATCAGGTTTGGGAACCATGACACCCAGGCAACCCTTAGGGGAGCCCAAGATCACTTTGCCTCACAGGGTTTCTGGAGGGCGTGACAAGTTTGTTGTTTTCAGGAAGGCTTGTAAAACAATTCAGTGGGCACAAGGTTATAATTACAGGATTAGGAGGAGAGAGGTGTGCTTGTGCCTTCTACTACTGATGGAACAATCCTGTAGTGTGGGGAAAGAGTTGTGGCAAGATATCTGGGTAATTGTGCAAAGAATTAAAGTGACTGTGTTTAATGTTGATGCTTATTGTGCTTCAGGTACACTGGAAAGATTCTTCAACTTAGTAGCAAAGGAACATCCCAAAATATCAGTCGCTGAATCCAGCAAAAAGACTGATACCACAGAGGGACTGCTCGGATTATCTCAGTGGGCACACCAGAATTATGGACACCTGGGAGAAAAAACTACTTACCAATGGGCACAGACCAGAGGGTTTCCCATCAGGTTTGATTTGATAAAGGATTTGGATCTTCACATTTTATCAATGATGGTGTAAAAGACTGGGGGACAAAGGTCCTCCAGAACCTGTCAAAGTAATTGTTTGTGGAGCAGATAATGTGCTGATAGTTATATCCCGGGCAAAAGAAGTGGAAACACGTCCCAACTGACAGGTGTTATCTCAGAGAATAATATATATATTTTTTGTTCCTTTAGATCAAAATCTGGGAATGGTGCATCGTTGCAGCTACCGTGTTCATGGTCCTTTTAAGTTTCATACCCAAGAGATCTTCAGTCAAGAGACCAACCACGGAAAATGGGGCTTAATGGAAATCCAAACAGAATCTATGGATTTACTTGGCTCAGCTGATGAACACTAGCCATTTTTGTATGACAAAGACTACTATTGGAAACTTGTCTGGAGGCAGTACGACCCCTTTACAGTTATGGACAAAGTTGATAGGGGTATCTACTCAAGATGAAGACATAGAAGAAGAAGATGTGACTCAAAACTTCACATACAATAGTAATTGTTGCTATAATTTGTGCATGCATTGCTTTTTATTGTATACAGTGTACACTTCCACTATTATCCTTACTGTCCCGTTAGGGTATGGTATCTTATATAAATAATTTATGGCTCAAAATAGCCAAGGGTGGATTGTAGTGTGAATATAAAAATGGCTATTTTGAGTCCATATTGAAATCTACAGAATGCATTCAGAGCATTACATAGGCTGCATTTACAGACAGATAGACAATGTTCATTGTGACCCAATCTTGAGAATTGTTTGTTTATTACCTGAAACCTTTTCACCTCACAAACAGCTCTAAAGGCCCCGTCTCACATAGCGAGATCACTAGCGAGATCGCTGCTAAACAGCGATCTCAGCAGCGATCTCACTATGTCTGACACGTACCAGCGATCAGGCCCCTGCTGTGAATCACTGGTTGTGTCAGAAATGCCAGGACTTTTTTTTGATCGCTGGTCTCCCGCTGGCCAGCACGCATCGCTGCGTGTGACAGGCAGGAGACCAGCAATCAGCTGGTAACCAAGGTACACTTCGGGTTTCCAGGCGCGGGGCTGTGCCTGAAAACCAATGTGTATGTTGGATACCAGCGTGCTGCTGCAGGGCAGCTGGTAACCAAGGTACACATCGGGTTTTCAGGTGCTGGTGTGTTGCTACATGATCGCTGCTGAGCTGCCAAACAGGCAGCTCAGGCAGTGATCAGGACAGCGACACTGTGGGTAACGTCGCCTAGTTACCCGCAGTGTAAGTTGGATACCAGCGCCTGATGCAGGGAGCTGGTAACCAAGGTAAACGTCGGGTTTCCAGGCGCTGCGCGGTGCCTGGAAACCTGACGTGTACCTTGGTTACCAGCTCCCCTGCAGCAGCGCGCTGGTATCCAAGGTACACGTCGGGTTTCCAGGCACAGCCCAGCGCCTGGAAACCTGATGTTTACCTTGGTTACCAGCTAATCGCTGGTCTCCTGCCTGTCACACGCAGCGATGCGTGCTGGCCAGCGGGATACCAGCGATAAAAAAAAAGTCCTGACATTTTTGACACGACCAGCGATTCACAGCAGGGGCCTGATCGCTGGTATGTGTCAGATATAGCGAGATCGCTGCTGAGATCGCTATTTAGCAGCGATCTCGGTAGCGATCTCGCTATGTGAGACGGGGCATTAAGGGTTTACAACCCATTGTCTGATGATTCTATGGTATCTCGGTTCATCTGACCTTGAAAGCTGGCCACTTAAATGGTTAAGATGAACCCAGGGTTACACATAGTGCAAATCACTATATAAGGCCAGAGAAGCATAACTGGGACAGAAGCAAAAAACTGGGATTCCTGTATGTGTACAGTGTTGATACCTGCATAATTGGGGATGCCCATGCAGTGTTGTGAATCTCCCAGGGGTTCTCTGTCTTGGTGTTGCTTCTCTGAATTTCCAGACGGATGATGTTTAAAAGCCTCTTGGTGATGGATTATGTAAGTATACTGTATGTCGTTAATCTTTATAGATACTTAATCATTAAATGTATTTAATCTTTATATGCACTTAACCTTTGTATGTTAAAATATACAATAGTGTACGCAATCATACTATCCAATCATGCTATTCCTTTTATTTTGTACTTTACAATAATATTGCGTTACATCGCAAGTAGTAGCCTTCTTTAAAGCCGTATCCGAACCTTAGTGTTAAAACTTGGCAATACAATGCGATAAAAAGAATGCAGACAAATTGCCACCACATCGGCCATACGATTGCACTGTGGAACTACTTCCTGGTGCCGCAATTCCATTTGAGAATATTTATCCCTTGTCTGGACCAGAATTGAAAGCCCTCAAGGAGTATATTGTATGTAACCCCTTCTCATGTACAGCACCATGGAATTAATGGCGCTATATAAATAAATAATAATAATAATATTGATGAGAACTTAGCGAAGGGATTTATACAACTATCTTCCTCCCCAGCTGGTGCCCCAATCTTCTTTGTCAAAAAGAAGGATGGCTCTCTTCGACCGTGTATTGATTACCGTGAACTTAACAAGGTTACGATTAGGAACTCTTATCCACTTCCACTAATTCCCGAATTATTTGAGAGGGTGCGACACGCCAAGATCTTCACAAAATTAGATCTTTGTGGTGCTTACAATTTAGTACGGATTTGGCGCGGGGACGAGTGGAAAACAGCTATGTCACTTTATGGAGATTTTGAGTACCTCGTTTTATCTTTTGGCCTGCGCAATGCATCGGCTACATTCCAACATCTGGCAAACGATATTTTTAGGGATAAACTCGATATTTTTGTTGTGATTTATTTGGATGACTTTTTAATTTTTTCCAGCAATATCGAGGATCACCAGCGGCACGTGAGAATAGTTCTGGATCGTTTATGGTAGAATCATGTATACATCAAACTGGAGAAATGTGAGTTTCACAAAACGGAAATACAATTTCTGTGCCATGTTTTTCTCCCCAGGGTCTCAGCATGGATGCGAGCAAGATGCAAGCTATTCAAGAGTGGCCAATTTCCAGGTCTGTGAAGGAGGTCCAAAGATTCATTGGATTCGCCAATTTTTACAGGCCATTCGTTAAAAACTTTTCGAAGATCATCGCACCCATTACTCAATTGACTCAGAAGAAGACGCCGTTTGTTTGGTCACCACAGGCACAACTAGCATTTGCTAAATTGAAGGCTAAATTTACATCGGCTCCTATTCTCGTGCATCCCGACCCTGATCGGGCCTTCATAGTTGAAGTGGACGCCTCGGACAGTGCTATAGGGGCCATACTCTCGCAAAGAACAGGTGAGAAAGATCTTCTACACCTTTGTGCTTTTCTCTCCCAAAAGTTGTCACCTGCAGAAAAGAATTACAACGTTGGGAATAAAGAGTTGTTGGGGTTTATAACCGCATTTAAAGAATGGAGGAATCTACTTCAGGGGGCATCTCAACAGACTGTTGTGCTCATGGATCACCAAAATCATGAATTCATGAGGTTGGCGAGGTGTCTAAAACCCAGACAAGCTCGGTGGAATCTGTTTCTTAACCGATTTGATTTCATTATTTCCTATAGACCAAGCTCTCGCAATGGGAAGGCCGACGCTCTGTCCAGGATTCATTCAGATGACGTAACCTTGGCTTTGCCTCCAAGGACCATACTATCAGAATGAAACTTTTTAAGTGTGCTGCACAATTAAGACCTATTAAAGGATATTAAGGAGGCCTATGCCACAGATTCACTTCTGATTCAACCACCTATTCAGGTAAATTTAACCTTGAAAAACCGCCTTTGGTTTCAGAGACAACGTCTGTATGTCCCAGAAACAATGAAATTAAGAGTATTGAAACGAATGCATGACTCTAAGATCGCAGATCATAGAGGAATTCAGAAAACTCAAGAATTTGTGTTTCCCTTCTTTTAGTGGCCAACTTTCCAGAAAGATGTTCAACTGTACGTTTCGTCATGTGAGGTATGTGCCAGATCAAAAGTTCCTCGCTCCTCACTTACTGGACTAATGCAACCTCTTCCTATTCCATCTCATCCCTGAGGGTCTATCTCAATAGACTTTATCGTAGCGTTGCCTACATCAAAAGGGAAGAACACGATTTTAGTAGTAGTTGACCGATTAACCAAAGCTTCTCATTTCATTCCCTGTACTGGGTTACCGACAGCCAAACAGACTGTGGACCTCATCGTACAAAATATTTTTCGATTACATGGAGTCCCAGATGAAGTAATATCTGATCAAGGGGTTAAATTTACTTCAAAATTTTGGCAAAATTTTTATGCTGCTCTGGACATCAAGGTAAATTTGTCATCTGCTTTCCATCCGCAGTCTAACGGCCAAACTGAACAGACCAATCAGACTTTGGAGCAGTATCTGCGTTGCTATGTGTGTCACTTACAAGATGATTGGGTGAGTTTGCTCTCGCTGGCTGAATTCACTTATAATAACTCACAGAGTGCATCCACCAAAATGTCTCCATTCTTTGCTAATAAGGGATTTCATCCCAGCATTCTTCCTTGACTTCCGATACACATGTCTGTACCTGCGGTAGCAGACCGCATTTCGTCTCTTCAGCAGAATCTGGAAGTTCTGAAGCAGATGCTGGCCACAGTGTAAGAAAGATGCAAGAAGGCGGCAAACAGATTGCGTAAGCCAGTACCCACATACAAGGTAGGAGACATGGTCTGGCTTTCAACCATGGGCGGACATACTGCTGGTTCAACCGGTGTGGCTGCACTGGGGCCCAGAGGCTCCAGGGGGTCCCTGCAGGGTGGCTAATAATGAGGGCAATCTGGCCTGTGTATCCGGACCCGAGGGCCCCTGGCCAGATTGCCCTCATGTGCGGTGGGCAGGAAGCGATCGCTGCAGCTCCGCTGCCTACAAGAGCAAATAGCAGGAGCGGAGCCGCAGGGATCCTTCCTGCTCTGCGCCCACGCTTCCTCTCACACAGACAGCAGCACCGCTGGATGACGTCATCATTAAGCGGCTGGCTGTGGCAGAGGGAGAAAGCGCCGGTGATGCTGCGGGAGAGCCTGCGGTGCCGACAGGTGAGAGGTGCTGTGTGTGTGTATGTGTGTGGGTTGGTGTTGTGTGTGTAGAGATGAGCGGTGGTGTGTGTGTGCATGTGTAGCACTGAGGGGGAATGTGCAGACAGGTGAATGTTGCTCTGTGTGTGTGTAGGTGGAGGAGAGGGCAATGATGGGGAGAAGGCAATGTTAGAGATGATGGGGAGAAGGCCATGATGGAGGTGATGGGGAGAAGGCAATGATGGAGGTGATGGGGAGAAGGCAATGATGGAGGTGTTGGGGAGAAGGCCATGATGGAGGTGATGGGGAGAAGGCTATTATGGAGGTGATGGGGAGAAGGCAATGATGGGAGTGATGTGGAGAATGTCATAATGGAGGTGATGGAGAGAAGACCATGATGGAGGTGATGGGGAGAAGGCAATGATGGGGGTGATGGGGAGAAGGCAATGATGGGGGTGATAGGGAGAAGTAAATGATGGAGGTGATGGGGAGAAGGCCATAATGGAGGTGATGGAGAGAAGCCATGATGGAGGTGATGGGGAGAAGGCAATGATGGGGGTGATGGGGAGAAGGCAGTGATGGGAAGAAAGCATTGATGGAGGTGATGGCGAGAAGGCATTGATGGAGGTGATGGGGAGAAGGCATTGATGGAGGTGATGAGGAGAAGGCATTGATGGAGGTGATGGGGAGAAGGCAATGATGGAGGTGATGGGGAGAAGGCAATGATGGGGGTGATGGGGAGAAGGTAATGATGGGGTAATGGGGAGAGGGCAATGGTGGTGGTGATGGGGAGAGGGCAAATATGGTGGTGATGGGGAAGGCCATGATGGGGAGAAGGCAATGATGGGGTGATGGAGAAAGCAATGATGGGGAGAAGGCAATGATGGGGTGATGGGGAGAAGGGGATGATGGTGGGGGAGTAGGAAATGATGGAAGTGATTGAAAGGGCAATGATGGGGTGGGGAGAAGGCAATGATGGTGGTAGTGGAAAAGACAATGATTGGAGTGATGTGGAAGGAGGCAATGATTGGGGTGGTGGGGGAAAAAGCAATGATGATGAAGGTGGTGGGGGAGAATGCAATGATGGATGTGGTGGAATGGGAAATGAAGGAAGTGGTGGGGGGAGAGACAATGATGAGGTGGTGGGGAGGAGGAAATAATGGAGGTAGTGGAATGGGCAATGATGGGGTGGCAGGGAGAAAGCAATGATAGTGGTGGGGGAGAAGGCAATGATGGAGGTGATAAAGAGGGCAATAATGGGGTGGGGGAGAGGACAATAATGGGATGTGGGGGGAGGAGGCCAATGAGGGGTGTGGGGGATTGGGATGGGAGGAAGGGGGACTTATAATGGACTTAGGAACAGGGGGAGGTGGAGGAAGACATTATTATCGCTTATGTCTAACACAGTCCCTTAGTATATAGTGTACTCACTAATTCTGTATAAGACCATCCTTTGTTACATAGTTTCATCTTTTATTATGTATAACACCGTCCCTTATTAACATGCCATCCTCTCTAGTTATATATGGTGCCGTCCCTTATGATATAGCTTCCTTTGCTGTTATGTACAGTGTGTCTCTTACATAGTGTATTCTTGTTAATTTTGTTATTAACAGCGCCCTCTTTTATTACGCAGTCCCCTCTCTTTTTAGATATAAAATGACTGCTGATGGAGGAGCCGGTGACCAGACTACCAGTCCATCAGCTCCGCCACTAGAAAAGAAGCTTTCCCATGCTCCTTCAGCAATCATTGATTATACAGCTAACAAGACAGGATGGTATTTAATAAAAAAACAGGGCTCTATATAATCCAATATTTAAGGGACGGTACTGTACATAACAAGAAAGGGCCCTGTATAATAGGGGATGGCAATATACATAGTCAAGGAGACTATGTAATATATATACACATGTATGTGCCTGTATATATATGTAGCTTTGTTGCCATGAAAGGAAGGGAGCCCAGACACATTTCTTGCACAGGGGCCCCAAGCAGTCAGTGTCTGCCCCTATTTTCAACAAAGAACTTGAAACTCAGAGTTCCAACATCTAAACTGGGGCAAAAAATATGGTGGTCAGTACAAGATCAATAGCATAGTGAGTTCTGTAGCCTGCCGACTAAAGTTGCCTAATTCTTTAAAAATACATCCTGTTTTTCATATTTCCCTGCTTAAACCGGTAGTGGCAAATACTTTCTCCGGGCGCACATCTCTTCCTCCTGATTAGTGTTGAGCGATACGATACCGCAAGTATCGGGTATCGGCCAATATTATCTGTATCGGACTTTCGATATTGACTTTCGATATTTCCCATATATCTATACCGGAATCGGAATTGTCACTGTCACTGTGAGTGTCCGTCGGTCGGGTCTGTCAGGAGTCAGCGGCACTTACCTGGCAGAAGATCTCCGGTGGTCACGGCCTGGACTGGTTGATGGCCGCCATCATCTTTCCCCGGCGGTCACATGCAGTTTCTCGCGATAACTGCAGTGACTGCTGGGTAATCCCGGCCGTAAAGCAGTCAGTCCGATGACGTCACCGCCGGGGAAGCAGGTAATCAACTGTGCTGCGCCGGGATGACAGCCTCTGCCTGTCATTCTGATGTAGCAGAGCTGGATCGTCGTGGGACAGTCGTTACTATGGACTGCGTCGGACAGGTGGTATACTGTTGGTTTGTTTTTTTCCTTTTTTTACAGGAGATCGATGGCGTCGCAGGAATGAGAGTATAATAAAAGAAATGAAAACTGTGTTGTCTCTTTTATTTCATTAAAATACTTTTTTCTTGCTGTGTCTTTTTTTTTATACATTTAAAAACTTTGGGATTAATAATGGATCGGTGTCTTATTGACACCTCTCCATTATTAACCGGGCTTATTGTCACCGTGCAATCAACGGTGACATTAACCCCTTATTACCCCACTTGCCACCGCTACAGGGCAGTGGGAAGAGCCGGGTAAAGTGCCACAATTGGCACATCTTTTGATGCGCCAAATGTGGGCCTGCTGTAGCCTGGTATTATCAGGCTGTTGAGGGCCAAAATACATGGGCCTTGACAGTCTTTTAATACCAGGCCGCAGCAGTCTGCATTTTACTTGGCTGGTTAACAAAAATAGGGGGACCCCTACGCCGTTTTTTTTTTAGAGGGGATCCCCTATTTTTGTTAACCAGCCAAGCTAAGCAGACTGCTGTGGCCTGGTATTATCAGGCTGGCAAGGTCCATGGATATTGGCTCATTACCAGCCTGAAAAACCAGGCCTCAGCAGTCTGCTTCATCTGGCTGGTTAACAAAAATAGGGTGGACCCCACGCCAATTTTTTTTCGAGGGGATCCCCTATTTTTGTTAACCAGCAAAGATAAGCAGACTGCTGTGGCCTGGTATTATCAGGCTGGCAAGCAGGGTCGGACTGAGGCACCGGGACACCGGAGAAACCTACGGTGGGCCCCAGCTCCTGCGTGGTGGGCCCTGATTTGAAAGGATAGGTCGCAAGGCAGAGGGGGCGGTGGCCCCGGGGCCCGCGCTCTGAGGGGGCCCACCCGGAGCTACGATACAGTTACATTCTGCGGCAGAGCAGGGAGAATCGCTCTCCCTGCTCTGTCGCCCGGAAGCTATGGGGCCTGAACAGGCGTTGGGGGGGCCCGGTGCCAGCAGTGGGCCCCCACCTGTCATCGGAGGGTCAGCTGTATCGGCATCCAGCGAATAAAGCTGACCGCATAGAGAGAGAAGGAGCGAGGCTCCTTCTCTCCATAATCCCCCTCTCAGCGTATGACAGCGGGCGCAATAACATCACCTGCCGGCGCCCGCTGTCAGACGCTGAGAGGGAGAACAGTGAGCAGCACAGGAGCCGGGAGGTGAGTATTTTTTTATTTTTTTTTTAATGGGGGTGCAGTCGAGTCCTGGCTGGAGAAGTCGTCATGTCGGTGTGGGCCAGATGGAAAAGACATGAAAAGTGAACAATTCCATTAGAAAGAACATCAGCGGTAAGTCATTATCTGTACCTGTGCTGTAATCTATATGTTCTGTAGGACTGGTATTATTTAACACAGACCATATGGCGGTAATATCAATATTGGTCTTTTTATATATAGATTATTTTGGCCAACAGCGCGGTCATTTGCTGAGGTTCTCTGATGATGGGCCCACTCAGAAGTTTTGCCCCCACTAAACCAAAACCCTAGCTACGCCTATGGCTCTCTCTCTAGTCTTTCTTTCTCGCTCTCTGTTCTTTCCTTCTCGCTCTGTTCTTTTTTCTCTCTGTTCTTTCTTTCTCTCTTTTCTTTCTTTCCTCTCTTTCTTTCTCTGTTTGTTCTTTCTCTCTCGCTGCTTTTTCTTTCTTTTCCTCAGTACCAGCCACTGTGCCCTCATTACCAGTCAGTGTGATCAGCAGTGCTAAATGGTTACGCTTGGGGCGAGGATATGGGTGTGATTAGCTGTGAAATGGGTGTTGTCGGGGCGTGGCCTAAAATTTTCAGCGGCGCGCAACACGCGCCGCAGCCTTTAATCCTCTTTCCTGTCTTCCAAATTTGGGAGGAATGCTGTATGACCTCCCTACAACTTCTGGCCATGCTCCTGATGAGCGCGACGGATGATCTCGTGAGGGATCTCCTCCCACACCTGGACTAAAGCATCCACCAACTCCTGGACAGTCTGTGGTGCAACGTGGCATGGCCTAAAATTTTCTGCAGCATGCACAGGTGCCACAGCCTTTGTCCCTCTTTCCCTTATTCAAAGGTTGGGAAGTATGATGTTGGGCCGCAAGATATATTTTCTCTGGTGGGCCCAAGGTACTCCAGTCCGACGCTGCTGGCAAGGTCCATGTATGTTGGCTCCTTAACAGCCTTAAATACCATGCCTCAGCAGCAGGGGCGTACATATAAATCATGGGGCCCCATAGCAAAAGTCATAATGTTCCCCACCTCCCCAAAAAAAAAACCCAGAGGCATTGTAAATGTAAAGTGCCAGCACAGTGAGGGAAGTTGAGTCGCACAGAGACAGGGGTTTTGGGGGTACTCAGCACCGATCACGTCGACTTCTATGGGGGATGTCACGAGTAGCACAGCTCGGTCCGTGACCTGGGCGATCACTGGAATGTGGGATATTTCCAGGGGATGATAGAATGTTCGTGTAGTTTGTCGTGACGCCACCTGTAGTACCTGGTCAGGGTGTCCAGCGCTGCTGTGCAGGTCCTCTGGAAGGGATGGTGTAGTGCAGGTAGGTGATAAGTCTTCTACAGGTAACACGCTATCCTTCCAGGGCAGATAGATGTGAGATAGAGCAATGGTGCAGAGTTATGTAGCAGAGTGGACTATGCGACGTAGTAAGAAAGCAGGAAACACTTCAAGTTAAACGTTGCATAATAAAATTTTTAATAATAACATTACAAAAGTGCAAATAGCATTACTGCCGAAGTTCGTTGAGACTTCTTAGGACTACCCCCACCGGGGTAACTTCACAGTGTCCTTTACTTGTGCTTGTGGAGGACCCGCTCCAAACCTCCAACTATGGTCTTGGGTGGGCTGCAAGACTTTCCTTGAGCAGACCTCACTTTCGGCCACACCAAACGGGTTTTTAGTTTCTGAGGTAGTTGAAAATAGTGCACAGTTAAGTTTTTTGTAAAACCAAGATGGAGCACCGAAGTGCCAACTATTTACAGAAAAGTTTGTGAGCCAGTACAGTTCATGGCTTCAAAGTTCAACATTTTGATTACATTGAAACACCATTACCCAACCTGGGTATATAAAGGCAACAATAAACTTCTTTTTATGAACATTCACCCGTCCGGGTACATCAAATCATTACCCAACCTGGGTATATTAAGGCAACAATAAACTTCTTTTTATGAACATTCACCCGTCCGGGTACATCAATAATTTAACTATTTACATACAGAGACCCTGTCCGGGTTATTTAGACTTCTTTGGCTGGCCTCTTACAGGTACCACCTGGTACTCTTCTGGAGCTTGCCAAACATCCGTGACAGGAGGGTCCACCCAGACCTGATGACGTCGTGTGGCCTGTACAGTTACGTCGTGACCCGCTATCTGGGTCTGTGTGGCCACCTCTTTCGTCTCCCTCCGGGTCTGGAACCCTATGTCCCGGACTGAATGAACCCCAGGGGGCCTAACAGGCGCCGGGTACGGGCCAGCTATCATTATCATGTCCATAGCTGGGGCTGCTGAGGAGACCACTGAGGGAGGCTGGGGAGATTTACGGCGTGGGGTGGGCACTTGTGCAGAGGCCTGGTTGGGGGAGGCTGAAGGCTCGGAGGGTCTGTCAGTTTCCTGACACTCTGGGGAGTAGGGGTCGCACCTGGTAACATTTTAGGGCGTACCATCCATTGTAACCCCAGTGTCGGGTGTAAGTCACCAAGTCTCCTGCCAACAGGTCCCTCCTCGGGTGTCCTTCTGGGAGGTGAGCCTCCACGTCCCGCCGGGTTACAAAGACTTCTAAATAAAGTCCAGGCTCCTGGATGAAGCCCCAACCACCTTTTAACTTAAAGTTCCGTACTGCACCCTTACGCCGCGGCTCCCTCAGCGTACTTTTATCCTTTCTCATACGTGCCTTCTCTGCCAGGTCCTTGTCCAGGTGACGTTGCAGAAGCTTTTGGGATTCTCGCTGCTCCCTTTGTCGCTCTGCTTCCCGCTCCCGACGTCTCCACTCTTCCTCCTGACGCCGGTTGTAATTCTCCTCCACCAGCAGCTCCATGTCTCCACCATCAAACGCCAGCTTACGATGTCCGGTTTGCGGCAGCTCTCCTGGCGCCTGCCAGTCCTGGCGGCGCTCACCTGTGGCGGAAGCAGCCGGCTCTGCAACAGATGACGGTCGGGGCTCCGGTACAGGCAGGTAGAGCTCTGGTGCCTGCGCGGCCTCCTCCATGAGGACGGGTGTCGCTTCTTCTGCCTCAGCGACGGGGGCAGACAGCGGGATCTGGGGTGCTGGTGCGGCGTTTTCTGCAGGAACGGGTGCCTCCACTGTGATACTGCAACCGGTTCAGATTGCAAGGGCTGGGATGCCCGCACGGCCTCCTCTACTGGAACGGGTGCCTCCACTGAGATACTGTCAACCGGTTCAGATTGCAAGGGCTGGGATGCCCGCACGGCCTCCTCTACTGGAACGGGTGCCTCCACTGAGATACTGGCAACCGGTTCAGATTGCAAGGGCTGGGATGCCCGCATGGCCTCCTGTACTGGAACGGGTGCCTCACCTTCCGGTACAGACACTTCAGGGGGTAAGAGGGATTGGCGCCGCTCCAAGTGTAGTTTTAGGGCCCGCCAGCTCGCTTCCATCCTGGCGACCTCCTCCGGTGCCGGGCCAGGTCTCTCAGGGTATCCTCCGCTTCTTCCAGCGTAGGAGGGTTTCCAGGCCGGGTGCCAAACAGTGGCTCCGTGGCGATCGGGTCGCTTCCGTGGGGGGAGAGCTCTGACTCCTCCATCCCTTCCCACTTCTGCTCACGTCCGTTCTCCATCTCTGCCAAGTCACATGTGTCATTAGCATCAGGAGAGGCGCCATCTTTTGTAGGGAGGCGGGACCTTCACGTTCGTTTCCGCCCACTGAGGAGGATGAGGAGGCGGAACTCCAGAGCTGTGGGGCACGATCTTACATTGCAGTAACATTTAGAGTGGGCGGACATCGTTTTCGCGCCACGGAGTGAGTGTACGCCCACGAGAGCACGCCCTTATTCTTCACCTGTGCCTCGTGGCGCAGATATGACGGAAAAATGGCAAATACAGTCTATGATGATTTTTGCAATTCTCAAGCAAAAAAACAGTTCAATTAAGGCACACAGGACTCGCTTATAGCGAGCTTCTGAATCCTGTTCGTGACGCCAAAGTTGAGTCGCACAGAGCCACAGGTTTTGGGGGTACTCGGCACCAAGCCCGTCGACTTCTATGGGGGATGTGACGGGTAGCACAGCTATGTCCGTGCCCTGGTCGCTCACTGGAATGTGGGATATTTCCAGGGGATGATAGAATGTTTGTGTAGTTTGTCGTGACGCCACCTGTAGTACCTGGTCAGGGTGACCAGCACTGCTGTGCAGGTCCTCTGGCAGGGATGGTGTAGTGCAGCTAGGTGATAAGTCTTCTACAGGTAAGACGGTATCCTTCCAGGGCAGATAGATGTGAGATAGAGCAATGGTGCAGAGTGATGTAGCAGAGTGGAGTATGCGACGTAGTAAGAAAGCAGGAAAGGAAACAATTCTTACTACAAAGACATGCAGCATAAGGCTGCCTCAACCCCTCCCATCCAACTAGCTACACCCTGTTCTAACCAGCCTGAGCTAGACCATCCCATTGGGTCCACCTACACTCAGCTGGCATAGTGTACTGTTGAATGCAGTGGTTGGAGTCAATGGGGTGTTTCCTCCTTACCTGAGAGTAAGTTGTCACACCGCTGGGTGCGATGCAACATCTCTGTGGCGACTGGACCCTCGGGTGCTTCTGTCTTTTCACAAATGCCGGCTTTACCCGGCAATTGAATCAGAGGCTATTTTACTATGTAGAAGTGAATAAACTATAAATATATGTATATATATATGTCACAATGACATGTATATATTATATATGTATTCTATGTGTGTATATTTTGTGTTTACAAGGAAAGAAAGTGTTTTTTTAGTTGCGATATTTTGTTCCCGTAGACTTACATGGGACTCCCGGTATCGGTATCGGGTATCGCCGATATTTTAGTGATATCGGCGATACCATTCCGATCCGATATTTTTGGATATCGGAAAGTATCGCTCAACACTACTCCTGATCCAATTCTCATCGACGGGCAGGAGGAATTCATCGTGGAGAAGATCATCGATTCTCGGATTCATAGGGGACGACTCCAGTATCTGGTAAAATGGCAAGGGTACTCGTCTGAGGAGAATTCCTGGGAACCTCTAGAAAATATCCATGCTCCTCGTCTGATCAGACAGTTCCACAGCAGATACCCCAATAAAGCAGATATAAGAACGTCCAGAGGACATCTTTAAAGAGGAGAGTAATGTAAGGAGTGGACTGCGCTACCTGTTTTGTCTGTTCTTGCCCTTAGTTCTGTTGGATTCTGCCCTTACCCAAAATGAAGTTGCTGGCTTCACGGGGGGCATCTTGTTTCCTGTCTGATACTCCATGTTTCCTGTCTGCTGCATATATAAAGGAACTCTGCACACTATACCATGCTTGTGTATCTTGTACCTCACTTGCTGCCAAGCTCAAGGACTTGCAAACTGCTTGTTTCTTCTATTTCTTGGGATACCCCGCTTGCTTCTGGATTTACGTACCACCGGAAAGACTCTGTTGCTCTACACCTGCTCTGCACCCACCTACGCTATGGTCTGCCCTCCACTAGCAGCCAGCCAGGGCTCTGGACCTCTGGATCCTGCATTGCTGGACTTGTACTCGCACCCTCGGTCTGTACTGCTAAACATCTGCATATTCTTGAGACTGTTTATTGCCTGCTTATCTGTAGAGCCGCAGTTTACATCAGTTATCTGAAGTTCATCTCTCTACTATATATATATCTATCTTGAACTGTGATATACCGTGTTTGTCTTCATTCTGACCCATGTCATCAGTCTCCTTAAAACATCTGCATAATATTATTACACCAGGTTGATTGCCATCTTTACCAGAGACATAGGGAGACACAACAATGTGCGGGAGGTCCGAGGCAAAGTGAAATTGGGTCTGAATCATCTGAGGAACCCATGCAGTTTGGTGCGGCAACTCATTCTGGAAAGCAATCTGTTGTTCGGCGCAAAGGGGAAGTGTGTTTTTACTGTGATAAAAAGAGCCATTTAGTAGGCATATTACCTTCCCTATCTCATGGTAAACAGTCACCGGAAAACAAAGAAGCCCAGTTGCAGTAAGGTTAGCAACTAGCGTGTACTAGTCACCTCCATGGGTAGGACACAATTTTTTTTCTGCCAGCTGAAATTCATCTGGGTGAAATTAAAGTGGTTGTTTCTACATTTCTTGACAGTGGGGCTGGGTTTAATTTGATTAACGCCAGGTTCATTCAGGTCCAGGGCCTCAATCCACATACACTGTCCAGACCCATACCCATAATCGCCATTGACTCTGCACCCTTGAGACAGGAATATTTTACTCAAGTCGCCTGAGGGTTACATCTTCAGGTAGTGGCCATGCACTCAGAACTTATGGACTGTTATGTGCTAGAGGGTCTGCCCTTCCTGTGGTTCTTGAACTTCCTTAGCTCACTCTGTACAATCATGTGATAGATTGGCATTCTAAAGGGTATGCCACACTAAACAACATCGCTAACGGGATCGCTAAAAAAACGTCACTATTTAGCGATCCCGTTAGCGATGTTGTTGTGTGCGGCATCTGCCAGCGACGAGCTTCCTGCTGTGATCTCGCTCGTCGCTGGAATCGTTCCGGACCCTATTTTCGTCGCTGGCGCCCCGCTGGGTAAGTATATATCGCTAAGTGTGGCACCTTTTTTAGCGATTTAGCGGTACTTTTGTACCGCTAAAGTCGTTAAGGAGATCGCTAACCGCGATAGCGTCCTAACGACATCGCTAAAATAGGTAGCCACTAGCGATATAGAAACAATCCCGCTAGCGATCTCATTAGTATGCGACGCTAACGAGATCGCTAGCGGGATTGTGTAGTGTGGCAGTACCTTAAGGAAGTGGTAAAGTTGAGTATTTTCCAGGACACTGCTTGGGTACCTGGCTTGCTAGGGTGGATACCCAGTCTGTGACTAAAAACCTGTCTGACTTAGGGGATGTGTGCTCAGAGCAGTAGTGCCAATAACTTCTTCCCCTTTGTCCTTATGACTGCATCATTAATCTTGCTCCAGAGCCTAAGCTGCCTAAGAGCCAACTGTATAATATCTCTGGTCCAGTGTTTTTCTTTTACACAAAAAAAGGTGAGGGTTACGCCCATGAATGAGATTTCTGCAAACTCAATCACATCACAGTCTGGATTCCATATCACCTGCCTCTCATCCTGGACCTCTTTAAATCAGATTGTAGGAGCAAAATGGCTTTCAAAACTGGATCTCAGGGGGTGTATAATCTCATTCATATTAAAGAGGAGGACGAGTGGAAAATGGCTTTCAATATGCCTGAGGGACACTATGAGAACCTGGTGATATCATTTGGTTTGACAAATGCTCCCATCTTTTAGCACTTTGTAAATTGCAACTTTAATCACCTAGTAGGTAGATTTGTGGTAATCTATCTTGATGACATTTTAATTTATGCACTGGACCTTGAGTCACATCAGGGACATGTCAGGCAGGTCTTACAAATACTCAGAGGCATTAAATTATTTGTCAAAATGAATAAAATTATGTTCTCAGTTGAGGAGATCCCCATTCTAGGGTATGTTTTATCACCAGGGCCGGGTTAGGGGCAGGCAGCCCAGGCAGCTGCCTAGGCCCCGCTCCTCCAGGGGCCCCCAGCTAGTGGCACATCACACAGCCGCTAGACTCCCCTTGCCGCCGCATTGAAGTACAGTTCATAGCAATGATGGAGGAGAGTGCGTCAGCTGATGCTCCCTCTCCTATCATTCCCCACTCTGTCTCTGACACACAGCAGGGCACGATGACATCATCGTGCACTCACTGTGTACCAGGCAGAGCAGGAGATGGGAGACGGGAGCAGCGCGGGCACGAGGAGAAGGTGAGGATAGTGTGTGTTTTTTTTTTTTATATATATCATTGTGAGTATTGGACTGTGGGGCCATTCTCGGGGGTGCTAGATGCCATGCTATATGCCATGCTGGGCTATATACCATGCTGGGCTATATACCATGTGGTGCTGCTCTATATTCTATGTGGTACTGTGCTATATACCATGGTGGGCTGTGCTATACACCATGTGCTGCTGTGCTATATACCATGTGTGGCTGGGCTATATGCCATGTGGTGCTGGGCTATATACTATGCGGCTGTGTTATATACCATGGGGGGTACATTTTACATTATATTCTATGGGGAGGCTGTGTTATATAATATGGGGGGGCTACATTATATTATTTGGGGTGGGAGTCTGTATTATATTCTATGGAGGGTGATTGCATCATACTCTATGAGGGGGCTACATTATACTATATGAGGGGGCTGCATTATATTATAGGGGGCTAGATTATATTGTATGGGGCTTCATTATAATTTATGAGGGGGCTACATTATATTCTATGGGAGCTGCATTATACTATATGATGAGGGCTACATTGTATTCTATGGAGGGGCTACATTATGCTGTATAAGTGGCTGCATTATACTCTATGAGGGGGGCTGCATTATATACTATGGGGGTTACATTATATTGTATGGCAGGGCTGCATTATACTCTGTGTGGTGACTGCATTATGCTCTATGGGGTGGCTGCATTATACTATATGTGGGCTGCATTATACTGTATCAAGGACTATGGGGTGCATTGTACTATGGGAAGTGAATTGTACTACATAGATGACTATGGCGGTGCAGTATACTATATGGAGCACTATGAACAGTGTATTATACTATATTACGGACTGAGCAGTGTATTTTAATATATGGAGGACTATGCAGAGTGTATTATACTATATGGAAGACTGAGGAGTGTATTATACTATATGGAGGACTGAGCAGTGTATTTTAATATATGGAGGACTATGAGGAGTGTATTATACTCTATGGAGGACTGAGGAGTGTATTACACTCCTCAGTCTTCCATAGAGTATAATACACTCCTCAGTCTTCCATATAGTATATTATACTATATGGAAGACTGAGGAGTGTATTATACTCTATGGAAGACTGAGGAGTGTATTATACTCTATGGAGGACTGAGGAGTGTATAATACTATATGGAGGACTATGAGGAGTGTATTATACTATATAAAGGACTATGGGAAGTGTATAATGCTATATGGAGGACTGAGGAGTGTATTTTAATATATGGAGGACTATAGGGAGTGTATTATACTATATGTAGGACTATGGAGAGTGTATTCTACTATATGGAGGATTATGGGGCACATTTAATTATATGAAGGACTATGGGGTGTGCACTTTACAATATAGAGGTCTGTGGTGCACATTATAATATATTATTATTATTATTTATTTATATAGCACCATTGATTCCATGGTGCTGCACATGAGAAGGGGTTACATACAAATTACAGATATCACTTACAGTAAACAAACTAACAATGACAGACTGATACAGAGGGGAGAGGACCTTGCCCTTTCGGGCTTACATTCTACAGGATGGTGGGGAAGGAGACAGCAGGTTGATGGGTTGCAGCAGTTCCAGTGTTGGTTGAGGCGATATCTCCGGTAGTGGTGAGGAGGCAGCGGGGTCATTGCAGGTTGTAAGCTTTCCTGAAGAGATGGGTTTTCAGGTTACGTCTGAAGGATCCGAGAGTGGTTGGGGCAAAGAATTCCAGAGGATGGGGGATATTCGGGAGAAGTCTTGGAGGCGGTTGGGTGAGATATGGAGGACTATGGGGTGTATTATACTAAACAAGCAAAATGCTGTATATTCATTTAGTGATTGAATTGCTTTATGCCGGAATAAAATCATTGTTCTCAGCAGCACATCGCCAATGTAAACTGTATATGTGCTGCTGATAACATGGTACTGCATGGGGACAGATTGATCTGATAGTGATTGTTCTGTTTCCATCATTCTTTCTCAATTGGTATAAAGAGGCCAGGAAACAAGCGTCGAATGACTTCAATATTGTTGATCACAGTCGTTTAGTGGCCTGGACTCAGCGCACATAAATACAACCGAAATGCTTTTGTAATGTGCAATATGTTAGCATTTGGAGCCCCATTTTAAACTTTTGCCTAGTGCCGCACTGTGCCTAAAACTGGCCCTGTTTATCGCCCATCAGTTTTTGCATTGATCCGGCAAAAGTCCGGTTTGTACTATATTGGGATCGTCCTGAGGATTTGAAGGCATTACAAAGGTTTTTGGGTATCGCCAACTACTACAGTAAGTTCTTCAAACACTTTTTGGTGGTGGCCAAACCTCTGACGGATGTGACAAAGAAGCGGAAAACCATACCATGAATAAGACCGCTAGAGGTTGAAACGCTTTGGTTGTTATGGGGACCCCATCCTTCCTTTCCTTTGTTCATTTGTATTTTTGATACATACATTTTAAAATGTCTTGAATAAAAAATGATTTTATTGGATTACACGCTGGAGATATTTTTCCTCTTCCATTTTCCATAAAGAAACGGAAAGACATTTCCAAGTGGTTCAGTCTGGCCAGGGAGGCAGCAAAAACTTTGAAGGAGTGTTTTACACCTGTGCTGATCTTTATACAGCCTGACATCACTCATCCTTTTATCGTCAAAGTTGACATGTTTGAGGTGGGGGTGGGAGCTGTATTGTCGCAGGGTGAGTATCCTAGTAAATGGAATCCATGTGCATATCTTTCATAAAAAACTGTCATCTACAGAGAGAAATTATGACATCAGTAAAAGGTAACCCTTGGCAATCAAGTGGGCCTTTAAAGACGCGTCATTTTCTGGAGGGTGCAGTAGATCGGTTATAGTAATCACGGTTCATAAGAATCTCATATATTTAGAATCTGCGAAATGTGTAACCCCTCAATAGGCATGATGGGCATTGTTCTTCACCAGGTTTAACCTTTTTTGTCACATATAGGCCGGGGAACAAAAACATTAAGACAGATGCCTTATCTCATTGTTTTCTTGGGGGTGGAAATAATTGTGAACTGGTTCCTATACTACAAAAAGGGGTGGTTATGGCGTCTATATGCTTCAATCTTGAAAAAGATTTTGTTGCCACTCAGGGTGATGCCCCTGCTGCCTGTCCATAAGGGAAACTGTTTGTGCCTGTGAATCTCCATCTGAGAGTCCTCAATGAACATCACAAATCTGTCTTGGCCGGACATCCTGATAATAAAGCCACCACTGAGCTTCTTAGTCATCGTTTTTGGTGATCAGGGGTACATCAAGATATCTGGGAGTATGTAGCAAACTGCAGTGTCTGTACACATTCTAAGACCTCTCATACTTGTCCATCGGGGTCTCTCCAACCATTGGCGATTACCAGTAGACCTTGAACTCGTTTATCAGTCAATTTTTTTACAGATCTACCAATGTCTTCGGGGAATGCTGTAATTTTGGTGATGGTGGACATATTCAGTAAAATGCATAATTTTATTGCATTATCAGCTTTAACTAACGCCAAGACTTTGGCACAAATTTTCAACAGTGAAATTGTAAAATTACATGGGATCCCGACTGATATTGTTTCTCAGCGGGGGTGAGGTTTATTTATAAATTTTGGAGGGTGTTTTGCACCCGTTTGGGGATCCATCTATTGTTCTCATCAGCATTTCACCTGCAGTCTAATGGGCAAACTGAACGAGTTAACCAGAATCTTGAGACTTATCTTTGGTGTTTTGTGTCTGAGAATCACAGTAAATAATCATTGTCATAAGTCTACAGGTAAGTCCTCATTCTTAGGGGTGTATGGGTTTCATCCTCAGTTCAGCTCAATCAATAGGAATTGTTCTTCTGGTATACCTGAAGAACGATTTTCACCCTCAATTACGTCTATGTGGCAAGGGGTTACTGATAATTTGAGGAATATAGGGTCCAAATTTAAGAGTATGGCTGATCGGAGACGTTTGGTGGGTCCAGACCTGTGTGTTGGTGACATGATGTGGTTTTCCTCAAGAATAGTGTTGAGCATTCCGATACCGCAAGTATCGGGTATCGGACGATATTCGCTGTATCGGAATTCCGATACTTAGTTCCGATATTTTTCCAATATCGTATACCGGAATCGGAAGTTCCCATAATTCTTTGAGAGGCAATGTGATTTTAGTCAGCCAATGAGGAATCTTATGAAGTGTGGGCACATCCTGTAATGCTGCGGTCATCTTAACTAATGGCATGGCTGTGATTGGCTGCTGAAATTATGTCAGAATGCACTATAAAAGGCGCCGCCGCCATTTTAGCGTCACTGTGCTGTGAACTCAGTTAGGGACAGAACGCTGCTCTGCTGACTCTGAGGGACAGTTAGAGATTGCGATTTTGTGTACTTTGCTTTAGGCAGGCTAGTTTACCAACCGCTGTGTAAAGCTTCCTTTTGCCTTGCAGTGTTGTTTTAACAGCTCTGTGCAAGGTGTGTGTGTGAGAGTGCAGGTGACGCTGCAGTTTGCTCTGCATCCAACGCTGTCTGTAGGCATCTGCACATGTCACTCACAGACTCTTTTTTTTTTTCTTTAGTGTAATTCTAGCTGCTCCATTCAATAGAAATTATAGTGTGACGCGCTTCCATCCGTATACAATACATTGGTTGCAAACACTATAGAAGTACAGAAAGGAGCCTTTCATAGATAGTGAACAGTTGTGTTTCAGTGTTCACTGCAGTCTGTGAGGTTTTGATTTTTTGAGTGCAGATCACGCTCCAGTTAGTTCTTCAACCACTGCTGGTTGTAGTCTGCTGAGCGTGTGTCACTGCCTCATCCTTCACATTTTTCTCTAATTGGTGCTGCTCCATTATATTTGAAAAAAATCTAATCTATTAGTGTGACGCGCTTCCATCCGTATACAATACATTGGTTGCAAACACTATAGAAGTACAGAAAGGAGCCTTTCACAGATAGTGAACAGTTGTGTTTCAGTGTTCACTGCAGTCTGTGAGGTTTTGATTTTATGAGTGCAGATCACGCTCCAGTTAGTTCTTCAACCACTGCTGGTTGTAGTCTGCTGAGCGTGTGTCACTTCCTCATCCTACACATTTTTCTCTAATTGGTGCTGCTCCATTATATTTGAAAAAAATCTAATCTATTAGTGTGACGCGCTTCCATCCGTATACAATACATTGGTTGCAAACACTATAGAAGTACAGAAAGGAGCCTTTCACAGATAGTGAACAGTTGTGTTTCAGTGTTCACTGCAGTCTGTGAGGTTTTGATTTTTTGAGTGCAGATCACGCTCCAGTTAGTTCTTCAACCACTACTGGTTGTAGTCTGCTGAGCGTGTGTCACTGCCTCATCCTTCACATTTTTCTCTAATTGGTGCTGCTCCATTATATTTGAAAAAAATCTAATCTATTAGTGTGACGCGCTTCCATCCGTATACAATACATTGGTTGCAAACACTATAGAAGTACAGAAAGGAGCCTTTCACAGATAGTGAACAGTTGTGTTTCAGTGTTCACTGCAGTCTGTGAGGTTTTGATTTTTTGAGTGCAGATCACGCTCCAGTTAGTTCTTCAACCACTGCTGGTTGTAGTCTGCTGAGCGTGTGTCACTTCCTCATCCTACACATTTTTCTCTAATTGGTGCTGCTCCATTATATTTGAAAAAAATCTAATCTATTAGTGTGACGCGCTTCCATCCGTATACAATACATTGGTTGCAAACACTATAGAAGTACAGAAAGGAGCCTTTCACAGATAGTGAACAGTTGTGTTTCAGTGTTCACTGCAGTCTGTGAGGTTTTGATTTTTTGAGTGCAGATCACGCTCCAGTTAGTTCTTCAACCACTGCTGGTTGTAGTCTGCTGAGCGTGTGTCACTTGCCTCATCCTTCACATTTTTCTCTAATTGGTGCTGCTCCATTATATTTGAAAAAAATCTAATCTATTAGTGTGACGCGCTTCCATCCGTATACAATACATTGGTTGCAAACACTATAGAAGTACAGAAAGGAGCCTTTCACAGATAGTGAACAGTTGTGTTTCAGTGTTCACTGCAGTCTGTGAGGTTTTGATTTTTTGAGTGCAGATCACGCTCCAGTTAGTTCTTCAACCACTGCTGGTTGTAGTCTGCTGAGCGTGTGTCACTGCCTCATCCTTCACATTTTTCTCTAATTGGTGCTGCTCCATTATATTTGAAAAAAATCTAATCTATTAGTGTGACGCGCTTCCATCCGTATACAATACATTGGTTGCAAACACTATAGAAGTACAGAAAGGAGCCTTTCACAGATAGTGAACAGTTGTGTTTCAGTGTTCACTGCAGTCTGTGAGGTTTTGATTTTTTGAGTGCAGATCACGCTCCAGTTAGTTCTTCAACCACTGCTGGTTGTAGTCTGCTGAGCGTGTGTCACTGCCTCATCCTTCACATTTTTCTCTAATTGGTGCTGCTCCATTATATTTGAAAAAAATCTAATCTATTAGTGTGACGCGCTTCCATCCGTATACAATACATTGGTTGCAAACACTATAGAAGTACAGAAAGGAGCCTTTCACAGATAGTGAACAGTTGTGTTTCAGTGTTCACTGCAGTCTGTGAGGTTTTGATTTTTTGAGTGCAGATCACGCTCCAGTTAGTTCTTCAACCACTGCTGGTTGTAGTCTGCTGAGCGTGTGTCACTGCCTCATCCTTCACATTTTTCTCTAATTGGTGCTGCTCCATTATATTTGAAAAAAATCTAATCTATTAGTGTGACGCGCTTCCATCCGTATACAATACATTGGTTGCAAACACTATAGAAGTACAGAAAGGAGCCTTTCACAGATATGAACAGTTGTGTTTCAGTGTTCACTGCAGTCTGTGAGGTTTTAATTTTTGAGTGCAGATCACGCTCCAGTTAGTTCTTCAACCACTGCTGGTTGTAGTCTGCTGAGCGTGTGTCACTGCCTCATCCTTCACATTTTTCTCTAATTGGTGCTGCTCCATTATATTTGAAAAAAATCTAATCTATTAGTGTGACGCGCTTCCATCCGTATACAATACATTGGTTGCAAACACTATAGAAGTACAGAAAGGAGCCTTTCACAGATAGTGAACAGTTGTGTTTCAGTGTTCACTGCAGTCTGTGAGGTTTTGATTTTTTGAGTGCAGATCACGCTCAGTTAGTTCTTCAACCACTGCTGGTTGTAGTCTGCTGAGCGTGTGTCACTGCCTCATCCTTCACATTTTTCTCTAATTGGTGCTGCTCCATTATATTGAAAAAATCTAATCCATTAGTGTGACGCGCTTCCATCCGTATACAATACATTGGTTGCAAACACTATAGAAGTACAGAAAGGAGCCTTTCACAGATAGTGAACAGTTGTTCAGTGTTCACTGCAGTCTGTGAGGTTTTGATTTTTTGAGTGCAGATTACGCTCCAGTTAGTTCTTCAACCACTGCTGGTTGTAGTCTGCTGAGCGTGTGTCACTGCCTCATCCTTCACATTTTTCTCTAATTGGTGCTGCTCCATTATATTTGAAAAAATCTAATCTATTAGTGTGACGCGCTTCCATCCGTATACAATACATTGGTTGCAAACACTATAGAAGTACAGAAAGGAGCCTTTCACAGCTACTGAACAGTTGTCTGCAGTGTTCACTGTAGTCTGTGAGCTTTTATTTTTTGAGTGCAGATTACCTTCAGTTAGTTCTTCAACCATGCTGGTTGTAGTCTGCTGAGCGTGTGTCACTGCTCATCCTTCACATTTTTCTCTAATTGGTGCTGCTCCATTATATTTGAAAAAAATCTAATCTATTAGTGTGACGCGCTTCCATCCGTATACAATACATTGGTTGCAAACACTATAGAAGTACAGAAAGGAGCCTTTCACAGTAGTGAACAGTTGTGTTTCAGTGTTCACTGCAGTCTGTGAGGTTTTGATTTTTGAGTGCAGATCACGCTCAGTTAGTTCTTCAACCACTGCTGGTTGTAGTCTGCTGAGGTGTGTCACTGCCTCATCCTTCACATTTTCTCTAATTGGTGCTGCTCATTATATTTGAAAAAAATCTAATCTATTAGTGTGACGCGCTTCATCCGTATACAATACATTGGTTGCAAACACTATAGAAGTACAAAAGGGCCTTTCACAGCTTATGAACAGTTTGTCTGCAGTGTTCACTGCAGTCCTGCAGATAACACATTTAGGCCTTATAACTTTTCTGACCTTCCTTGTATCAATCTCAAGATGAAGACGTGGGATTCTGTGGCTGCTGCCGCACCCAGTGACACAGCATCCACCAGTTTTCCCCGTGAGCGTTCCTTTATGCGCACTTTTGTAGGAGCTCAGCGTACCGCCCTGCTGCGGGAAAAACAAATTGAAGCCGTTGTTGGTTGGATGGCAGCCAATGCATCGACTTCATTGCTTCCACCTCCTCTCAGGACCACAGCACTGTTGAACAACCATCTGTCTCTTCACCGCCTGCCAAATTGCCCAGGCAGTCAGAGAGTTCTGAACTGGAGCCAGCTGAGTCTCTGCTTCTGTTCTCAGAATCTGTTGGCTTGCAAACAGGGGCCCAGCCAAGCAGCATTCTGGAATGTGAAGAAGAGGCAGTATGCAGTGATGCGCAACAGCTGTGTCTCTCTGAATGTGAAGAGGCGGGTGAGCCAGTGCCCGATGGTCAGCACACCGCAGAACGCATCTGATGATGATGAGACTCAGGTGCCAGTTTCTGTTGAGCATGGTGCTGGCCAGACCACCCAACAGCATGCAGGTGTTGGAAGAGGGTAGTGGAGATGATGAGGTCCAAGACCCAACATGGCGTGAGGAACAGGAAGGTGGTGGTAGCAGCTCTGAGGAAGAGATTGCCCCAACGGTCCAAACAGTAGGGAGAGTAGGCTGCAGACTCGGTTGCCTGTAGCCTCGAGTTTGGCACCCATTCGTAGCAGTTCTCTTCCCACAGCCAAAACGGGCGCTCCCAGGACTTGCACTGTGTGGTCCTTTTTTGACACACTTGCAGATCATATTTGCTATGTCAAATGCAAGCTGTGTAATCAAAAAGTAAAAAGAGGTAAAAGTGTCAGTAACCTTAATACCACAAATATGTGGAAACATGTGCGGTCAAAGCACGTGGTTGAGTTACAAAGACACACTGGAGATGTAGGCCAACCTACAGCAGCACCCACATCTTCAGCTCGTGTTGGAGCCTCTTCCTCCAGCTCACACACAGCTGGTTCGGCTTTCCTCACAGGATCGCCATGGAAGAACCTCTGTCACTGTGTCCAGAGACCCAGTGTTATTCCACCCACAGCTGCAAGTTTCCCTGTCACCTCACACTCCCAGGCCACAAAACAGCCATCGGTAGCACAGGCATGGGATAAAAGACGGCCATACTCGGCAAACCATCCACGAGCACAGGCTCTGAATGCTGGCATTGCAAAACTCCTGTCCCTTGAAATGCTGTCATTCAGGCTCGTGGAGACTGACAGTTTCCGTAACTTAATGGCATTGGCAGTCCCACAATACAATGTGCCCAGCCGATTTTATTTCAGCAGGCAAGCCGTCCCTGGTCTGCAAAAGCATGTTGAGGGAAAAAATTAAACTGCCTACTAAACGCCGTCAGTAGCAAGGTCCACCTGACCACCGATGCGTGGACCAGTACCCATGGCCAGGGACGATACCTTTCCCTCACTGCCCATTGGGTCAATGTTGTGGAGCCGGGTACAGATCTTGCGAGTGGCGCTGTACGTGTTCTGCCAACTCCAAGGATTGCAGGAATCAAGTCTGTCCACATTGACTCCTCCTCCTACTCCAGTTCCTCAGATCATCGCTGCAGGAGCCGTCACGGTCTACCTCCACATGGACCCGTGAACGCTTACCTGATGCGACCGATATGAGCACAGCCGTGGCCAAACGTCAACAGGCCGTCCTGAAAATAATTTCCATGGGGAATCGAAGCCACACAGCGCAGGAGCTCTGGAATGCCATCAAGCAGGAGAGCGACGTGTGGTTTTTGCCAGCGAATCTCCAGCCAGGCTTGGTAGTGTGTGACAATGGCCGAAATCTGGTGGCAGCTCTGGGCCTTGGCAACCTCACTCACATACCATGTCTGGCACATGTGCTCAACTTGGTCGTGCAGAGTTTTTTTTGAGGACTATCCGGATCTTGATGCACTGCTGCCAAGGTCTGCCTAGAGTGCGCTCACTGCGACGTTCCAGCATGGCCAGATTGCGCATTGCAGCTCTGCAACGCAGATTTTCGCCTTCCTGAACATCACATCATATGTGACGTACCCACCAGGTGGAATTTCCACGTTACATATGTTGGAGCGGTTGTGTGAGCAGCAGCCAGCAGTAATGGAGTATCAGCTGCATCAGGCGCAATCAACTCGCAATTTGCGCCGTTCACACTTCACCACTACTGAGTGGGCTCGATGAAGGACATCTGCCACGTTTTGCGTGCGTTTGATGAGTCAACGCGGATGGCGAGTGCAGATGATGCACTAGTCAGCCTGACTGTCCCCTTATCTGCCTGCTTCAAAAAACACTGCAAGCAATAAGGGATGAGGTTTTGGAAGAGGTGGGGGGATGAGGAGTCACAAATTCCATCACCTTCTGGACAGTCAGGCAAAAGTCTTCCTCACAAAGGGGGTGGGCAGGGCTCACTTTGGAGGAGGATGAGGAGGAGTCAAAAGGAGGAGGAAGACATCGCTCCAGCGGGGGGGTACACAACGCTTAGTCGTATGTAAAGGGGGGGGGGTGATGCAGAGCGGCAGAGATGACGCCTCTTGCAGGGGACAGCGTTTCTTTTTGGGCCCGTTGGGAGTCCTGCAGCACATGGTTGATTTCATGCTGCAGTGCCTGAGAAACGACCGCCGCATCGCCCACATTCTTTACCACTCTGATTATTGGGTGTACACCCTCTAGACCCCTCGCTACCGGGACAACTTACAAAGCCTCATCACACCGTTGAACCGGGAGGTAAAATGCGGGAGTACCAAACACATGGTTGCAATCCATAATGTTCTCCATTCCCCGAGAGCACTGCGCTGCTTCTGCTTTACAAAGCGCTCTGTGCGTCGAGCAGTGGAGACAGCTCTGCAAAAAGAGGGAGCACAAGCAGCGCCTTGCCAGGGGAAGACCCTAGTTCCAAAAGTGCAAGTTTTTTTGGGAAAAGGCCAAAATGTTAAAACCTCCGAGAGGCTCCCGTCACGGGCAAGTTTTCCTAAAATTTGGACAGACTACTGTCTTTCCCTCTCAGTGTACTCCCCCAAAGGCTTTTCCCCCCATTAATTTTTGGGGGCCTTTTAAAATGGATACAGGCCGAGCTTGGGCCAGTATGCATTGGGGGGGTGGTTGCCCTGTGCCAGTGTATTTGGAGCGCGTCTTTAGGTGCAGGTGGTGTAAACAGACCGCGATGGACTATCCTCCAAAAAGAAACCCGGGGTTATTTTCTAAAAAATGAACAAGGCATTTTTCGCCAAAATTTTTTTGCCCTTTTTTTTAGATTAAATAACTGGTTGCAACTTTTTCCATGTTCCTGTTATGTTCTTTTTTAAACCCCCTGAACTCTCCCCCCGGGGTACAACACTCCCCTTGCTGCCGAAGGGGCCGTGTCCCCCAGCCAAAACAAAAGCTTTTTTTTAAAGGGGGGTTCAGTAAAAGCCGGGGTTTCCCCCCGGCTGTGTGCCCGGGAAAGAGTCCCCCTTTTTCCCCCACGGGACAAAAAACCCCTGTCGAACATGTCCAAATGGGAAGAGCCGTCCCCCCCAAATTGTTAGTTTTAAAAAGGAAATTGTGAAGTTTTCCAGGGCCTAGTGATAAATTTTTTTACAAATAGGGCAAATAATAATTTGTCATCACGGATTCTGCAAATGTTATTAAAAAAAAGGGGAAAAAAAAATAAAAAATAGTCAAAAATTTTTTTAAATTAATGCTAAAATAAAATTTCATATTTTTCAATTAATGCTTTTTAAAGGAAACTTTATCTTCCCTGTAAGAAAAATGCAGTCAATGGGGTTTGAATCATAAAATCCCCCTATCTCATCACGAGTTTTTTTTTTCCCGACTTATAAAATACAATATAAAGCCAACGTAACTTCAACACCATATAAAAGGGGGCCCGCTCAAACCCCGGTAAAAATTTGGGCAATAAAAAATTTTTTCATCTAAAAAATGCATATGCATATGACAATAGGTATTATACCGGGCAAGTGCTGTTGAAACAACCACAACAGATATAAATTTTAATGGAAATTTTGGTTTTCCCGTGCATGTTATCATGGACAATGTCGATGTAAAACTGTACCTCAATAAGTCAGCGTCAACCATTTGTTGTTAGTCTTTAAAAATTGGGTTAAAGAGGGAACGGCTTTTTTTTGGGGTCAAAGGTGGGGGATTTAGCAAAAATGATTACTCTTTGTTTTTTGGCGTCCCGGGGGCGAAAACGCTGCGTAATTCTTTTTTAAGGTTTTAAAATTTGACAAAACGCTACCCCCCCTACGGGGCGTAAAAGGTAGTTTTGAGGATAAAGCCTTGCCAACCAGACGGGTTTTTACCCCCTTCAACATTTAAACAAGAAAAAAAATGCATGATTGCGCCGCGTTTTTATTGACGTACAGTATAACATCGCCATTCCCCATAGAGGCTGTCCACGTCTGATCAGACATAAAAAATACCTTTGTTTCCCCCTTTCCTTTGTTTCAACTACACTTCAGGCACACACTTAAATTGTGAAAAAGCTTTGGGGGGGTTTTTTTTAATGGTTTTTTTTTTTCGAAATTTTTTGTGTCATCACATAGAGGGTCCATCTAGACAGTCATATTGGGGTACAAAATAATAAATTTTTTTTTAAAAAAAAAATTTTAAATGTCTGTACTGTCACATCTAAAAATTTTAAAAGATGTGATGTGATGAGTGATATTCAAAATTTTCCCCCTTTTTTTACTATGTTTGGGGTTTAAAATTGGTTTCCCTTTGCTTATTCATAAATACAAAAAAAAACTTTTTTTTTTTAAATTTTCAACATATATTTTTTTAACCCCAAATTTTTGGGGGGTGTGTTGTTCCTTTCTTGTTTTGGGATGGCAAAAATGGGTTTTATTTGCAGGGTCTTTATTTTTATTCTTGAAAAAAGGAAAAATTTTTATCTTTGTAAATGTTAAACCATGGATAGTAAATTTTGATTTTTAGCCGAGTGGTTGTACCCCTTTTTTTGGTAACGGGAAAAAATGGGAACAAATTGGGAAGCTTTCGAGGCTACCACGTCTCTTCCCTTTTTTGGAAAGACCCAAAAAAAAAAAAAAAGCATCACATTTTTTTATACACAAAGGACACAGGAAAAAATGCAATAGGTAAGCAAGTAAGTGAGTGAGCAGAACTGTCATTTCAAGGGGGATGAACAAAATTTGGAACAGTTCCTAGTAAGGTAGAAAATTTTTTTTTTTCCCCCTGATTGGGGGCTGGTTTTGGGGTTTTTTATGCCCCGGAAGGGGGGGGGAGCAATTCCTTTAAAATTTTTTAGAATGACTAAATTTCCCCCTGGCCCATTCTTCCTCACTAACAGTGGGCCAAAAGGGCAAAGTGAGCTTATATTCTGAAATCTTTTTTATCTTTATCATATTTGAAGTTAAAAAACCAGGGGAAAATTTCCTATCCTCATGCTATGCCCCGGGCATCAAAAGTGTTTTGCCCCCGGTAAATCCATTATTTTTTTTCTTTTTGTTTTGGGGTGATAATCATTTTGTTCTATTTTTTTGGGCCCGGGCCCCCTCCCTTTTCCCTCCCCCACTTTTCCCAAACCCATTCCTGTTCCTGTTTGTGTTTGAAATATGGATTCTTTTATTCAGCCGAGTATCTGGAAACTTGGAATTTTTTACCTTTTTTTCAGTTTTCCCTTTTTTTCGGGGTTTAACCACCCCGGACTCTCAAGTATAAAATTTTTTTATTTTGGAAAATTTAAATTCATCTTTTATTGTCCTATAAAAAATTCATTTATTTTTGTTTGAAGTCATACATTTGGGAATGGCCCCGTAACGGCAATAACTCAATTTTTTGCCTCCCCTCCTTGACCCGGCTTCAACACCGCCTTTTTTTTTCAAAGTGTTAGAAAGCACAGATGAAAAAAATCGTTTTGGTTTTTTTGGGGGGGTTTAGAAAAGCGCGTTCCCCCTTTTGGTGTCGGGAAAAAAATTTCTGCTGCTAACAAAACTTTTAACTTCAAACATCTCAACTAGGCCTCTGCCACACCCCCCTTGACCCTGGGGTTCAACACCCCAGTTGTTGCCGAAGGTTAGAGCACAGATGAAAAAAAAAGCTGATGTGTTTTTTTGGGGTTTAGTAACGCCTGCTTTTCCCCCCGCTGTGTGCCCCCGGGAAAAATTTTTTGTGCTAACTACAACTTCAACCCTTTAAAAAATTCATACTAGGCCTTTTCTACACCCCCTTCCCCCGGTTTAACACCCCCAGTTGCTGCTCGAAGTTTTTGTGCACGATAAAAAAAAATCGCTGATGTTTTTGTGGGGTTCAGTAGGGGCCCCCCGTTCCCCCCGCTGTGGTCTGGCAAAAAATTTTGCTGTTTTAAAACAACTTCAACTTCAAACATCTTACTGGCCTCTCCCAAAACCCTTTTGACCTGGGCTTAAAAACCCCCCCAGTTTTCGCTCAGAAAATGTTAGATGCACAATGAAAAAAATCGCTGATGTTTTGGGGTTCAGAAAGGGCCCCTTTTCCCCCCGCTGTTGTCCCCCGGAAAAAATTTTTTTTCTAGTTTCCTAATCAGGGGGAAAAAACTGCCCTGTCAAAGTGTCTAGGCCCCTTATTTGGGGGGAAAAACCCCCCGATTTCAAAACTGTAAATTTTTTGGGAAACCCCAGTTTTAAAAAAATTTTTAAAATTTTTTAATTTTTGGGTCACAAATCGTAACAAAAAATTGTGACATTTTTTCAGTATGCAATGTGAAAACAAATGCAAAAAAAAAAACCTACTTATGCTATAGGATCTGGGGGTCACCTTGCCCCCCAAGTTAGACAAATCCAACTCACATAAATGCTCAAAGGGCTGCAATGTTGTAAGTGAAAAATTTTGGGGGGGTTTGAACTTTGAAACTGCGCAGTGAAAGGGGTTTTTTTTTCAGGTTCTTCCCTTTTTAAAAAAAAAGCATACAAGTAAATATAATAACCCATGTTGATTGGGGGAAAATTTTGGATGTACCCCAAAAATATTGCAAAAATGCTGTGGGGAATATTTTTTTTAAACATTACTTATATTTGTGTCATTTTAAAAAAAAAATTTTTAATTAAAAATTTAAAACAGCCCATTAAAATTTTGGTCCTTCAAAAAACATATAATCGTTTACAAAAATATGCTTTAAACCTTGGTAAAGCCCAATAGTGCATAGTAAAATAGCAAAAAAAAACCTGTAAGTGGTGCTAAAAAGAAGACAACTGTAAAATAGGTAATGATATCATTTTTCAGACTGAATAGCGACCCCCGTCAAGGCGTTAAAAAACTGTCCCCTTTACCAAAAAAGCCCCCGGGCACACCCCACACTCCTTTTTTTTTTGTAGCTTTTTATGTAATAGGGCACTGGTGTAAAATTTCATCTAGGGGCGTTTACTGAGTAAAGGGGTCATGCAACGCCTTTTTTGTTGTCGGAGCTTGGAAAATGAAAAAGTGCGACCCTGAATGTTAGTCCCCCGGGCATAAAAAACGTACAACGCCCAATACCCCACGGTCCCCCAGAGGAAAAAAAGTTTGCGTCCAAACAAAGGGGCAACCATACAAAGCACGTAAAATTTTATAAAGCTATATAAAAAAAGTATGTGTAGTAACGGGACACTTTTTTTAGGTTCAGTATTAAAAATCTCCATTCCCATCTGTGGCTATTTCAGTCTCACTATATATACCTTTTTATCCGTTGTCCCTGCTTGCAAGTCCCCAGTCAATTTAAAAAAATTTTTTTCAACCTGCATATGCACTTTTAAATTTTTTTTTTGTTTTTTAAATGATTGGACATAAATTTTCGTATTACATGATGGAAATTTTTTGATATTTTTTTTAAAAAAATTTTTGTGATATTATTCACCCAAAAATAAAAAAATTTTTGAAAAGTCAAAGTAATTTAATGCCCTTTTTTGTTTTTTTAAATCAGCCTTCATTGTCTCACAAAAAAAATGGTGTACTATGGGTTTCTTTTTCCTCATTAATGGTTCTGATATGTCTTTTTGTTTTTTTTTAAAAAAATTTTTGCAGAAATTAAATTTTAAACCCCCTTTTTAAATTTTGGTTTTCTTGTTTCAACATGTTAATGTTGCGTTTATGTTTTTTTAAATTTTTTTTTTACATAATTTTTTTAAGTTAAAACCCCATTTATGGGGGTAAAAAGGGTTTTATTTCTCTTTTTTGGAGTTAGACATTTTTAATTTACCCGTAACCCCGGGGAAAAAAATTGATATAGTATTTAAACATCCTCCCCTTTTTCCCCGGGGGCCCCCAAAACCCCCAGTTGTTGCTCGGGAAATGTGTTGCACAGTCAACACTCTCTCCTTTTTTTATGGGGTTTTGTAATGTCAGTGTTTCCCCGCTGTGGTACGGCAAAAAGTCCTGCTGCCCACCCCCTTTCCCCTTTTTCCAAACCCTGGGCTCAACACCGCCAGTTTTTGCTGGAAGTGTGTTAGCACAATTTTTCTTGTCCTGT
>JARQOD010000001.1:643739040-643782756 GCA_033576555.1 Oophaga sylvatica
GGAACCCGGAGGTAGCAGAAGGTACAAGAGCCAATGCAAGTAACGAGGACCAGCTGACTGTGCTGGAACCCGGAGGGGCAGCAGAAGGAAAAGAGCCAATGGCACAACCGAGGACCAGCTGACGTTACTGGGACACGGTTACTAAGCAGGAGGTACCTGTGCTCCAAAGCACTACCAAGGACCAGCAGACGTTGCTGGAACTCGGATACCGAGATGGAGGCACCTAGGCCAAAGGCACTGCGGAGAACCAGCTGACGGTACTGGAACCCGGACGGGTAGCAGAAGGTACAAGAGCCAATGCAAGTAACGAGGACCAGCTGACTGCGCTGGAACCCGGAGGGGCAGCAGAAGGAAAAGAGCCAATGGCACAACCGAGGACCAGCTGACGTTACTGGGACACGGTTACTAAGCAGGAGGTACCTGTGCTCCAAAGCACTACCAAGGACCAGCAGACGTTGCTGGAACTCGGATACCGAGATGGAGGCACCTAGGCCAAAGGCACTGCGGAGAACCAGCTGATGGTACTGGAACCCGGACGGTAGCAGAAGGTACAAGAGCCAATGCAAGTAACGAGGACCAGCTGACTGCGCTGGAACCCGGAGGGGCAGCAGAAGGAAAAGAGCCAATGGCACAACCGAGGACCAGCTGACGTTACTGGGACACGGTTACTAAGCAGGAGGTACCTGTGCTCCAAAGCACTACCAAGGACCAGCAGACGTTGCTGGAACTCGGATACCGAGATGGAGGCACCTAGGCCAAAGGCACTGCGGAGAACCAGCTGACGGTACTGGAACCCGGACGGGTAGCAGAAGGTACAAGAGCCAATGCAAGTAACGAGGACCAGCTGACTGCGCTGGAACCCGGAGGGGCAGCAGAAGGAAAAGAGCCAATGGCACAACCGAGGCCAGCTGACGTTACTGGGACATGGTTACTAAGCAGGAGGTACCTGTGCTCCAAAGCACTACCAAGGACCAGCAGACGTTGCTGGAACTCGGATACCGAGATGGAGGCACCTAGGCCAAAGGCACTGCGGAGAACCAGCTGGCGGTACTGGAACCCGGACGGGTAGCAGAAGGTACCCATGGAAATTTAAGTTGACAGGCCGCGAGCCGGCCGCAGTTACCGAATCCCACAGTACTACAGTGGGTGATTGTCCTATTGTCACAACGGAAACAGCCTTTATTTGCATATCCCGCAGCTCACATAGGAAGCACCTAAACTCCAATCACCATAGAGTTGGCTAACCCGACCGCAACACGACAGGACAACTTATTGGAGGCTAAATGACGTTTACACTGACAGGAAACAGATGGCGTGCTGTAACCAGTCTGGGCAGGAGTGAGTACCCGTGCCATTGACACTTCCGAGCAACAACTGGCGGTGTTGAAGCCCAGGGATGAGAAGACAACAGGGTGGAGGCAGCAGGACTTTTTGCCGTTCACACAGCAGGGAACAGCTGACATTACTGAACCCCAGTAACACAGGAGCAAGTGTTGACTGTGCTAACAGCACTTCCGAGCAACAACTGGCAGTGTTGTAGCCCAGGAATGAGAAGAGAACATGGTGGAGGCAGCAGGACTTTTTGCCGTTCACACAGCAGGGGAACAGCTGACATTACTGAGCCCCAGTAACACAGGAGCAAGTGTTGACTGTGCTAACAGCACTTCCGAGCAACAACTGGCGGTGTTGTAGCCCAGGGATGAGAAGAGAACATGGTGGAGGCAGCAGGACTTTTTGCCATTCACACAGCAGGGAACAGCTGACATTACTGAACCCCAGTAACACAGGAGCAAGTGTTGACTGTGCTAACAGCACTTCCGAGCAACAACTGGCGGTGTTGTAGCCCAGGGATGAGAAGAGAACATGGTGGAAGCAGCAGGACTTTTTGCCGTTCACACAGCAGGGGAACAGCTGACATTACTGTACCCCAGTAACATAGGAGCAAGTGTTGACTGTGCTAACAGCACTTCCGAGCAACAACTGGCAGTGTTGGAGCCCAGGGATGAGAAGACAACAGGTGGAGGCAGCAGGACTTTTTGCCGTACACACAGCAGGGGAACAGCTGACATTACTGAACCCCAGTAACACAGGAGCAAGTGTTGACTGTGCTAACAGCACTTCCGAGCAACAACTGGCAGGTGTTGGAGCCCAGGGATGAGAAGACAACAGGGTGGAGGCAGCAGGACTTTTTGCCGTACACACAGCAGGGGAACAGCTGTCATTACTGAACCCCAGTAACACAGGAGCAAGTGTTGACTGTGCTAACAGCACTTCCGAGCAACAACTGGCGGTGTTGTAGCCCAGGGATGAGAAGAGAACATGGTGGAGGCAGCAGGACTTTTTGCCATTCACACAGCAGGGGAACAGCTGACATTACTGAACCCCAGTAACACAGGAGCAAGTGTTGACTGTGCTAACAGCACTTCCGAGCAACAACTGGCGGTGTTGTAGCCCAGGGATGAGAAGAGAACATGGTGGAGGCAGCAGGACTTTTTGCCGTTCACACAGCAGGGGAACAGCTGACATTACTGTACCCCAGTAACATAGGAGCAAGTGTTGACTGTGCTAACAGCACTTCCGAGCAACAACTGGCAGTGTTGGAGCCCAGGGATGAGAAGACAACAGGGTGGAGGCAGCAGGACTTTTTGCCGTACACACAGCAGGGGAACAGCTGACATTACTGAACCCCAGTAACACAGGAGCAAGTGTTGACTGTGCTAACAGCACTTCCGAGCAACAACTGGCGGTGTTGGAGCCCAGGGATGAGAAGACAACAGGGTGGAGGCAGCAGGACTTTTTGCCGTACACACAGCAGGGGAACAGCTGTCATTACTGAACCCCAGTAACACAGGAGCAAGTGTTGACTGTGCTAACAGCACTTCCGAGCAACAACTGGCGGTGTTGTAGCCCAGGGATGAGAAGAGAACATGGTGGAGGCAGCAGGACTTTTTGCCATTCACACAGCAGGGGAACAGCTGACATTACTGAACCCCAGTAACACAGGAGCAAGTGTTGACTGTGCTAACAGCACTTCCGAGCAACAACTGGCGGTGTTGTAGCCCAGGGATGAGAAGAGAACATGGTGGAGGCAGCAGGACTTTTTGCCGTTCACACAGCAGGGGAACAGCTGACATTACTGAACCCCAGTAACACAGGAGTAAGTGTTGACTGTGCTAACAGCACTTCCGAGCAACAACTGGCGGTGTTGTAGCCCAGGGATGAGAAGAGAACATGGTGGAGGCAGCAGGACTTTTTTCCATTCACACAGCAGGGGAACAGCTGACATTACTGAACCCCAGTAACACAGGAGCAAGTGTTGACTGTGCTAACAGCACTTCCGAGCAACAACTGGCGGTGTTGGAGCCCAGGGATGAGAAGAGAACATGGTGGAGGCAGCAGGACTTTTTGCCATTCACACAGCAGGGGAACAGCTGACATTACTGAACCCCAGTAACACAGGAGCAAGTGTTGACTGTGCTAACAGCACTTCCGAGCAACAACTGGCGGTGTTGGAGCCCAGGGATGAGAAGACAACAGGTGGAGCAGCAGGACTTTTTGCCGTTCACACAGCAGGGGAACAGCTGACATTACTGAACCCCAGTAACATAGGAGCAAGTGTTGACTGTGCTAACAGCACTTCCGAGCAACAACTGGCGGTGTTGGAGCCCAGGGTCAAGGAGGATGTTTAAATACTATATCAAGTATTTTCCTTGTTACGTGTCAATTAAAAATGTCTATACTCCAAACAAGAGAAATATAACCTTTAGTACCATAAGATGATGATTTTACTTAAAAAAATATATGTAAATTAATAATTTACAAACATAAACGCATACATTAACATGTTGAAAAGCAATGCAAACCACAATTAAAATAGGTTAAATAATCTGCTATACGGTTTAAAATAAAAGCATACAAGTACATATCAGAATCCATTAATGATGGCTAAGTAACAGTATGTACACCATTTTTATTGTGTAGACAATGAATGGCTGACTTAAAAACATAATCAGCATTACAAGTTATCTTAGACATTCATAAAACTTTACATTTGGTGAATAATATCACTAAATTTTTTTTAAAAATATCTAAAATTTCCATCATGTAATACTGATAATATGTGCCAATCATTTATATTAACAAACAAAAAATTTAAAAAGTGCATAGTGCATAGTGAAAACAGATATTTATGCCTGACTGTGGACTTGCAAGCATGACAACGGATAGATAAGGTATATATAGATGAGACTGCATAGCCACAGATGGTGAATGGCGATGTAATACTGTACCTCAATAAAGTGTGCGTTACTACTACATCCTTTTTTTTATATAGCTTTATAAAAGGTTACGTGCATGTATGGTTGCGCCTTTGTTTGGACGCACAGACTGGCTTCCTGCTGTGACGCGTTGGATATTGGAGCGTCTGTACGTCTTATGACGCAGACTAACATTCACGGTGCGCATCGTTCATCATCGCAAGCGTACCGACAACACAAAGGCGTTGTCATGACTGCTTTACTCAGTAAACATGCACCTATGATGAAACATACACGCATGTGCCCTATTACATAACAAGCTACAAGAAAAACGAGTGTGAGGTGTGACACAGCTGTTTTGTTAAGGTACAGTATTATATCGACATTGTACAGGTGTCACTATTCAGTCTGATAAATAGATATCATTCACCTATTCTATCAGTTGTCGTTCTTTCAGCACCACTTACAGGTATATATTTTGCTATTGTGACTATGCACTATTGACTTTAACAAGGTAATGCATGATTTTTGTTAGCGATTATCATGTTTACATGAAGGACCTTTATGATATGGGCTGTTAACTTTCTAATTAAATATGTATTTTTTAAAATGACACAAATATAAGTAATGTTGAAGAGGACTATTCCTACATGCATTGTTTGCAAAATATTACAGGTGTACATCACGTCCCTTAATCAACATTGGATTATTATATTTACTTGTATGCTTTTATTTAAAAGGCAAGAACACTGAAGTATAACCTTCGCACTGCAGCAGTTGTCAAAGTTCAACCCACATTATGCACTTCCAACATTGCAGCATTTGAGTCATGATGTGAGTTGGATTTGTCTAAGCTATGGAGTGACAAGGTTGACCATCAGTATCCTATAGCATAAGTAGGCTTTTGTGTTTGCATTTGTTTTCGACATGTGCATATCTGTAATAATATGTCACAATTATTTTTTACAGATTTGTGACAAAGACTAATCATTTTATGGTTTTAAAGCTGACGTTTCAAATGTTTACAGCTTAGAAATCATGGTGTAGCCTCATATCTATGTGTAGCACTAGACACTTTGACATGTCATGTTTTTTTCACCATGATTAGGTAGCTAGCAGTAATTTTTGCTGGACACACAGCAGGGAACAGCAGGCGTTACTGAACCCCACAAACACATCAGCGATTGTTTTCATCTGTGCATCTAACACTTCTGAGCAGCAACTGGCGGTGTTGAAGCCCAGGGTCAAGGAGGGTGTAGGCAGAGGCCTAGTATGAGATGTTTGAAGTTGAAGTTGTAGTTAGCAGCAGTAATTTTTGCCAGACACACAGCAGGGGAACAGCAGGCGTTACTGAACCCCACAAACACATCAGCGATTGTTTTCATCTGTGCATCTAACACTTCTGAGCAGCAACTGGCGGTGTTGAAGCCCAGGGTCAAGGAGGGTGTAGGCATAAAATATTGAGTTATTGCCTTGTTACGTGGCCATTGCAAATGTATGTACTTCAAACAAGAATAAATGAAGTTTTACTAGGACAATAAAATGATGAATTTCAATTCCAAGAATAGAAAAATATTTATACTTGAGAGTCCTCTGTGGTTGATACCGTTTAATGGCTAACTGAAAATATGGTAACAAATTCCAAGCTTTCGAGACTACTCAGGTCTCTTCATCAGGCTAAGACTAAAACAAAAAATGAAGAATCACATATTTCTACACACAACAGGACACAGGAATAGGTAAGACAAGTAGGGAGGGACAAGTGAGGGGAGACCGGCCAAAAAATGAGAACAAGGATGAATTATCAGCGCCACACAATAAGAGAAAAAATAATGGATTTACCTGTGGCAAAACACTTTTGTATGCCCGGTCATAGCATGATGGATATGGAATTACTGGTATTAAAATATAACTTCAAATATGAGAAAGATACAAAGGTTTCAGAATATAAGCTCATCATGACCTTTGACACTGTTAGTGATGGAATGAATAGATCACACGAATTTATGTCATTCTATATCAATTAAGGAATCTGCGTCTCTGCCCTTCCAGGGGCATGAAAACACAAAACCAGACCCCAATCAGAGGGCAATAAAACTTTCTATCCTTATCTAGGAACTGTTCCAATATTTATGTTCATCCCTCTGTGATAATGACAGTTCTGCTACACGTCACTTACTTGTCTTACCTATTGCACTATTCCTGTGTCCTGTTGTGTATAGAAATATGTGATGCTTCATTTTTTGTTTTAGTCTTTGCCTGATGAAGAGACGTGAGTAGCCTCGAAAGCTTGCAATTTGTTACCATCTTTTCAGTTATCCATTAAAAGGTATCAACCACTGCGGACTCTCAAGTCTAAATATTTTTCTATCTACTGGCTAACACGGTACGAAGATACACATGTTTCCTAACTTCAAGAATAAAAATAAAGACACTGGAAATATAAACGCATATATGCACATGCCAACAAGAAATGGAACAACACACCACCCAAAAAATTGGTTACAAAATATAGTGTTGTAAATTTAAGAATAAAAGTCCATTTTTGTATTTATGAATAATGCTTAAGGAACGCTATGTTAAACCATAACATAGTGAAGACAATGGATTTTGGAATAGTCACTCATCATCATCATTGCAATTTAATGTGACAGTCACAGACATTTCAATTATTTAAGTTAATAAAATCGTTACTTTGTACAGCATGTATGACATGTCCAGCATGGACTCATCAATGTGATGAGCAATAATGTACGATAAAAAATAACCATTTAAAAAAACATTATGCATTGTCACAATTTAACCCTCTCTGACATTAGACGTACTATCCCGTCCATAAAACCCGTGCCATTCTGCCATGGACGGGATAGTACGTCATAGGCGATCAGCTGCGCTCCTGAGGGGAGCGCAGCTAATCGCCGCCGGGTGTCAGCTGATTATCACAGCTGACACCCGTGACTGTGTGTCAGGAGCGGTCACGGACCGCTCCCGGCACATTAACCCCTAGCACACCGCGATCAAACATGATCGCGGTGTACTGGGGGCACAGGGGAGGATCGCGCAGGGGGGGCTCCCTGCGCGCCCCCCTGAGACCCTCAGACCAGCGCGATGTGATCGCGCTGTTCTGAGGGCTTCCTCCCTCCCAGGACCCGGATCCAAGATGGCGCCGGGGTCCTGGAGGGAGGCGGCTTCCTCAGTGCCTGCTGAGAGCAGGCACTGAGAAGCCTGCAGCTATGCCTGAGCGATCGCTGGTGTGACAGAGTGCTGTGCACACTGTCACACCAGCGATTTGATAAAATACAGTGATGTCCCACCCTGGGACAAAGTAAAAAAGTTAAAAAAATAAAAATAAACATGTTATAAAAAAAAATCCAAAATAAATAAAAAAAAAAAAAAATATTCCCCAATAAATTCATTTCTTCCTGTAAATAAAAAAAACAAAACAATAAAAGTACACATATTTGGTATCGCCGCGTCCGTAACGACCCCCCCTATAAAACTGTCCCACTAGTTAACCCCTTTAGTGAACCCCTTAAAAAAAAAAACGAAGCAAAAAATCAATGCTTTATCATCATACCGCCGAACAAAAAGTGGAATAACGCGCGATCAAAAAGACCGATATAAAAAACATGGTACCGCTGAAAACGTCATCTTGTCCCGCAAAAAACGAGCCGCCATACAGCATCATCAGCGAAAAAATAAAAAAGTTATAGCTCGCAGAATAAAGCGATGCAAAAATAATTATTTTTTATATAAAATTGTTTTTATTCTATAAAAGCGCCAAAACATAAAAAATGATATAAATGAGGTATCGCCATAATCGTACTGACCCGAAGAATAAAACTGCTTTATCAATTTTACCACACGCGGAACAATAAAAACGCCTCCCCCAAAAGAAATTCATGAATTGCTGATTTTTGTTCATTCTAACCTCCCAAAAATCGAAATAAAAAACGATCAAAAAATGTCACCTGCTCAAAAATGGTACAAATAAAAACGTCAACTCGTACCGCAAAAAATAAGACCTCACATGACTCTGTGGCCAAAATATGCAAAAATTATAGCTCTCAAAATGTGGCGATGCAAAAAACTATTTTTGCAATAAAAAGCGTCTTTTAGCGTGACAGCTGCCAATCATAAAAACCCGCTATAAATAGTAAATCAAACCCCCTTTATCACCCCCTTAGTTAGGGAAAAATAATAAAATTAAAAAAAATGTATTTATTTCCATTTTCCCATTAGGTTAGGGTTAGGGTTGCGGCTAAAGTTAGGGTTAGGGTTGGCGCTAAAGTTAGGATTAGGGTTAGGGTTGGGATTAGGGGTGTGTTAGGGTTAGGTTTGTGGTTAGGGTTGGGACTAGGGTTAGGGGTGTGTTGGGGTTAGGGTTGGAGTTAGAATTGGGGGGTTTCCGCTGTTTAGGCACATCAGGGGCTCTCCAAATGTGACATGGCGTCTGATCTCAATTCCAGCCAATTCTGCGTTGAAAAAGTCAAACGGTGCTCCTTCACTTCTGAGCTCTGCCATGCGTCCAAACAGTAGTTTATCCCCACATATGGGGTATCAGCGTACTCTGGACCCCAAGAGTTATTGTGCAATTTGTCCTATTTCTTCTGTTACCCTTGGGAAAATAAAAAACTGGGGGCGAAAATATCATTTTTGTACAAAAAAAAATATTTTTTTGTTTTTACGGCTGTACATTATAAACTTCTGTGAAGCACTTGGGGCTTCATAGCGCTCACCACACACCTAGATAAGTTCCTTGTGGGGTCTATTTTCCAAAATGGGGTCACTTGTTGGGGATTTCCACTGTTTAGGCGCATCAGGGGCTCTCCAAATGCGACATGACGCCCCCAGACCATTCCATCAAAGTCTGCAATCCAAAACGTCACTACTTCCCTTCCGAGCCCAGACGTGCGCCCATACAGTAGTTTTCTCCCACATATTGGGTATCAGCGTACTCAGGACAATTTGGACAACAACTTTTGGGGTCCAATTTCTCCTGTTACCCTTGTGAAAATAAAATATTGGGGGCGAAAAAATCATTTTTGTAAAAAAAAAAAAGGATTTTTTATTTTTACGGCTGTACGTTATAAACTTCTGTGAAGCACTTCGGGTTCAAAGTGCTCACCACACATCTAGATAAGTTCCTTGTGGGGTCTATTTTCCAAAATGGGGTCACTTGTGGGGGGTTTCCACTGTTTAGGCGCATCAGGGTTCTCCAAATGCGACATGACGCCCCCAGACCATTCCATCAAAGTCTGCAATCCAAAACGTCACTACTTCCCTTCCGAGCCCCAACGTGTGCCCATACAGTAGTTTTCTCCCACATATTGGGTATCAGCTACTCAGGACAAATTGGACAACAACTTTTGGGGTCCAATTTCTCCTGTTACCCTTGTGAAAATAAAATATTGGGGCTAAAAAATCATTTTTGTAAAAAAAAAAAAGAATTTTTTTTTTTACGGCTGTACGTTATAAACTTTGTGAAGCACTTTGGGGTTCAAAGTGCTCACCACACATCTAGATAAGTTCCTTGAGGGGTCTAGTTTCCAAAATGGTGTCATTTTGGGGGGTTTCCACTGTTTAGGCAGATCAGGAGCTCTCCAAACACGACATGGCATCCAGCCAATTCTGCGTTGAAAAAGTCAACGGCGCTCCTTCCCTTCCAAACTCTGCCATGCCCCAAACAGTGGTTTACCCCCACATATGGGGTATCAGCGCACTCAGGACAAATTGCACAATAACTTTTGGAGTCTTGTTTCCCTTGGGAAAATAAAAATTGGGGTGAAAAGATCAATTTTGTGGAAAAAATATAATTTTTTAATTTTACGGCTCTACGTTATAAACTTGTGTGAAGCACTTGGGGGTTCAAATTGCTCACCAAAGATCTAGATAAGTTCCTTAGGGGGTCTAGTTTCCCAAATGGGGTCACTTGTGGGGGTTTCCACTGTTTAGGCACATCAGGGGCTCTCCAAATGCAACATGGCGTCCAATCTCAATTCCAGCCAATTTTGGTTGGAAAAAGCAAATAGTGCTCCTTCCATTCCGAGCTCTGCCATGCGCCCAAACAGTGGTTCCCTCCCACATATGGGGTATCAGCGTACTCAGGACAAATTGGACAACAAATTTGTGGTCCAATTTCTCCTGTTATCTATGGGAAAATAAAAAATTAGTGACTAAGAGATAATTTTTGTGGGAAAAAAATAGGATTTGTTATTTTCATGCCCGGGCATTATAAACTTGTGTGAAGCACTTGGGGGTTCAAAGTGCTCACCAAAGATCTAGATAAGTTCCTTAGGGGGTCTAGCTTCCAAAATGGGGTCACTTGTGGGGGGTTTCCACTGTTTAGGCTCATCTGGGGCACTACAAACGGAACATGACCCCCATCAATGTTTGCATTCCAAAACGTTACTGCTTCTTTCCAAGCCCTGCCGTGCGCCCAAACAGTTTCCCCCCCCCACATATGGGGTATCAGCGTACTCAGGACAAATTGGACAACAATTTTGGGGTCCAATTTCCTTGGGAAAAATCAAAAATTTGGGACTAAAAAATCATTTTTGTGGAAAATTGTTTTTTTTTTTTTCACACCCAGGCATTATAAACTTTTGTGAAACACTTTGGGGTTCAAAGTGCTCACAACAGATCTAGATAAGTTCCTTAGGGGGTCTAGTTTCCAAAATGGTGTCACTTGTGGGGGGTTTCCACTGTTTAGGCGTATCAGGGGCTCTCCAAACACGACATGGCGTCCAATCTCAATTCCAGCCAATTTTAGTTTGAAAAAGTCAAACGGCGCTCCTTCCCTTACGAGCTCTGCCGTGTGCCCAAACAGTGGTTTTCCCCCACATATGGGGTATTGGCGTACTCAGGAGAAATTGCATAACAACCTTATCTGTCCATTTTCTCCTTTTACCCTTGTGAAAATAAAAAAAAGTTTGTAAAAGATCATTTTTGTGGCTAAAAAGTTAAATATTAATTTTTTCCATCCACGTTGCTTCAGCTCCTGTAAAGCACCTGAAGGGTTAATAAACTTCTTGAATGTGGTTTTGAGTACCTTGAGGGGTGCAGTTTTTATAATGGTGTCACTTTTGGGTATTTTCTGCCATATAGACCCATCAAAGTGACTTCAAATGTGAGGTGGTCCCTAAAAAAATGGCTTTGTAAATTTTGTTGTAAAAATGAGAAATCGCTGGTCAACTTTTAACCCTTCTAATTTCCTAACAAAGAAAAATTTTGGTTCCAAAATTGTGCTGATGTAAAGTAGACATGTGGGAAATGTTATTTCTTAACTATTTTGTGTGACATATTTCTCCGTTTTAAGGGAAAAAAAAATTCAAAGTTTGAAAATTGCAAAATTTTTAAAATTTTCGCCATATTTGCGTTTTTTTTCAAAAATAAACGCAAGTTATATCGAACAAATTTTACCACTAACATGAAGTACAATATGTCACGAGAAAACAATCTCAGAATCGCGAAGATCCGTTGAAGCGTTCCAGAGTTATAACCTCATAAAGAGACAGTGGTCAGAATTGTAAAAATTGGCCCGGTCATTAACGTGCAAACCACCCTTGGGGGTGAAGGGTTAAACCATAACATAGTGAAGACAATGGATTTTGTAATAGTCACTCATCATCATCATTGCAATTTATATGTGACAGTCACAGACATTTCAATTATTTAAGTTAATAAAATCGTTACTTTGTACAGCATGTATGACATGTCCAGCATGGACTCATCAATGTGATGACACAATAATGTACGATAAAAAATAACCATTTAAAAAAAACATTATGCATTGTCACAATTTAAGTGTGTGCCTGCAAGTGTAGGTGAAACAAAGGCTACGGATAGCAAAGGTATATTCTATGTCTGTATCAGACAGTGGACAGCTCTGATGGTAATGGCGATGTTAAATGAACGTCAATAAAGTCCTGGCTCCAATCAATGCATTTTTTGCTTGTACAGTGTTGAAAGGTAAAAGCATGTCTGGTTGCGCAAGGCTTATCCGTCAACACTACCTTCCTACTGTCACGCTGTAATGTATGTAGTACAGTTCAAATAGCTCTTGTGCTTGGTGCGATGAAACACAGGAGTCACAGGTTTGATATAGAAAAGTCCTGTATTACTTCATACAAGTTGGCAGAAATAGTCACACAGTTTGCAGACACAGAAACAGGAGACACAGCAGGCCAGAGTAATCCAAGCTCAGCAATCACTCTCCAATACAGAATTCAGATCTTCTTCTCTGTTACCGTAAGTCCATGCAAACGTGGGTCTTTCAAAGAGCAGGGTTCAGAGTCCACAAGTGCTTCAGAGTTCCTCAGTAGGAATAGCATGGAGTACAAGTCCAATGGCTTACAGAGTCAAGTACAGGTTCACTGCAGGCTAGCTTCTGAAGACTGATTGCTCAGCTGTGGCTGCTTAAGAAGCAAAGGAGAGAATCAGGGCGGGAACATGCAAGCTGGAAACTCCATTTTGACTGAGGCAAGATTAGCTGCAGCAAGACAGAAGTAAATGGCTGACGAACAAACTGAGTTTCAGAATATACATAGAACTTTCACACGTAGGGTAGGTAGGTAGCGTGTGTCAATTAGATGACTCTATAAAATGTGACGTTACGCAGCGTTATTGCGCCCTAGGGACGCCAAAAATACGACAGCAGTAATCATTTACTGTCTAATACTCCACCTATGACCAACAAAAAAAGCACGTTCCCTCTTTAACAATGTACAAGACTAACAAGCATAATGGTTGACGCTGACTTTATTGAGGTACAGTATTACATCGACATTGTCCATGAGTAACTATGCACTGTGATACCTATATACATTATTAATTTATATCTCTTGTGGTTGTTTCAACCAGCACTTGCAGGTATAACTACCTATTGTCAGTATGCATGATGCACTTTCTAGATGTAATAATTTATTATTGCACATTATTACCAGGTTTACATGCTGGCCATTTCATATATGGTGTGTGAAGTTACAGTTGGCATCAGTATGTGTATTTTATAATGTCTGTCATAAATAAAACTCGTGATGATGATGATGAGGATTTTATGATTCGTACATCCATTGACTGCATTATCTTACAGGTACAGATAAAGTTCCTTAAAAAGCATTAATTGATAAGTATGAAATGTACTTTTATGCATTAATTTCAAAAAGTGAAGACTATGTTTTAGTTTTTGTTACCATTTCTAATAGACATGTGCAGATATGCGCTGTGATGACAAATTATTATTTGTCCATATTTGTTATAAAAATTTATCATTCTAGGCCTGGAAAACTTCACAATTTCCTGTTTTAAGCATAACAATCTGGGTGACGGCTCTTCCCTATTTGGAGCATGTTCGACGTGGGTTTTTCTGTGCATGTGTAGGGAACAGGAGACTTCTTGCCGGACACACAGCAGGGGAACAGCTGGCGTTACTGAACCCCACTAACACTATAGCTTGTGTATTGGTCTGTGGACACGACACTTCTGAGCAGCAACTGGCAGTGTTGTAGCCCAGGGAGTAGAGTTCAGGTAGTAGAAAGATGAACATAACAGGAGACATGGAAAACGTTGCGAACCAGTTATTTAATCTGAAAACGGACAGACAAATTCTGGCGAGATCCATGCCTTGTTCATTTTCAGAAAAGTAAGCCGGTCTACATTATCGGAGGATAGTCGCATGCGACGGTCTGTTAGTACACCACCTGCAGCACTAAAGACGCGCTCCGATAATACACTGGCAGCGGGGCAAGCCAGCACCTCCAATGCATACTGGCTAAGCTCTGGCCATGTATCCAGCTTAGAGACCCAAAACTTGAATGGGGAAGAGCCATCTGGGAGTACACTGAGAGGGAAAGACATGTAGTCTGTCACCATCTTACGGAAACGTTGCCTCCTGCTGACTGGAGCCGTCTCGGATGGTGTAGACATTTGTGGCGCTGCCACAAAACTTCGCCACATTTGGAACATACTGGTCTTGCCCTGTGCAGAGGCGCTGCTTGTGCTCCCTCTTGTTGCAGAACTGTCTCCACTGCCTCGACGCACAGAGCTGCTTTGTAAAGCAGTAGCAGCAGCAGTGCTCTCGGCTGGAATGGAGAACATTATGGATTGCACCATGTGTCTTGGTACTCCCGCATTTTACGCTCCCGGTTCAACGGTGTGATGAGGCTTTGTAAGTTGTCCCGGTAGCGAGGGTCTAGGAGGGTGTACACCCAATAATCAGATGTGGTGAGAATGTGGGCGATGCGGCGGTCATTTCTCAGGCACTGCAGCATGAAATCAACCATGTGCTGCAGACTCCCAACTGGCCAACAAACGCTGTCCCCTGCAAGAGGCGTCATCTCTGCCTGCTCTGCATCACCCCACCCTCACTCTACATACTGACTAGAGCGTTGTGTACCTCCCTCTGGAGCGATGTCTTCCTCCTCCATTGACTCCTCCTCATCCTCCTCACAAAGTGAGCCCTGCCCAGCCCTTTGTAAGGAACCACGTTGCGCTGACTGTCCAGAAGGTGATGGAATTTGTGACTCCTCATCCTCCACCTCTTCCAAAACCCCATCCCTTAGTGCTTGCAGTGTTTTTTGAAGCAGGCAGATAAGGGGGACAGTCAGGCTGACTAGTGCTCATCTGCACTCGCCATCCGCGTTGACTCATCAAACGCACGCAAAACGTGGCAGATGTCCTTCATAGAGGCCCACTCAGTAGTGGTGAAGTGTGAACGGCGCAAATTGCGAGTTGATTGCGCATGATGCAGCTGATACTCCATTACTGCTGGCTGCTGCTCACACAACCGCTCCAACATATGTAACGTGGAATTCCACCTGGTGGGTACGTCACATATGATGCGATGTTCAGGAAGGCGAAATCTGCGTTGCAGAGCTGCAATGTCGCGATCTGGCCATGCTGGATGTCGCAAGTGAGCGCACTCTAGGCGGACCTTGTGCATCAGTGCATCAAGATCCGGATAGTCCCTCAAAAAACTCTGCACGACCAAGTTGAGCACATGTGCCAGACATGGTATGTGAGTGAGGTTGCCAAGGCCCAGAGCTGCCACCAGATTTCGGCCATTGTCACACACTACCAAGCCTGGCTGGAGATTCGCTGGCAAAAACCACACGTCGCTCTCCTGCTTGATGGCATTCCAGAGCTCCTGCGCTGTGTGGCTTCGATTCCCCATGGAAATTAATTTGAGGACGGCCTGTTGACGTTTGGCCACGGTTGTGCTCATATCGGTCGCAACAGGTAAGCGTTCACGGGTCCATGTGGAGGTAGACCGTGACGGCTCCTGCAGCGATGATTCTGAGGAACTGGAGTAGGAGGAGGAGTCAATGTGGACAGACTTGATTCCTGCAATCCTTGGAGTTGGCAGAACACGTACAGCGCCACTCGCAAGATCTGTACCCGGCTCCACAACATTGACCCAATGGGCAGTGAGGGAAAGGTATCGTCCCTGGCCATGGGTACTGGTCCACGCATCGGTGGTCAGGTGGACCTTGCTACTGACGGCGTTTAGTAGCGCATGTTTAATTTTTCCCTCAACATGCTTTTGCAGACCAGGGACGGCTTGCCTGCTGAAATAAAATCGGCTGGGCACATTGTATTGTGGGACTGCCAATGCCATTAAGTTACGGAAACTGACAGCATTTCAAGGGACAGGAGTTTTGCAATGCCAGCATTCAGAGCCTGTGCTCGTGGATGGTTTGCCGAGTATGGCCGTCTTTTATCCCATGCCTGTGCTACCGATGGCTGTTTTGTGGCTGGGAGTGTGAGGTTGACAGGGAACTTGCAGCTGTGGGTGGAATAACACTGGGTCTCTGGACAACAGTGACAGAGGTTCTTCCATGGCGATCCTGTGAGGAAGCCGAACCAGCTGTGTGTGAGCTGGAGGAAGAGGCTCCAACACGAGCTGAAGATGTAGGTGCTGCTGTAGGTTGGCCTACATCTCCAGTGTGTCTTTGTAACTCAACCACGTGCTTTGACCGCACATGTTTCCACATATTTGTGGTATTAAGGTTACTGACACTTTTACCTCCTTTTACTTTTTGATTACACAGCTTGCATTTGACATAGCAAATATCATCTGCAAGTGTGTCAAAAAAGGACCACGCAGTGCAAGTCCTGGGAGCGCCCGTTTTGGCTGTTGGAAGAGAACTGCTACGAACGGGTGCCAAACTGGAGGCTACAGGCTACCGAGTCTGCAGCCTACCTCTCCCTACTGTTTGGACCATTGGGGCAATCTCTTCCTCAGAGCTGCTACCACCACCTTCCTGTTCCTCACGCCATGTTGGGTCTTGGACCTCATCATCTCCACTACCCTCTTCCAACACCTGCTGCTGTTGGGTGGTCTGGCCAGCACCATGCGCAACAGAAACTGGCACCTGAGTCTCATCATCATCAGATGCGTTCTGCGGTGTGCTGACCATCGGCACTGGCTCACCCGCCTCTTCAGATTCAGAGAGACACAGCTGTTGCGCATCACTGCATACTGCCTCTTCTTCACATTCCAGAATGCTGCTTGGCTGGGCCCCTGTTTGCAAGCCAACAGATTCTGAGAACAGAAGCAGAGACTCAGCTGGCTCCAGTTCAGAACTCTCTGACTGCCTGGGCAATTTGGCAGGCGGTGAAGAGACAGATGGTTGTTCAACAGTGCTGTGGTCCTGAGAGGAGGTGGAAGCAATTGAAGTCGATGCATTGGCTGCCATCCAACCAACAACGGCTTCAATTTGTTCTTCCCGCAGCAGGGGGGTACGCTGAGCTCCTACAAAAGTGCGCATAAAGGAACGCTCACGGGGAAAACTGGTGGATGCTGTGTCACTGGGTGCGGCAGCAGCCACAGAATCCCCACGTCCTCTCCCTGCTGAAACTCCACGGCCACGACCACGTGCCTTACTCCCTGCCTTCTTCATCTTGGTAGATTGATAAAGAAAGTCAGAAAAGTTATAAGGCCTAAGTGTGGTTATTCCTCAGAGACTACAGTGAACACTGCAGACAACTGTTCAGTAGCTGTGAAAGGCCCCTTTGTGTACTTCTATAGTGTTTGCAACCAATGTATTGTATACGGATGGAAGCGCGTCACACTAATAGATTAGATTTTTTTCAAATATAATGGAGCAGCACCAATTAGAGAAAAATGTGAAGGATGAGGCAGTGACACACGCTCAGCAGACTACAACCAGCAGTGGTTGAAGAACTAACTGGAGCGTAATCTGCACTCAAAAAATGAAAAGCTCACAGACTACAGTGAACACTGCAGACAACTGTTCAGTAGCTGTGAAAGGCCCCTTTGTGTACTTCTATAGTGTTTGCAACCAATGTATTGTATACGGATGGAAGCGCGTCACACTAATAGATTAGATTTTTTTCAAATATAATGGAGCAGCACCAATTAGAGAAAAATGTGAAGGATGAGGCAGTGACACACGCTCAGCAGACTACAACCAGCAGTGGTTGAAGAACTAACTGGAGCGTAATCTGCACTCAAAAAATGAAAAGCTCACAGACTACAGTGAACACTGCAGACAACTGTTCAGTAGCTGTGAAAGGCCCCTTTGTGTACTTCTATAGTGTTTGCAACTAATGTATTGTATACGGATGGAAGCGCGTCACACTAATAGATTAGATTTTTTTCAAATATAATGGAGCAGCACCAATTAGAGAAAAATGTGAAGGATGAGGCAGTGACACACGCTCAGCAGACTACAACCAGCAGTGGTTGAAGAACTAACTGGAGCGTAATCTGCACTCAAAAAATGAAAAGCTCACAGACTACAGTGAACACTGCAGACAACTGTTCAGTAGCTGTGAAAGGCCCCTTTGTGTACTTCTATAGTGTTTGCAACCAATGTATTGTATACGGATGGAAGCGCGTCACACTAATAGATTAGATTTTTTTCAAATATAATGGAGCAGCACCAATTAGAGAAAAATGTGAAGGATGAGGCAGTGACACACGCTCAGCAGACTACAACCAGCAGTGGTTGAAGAACTAACTGGAGCGTGATCTGCACCAAAAAATCAAAACCTACAGACTGCAGTGAACACTGAAACACAACTGTTCACTATCTGTGAAAGGCTCTTCTGACTTCTATAGTGTTTGCAACCAATGTATTGTATACGGATAGAAGCGCGTCACACTAATAGATTAGATTTTTTCAATATAATGGAGCAGCACCAATTAGAGAAAAATGTGAAGATGAGGCAGTGACACACGCTCAGCAGACTACAACCAGCAGTGGTTGAAGAACTAACTGGAGCGTGATCTGCACTCAAAAAATCAAAACCTCACAGACTGCAGTGAACACTGAAACACAACTGTTCACTATCTGTGAAAGGCTCCTTCTGTACTTCTATAGTGTTTGCAACCAATGTATTGTATACGGATGGAAGCGCGTCACACTAATAGATTAGATTTTTTTCAAATATAATGGAGCTGCACCAATTCCACAAAATGAAATAAAAAAAAGAGTCAGTGAGTGACACGTGCAGATGCCTACAAACAGCGGTGGATGCAGAGCAAACTGCAGCGTCACCTGCACTCTCACACACACCTTGCACAGAGCTGTTAAAACAACACTGGCAAAAGGAAGCTTTACACAGCGGTTGGTAAACTAGCCTGCCTAAAGCACAGTACACAAAATCGCAATGTCTAACTGTCCCTCAAAGTCAGCAGAACAGCGTTCTGTCCCTAACTGAGTTCACAGCACAGTGACGCTAAAATGGCGGTGGCGCCTTTTATAGTGCATTCTGACATCATTTCAGCAGCCAATCACAGCCATGCCATTAGTTAAGATGACCGCAGCATTACAGGATGTGCCCACACTTCATAAGATTCCTCATTGGCTGACTAAAATCACATTGCCTCTCAAAGAATTATGGGAACTTCCGATTCCGGTATACGATATTGGAAAAATATCGGAACTAAGTATCGGAATTCCGATACAGCGAATATCGGCCGATACCCGATACTTGCGGTATCGGAATGCTCAACACTATCCATTAGGTCACCTTTGCTCGAGTTTAAGATGGAGCCATTAAGGGGTCTTACAAATGCATTTCTAAGGGCGTGTTTAGACCACACTGGAGGGTGGAGGTGGGAGGAGCCTTTTAACATCTCTGTGATCCTGTCCAGCTATTGGTCAAGGAAGGACGACCTCCATGGTGCTGTCCTGAGGGACTACCTGGAAACAGAATTACCGGTAGGTCTAATTCCCTTTTTTAATATTGTATTTTTTATAGTTAAAGAAATAATCTTTTTTGTATTAATAAATACTATATTTCATAATGTATGGTGACTCAGGTTCTCCTCTTTTGTGCAATAGATCTATTGTAGAGTCTTCCAATTCCCAGATTGTTTCTCTACCGCTTATAACAATCAATATGGTATATATATTTCTATTTTAAAAAAGTACTTACCGATTTTAAATACTGACCCCGTAGTGAAAAAAATATTGGAAAATGGTGTAAAATTTGTTTCAAAAAGGGGTCTGACTATCGGGAATGTACTTTCTCCAAGTGTCCACATGAATAGGGTTAATTTTAGTACAGCAGATCAAACAAATTGGTTGTCAACAAAAGGCTCCTATCGGTGTAGCTATAAAACATGTGGAGCTTGCAGGTATATGAGCAATACCAAACAGTTTGTTTAGTATCAGACAGGAGAAACTTTCAATATAAAATCATTGATGGATTGTGGGAGCACATATCCAGTGTACATTATCTCATGTGAGAAATGCAGAGTGCAATATGTTGGGTGCACTACCAGAACACTGTGCAAATGGTTATCAGAACATATTTATGATGCACAAAACTGTACAGCGCACAGTTTGTCTGGAGTTTCAAAACATTTTCTGCATGTTCACTCCGGCGATGTGTCTGATTTAAAAATCACTGCAATTGAAAAAATAAATATAAGACACAGAGAAGGGGACATAGTGCATGAAATGTATAAAAAAGAAGCACAGTGGATTATGTGTTTAAACACTAGAACTCCCTTAGGTTTGAATCAGAAAAGAGATTTGTTATTTTTATTAAGGTTTTTTCTTTTTGTAGAAATAATCTTTGTGATGCTGCTCCATATTTTTTTATCTACATGTGATATGTGGTTTCTTGTGTGTATGATGTACTTTATTGATTTGTATGTGTTCTAACATTGATTATTCATCAGCTGTTTTCACAAATGTCATTTCCTGTCCTTAGCAGGATATCAAGTCAGGAGTTTTGTTTTTTACTCATTATGATTAAGACCCATACATGGGTCGCAACGCGTAAAGTTTAATTATTATGTGGGACTAGCTATCCCTTTCTGTCTTGATCTCCAACCATGTTTTTAAGAGGATTTGAATAAAGTAAAAGTTTTTTATTATCAAGAAGATGTGCTGGATTATTATGGATTTACTAGGCTCATGGGTAGTATACAGGCCGTCTTCGCTCGGTCATGCTCTGACATCGGCACTTTCCAATAACCACTGGCCAGGTCCAGCGTGGAGAAGTATCTTGAGTTTCCCAGTGCGGACAAGGACTCTTCTATATGGGGTAATGGCTATGAGTCTCGCACAGTGCAGGCATTTAGTTTGAGATAGTCCACACAAAACCGCAGAGAGCCGTATTTTTTTAGAACCAGGATGATGGGAGCAGCCCACGGGCTTTCACTTTCTCGAATGACACCAGTCTGGAGCATCTGTGTGAGCATCTCTTTCACTTCCTGATACACTTGTGGAGGGATTTGACAGTAGCCTTCTCTCACGGGCGCAGCATTATCCTCATGTCGAGTGAACACGTCTTCATAACGTACCAGTAAGGCTTCTACCTGCTTCACCTGTTGCGGTGTGTGCTCTGCCAATTCAGCCCGTGTTTGTTCGAGAATGCGTCGCCCCCTTTGCTGTTGTTGGGGCTCCGGCACCGGCACTGTTTCCACATCCACAGTACTTGGGTCTTCCCTTTTTGCCTTCAATTATATGGCTTGTGGTGGTATCAGTTCCTCTAGCATGCCTACAATTTGCGCTATTTCGCTCTTGGGGGAAGTGTCAGGGTGTCTTCCCTCAAATTCACCCACCGCACGGGCACCGTTCCATCACGTACTGTACCCAGAGTCCAGGCAACTAGGAGTCTTGATGGTAGATCCTGCGTGGCAGCCGGTTCTAGCTGGACTTCAACCCCCTCCAGCGGGGTGGAAGCTTGGAAATGTAGTGAAAGCACACTTTGCCTGGTGGTATGACAAAATTGGTTGTGGCCGAAATGATCACTTTTCCCAGCACCTTTCCATCACAGGAGAACTCCTGCTCTTGGGCCGTCCGGATCAATTGTTGAAAAACTCTTCTTTGGGGCGTCCGCGGGCTCCATTGTTTTAGGAACACGTCCGGAGACTCGTTGATTAGGAGACTTCCAAACTTGTTCAGCACATTTCATTCCCAGTGTGACCATATGTCCACGTTCGGTGTCGCCTGCAGTTAATACCACCTCCTTGCAGCCCAGGTCCTTTCCGCACACCTTAATCAGCATCCACGCAACTCCTATGACCGGGATAGGCAGTTGATTAGGGTCCGTCAACTTAATCACTGGTCGCCACTCTGGCCTCATTGCTTCAGGGAAATGTCTTCTAAAATATGTCTCCGGTATCGTCGTTACTTGGGAGCCCGTAACTACCAGACAGTGGATGGCTGTCTATCCATTTTGGCCCAGACTAAGGGACACACTGAAACTACATTGGTGGGACTTCTGGTTCTCCTTTTTGGCTGTTCTGGCTCCAGGCAGCGTCCCCCAGCCTCGGAGCCTCCTAGTTTAACTGGTGGCGCTGCAGCGGCCGTCCTCATTGTGGGCAAACCCGGGGCACATGCCCCAGCTCTACGCAAAGAAAACATGTAGGGGGCTCTTCCCATTGGGACATTTTTCCACCCCATCACGGTTCTGAGACAGTCCTGCCTCTGTATGAACTTAGCAAGGTCACCTTCCTTTTAGTTTCGGTCAGATCTTCCTGCATATATTGGATCTCCTTCTGCAAGTCTTCCACCCATCCTGGTTCGGCGATTAAACTCAAAGACACCTCCTCACTCCGGACCTTTGCTGCCGGGACTGTCACCCACTGCTCTTGCTCACGCGCCTCTCATCCCACTTCTGCAAAGGTCATGCATGGGTTCACTCGCAAGCGCTCTTGCAGGTCCTGTTTCAACAGTACTTCTCTCATCCCAGTAACTAATTGATCTCGTAGCACTACGTCAGTCGGTCCTACCCCCACGCCATCTTTTCTGACTACGGCGATGTGAATCTCTTGTAATACATTCATGTACTGCATCACTGTCTCCCCCTCTCTTTGAACCCAGCTAAATAGCCGCATGCGCAATTCCCCTACATCTGTAGGTTCCCCATGAGTCTACTCCAATATGCACAATACTCTGTCAAATGTATCCCGATCTCGGGGGAGCAACATAACTGAAGCCCTCGCCTCTCCCTCCAAAGCCATCATAGTGACCTCCATCTGAATGGTGGGAACCATAGGGTAAATTCCCATCATTCCCCTAATACGCTCAGTCCAGCTCCATAACATGATGTTATTCCCATTGAACTATGGAAGATTGTTTAACATTGCCCCCAGGGAGATACTGGTTCTAGGGCCCTTCCCAGATGCTTGGTCTGCCTCATCCATATGGTTAGACTGCATTCTGCTGACTACGCGAAGTGTTGGATAGAGCAGGAACGCGGGATGCAGTAAGAGACTAAGAGACTGGAGGCAGAGCAAGGGTTAACGTTTTTTTTTTTTAATACAGCGGATACTCCACACAGAGAGAATTGGGGAAAAAAAGGCTTATCTCAGCAGGGGTATAATAACTAAGAAAAACAGATTCAGGCAAAAAGTTCCGAGATAAACTTATCAAACCAGCAACTTAAGAAGTGGGAGTCCTGGGTGTAAATGTTGGCGCAAAGGCCATGGTGCATAAGGGGTCTGGCATTGTCCGGTCCTGGAGAATAAGGGGTCTTGGATCCTGGCGGCGGTGATGGGTCCTCGTTGTCTTGATGAGGGTCTTGAGTCCGGAGGATGAAGGGTCTGAAAGGGTCTCTTTCCCGTGAAGAGGTTAATACTGCAAGATTGGAGTATGGGAACTTTTCATGGCAAAGTTCACAGCGGGTAACTCAGCTTTCCTGGCGGCATGGGCGCATGTATACATTTCTACCAGGGCCCTTTAGACTCACAGTTAGCAGTGTCAGCGGTGTCAGTGAGGTCAGTACCGATCCCTGTCATCTGTCTCTGATAGTGACGTTGAGGCCCCTCTGTCTTAGGCCTACTCTGACCTGTTCCCTGTAGGTCGGAGTGCTGACACTATCCCCCTGCTCGCTGTACGCTCCCGCCAAGACTCTCTGGATTCCCGTGCACCATGCCTGTTTAGCTTAGCCGCACCCACCAACCCCAGAGTGCAAAGGTGGGTCCGGGACCTTAAGCTTTCCCCTGTGCAACATAGGTGACAGCCCCGACGGTTCCAGATCCTTCACAGAAAAGGTATGCCTGACTGGGTTCTTCTCCTTACATCGACACTCTGTCTCCTGGGACTCCAGTGCTATTATTGTGTCACGTGATGCCGGCGCCCAATCAGCATCGGCGTCAATGTTCCCACCTTCTGTCAAATTGAGCATGAAGAGGACGTCAGAGATCAGCTACAGCCAGGACTTCCTCTTGTCTGAAGGCGGAGACAGTGACACCAGTACTGATTGGGTGCCGGCATCACGTTTTACAACAACCTCATGACAGCCCCAGGAAAGCAAGTGTCGACACCGCTGGAACGGCGTTGGCACAGGAGCTGAGTATAGGATTTAATATTTTATGGGGGACAACATTTTGATGAAGGAGGGGTTGGTTTAGTAGTGGAAAACCCCTTTATATTTTCAGTAATGCCATTTTGTGGTATATATGACTTTTTGATCATTTTTTATTGCACATTTTTGGAGGTGGAATGTACAAAAGAAACAATAATTCTGGAATTGTATTTTTAAGACACTGTTTACTCTTCAGTTTATTTGACATGGTAATTTTTTTTCTGCAGTTGGATGAAATACTGACATTACTCAATTAATACATTTTTAATTGAAAACTAATTAAAATAAAAAATTGACAAAAAATGCATTAAAATAAAAAATAATTTTTTGGTAGGTTTTCCATATTACGAGACCCATCATTGTTTTTTTATTTTCATAGAAAAAGTTGTGTGAGGGCTTATTTTTTGTGGGACATACTGGTGGACCAGTGTCATTTGTGTGCACAAACCACAATTTGACCATTTTATACTTCTTTTTTTGTGAGGCCCAATGAGCAAAATCCAGCAATTTTTGTAATTTTGTCATTTTCACTACATTAGCATTCACTTCACAGCTTAATTAATGCTAGATATATGCAAAACATAACATAGTTAAGAAAGCCGAAAAAAGACATTTGTCCATCCAGTTCAGCCTATATTCCGTCAGAATAAAAGTCCAGATCTACATCCTTCTAAGGAACCTAATAACTGTATGATACAAAATTGTTACACTCCAATAAGACATCCAGGCCTCTCTTGAACCCCTCGACTGAGTTCTCCATCACCACCTCCTCAGGCAAGGAATTCCAGATTCTCAATGCCCTAACAGTAAAGAATCCTCTTTTATGTTGGTGGAAAAACCTTCTCTCCTCCAGATGCAGAGAATGCAGCATAGATATATGCAGTAAGTGATATAAGTATTGAAAGTGTCACCAATTTTCCAAGTAAATATATTTCTAAAGATGCTATTGACATGAAATTCTCATCAGATGTCGATAGCATCCAATCTTAACATGCAATAAAAATCAAATCGTAGATGTCCAGAAATGAATAATAATGTGAAATTACACAGGGAAAAATTATGAACACTTGAAGAAGGTGGAAAAGTCATGGAAAGTCATGACACCAGCTGAAATCTATCAGTAATTAGAAATAGAGATGAGCAAATTTGTTCGGATTTGGCTCCGAATAAGATCGGCATCAAATTTTGCTTTTGCAATATTTGTCGAACACAGCCGAACATCGATAGAGTCAATGGGAGTAGAAATTTCCAAATATGTTCGGAACCGATCATAAGACAAACATTCGGCACAAATAGTGTTCCAATATGGCTCGAATATGTCAAAATCAGATTCGGGGACAAAACACAAATTTGCTCATCTCTAATTAGAAAGGCATCCTGCCATTTAGTGAAAAATAATATTAGCTGATTCGTTTGATGGCCAATTCATATATTTTCATCATGCCATAATTTTTCAGGTTTTTATTCATAGCTGCAAAGAATAATTTTTAGCAATTATTGGTACCATTTTGGAATATTTATACATTTTTGATCATTCTTTATTTTTAATATTTGTCAGGAGGGATTAATAAAAATAGCAATTTTGCTGTTGATTATTATTAAGTACACAGCAACTATGGACACGGCAATACCAAATATGAGACATTTGTAAACTACAGTCATGGCTAAAAGTTTTGAGAATGACACAAATATTGTATTTTCACATGATCTGCTGCCCTCTGGTTTTTATGTGTGTTTGACAGATGTTTTTATCACAGACAGAAATATAATAATTGCAAACATATGAGTAACAAAAGCTTATATTGACAGAATGAGTTAATGCAGCAAGTCAATATTTGCAGTGTTGACCCTTCTTCTTCAGGACCTCTGCAATTCTCCCTGGCATGCTCTCAATCAACTTCTGGACCAAATCCTGACTGATAGCAGTCCATTCTTGCACAATCAATGCTTTCATTTTGTCAGAAGTTTTAGGTTTTTGTTTGTCCACCCGTCTCTTGATGATTGACCACAAGTTCTCAATGGGATTAACATCTGGGGAGTTTCCAGGCCATGGACCGAAAATCTCTATGTTTTGTTCACTGAGCCATATAGTTATCACCTTTGCTTTATGGCAAGGTGCTCCATCATGCTGGAAAAGGCATTGTTGATCGCCAAACTGCTCTTGGAGGGTTGGGAGAAGTGCTCTTGGAGGACATTCTGGTACCATTCTTTATTCATGGCTGTGTTTTTAGGCAAGACTGTGAGAGAGCTGATTCCCTTGGCTGAGAAGCAACCCCACACATGAATGGTTTCAGGATGCTTAACAGTTGGCATGAGACAAGACTGGTGGTAGCGCTCACCTTGTCTTCTCCGAATGAGGCGTTTTCCTGATGTCCCAAACAATCGAAAAGGGGATTCATCAGAGAAAATAACTTTTCCCCAGTCCTCAGCAGTCCACTGCCTGTACCTTTTGCAGAATATCAGTCTGTCCATGATGTTTTTTCTGGAGAGAAGTGGCTTCTTTGCTGCCCTCCTTGAGACCAGGCCTTGCTCCAAGAGTCTCCGCCTCACAGTGTGTGCAGATGCACTCACACCTGCCTGCTGCCATTCCTGAGCAAGCTCTGCACTGCTGGTAGTCCGATCCCGCAGCTGAAACAATTTTAAGAGACGGTCCTGGCGCTTGCTGGTCTTTCTTGGGCGCCCTAAAGCCTTTTTGGCAACAATGGAACCTCTCTCCTTGAAGTTCTTGACGATGCGATAGATTGTTGACTGAGGTGCAATCTTTCTAGCTGCGATACTCTTCCCTGTTAGGCCATTTTTGTGCATTGCAATGATGACTGCACGTGTTTCTTTAGAGATAACCATGGTTAACAGAAGAGAAACAATGATGCCAAGCACCAGCCTCCTTTTAAGTGTCCAGTGGTGTCATTCTTACTTAATCATGACAGATTGATCTCCAGCCATGTCCTCATCAACACCCACACCTGTGTTAATGGAGCAATCACTGAAAAGAGGTTAGCTGGTCCTTTTAAGGCAGGGCTGCAATGATGTTGAAATGTGTTTTGGGGGATAAAGTTCATTTTCTAGCCAAATATTGACTTTGCAAGTAATTGCTGTTAAGCTGATCACTCTTTATAACATTCTGGAGTATATGCAAATTGCCATTAGAAAAAGTGAAGCAGTAGACTTTGTAAAAATTAATATTTGTGTCATTCTCAAAACTTTTGGCCATGACTGTACAATATTTTTTTCTGAATTACACCATTTTTTGTTAGCAACAATGCGATTTTGGGTCTTGTGTCTTGTTCTAACTTTTTTAAATGCTTAAACTTTTTTTTTTGCATTATTTTCTTTCCACTCTGTTTATTAGTCCCTCAAGGGATCTTTAGCATGTGATCTTAGGATCGCATTAGTAATACCCAGCACTATTTTGGCAGTGCTGTGTATTACGCTTGTTAATGCTTGACTAACAACCTACTAAGCGCCACCGCCGATTGAATCTTATTGAATCTTGTCCCATAAGTACAAAATTAAAAAGTAAGGACCAAGTGTAATGTTAAATTCAACCAATAATTAAGTGAACAATTTGAGTAATTTCTTGTCTGGATCAATAATTGTGTGAAATGCGTGTCAGGTGAAGACAGCTACAGTGGCTCTGAGCAGTAGGTAATCTTAATGCCGGTTGATGTTTTGCATTGATTATTATTAATCTATTAACCAGTCACAAATACCCCCATTGCATACCTCAGTGCTAAATTTTAAGTTTTCACCACTGCCTATGTTTTAGCTGAGGAAACAGTGGACAGCACTGGTGTCCCCTTCCTTAGGAATCATTTTGGAATCTTGACCAGAAAGTGGCTAAGCCATTTAGAATATGACATAAAAGAAAACCAAACATTTATGGTGCAGTGTTTTCTCTGCAAATTCTTTATTTTAGAATTTCAACTTGTAAATATGTGAAAGGCTTTAACTTGCATATTGTGATGTAATTTGTGTAATGTATTTAATTATATGAATCAAATTGTATTTATTGTTATGTTACTGTTATTGCTGTTGCTTGACACATTTTAATGACATTTGTTTAATAATAGTTGGGATACATTTATTGTGGGTTTTATAATATTTCAATGTGTTCATCTGAAGAAAATGCACTACTAATGCTTTCTTGATTTTTTCAACTTCAAAGAAAATTACAGTATTATCCTATTCCAAATCTCACAGTAACCACTGGGACATTGACGTCCTGTTTACGTCAATTGGAAAGGGTGCACCTGCAGAGCGATATTGATTTATAGAAAAGGTTAAACTTCAACTTCATCCTTTTTCTTCACAAAGTGATGCTCTCTAAGTGTAACCATAAGAGCCCTATAAATACATATGTTATAAAATAATTGAACGTATTGTAATTTAAAGAAATCATTTTATAATTCATATTGACCTACTTGACTGTAACCTTTTCTTGTCAGCTTGAAACAACAGCAAAATTATTCTCTGTAATTTTCTTAACCTTTACCTCTTCTAGTGCTTCACGTAAAATATATGTAAGAATTGTTTTACTTTAAATGTATATGTCTTTTCATGTAGAAGGAATTTAAATCAATTAAACACCTGCACCTACATGTTAAAATAAAGGGGGTTGCTGATATTTATAACTAGCCATAATTGGGATTACATTATCTAAGATTTGTAATTTTTTTGCAATTTTTGGGATTTTAGCTAAAATACAGTGACATATTGTTGATTCGGATTCAATCTATTCAGTAATATTAAACACTTGAATGTATACACTGTACACATGTTCTTTTCATGATTCCTAGATTTCCATGGCTTCTTTCAATAGCTTGAAATTTATTTCCTTGTTATTCTTGACGGCATCCAGCCAACGGGGCTATGCTCTGGTGATTCAAAGTAGCATCTCATTTTCTATTGAATTTGCCCTCATCACAAGTCCAAAAGGGGTCAGTTTCTTGTAATTGTTCTTTCCAAGGACAGTTCTTGATTTATATGGTCAAAAACATATTTGTTGGTGATCCTAGTGTTACATAGTTAAAAAAAATATCAATTTCAGCTAGAGGTAGTAGAAGACAATGGTAAAAAGAAGGTGAAAGAGATGAGTTAACTGAGATTTTCAGCTAATCCAGCTAAATGTCATTTCACTGACCACCATTTTGTTAGATTCAAAATTGGCAAGAAAGTGTTAAAATTTTTTTAACTCTCTACACCTCTTTAGTCATTACTTTCTCTGCGCTGCACCCATTCTGTCCTTACTTTTCTCATCATATTTTCTCTTCTCAGGTCTTTATCTTGCCAATTAAGATTTTCAGGTCTATGGCTGTGACTATGCCTTGCAATATCATAAAGTTGTGGGACAGTGAATATCATGATGTTGCATGAGTTGTAGTTACTCTGGACCAGTGATGGTGAGGATACTTTTTATATTTAATTCGTTCCCAGGTCGGAACCATGAAGATGAATGCCAAACACCAGGCAGCTCAGGCAATGTTTATTATTCTCTGGTGTCTGAAGAGATCACAAAGAATAAAGACACGTTTAATTTTAATTTAATTTACAATTTTAATGGAAATCTAATTTTCTGACCAAATTCAAGTGAAACGGCAAAATATGAATTTATCAACTATGAATTTACCAGCATGTATAAGAACGTGGCTGTATGAGATAAACCATGTACAGTGGCATGTAAAAATGTGGGCACCCATGGTCAAAATTACTGTTATTGTGAACAGTTAAGCAAGTTGAAGATGAAATGATCTCTAAAAGTCTTAAAGTTAAAGATGACACATTTCCTTCATATTTTAAGCAAAAAATGCTTAAATATTTTACATTTTAAAAATTGCAAAAAGAAAAATGGGTTGATGCCAATTTTTGGGTGCCCTGCATGGTTGGTATCTGGTAGCACCCCCCACACAGCATGTAAACACTTTTTGCAGCCAGCCAAGAGTCTTTCAAATCTTGTCTGAGAGATTTTCACCCATTCTTCCTTGGAAAATTCTTCCAGTTCAATGAGATTTCTGGATCATCTTGCATGCACTGATATTTTGAAGTTTAGTCACAGATTTTCAATGATGTTCAGATCAGGGGACTGTGAGGGCCATTGTAAAACCTTCAGCTTGAGCCTTTTTAGGCAGTCTATTGTAGATTTTGGTGTGTGTTTAGGATAAGCGAGCATTAAAATACTTGGGTGCTCTTTGCTCGAACCAAGCAATTCCTAATACTCACATGCTCGTTTCGAGTAATGGGACTCAATGGGAAAGCTGAGCTTTTTTACGGTACACCGTACAAAGAGGTTTGGCGGCAGTGAAAATGTTCAAATGGATAGGAAAAGTGCTGAATGGAAGGAGAACAGCATGGGGAAGACCCTTGAAAGCATCTTTGACTCCCAGATCGCTGCTGAGAAGAATGGTGTCAAACTTTTACTTCACTTTCAGGAGTGACTATAAAACATTCCAAACCGATGAGAAATTGCATTTTACAGGAAAAAAGTTAAGAAACATTTTAATGACTTGTACACTATATAAGGCAAAATTTAAAAAGGATTTAAAAAATATACAATTTAAGTAAACCAAAAATTGATTTTTTTTAAATTAAAATTAAGAAATGTCACTTTCATTTATGAAGGAAGCAAGAACTGCCAAAAATTAGTGACTCAGATACACCCTTTATTAGACATAAAGGAGGGCCTCATATACATTTTTTCAAATTGTCATGCATTGGTACTCCTAGAAGCATAAAGGCTATGCACTTTTGAGGGTTATATACCAAGGAAATGTACTCCGGAACAATGGAAGAGTTTATGGTGAGCAATATAATACCGATAAATTTTTTAACATGTTTTTTCAGAGTTATATAACAACAAAATGTATTCCAGACCATGGACTAGTCTGTGGGTGAGCAATACAATACATTTAAGGAAGAGTGCACACGTTGAGTAAAATTTCTGCACCATTTCTTGGCAGGAAAACCACAGTTTTTGGCTTGTTTTTCCTGCATTTTTGATTGATTGGAGTGAAGTCAATGATGAAAAATGCAGGGCAAAAATACCAAGAGAATTGACATGCAGCAGATTATTTTCTGCACCAAATATGCAAGTCAAAAATACTCATTGTGAGCATGACACCACCAAATCTGTCACATTTGCACACAGCTAGTGATGATTGAATGTGCTCGCCACTACTCGTTACTCGCCTGAGTATCATGGTACTCGTTGTACTCGTCAAGCCCCCGAGCATTTCCGGGATTACTCGGCGGGAACTCAGCTCTCCACCCAGCTTTTATGGCGGACTTTTCAGACCCAATCACGGTGCAGGGATTGTCTGCCAGGCAATGAAACGCCGCAGCCATCTTTGCTGTGGTCATGCAGTGATTGGCTGGCTACACGTCATCATCAGGGGTATAAGAGACCGGACCCCGCCCTGCTAGCTGCATTCAGCTCCAGATTGAGATAGTGTAGGGAGAGCTGCTGCCGAGATAGGCTCAGATTTGGGGATTTCTTAGTCAGTGTGGGGTCTACCATCCTAAACTACTGAAATCCAGCTAAACCAGCAGTGCTTCTAAGGACTAATTCTGGAGTATATAGGTTCCAGTGTTAGGTAGGCAAGGTAGTGTACGTCGCTCTATACACATCAGTGCAAGGCCTGTAGGCACTGTATGTGTGTATATAGATCATTGCATACATCAAGAGGGTCCATTCCCTTCCTGTGTTTTGGTGCTGCTGTTACCTGTATGATATATTGCACGTATATAGCTAGCCCCAGGTGTAATTGGAATACAGGCCACACATTTTTTGGTGTGGAATCTCCATGCCAGCTCATATCTGTGCGTGCTCAAAGTTTGCCCAGTTTACAGCGTTTTCCTTTTTTGTCTTGGGTGTCACTGTACTTTATACAGCAGTATTTACCCCCCCAAAAAATAAAAAAACACATTTGTTGTATTGGTATCGCCGTGCCAGCTGATATCTGTGCATGCTCAAAGTTTGGCCAGTGTAGGCCTGTTTTCCTTTTTTGTCCTGGTTGTCACAGTACTGATATACAGCACTAGTTAGCCCAAACATAAAAAAAACAAGGCACACATTTGTCATACTGGTATCTCCATGGCAGCTCATATCTGTGTGTGCTCAAAGTTTGGCCAGTTTATGGCAGTTTTCTTTTTTTTGTTCTGGGTGTCACTGTACACTGTCTTCCAAATTATTATGCAAAAATTGTTTAGGAGTGATAAGGTAAGAATTTTTTTGGTTGTCAGTTAAACTCATTGATGTGATGTGTGTCAGGGCTCTATATATCACTGTAAGCAATCGCAGACACCTGTGCTTATTAGTTTGGCAGTTGTGTTCAATGAAAGGCAAGACTACTTAAGAAGGCTGTCCCACATTATTAAGCAGCCTACATTTTCTGCCAAAATGGGAAAGAAAAAGGATGTGTCGGCTGCTGAGAAGCAACAAATTGTGGAGTGTTTAGGTCAAGGCATGACTACAATCAACATTGCCAAGACACTTCATCGTGATCATCGCACAATCAAGAAGTATGTAGCTGATTAACAGTACACACGTGTGCATGCTGATAAGGGAAAATTGAGGACTCTTTCCTACATACAATTACGTCAGGTTAAAAGAGCAGCGGCAAAAAAGCCTTGTCATAGCAGCAGACAAGTTTTTGAAGCTGCTTGTGCCTCCAACGTCCCCCGAACAACAAGATGCAGGGTCCTTCAGAGGTTTGCAGCTGTGCGTAAGCCATCCTGTCGACCTCCTCTATCCACTGCACACAAGCAGAAACGGCTCCAGTGGGCCAAACAATACATGAAGACTGACTTCAAAACTGTTTTGTTCAGCGATGAGTGCCGTGCAACGCTCGATGGTCCAGATGGATAGAGTGGAGGATGGCTGGTTGATGGACACCCCATGCAAACACAGCTATGGGGCCGACAAGGAGGAGGTGGAGTAATGTTTTGGGCTGGAATCATGGGAGAGAGATTGTCGGCCCCTTTAGGATCCCTGAAGAGGTAAAGATGAACTCCATAGTGTATGTTGAGTTTCTCAAACAGCACTTCCTGCCATGGTTCAAGAAGAAGAACCATGCATTCCACAGGAAGATCATTTTCATGCATGATAATGCACCGTCTCATGCTGCACATAAAACATCTGCATCTCTGGCTGCTATGGGCATAAAAGGGGACAAACTTATGGTGTGGCCCCCATGCTCCCCTGACCTCAACCCCATTGAGAACCTCTGGAGCATCATCAAAAGGAGTGTCTATGATGGCGGGAGGCAGTTCACATCTAAGCAACAGCTCTGGGAGGGTATTCTGTTCTGATGCAAAACATTTGAAGCAGAAACCATCCAAAACCTGACAAATTCAATGGACGAGAAAGTTCAGAAGCTCCTATTGAACAAGGGGTCCTATGTGCAAATGTAACATCACCTAGAATAAAGTTTTGAGTTGAAAATGCTTATAATTTCAAAAATGACCATTTTTTTGTTCTTTATTAAAATGAAAAGGTTGAAAACTCTGCTGTGCATAATAATTTGAAACATGCATTTTGAGTGCAGTTTGTGTTTTATTTTTTTAAAAATATACTGTTATCATAGGCAGTTTGTACAAAAACCTTTCAATTGTACTCTAATAGTTATTTGACTGGAAAATTACAATGACTGAAATTCATATAGGTAATTTGGGAAAATCTGAGAAAATATTATTTGCATAATAATTTGGAACACAGTGTACTTATATGCAGCAGTATTTTGCAAAAAATAAAAAAAATACAAGCCACACATTTGTCGTACTGGTATCTCTGTGGCTGCTCATATCTGTGTGTGCTCAAAGTCTGGCCAGTTTACGGCAGTTTTCTTTTCTTTGTCCTGGCTGTCACTGTACTTATATACATCAGTATTTTGCCAAAAAATAAAAAAAATATAGGCCACACATTTGTCGTACTGGTATCTCCTTAGCAGCTCATATCTGTGTGTGCTCAAAGTTTGGCCAGTTTGCGGCGGTTTCCTTTTTTTGTCCTTGGTGTCACAGTACTTATATACAGCACTATGCTGCATTATTTTTAAAAACAGGCCACATTTTACAGTGGGGTCTATCTGTGACACGCCTCATATATCTGTGTTCCAAAAATTTAGGCAATTCCCTTTTTAGGCAGTCTGTCACTCTCGTTATATCCACACTCTTTCATCCACCAAAAAAAAATGTTTACAGTGGTGTATGTCGGTAAAAAGATTTGTGTTTCAAGTTGTTATGGCAGCTTCATGACTGTGTTAAATGCTCCAACTATTACCACCATCATCATCTTCAGCCTAGAGGCAGTCACTGCACAGATAGAAAGTCTGAGTAGCAGAGGGTGAACACTTAGGCGGTATTGTACTCTGTATTGTACTCTGTCTCTGTGTTACAAAGGCTAAATCTTCTTGATGAAATCATGCCTGGAAGAGCCATAAATAGTACATATGGAAGACACAGACAACTACCCACACGTAACATAATCATATAGAATAACAATGTATTTACTTAGGGCAGCCCAGTATCAACAGACAGTGTAGGAGACACTGCATATATATGAAAACCACTGACGAAAAAAGCAGTGTAATTGTCCATATTAATTACAATAATACTTTTTATAGATTAAAATAGTAGCAAAAAACATCAAAGAAAAAGGTAAAGGGGGACTGGAAAAGTAGCATGTACAAATTACCACATGACAAAAAACACAAAGCGGGGGTATGATTAAGTGTCCAAATGATTAAATACACATATGGCCACATAAATGCACAACAATAGTAAGAGTCATATATGGAGGTATTATAAAATACCCAGAATAATGTGCCGACAATATATATTTTTCTCTCTATATCCCATGTATACAGAGTAAGGTATAGGTATCAGTGAATATAAAATGCAGTACACAGGAGAGAAATATGAATTGCCCAGGGAACACAGTATATCACCTCAAGTTAAGCACAGAGTGCTATCCCATAATGGCAAAACACAGAAGGCACATCAATAGGGTATTTAAAAGAGTAGTGGACATACCAGGTGGAAATACCAGGACACCGCTTCAACCCCCGCCTCCCCAACGCGCGTTTTGGCTGGAATGCCTTCCTCAGAGGGCGTGCCATGTGGGAATAATCGTATCTATTTATAGCTGCCAAGCAGGGGGATAAGCGCCATCAGCTGCGAACTGCTCAGCTCACAGGCCGGCGCCATCAACCGCTGACGTCGGATCACACAGGCCTCATGTGACCCAGCGTCAGACAGGAGGCGGAGGCCGGAAAGGCAGAGACAGGCCGCGATCCGCACATGCGCGAAAGGTAGCGGCAGGGCATTTTAATGAAGGGCAAAACAGAACTACATGCCCTGAAGTGGCCTCACCAACAAAGGAATGTGCATAATGAACATATAGCGCATATAAGCGCAAGCATCATCGCAGAGCATCACTACAATAATATTAGAGAATAAATATATATGCTACATGCAATAAATATATACAATAGGTGAACTCTAAACATAATCAACAATCAGTGCATGCGTGGAAAGATACCAATGGCCATATTGATAAGGGGCAATGAGAGGAAATATGCCCAAGAGTGGCCATAATGCTAACATAATGTTCATAATAAACATACAGGCGCAAAATACATTGCCACATTGTTAACAAAATTATATACATATAAAGAATGAAATATAACACAATAATATACAGAAAACATGTACATTCTATAACAGCCAGGATATAGAATATCAAACAGCAAAAATGTGCCACATACATTATAATGTCCTAACATAATATCAGTATGCATCATAAGTACAGGTGCATCATATAGGATATAATACCAATTACATGAATATATCAATAAGACACTCTAGATGAAGAAATAGACACAAAGTAGGTATCAACAATCAGATGCAGAATCCTGGAGTTGAACGGCACTTCATCAAGATATATCCACAACAAGGGCAAGCGAATATACTGAAACACTAGAAATAAAATAAAAAGAACAAACAGTTAAAATCAAACTTTAAAATGTAATGCGGAAAGCTCAATACCCTATTACGGAGAAGAGTTAAAGAAATGGGACAAAGGAAATGCATTCGTTAAGGCCAGAGGGATGGACAGTATTCAGTAGCCAGATCCATCTCGTCTCCAACTTAGCCAACCTACTGGACAGCGCACCACCCCTAATATTTATCCTCAATGATTCGATGCCACGTACACGTAGGATGGAGCTATCACAATTGTGAAACTCCTTTAAGTGGCGCGGTATTGTCTTTAGGTAAGGCCGGAGTCACACACAACTGCAAAAAATCGGACCGTTTTAGTCGGTCGATTATCGGACCAAAATATAATCATCACACATCCGCCTGGCATCCGATTTTCCTTCAAAGATGCGATTTAGTCGCATGTGTCCGTACCTTGTAACATCCGATTTCCGTCCGACCAGCGTTTTTTTGTTGCAGCTTACCAAAAAGGACCAATAACGGTTTTGAGGCCTGATACTCATTTAAATCATTAGGCAGAGCTATATTTAAGTGCCCTGCTACAGGTGTGACTCTCCCACCTTTGCACTGGTGTCATTTTGTTCCTTGTGCTTAGTGCTTTGTAGCTGCTTTATCCAAACATGAGCGACACACTCAGATTTACTCCCACTGAGCGTGTGCTGTTCCATTGGGTTATATCCCGACGTTTTGGGGAGCCATATCCTGTGATAGCAGATCACAGAAGGTGCAGAAGAATGTGGGTACATCCACTTTTGACAAGAAGGATAACTAAAGGGAATTTTCACCGCCTATATATGTCACTGCGTAGCCATGGAGATATGTTTTTCCAATATTGTCGAATGAGCATAGCTACCTTTGATTCGTTGCTTAACATTGTGCGCCCTGGGATCACATTTTAGGACACCAGGATGAGAAAAGCAATTTCTGCAGAGGAACGCCTTCTCCTAACAATAAGGTATGTGTGTCAACGATATGTTGATGATGTTTGCCTCGACATAGTCACTTTGCAAGTGTTGTAGCACACTTATTGTACACTTATAATGTGAGTTAAGGTACTGCCACACTACACAATCCCGCTAGCGATCTCGTTAGCGTCGCATACTAATGAGATCGCTAGCGGGATTGTTTCTATATCGCTAGTAGCTACCTATTTTAGCGATGTCGTTAGGACGCTATCGCGGTTAGCGATCTCCTTGATGACTTTAGCGGTACAAAAGTACCGCTAAATCGCTAAAAAAGGTGCCACACTCAGCGATTAGATACTTACCAGCGGGGCGCCAGCGACGAAAATAGGGTCCGGAACGATTCCAGCGACGAGCGAGATCACAGCAGGAAGCTCGTCGCTGGCAGATGCCGCACACAACATCGCTAACGGGATCGCTAAATAGTGACGTTTTTTAGCGATCCCGTTAGCGATGTTGTTTAGTGTGGCATACCATTAATGTATTTCTCAAGCTTACCTATCTAAATTATTGGCTTTGATCTATTCCACAGAAGGCATGGCTTGTAATATAATTTACAGCATGTGTGCTCTAAGAAACTGAAGCATTGTAAGTGTTGTGAATGCTGTGTTTGTTGTTTTTGTTGCTGATGTCTCCATGTTCTATGTTCTTTGTGTGTTCCAGGTTCCTTTCTACTGGCATGTCGTACGCTGCTCTGCACTTAGAGTTCTTAATAGAGCGATCAACAATTTCAGGCATTGTGCGGTCAACTTGTGTTGGAAATTTGGAGCAGACTACATCAAGACATCATGCCTGAGCCAAAAATGAGGGACTGGTTGAGGATAGCACAGGGTTTTGCCGAAAATTGCCAGTTTCCACAATGTATAGGAGCCCTGGACGGCAAGCACATACGTGTTCGTAAACCTCCTAACTCAGGCTCCCAATTCTTCAATTATAAACAATATTTTTCGGTAGTTTTGTTGGCCTTGGTCGACACAAACTACAGGTTTATAATTGTAGACATTGGGGCCTACGGAAGGACTGGAGACTCAAGAGTCTTCAATACTTCCATAATGGGTAGGCGGATACGCAATAACCAATTGGACCTACCACCAGCAAGTCAACTTACAGACTCTATTCCAGTGCCTGTGCCTTATGTTATAGTAGTGCCTTATGTTATGTGCCTTATGTTATGTTATAGTAGCGGATGAGGCATTTCAATTAACCCGTAATGTTATGAGGCCATATCCCCATCGCTATCTCACCCGTCGGCGTAGAATATTTAATTGTCGCCTGTCACATGCTCGACGGCTGGTGGAGTGCACATTTGGAATTCTTTGTGCTAAATGGCGGGTACTTCAATCTGCAATTCAACTCAATGAAGACAATGTTAATGTGGTCCTCAAAGCATGTGTGGTCCTACATAATTTTTGTAGAATCCATGAATGCTCCTCACAAGATGTGGGTGACATAGCCTCTGTGAATGTGTCTATGCCTATGTCACCACCCATCCATCCCCGTCGTCCACCTTCAGGCCTAAAAGTACGTGATGTGTTCACTCAATAATTTGTGTCCCCTGAGGGTGCTACTGCCTGGCAATAGGAGGCATTATTGCAGATGTAGTGTGCCTATGTTGCTCTGTCATAAAGACATTTAGCCTCACCTAATTGTAGATGTTGTGTTGTTTTTGGTGTCATGTTGTGTGTAAGTTACGCAGCCCATCACGTATTGAAATAATCACATACAATCAATGCGACTTAAAACATTTTTTTATGTATTATGTCATGTTTAGTCGCTGTAAACATAATGCAAAAGGACACAGCGATGGCATTAACAAAAGGGACACATATTAAGTACTTCACCTACGCATTTATTGCGTAAGCAAACTTTTGTAAGCTTAAGTAGGCGACCATTACAGTTGTATGTAAATATTATAATGTGCTTGGAGTACTGACATAGACTGGGGGTTTGAACAGTCATAACTGCTGCTTTGGGCATGTTTCAGTTTCACATATAAGGGTAGAGGGACATTATAACACATTGTTGTTGGTACATACTGAGTAGTCATACAGTATTGTAAGTGTTTTCATTAAGTTACTTACTGATGCTGTCCTAAACTTTTGTCAACTGTTGTGAATGGGTTTGAGATGAGTTCTGAGCAGAGGCTCCCTCTGGTGGTTACAAGCGGTACTAGTGAAGATTGTGAGGACTGGGAATCAGGTGTTACTGACTGGTCTTATATAAGGGAGTCATTTTCCCATCAGGGTTGCCGGTGATCAATTGTTCTGGTCTGAATCCTTCATTCCAGTTTCCCTTGTAGCCTGCTGTGTCGTGTCTGCATCTCCTGCTACCAGATAAGAATTTTTCTTCTTTTGTGTTGTTGCTATATTTTTGCATTTTGTCCTGCACTTCTTTGGGGGCCTTCTGGGTCCCCTCCGGGGGCTTCTGCCCTCTCTGTTTAGTTCAGCCACTGATGTTTGTACTTTTGCTTTTTCCAGTTTTTTCAGTGGCTGCTGTTTTGATTTTGTTACACCAGAGAGCTAATTTAGGTGGTAGAGGTCGTGTGATCTCAGGTGATTTTGAAATTAGTAGAGTTGGTGTTTTTCAGGGTTTTCTGGATTGCAGTAAGTACCCTTCCTGTCCTTTTCTATTTAGATAGTTTGGGCCCCAGCGTTTGCTCATACTATTTTCTGTCTGTGTCAGTATTTCATCTTGTCTAACCGCCATTACATGTTTGGGGGCTTTCTATTATCTTTGGGGTTCTGCTCCGGGGCAGATAGCTTTCCTATATCTATCTTCAGGTGTAGTTAGTTTCTCAGGCTGTGACGAGGCTTCTAGGACCAACGTAGGAACGCTCCACGGCTGCCTCTAGTTGTGGTGGTTAGTCAGGGTACTGCAATCCCATAGATTCCAACTGCTCTGGTGTATTGACTTTTTCACTTGCACTCCTCAGCTACCGAAACATAACAGTATCACCGGCCTAAAAATTGAAAATTGTATGGTACTCAAAGAAGGGAAAAAATATTGTGATAGAAAAAAGGTTGTCAGAGTTGTCAGAGATATTTTTCTGTTTGTTGCATTTTTTTTTTTTCTTTTCCCTCTGTATCTCTGGGTGCTGGGGAGGATCTTTTCTCCCAATGGAGTTTGCACAGTTGTCTGGCCGTGTGGATCAGCTTGCCACTGAGGTTCGGAGTATTGCTATCTATCTTGCTGGGTTGCCTGTTGTGGAACCTAGGATCCCCATGCCAGATTTGTTTTTAGGGGATCGAGCTAAGTTTCAGAATTTCAAAAATAATTGTAAATTGTTTTTTGCCTTAAAATCTAAGTCCTCAGGAAACGCAGCGCAGCAGGTTCAAATTGTCATCTCTCTCCTGCGCGGCGATCCTCAGGATTGGGCTTTTTCCCTGATACCTGGGGATCCTGTTTTGAGTGATGTTGATGCGTTTTTTCAGGCTTTGGGGTTATTGTACGATGAGCCTAATGTCACTGATCAAGCTGAAAAAGCCTTGTTGGCATTAAATCAGGGGCTCGATGACGCTGAGTTATACTGTCAGAGATTCCGTAGGTGGGCAGTCCTGACCAAATGGAATGACGACGCTTTGGCGGCCCTTTTCCGGAAGGGTCTGTCGGATAATGTAAAGGATGTTATGGTGGGATTCCCTGTCCCCTCTGGTCTCAATGATTCTATGTCATTAGCGATTCAAATTGACAGACGTTTGCGTGAGCGGAGAAGTATGCGTGGAGTGGTGTTGCCTTGTGAGCCAGCTTCTGAGCCCATGCAGTGTGATGGAGTGGTGTCTGGGGCACAGCGTCATGAGTTTCAAAGCGCAATAGTTATGTTTCTACTGTGGTGATGCCTCTCATGCTATTTCAGTCTGCCCTAAGCGGGGAAGACGTTTTGCACGCTCAGTTGTCTTGGGTAGTGTTCAGACTAAGTTTTTATTAACTGTCACTCTGATATGCTCTCTGTCCTCATTTTCTGCTCAGGCTTTCGTTGATTCTGGAGCAGCTATTAACCTGATGGATTATGATTTTGCTAAACGTTGTGGGTTTCCCTTGATACCCCTACAGAAGTCTATTCCCCTACTGGGGATCGATTCTACCCCTTTGGCTGAGAATAAACCCCAGTTTTCTACTCAGGTGATAATGAGGGTTGAACCTGATCACCAGGAGTGCTGCAAATTTTTGGTTCTATATAATCTGCATGACATTATCGTGCTGGGTTTCCCTTGGTTACAGTCTCATAATCCTGTTTTGGATTGGAAATCTGTGTCTGTAACCAGTTGGGGCTGCCAATGTGTTAATACCAACACTCCTGTTTTTTCTGCCTCCCCCCAAGCTCAGGATGTTCGTGACTTTTTGTTTGATTTTTCTGATGTGTTTAGCGAAAGTAAATCTGCATCCTTACCTCCCCATAGGAGCTATGACTGCGCTATTGAATTAGTGCCGGGTAGTAAATTCCCTAAAGGTCGCCTTTTTAACTTGTCTGTACCTGAACATGACGCTATGCGGTCTTATATCAAGGAATCATTGGAGAAGGGTCATATCAGACCATCCTCTTCACCCTTAGGTGCCGGTTTTTTCTTTGTGGCCAAAAAAGATGGTTCATTAAGGCCGTGTATTGATTATCGTCTCTTGAACAATATTACTGTGAAATATCAATACCCGTTACCCTTGATTTCTGACCTGTTTTCCAGGGTGAAAAACGCTACTTGGTTTACCAAGCTTGACCTCAGGGGGGCGTATAACCTTATTCGCATTAAGCACGGGGATGAATGGAAGACGGCATTCAATACCCCTGAAGGGCATTTTGAGTACCTAGTGATGCCCTTTGGGCTCACTAATGCCCCTTCCGTCTTCCAGTCCTTCATGAATGACATTTTCAGGGATTTTGTGGACAAATTTCTGATTGTTTATTTGGATGATATCTTGATTTTTTCTAATGACTGGGACTCTCATGTGAAACATGTTCGGACTGTGTTCCAGATTTTGAGGGATAATGCTCTGTATGTGAAGGGATCAAAGTGTCTTTTTGGCGTACAGAAGATCTCATTTCTGGGATTCATTTTGTCCCCATCTGTTATTGAAATGGACCCGGTCAAGGTTCAGGCCATCTGTGATTGGGTCCAACCTACTTCATTAAAGGCTCTTCAGAGATTTTTGGGTTTTGCCAATTTTTATCGTAAATTTATTGGTAATTTCTCGGTTATTGTTAAACCATTAACTGATTTGACCAGAAAGGGTTCTGATGTGGTGAATTGGCCTCCTGAGGCAGTCTCTGCATTTCAGGAACTTAAGCAGAGATTCACTTCTGCTCCTGTTCTACGGCAGCCTGATGTTTCTCTGCCATTTCAGGTGGAGGTTGATGCCTCTGAAATTGGGGCAGGTGCCGTTTTGTCCCAAAAAGATCCAGAGACCTCTAAAAGTAACCCTTGTGCCTTTTTCTCTCGAAATTTTTCTCCTACTGAACGTAATTATGACGTGGGTAATCGGGAGTTATTGGCCATGAAGTGGGCTTTTGAAGAGTGGAGACATTGGCTGGAGGGAGCCAAACATCAGGTGGTGGTCCTTACGGACCATAAGAATCTGGTCTATCTGGAATCTGCCAAGCGACTCAATCCTAGACAGGCCAGGTGGGCCTTGTTTTTCACACGTTTTAATTTTGTGGTTTCCTTTCTTCCTGGCACTAAGAATGTTAAGGCGGATGCCCTCTCGAGGAGTTTCCTTGCGGACTCTCCTGAGTTATCTGATCCTTCTGTTATTTTGAAAGAGGGTGTAGTTCTTTCCGCCATCTCGCCCAATTTGAGACTTGCTCTGGAGGGGTGTCAGGAGGATAGGCCCGAGCGCTGCCCTGTTGGAAAATTGTTTGTCCCGGACCAATGGAAAAAGAGTGTGATGTCTGAGATTCATTGTTCCGCATTGGCTGGGCATCCCGGAATTTTTGGTACCAGAGACTTGGTTGGTCGGTCCTTTTGGTGGCCTACCTTGTCTCGCGATGTCAGGGAATTTGTGCAGTCCTGCGGGACTTGCTCTCGCTCCAAGCCTTGCTCTCGCTCTAGTGGTTTGTTGATGCCATTGCCTGTGCCCAAGAGACCATGGACCCATATCTCTATGGATTTCATTTCCGATCTTCCTGTTTTCAGAGAATGACCACCATCTGGGTAATTTGTGATAGGTTTTCCAAAATGATACATCTTGTGCCATTACCTAAGTTGCCTTCCTCCTCTGAATTGGTGCCGTTGTTTCTTCAGCACGTGGTTCGTTTACACGGCATTCCTGAGAACATTGTGTCTGACAGAGGAGTCCAGTTTGTTTCCAGATTTTGAGGACTTTTTGTTCTAAACTGGGTGTTCAATTGTCTTTCTCCTCGGCATTTCATCCTCAGTCCAATGGTCAAACTGAGAGAACAAACCAGACATTAGAGACTTATCTAAGATGCTTTGTGTCTGCTGATCAGGATGACTGGGTCTCTTTTTTGCCTTTGGCTGAGTTTGCTCTTAATAATAGGGCTAGCTCTGCCACTTTGATGTCTCCGTTTTTCTGTAATTCTGGTTTTCACCCTCGATTTTCTTCAGGACAGACGGAAGCTTCTGTCTGTCCAGGTGTTGACTCTGTTGTTGAGCGTATGCAACAGATTTGGGACCAGGTAGTGGAGAGGTTGTCCCTCTCTCATTAGAAGGCCCAGCGGTTTGCTAACCGGCATAGGACTGATGGTCATCGGTTTAAAGTGGGGG
>JARQOD010000001.1:643782856-643843434 GCA_033576555.1 Oophaga sylvatica
AAGGGCCTGCCACTCTGACCAATCTCAGGCCATGTGCTTTTTTTTCCAGGAAGTTCCCTGCTGCTGAGAGGAATTACGATGTAGGCAATAAGGAGCTTCTTGCGGTCAAATTAGCGTTTGAAGAATGGAGACATTTTTGGAGGGGGCCAGTCACCCGGTTACTGTGATTACAAACCACAAAAATTTATCTTATATTGAGTCTGCTAAGAGACTAACGCCCAGACAGGCCCATTGGTCGCTCTTCTATTCACGTTTTCAGTTTACTATTACGTTTTGTCCGGGGTCAAAGAATATCAAGGCGGATGCCTTGTCTCGCAGTTTTCATCCGGAGTCTCCCCCTGAGCCACCATCCTCCATTCTTCACCCTGGGGTTGTGTTGGCAGGGGTCTCGTCTGAGTTGGAACAGGAGATTGAGGGGGCCCAGTATTTGGCCCCTGCTGCCAAGCCAGGGGGTAAGTTGTTTGTCCCAGAGCAGCTTCGGCTGAAACTCCTGCAGGAGTTCCATGAATCCAAGCTTAGTGGTCACCCTGGTATATCAGCCATGCGTCTGGTGGTGGCTAGGATCTTTTGGTGGCCTAATCTAAGTTTTGACATAAAAAAATTCATTTCTGGTTGTGGCGTCTGCGCTCATTCTAAAAACTCACATAACCTGCCGGCTGGTGAACTGATGCCCTTGACAGTTCCCGAAAGGCCATGGACTCTCTTGTCCATGGATTTTATTACTGATCTTCCTCCGTCCAAGGTCAATACGGTGGTATGGGTAGTGGTGGACAGGTTTTTGAAGCAGGCTCATTTTGTACCCTTGTCCTCACTACCCTCAGCTGAGACTTTGTCCAGATTGTTTGTGCAGCATGTTATCAGGTTGCATGGGGTACCCCTGAATGTGGTGTCTGATCGTGGAGTGCAGTTTGTGGCAAAGTTTTGGCGTGCTTTCTGCAAGAAATTGGGGATGTCTCTGTCCTTTTCGTCTGCATACCATCCTGAGAGCAATGGTCAGACAGAACGCACTAATCAGTCTCTGGAACAGATCCTCAGATGTCTGACTTCTACTAGACAGGATGACTGGTGTGATGTACTGCCGTTGGCAGAATTCGCCTTCAATAGTCGGGTGAGCCAATCTACAGGTATGTCTCCTTTCTCGATCAATTATGGTTTTAGTCCTCATTTCGGCGACTTTTCTCGTATGGATTCTGGGTGTCCTGGGGTGGAGGAGTCTGTTCAGCGATTAAAGAATACGTGGGCGGAGGTCCAACGGAATATATCCAGGTCTCAAGGCAGTTACAAGTTTTTCACTGACAGGAAAAGAACCCCAGGTCCTATGTTTCGGGTTGGAGAGAAAGTTTGGCTCTCTACGCGTAACATTAAGTTGAAGGTTCCGTCAGCCAAGTTGGGCCCCAAGTTCATTGGCCCATATAAGATTGTGGAAAAAATCAATCCAGTGTCTTACAGATTGTGTCTTCCAGCCTCATTCATTATCCCTAAAGTCTTCCATAAATCCCTACTGAAACGTTTTGAGGCAGTTCAGGAAGAGTCCGAGTCCGCTGCTCCTCCTGTTTTGGTTGAGGGACACATGGAATATGAGATTGATCATATTGTAGATTCCAGGTTGGTGCAGCGCTCGGTACAGTACCTGGTTCATTGGAAGGGGTATGGGCCAGAGGACAGGTCCTGGGTGCCGGCCTGTTTGATGCATACGGATCGCCTGGTTCGAGCTTTCCATGCTAGGTACTCGGGCAAGCCTGGGGGTCCAGAGGCCATGTTCCCAGTGTCATGATCCCAGTGCAGGTGTGACCTGCACGCCAGGGGTTTATGTCTTGAGCCCAGTATAGGTTTGACCTACAAACCAGGGGTTAATGTTTTGATCCCAGTGCAGGCTCTTACCTGCACACCTGGGGATTATTATTGTGGCCTCTCCTTGGTTCTGGGGGAGCTTATTATAGCCCTAGGAAGCTCCAATCCCCGTCAGTTATACTTTCGCCCTTGGCTGAGTGTGTTGACCCCTGAGTGTGTTTGTGCTGCTTCTGGTTTGCCTGATACTTTGGTTTTGACTCGGTCTGTTCTCAGGATACTGCTTGTTGGATTCTGTTTCTGTACCTTCTCTGTCTGTTTGGTTTTGACCTCTGCCTGGCCCCGACGATCCATTCTGTCTTACCCTTTGGTACTGTCCTGATATCTCGTGCTTTGACCCTGGCCTGTTCTGATTTATGTCTCTGTCTTTGCCCCTGGGTAACTTTGTCCCGGAGTTAACTTTCTAGGAGTTTTCCTTCAACTTCTAGCTCTCTGGAGCTGAAGCCACGCCCCCAACTGTCAGGTGATTCAGGTCCTGAAACTATCTCTCTCCTGCCCTGCTCACCCCGCGTTCCTAGGAGCCTGAAGCTGTCTTCTGTACCCGTCTTCCGGGAGATTGCACTGGTGAGTTCTCTTGCAATCCTTCCCGTGATAGTCACGTGATCTCCTGCGTCATGCCAAGTCCTGCTCCTACCATCGCCTGCAGCGAGGACGCAGTCACTGACCGCGGCTACCGGGATTCTCCTACTGGTAGCGGGCAATTGCTGCCTGAAGTTGATAGAAGAGCTGACTATCCTCATGTCTACACTATCTTGCACCAGGTAATTACTTGCTGTATGCAGGTTTCTGACAGGACTATTTTTACATTCACCAAGCAGGAGATGCTACAGGCCGGGGCAGTTTTCCTGTACTTCATTGTATTAAGAGAATACGCCACCCTGAGATCATCTCCTCCTGAACTCATTTGGGGCCTCATTCAGCCCATCAAATATGGACTGTGGACTCTAAAAGACTATATTCATCTCAGTAAGGTTGTTGTTTGTTCATTTATTTTCCATCGGATTTATGATTAATACATTCCTGATTACTTTTTCTTTAGGTGCCACCCTGGATTGAGCCTCATATTTACTTACCCTTCTTTGTCTTTTACTTGAGGTCTGTTGTCAGACCACTCTCATTTGGATTGAGTGCAATTACAACGCTGGTCCAGGTGTTACTTTGTATTTATAGTGTACTGATCGATTGGACTGTATTATTCCTGACATCTTTCTCCCTAGGTGTTGCTCTGGATTTAGTATTATATCCTCTCATTTCACCTAGATATTTGCTGCTATATCACCCTCATCTGGGCTGAGTGCAATCATAACGCTGGGACAGGTGCAGTTATACATTTCTTTATTATATCTTTTTTGTCTAGTATACTAATACACTGACTGGTCTGCAATTACATGCTGGTAGTGTACTCAAATATTAGTTTCTATTGCGAACATCATTGTCTAATATTAATAACATCCCCCACTTCTTTCATACATTATCATCTATGAGTTTTCTATGTGCGTGAATCTATTTTTATCTCTATTTTGAATTTCTAATTGGCAAAGGTGTGGCTATTGCCAAAGCTTCGCAGCACTCTAAAACCCCATAAATACTCTAGCACCGCTGAATTATCTAATCTCTAATTCTAAACATACACAAGCAGTGGGGAAATTATTTTCCACCAAATTTTTGAAGTATGAGACTAGTGTCATCTTGTGGAATGATATGAGCCACAAAGTCCTTCAAATTGAAACTGTTCTGGGTGTACTGTACAATTTTTTGTAGAAAATTAGAGGTACATGCCTTCTATGCTGCTTGCATTAAAGAACTGATTTGCCAGATATGTACGGAGTCAGGATGACTGGTCTGGTGGTACCTGTGCTTCGCCATGTCCTGAACTGTCAAGGCTGCGTCCCCTGTTTCCCGGTGGAAGGAATAAAGTAACGCACAGGCCCCATTACACTGAATGAGGGGTCGTGTTTAGACAGGGAACCTGGCTGGAAGCTGAGGCATAAAAAAAGCAAAGCAGGAGTGAGTCTTCAGCTGTGACCATGTGAGCTGCAAGGGGGGTAGTGCACTATGCACCCGAAGCGCCGACGCTGTGGCAAAATGTAGCAGACAGACTCGGTGACCTAGAGGCATGGGGCCAGCTTAAGAGAAAGCAGGCAGTACTGCCATTTAGCGAGGTGCCGTGTGACCAGTTACCACCAGAGAGCGAGGCGCCGTGCACTGCTCGACCATGAGTACAGCGCATGTGCGCAGTACAGAGAGCCAGGTCATGCCACGTGTTTAGCATGGATAGCCAAAAATTATAAGGCACAGAGGAATAAGAGAGGAAGTTGGTACGATCAGCAAGTTACTCCCTCAGCATTTTCACAAACTTTTCACTCCTTTTGAGAGTCCACTGTGCCTCAGGGTCAGCGCGATGGGAGGGTCTGAGAAAACTCTCCCCGAACTTTGCCAGTGTTCCACTGCCTCTGCTGGATTGGAGTTGTCTCTCTCACCTGTACTCCTTACTTGGCCAACAAACTGTGACCTCTGCTGCCAGCATTTTCATATGGGAATTTTTTTAATAATTCCGCAAGAAGGGCCCTCTGGTCCTCCTACATTTTAATACACCTGTCTGTCTCTGGAATAAGAGATAGAAAGTTCTCCTGGTACCGTGAGTCTAGAAGTGTCACCAATCAGTATTGCCCGTCACCCAAAATTTTGAGAACGTGAGGGTGACGGGAAAGGCAGTGGAACATAAACTCAGCCATGTGTGCAAGACTGCTAACAGTCAATACTTCCGTGTCCTCACCAAGAGGATGGCTGACCATGCTCTCCTCCTCCTACTTGTCCTCAGGCCTCCTCGACTTTCGACTAACCTCTGTAATATAATTGTAAATACATCCCTGTAGTTTTTATCTCCCCCACCTCATTGTACATTGTAAGCTGTCACGAGCAGGGTCGTTTTATTTCTGTATAATTATTGTATTATTGTTATTGTTGTTACTTAGTGTAGATTATAAGCTGTGACGAACAGGGTCATTTGATTTTGGTTCAATTATTGCATTATTGTTATTGTTGTTACTTAGAACTGTTGTCTTTCAAAAGGTTAAACTGTAAATTTGTTTGCGCTACATAAATGACTTTAAATATTCAGATTAGAACACAGAGAAGCAGAATGGAGATGTTAATGATGGTGTCATTTACGCTCACCATCTTGTTGGATTCTTCAAACTTTTAGAGGATGGTACATATGTCTGATATCCATGTCCACTCATGAGATCTTATGTGTGAAGTCAAAACTGAATACCGACAACCTTGTTGATGCTGGTAGAGTAGTCACCAAATGCCATCTTCAGCTCACAAATCCTTTCCAACATCTGCAGTGTAGAGTTCCAACGCCTGGGGACATCACACACCAGTCGGTGAACCAGAAGCTGCAAGCGCTGCTGAAGTACGGCAAGGGCAGATGAAGCTGTAGCTGACTTTCTAAAATGGGTACACAGAGCGTTGTACTTTTTCTAGCAGATCTGGCTGCTCCGTGTCGCTTTTCAGAAAACGTTGACCAATGAGGTTAAGCGCATTTGCCAGACATGGCACTAGTTTGAGCTTGCCTCACCACAGAGCAGCCACCAGGTTCCAGCAATGTGGCGGGCATGGGTAATGTTGTGGTACACGTGCCTGTGTAATGCCAGGACTGCACAGTGTGAAAAATAGTCCCGCTTGTTCGTGGTCTTGGGGTGATCCTTGACTCTGCCCTCTCTTTCAAGCTACATATCCAAGCCCTTGCCTCCTCCGGCCCACTACAACTCAAAAACATTTCCTGGATCCGTACATTCCAAGAAACTTCAAAAATATTTGTGCACATCCTCATGATCTCTCGCCTCGACTAGTGTAACCTTATACTCTCTGGCCTCCCCTCTAGCATTCTTGCACCACTGAAATCTATCCTAAACTCTCCTGCCAGAGTAATCCAATTGTCCCTCCATGATTCCCCAGCCTCTCCTCTTCCAGCCTTCCAGAAACTGTCTCCTCCATACAACTGTGACATCGTCTCCCAATGTCCAACTGGCTCATGACTTATTCAACGCTAACCCAGGTGCCATCACCAGGTGTACTTTCCCTGCAACAGCATTGTTGAGGGCCCGGGTAATGTTGTGGGACACGTGCTTGCTTATGTAATGTCATTAAGGCAGACCGGGAGAATTAGTGCCGGGTGGGGACCGAGTACCTTGTTACGGTCACAACCATCAGGTTGCAGAAATCATCCGTCTTCCACGAGCCTAAAATGTAACAATTGCATCGCAAACAGACGAGAAATGTGTGAATTTAGTACTGTGGCTTTGGCTGTGTATTTCCGCTTGCGTTCCAAGGACTGAGGTATGGACAACTGAACGCTGCGTTGGGGCAAGGACGTGGACGTGATTGTTAATGGTGCTAGTTGAGCTGGTGTGTAATTACAGATGCAGGGCAAAAGTCATCTTTGGATGCACCATGGACAGGGGATTGGCTTGCACACACAACAGCGGAAGACGCAGTGGTATCACCCGCAGACACTGTTCATGGAGCCTGGTGTTCAAGCAACAAAGTTGGGTGCAATGCTGCCATGTGCCTGATCATGCTGGTGGTGGTAAGGCTGGTAGTTTTGCTACCCCTGCTGATGCAGGCACGCCCGGTGGTGCAAATGGCCTTTTTGGGGTTATCGGCAGAGTCTTTAAAAAACAAGACTGTTAGGGGGACATTCATTATCTTCCTCTCCCACACCACCTCCTCACCTCGACACCTGTCTTTCGGTGTTCCCCAAGGCTCTGTCCTAGGACCCCTACTCTTCTCCATCTACACCTTCGGCCTGGGAAAAAATGCTATATCCGAAGGTATAGAAGTATAGAAGTACAGTAGGACTAGTAACATAACACTGGTAAAAAAACCATTAATAATAACTGTTATATAACAATAAAAATAAAAAGTAAATAAATAAGACCCACAATGTTTTATGATATCTCTCATATAGATATATCTCCCAATCAGTACGTGATACATAGACACAATAGAGTAAAATAGTATAAAAGTCAGCAAGGGGCAAATAAAATGAACAATTCAAGGTGAAACAAGATATGAGTGCATAATATACAATAATAGTAAGTGACCTCAGTTTGTAAAGTGCTTAGTGCCAACTCATAACAATGAAATACTATATCATTAATTGTATCATATGTAAGGCTACTTTCACACTTGCGTTTTTTTGCGCAGCGCATCTTGTGCTATCGGACGCATGAGCAATGTTCCCCTATCTTTAACATGGCGGGCGCAGGGTCTAGCGCTTGCACGCGTTCATGTGCGTTTGTCGTGCGCTGCGCATTTTCCCGGTGTGCGCCCATACGCGCCAGACGCTACATGTTGCATTTTTTTTCCGCCCAACCGCTTTAAAAAACCGAGTGCGCATGTGTGCGCATGCTATGTGCAAAAAATAACATTGCAGTCTATGGGGGCGCTGGCGTGCGCATGGCTTTGCGCTCGTCAGCGCTTTTGCACGCACACAATTTTTCTGTAAATAATGGAGCCAGAGATGATGGAGTCAGAGATGATGGAGTCAGAGAGATGGAGACAGAGATGATGGAGCCAGAGATGATGGAGTCAGAGATGATAGACCCAGAGATGATGGAGCCAGAATGATAGAGCCAGAGATGATGGAGACAGAGATGATGGAGCCAGAGATGATGGAGACAGAGATGATGGAGACAGAGATGATGGAGACAGAGTGAGAGCAGCTGATGGAGGCAGAGATGATAGAGCCAGAGATGATGGAGCCAGAGATGATGGAGCCAGAGATGATGGAGTCAGAGATGATAGAGCCAGAGATGATGGAGACAGCTGATGGAGGCAGAGATGATAGAGCCAGAGATGATGGAGACAGAGATGATGGAGGCAGAGATGATGGAGACAGAGATGATGGAGACAGAGATGATGGAGACAGAGATGATGGAGACAGCTGATGGAGGCAGAGATGATAGAGCCAGAGATGATGGAGCCAGAGATGATGGAGCCAGAGATGATGGAGTCAGAGATGATAGAGCCAGAGATGATGGAGACAGCTGATGGAGGCAGAGATGATAGAGCCAGAGATGATGGAGACAGAGATGATGGAGACAGAGATGATGGAGGCAGAGATGATGGAGACAGAGATGATGGAGACAGAGATGATGGAGGCAGAGATGATGGAGACAGAGATAATGGAGCCAGAGATGATGGAGGCAGCTGATGGAGGCAGAGATGATAGAGACAGATGATGGAGGCAGAGATGATAGAGACAGCTGATGGAGGCAGAGATGATGGAGACAGAGATGATGGAGACAGAGATGATGGAGTCAGAGATGATAGAGCCAGAGATGATGGAGACAGCTGATGGAGGCAGAGATGATAGAGCCAGAGATGATAGAGCCAGAGATGATGGAGACAGAGATGATGGAGACAGAGATGATGGAGACAGAGAGATGATGGAGACAGAGATGATGGAGGCAGCTGATGGAGGCAGAGATGATAGAGACAGATGATGGAGGCAGAGATGATAGAGACAGCTGATGGAGGCAGAGATGATGGAGACAGATGATGGAGGCAGAGATGATGGAGACAGATGATGGAGGCAGAGATGATGGAGACAGATGATGGAGGCAGAGATGATAATGTGACAAATAGAAAACGCATGCGCCAAAAAAACGCAAACGCATGCAAAAACGCATGAAATCGCAGACAAACACTGCGTTTTTTTGTCGAAATGCGCATGCTGATGCGACTAAATATTGCAGCGTTTACAAGCGTTTGCATGCGTTTTTTAATGTGCTTCATGTGCGCTCGAAACGCAGCGCAAAAAAACGCAAGTGTGAAAGTAGCCTAAACTCCATAAAAAATAATAAAAAGGATTTTTTAGTGGGACACAAAGACCATAGTGCCCAAAATATAAAGTGCAAAAAGTGCAATATGCTCCTGCCTAGCATAAGGAAATCTCTCTAGATATTAATTTTAATGCAGTGTCTATATGTTACAGGAAGGAGATACGGAGCACAGCATCAAGTTATAAAGTGCCCATATTAGAGTCATATACTATAAAAATCACGTTGGCCAGATCAAAAATATGATTGTAACACTACCATAGGTAGTCAGGCCAAAAATTGAGAGAAAACCAAACAAACAAATATTACCTATCGATGGGGTCAGTGACAACAATGGTGCGGTACGCACCCAACGCGAGTTTCGGAAGTGTTCCTTTGTCATGTGTTTATGGACGGTGCACTCCTCTTTAAACTTAGCATCCATCAGTTTGTTTGCTTTTCCTTTGACACTGATCTGCTTTCTGTAATTCAGCATCTCACGAACATGTTGCACTTTGCCCTTTATACAGACGCGTGCGTGTTTGGCAACATATTTTGGACAGGCACTTCTTAGGCCGAGTCTCTTATGTGCTTCTGTTACACCTATCTTCTGACAGGCATGAAACCGATTCTGGTAATTGATGGTGGCTAAAAGACAAATCATTGTAGGCTGTATCCTGCCTCTCATACCTCCAATAGCCACTGCTGTTATTAATCATGTACTTTCCCATTCCTGTCATCTCCATGTCCCTTTTCCTGATCACTTCATCCAACGATTCGTCCACCATATTTTTAGTAAAAACCTGCACCTTCCCAGCAGCATTGTTACAGTTTTGAAAGATGTTTATGATTCCCCTAAAAAAAATCTACACATTATGTTGATATCTACCCCCGGGGGGAAATGTTTGCCAGCCAGTGTATGGGTATTCCATGTCAGGAGACCTGCTCCTTTAAATTGAGCATAGTTTTTAATCAGACCTCCATCCACTGCTCATCATCCACCGCCAGTAGATCACCTGGGATAACGTGTTCCGTGCTGCTACAGCCATTGTCAAAATCCTAACAAGGTGGGTGTTTTCGCTGGGTGTTAAATACTTGTTATGGAAAAGGTTGAGGTGTAACCCACAGGGGAAAATGTCTTGGAGACCTGCTCCTTTAAATTGAGCATAGTTTTTAATCAGGCCTTCCTCCACAGCTCATCATCCACCGCCATTAGATCACTAGGGTTAGCGTGCTCCATGCTGCTACAGCCATTGTCAAAATCCTAACAAGGGTGGGTGTTTTTGCTGGGTGTTGAATACTTGTTATGGAAAAGGTTGAGGTGTACACCACAGGGGAAAATGTTGGCAGCCCATACACTTAGGGTGTTGGCATTACAAGTCTAGGAGACCCGCTCTTTTTTAATGGGATATTTTTTGTTAAGAGGCCCTCCTCCATGATTCTTCCAAGGGGGCGATTGGGGTTATTGGGATTCATATGACTTGGTAGCAGGGCAGGTGTTATGTTTTGGTAGCTGAGGAGAATAAGCAAAAACGGCAATACAACAGAGAGGCTGGAACCTATTGGATTGCAGTAACCTGAACTAACCACACAACTAGAGGTAGCAGTGGAGCGTTCCTACATTGATAATAGACGCCTCGTAACAGCCTGAGACATAACTACACCTAAAGGCAGAAAGATGAAAGCTATCTGACCCGGAGCAGATCCCCAAAGAAAATAGGAAGCCCCCAAATATGTAATGGCGGTAAGACAAGAAGAAGCACGGACACAGACAGAAAATAGAATGAGCAAACGCTGGGGCCCAATCTATCTAGACAGAAAAGTACAGGAAAGGATACTCACTGCAATCCAAAAAAAACCCCTAAAAAATACCAACTCTTCTGATTGCAAAAACACCTGAGATCAGACGATCTCTACCACCTAATCAGATCTCTGGTGTAACAAAACTAAGCCGCAGCCACTGAAAAAACAGGAAAAAGCAAATGAACAAACAACAGTGGCTCCAGATAAACTGAGAGGAGCACAAGCCCCCGGAGGGGACCTGGCTGACCTCCACAGAAGTGCAGGGAACTATGCAAAAAGCAAGCACAAAAATAAAAGCAGAAAATATCTTATCTGATAGCAGAAAATGCAGGCAAGACTCAGCAAACTTCCAAATGAACCAGGAACCACAATTGAGACAAGAACAATTGATCACCGGCAACCATCATGGGAGGGAACCTCCCTTATATCAGACCAGTCCATGATCCCAGATTGCCATTCCTCGCTGAAAGGTTCAGTATGTCTGTAACCACCAGAGGGAGCCTCTGCTCAGAAACCATCTCTAGCACATTCATAACAGATTTGACTGTAATACAGAAGGCAGGAAAATGGTACTGTATCAGAAGATAACAGTTTTATACGGTTTTGGGGAAAATTGAAATCTACGTATATATTTCCGGAGTCACACACAGATAGTCAGCATGCATTTGTCCGTGATACCAGCTGGTACACGGTAGTGTGTGAGGAGCGTACATCTCTATAAGGTGTGGGAAAAAATGAACGCTCGATAACTGTGCAGAAAAAAAGAATAAAGTGTTAGTGCTGTGTAGGTGCTGTGTAAAAAGCAGTCTGCACAGCGGTGTACACACAGCTATTCAGCTAGCAGGCAGCCTAATAATCAGCTCTGCTGCTGCACACAAGAAATTCCTCCCTTGTCACTGGCAGGCAGCCTGATAATCAGCTCTGCTGCTGCACACAAGAAATTCCTCCCCTGTCACTGGCAGGCAGCCTAATAACCAGCGCTGCTGCACACAACAAAATCCTCCTCTGTCACTGCACACTAACTGTACAGCACAATCGCTATCAGCACAAGCACAGAATAACTTTTTTTTTCCTGCCTAACTCTCTCCCTACTGAGAAACAGTGGCAGCAACCTCTCCCAACGCTAAGATTGGCAGAAGTAAAATGGCGGTCGGCGATCAGGGCTTTTATAGCCACTGTGACGCCACACAAAGCAAGCCAATCACTGCAATGCCCTTCTCTAAGATGGTGGTGGCCGCTGCCCATGTCACCGCGTTGCACACAGTGTGCATCCTTGCTCATTGGCTGAGAAAAGGCGCCTGCAAGCATTCTGGGAAAACCGACTTCGGCGCTCTGGTAGTCGACCGCATGGACGACCTCACGCTATGGTCAGGTTTCGCTCGGCGAAACCAGACTTTAGCAAAAGTCGGTGATTTTTTAATCTTACCGACCTGTTTCGCTCAACTCTGATTTCCACTTGAAATGGTAGAGAAACATCAGGTTGCCGCAGAACCGGAGCAGAAGTGAATCTTCGCTTAAGCTCCTGAAAAAGCCGAAACTGCCTCTGGAGACCAATTAACCACATCAGAGCCCTTTTTGGATAAATCAGTATGTGGTTTCACAATACCAGAAAAATTATTTATAAATTTACGGTAAAAATTATCAAAACCTAAAAATCTTTGAAGAACCTTTAATGAAGTGGGCTGAACCCAACCAGAAATGACCTGAACCTTGACTGGGTCCATTTCAATAGCGGACGGAGATAGAATGAATCCCAAAAACGAAACCTTCTGTACGCCAAAGAGACATTTTGATCCTTGACATACAAAGCATTTTCTCTCTAAATATGGAACACCATCCGCAGATGTGTATCTAGGCTTTCTGGCACCCGGGCCAAGAATTCGGTTCGTCACCCCCCCAAGCACACATTCGATTTGCACACTTAGTCATGTGCCGACGAGCTGCTTTCCTGTTGTGAATGGACTTGAAATGAGTTCTGAGCAGAGGCTCCCTCTGGTGGTTACAAGCGGTACTGGACTGTCCAGTGAAGATTGTGAGGAGTGGGAATCAGGTGTTACTGACTGGTCTTATATAAGGGAGTCGCCTTCCCATCAGGGTTGCCGGTGATCAATTGTTCTGGTCTCAATCCTTGAGTCCTGTTTCCTTTGTAGCCTGCTGTGTCGTGTCTGCATCTCCTGCTAACAGATAAGACATTTTCTTCTTTTGGTTTTTGTGCTTGATTTTTGCATTTTGTCCTGCACTTCTGTGGGGGCCTTCAGGGTCCCCTCCGGGGGCTTTTGCCCTCTCAGTTTAGTTCAGCCACTGATGTTTGTACTTTTGCTTTTTCCAGTTTTTTCAGTGGCTGCTGTTTTGATTTTGTTACACCAGAGAACTAATTTAGGTGGTAGAGGTCGTGTGATCTCAGGTGATTTTGAAATTAGTAGAGTTGGTGCTTTTCAGGGTTTTTTGGGATTGCAGTAAGTGCCCTTCCTATCCTTTTCTATTTAGGTAGTTTGGGCCCCAACGTTTGCTCATACTATTTTCTGTCTGTGTCAGTATTTCATCTTGTCTAACCGCCATTACATGTTTGGGGGCTTTCTATGTTCTTTGGGGATCTGCTCGGGGCAGATAGCATTCCTCTTTCTATCTTTAGGTGTAGTTAGTTTCTCAGGCTGTGACGAGGCGTCTAGGACCAACGTAGGAACGCTCCACGGCTGCCTCTAGTTGTGGTGGTTAGTCAGGGTACTGCAATCTCATAGATTCCAACTTCTCTGGTGTATTGCCTTTTTTACCTGCACTCCTCAGCTACCGAAACATAACAGTATCACCGGCCTAAAAATTTAAAATTGTATTGTACTCACAGAAGGGAAAAAATATTGTGAAAGAAAAAAGGTTGTCAGAGTTGTCAGAGATATTTTTCTGTTTGTTGCATTTTTTTCCCTCTGTATCTCTGGGTGCTGGGGAGGATTTTTTTTTCTCTCAATGGAGTTTGCACAGTTGTCTGGCCGTGTGGATCAGCTTGCCACTGAGGTTCGGAGTATTGCTGCCTATCTTGCTAGGTTGCCTGTTGTGGAACCTAGGATTCCCATGCCAGATTTGTTTTTAGGGGATCGAGCTAAGTTTCAGAATTTCAAAAATAATTGTAAATTGTTTTTTGCCTTAAAATCTAAGTCCTCAGGGAACGCAGCGCAGCAGGTTCAAATTGTCATCTCTCTCCTGCGCGGCGATCCTCAGGATTGGGCTTTTTCCCTGACACCTGGGGATCCTGTTTTGAGTAATGTTGATGCATTTTTTCAGGCTTTGGGGTTATTGTACGATGAGCCTAATGTCACTGATCAAGCTGAAAAAGCCTTGTTGGCATTAAATCAGGGTCTTGATGACGCTGAGTTATACTGTCAGAGATTCCGTAGGTGGGCAGTCCTGACCAAGTGGAATGACGACACTTTGGCGGCCCTTTTTCGGAAGGGTCTGTCAGATAATGTAAAGGATGTTATGGTGGGATTCTCTGTCCCTCTGGTCTCAATGATTCTATGTCATTAGCGATTCAAATTGACAGACGTTTGCGTGAGCGGAGAAGTATGCGTGGAATGGTGTTGCCTTGTGAACCTGCTTCTGAACCCATGCAGTGTGATAGAGTGGTGTCTGGGGCACAGCGTCATGAGTTTCGAAAGCGCAATGGGTTATGTTTCTACTGTGGTGATGCCTCTCATGCTATTTCAGTCTGCCCTAAGCGGGCAAGACGGTTTGCACGCTCAGTTGTCTTGGGTAGTGTTCTGACTAAGTTTTTATTAACTGTCTCTCTGATATGCTCTCTGTCCTCATTTTCTGCTCAGGCTTTCGTTGATTCTGGAGCAGCTATTAACCTGATGGATTATGATTTTGCTAAACGTTGTGGGTTTCCCTTGATACCCCTACAGAAGTCTATTCCCCTACTGGGGATCGATTCTACCCCTTTGGCTGAGAATAAACCTCAGTTCTCTACTCAGGTGATAATGAGGGTTGAACCTGATCATCAGGAGTGCTGTAAATTTTTGGTTCTGTATAATCTCCATGATATTATCGTACTGGGCTTCCCTTGGTTGCAGTCTCATAATCCTGTTTTGGATTGGAAATCTGTGTCTGTAACCAGTTGGGGCTGCCAATGTGTTAATACCAACACTCCTGTTTTTTCTGCCTCCTCCCAGGCTCAGGATGTTCCTGACTTTTTGATTGATTTTTCTGATGTGTTTAGCGAAAGTAAATCTGCATCCTTGCCTCCCATAGGAGCTATGACTGCGCTATTGAATTAGTGCCTGGTAGTAAATTCCCTAAAGGTCGCCTTTTTAACTTGTCTGTACCTGAACATGACGCTATGCGGTCTTATATCAAGGAATCATTGGAGAAGGGTCATATCAGACCATCCTCTTCACCCTTAGGTGCCGGTTTTTTCTTTGTGGCCAAAAAGGATGGTTCATTAAGGCCGTGTATTGATTATCGTCTTTTGAACAATATTACTGTAAAATATCAATACCCCTGAGGGGCATTTTGAGTACCTTGTGATGCCCTTTGGGCTCACTAATGCTCCTTCTGTCTTCCAGTCCTTCATGAATGACATTTTCAGGGATTTTGTGGATAAATTTCTGATTGTTTATTTGGATGATATCTTGATTTTTTCTAATGACTGGGACTCTCATGTGAAACATGTTCGAACTGTATTCCAGATTTTGAGAGAGAATGCTCTGTATGTGAAGGGATCAAAGTGTCTTTTTGGCGTACTGAGGATCTCATTTCTGGGATTCATTTTGTCCCCATCTGTTATTGAAATGGACCCGGTCAAGGTTCAGGCCATCTGTGATTGGGTCCAACCTACTTCATTAAAGGCTCTTTAAAGATTTTTGGGTTTTGCCAATTTTTATCGTAAATTTATTGGTAATTTCTCGGTTATTGTTAAACCATTGACTGATTTGACCAGAAAGGGTTCTGATGTGGTGAATTGGCCTCCTGAGGCAGTCTCTGCATTTCAGGAACTTAAGCAGAGATTCACTTCTGCTCCTGTTCTACGGCAGCCTGATGTTTCTCTGCCATTTCAGGTGGAGGTTGATGCCTCTGAAATTGGGGCAGGTGCCGTTTTGTCCCAAAAAGATCCAGAGACCTCTAAAAGTAACCCTTGTGCCTTTTTCTCTCGAAAATTTTCTCCTACTGAACGTAATTATGACGTGGGTAATCGGGAGTTACTGGCCATGAAGTGGGCTTTTGAAGAGTGGAGACATTGGCTGGAGGGAGCCAAACATCAGGTGGTGGTCCTTACGGACCATAAGAATCTGGTTTATCTGGAATCTGCCAAGCGACTCAATCCTAGACAGGCAAGGTGGGCCTTGTTTTTCACACGTTTTAATTTTGTGATTTCCTTTCTTCCTGGCACTAAGAATGTTAAGGCGGATGCCCTCTCGAGGAGTTTCCTTGCGGACTCTCCTGAGTTATCTGATCCTTCTGTTATTTTGAAAGAGGGTGTAGTTCTTTCCGCCATCTCACCCAATTTGAGACTTGCTCTGGAGGGGTGTCAGGAGGATAGGCCCGAGCGCTGCCCTGTTGGAAAATTGTTTGTCCCTGACCAGTGGAAAAAGAGTGTGATGTCTGAGATTCATTGTTCCGCGTTGGCTGGGCATCCCGGAATTTTTGGTACCAGAGACTTGGTTAGTCGGTCCTTTTGGTGGCCTACCTTGTCTCGTGATGTCAGGGAATTTGTGCAGTCCTGCGGGACTTGCTCTCGCTCATAGCCTTGCTCTCGCTCTAGTGGTTTGTTGATGCCATTGCCTGTGCCCAAGAGACCATGGACCCATATCTCTATGGATTTAATTTCCGACCTCCCTGTTTCTCAGAGAATGACCGTCATCTGGGTGATTTGTGATAGGTTTTCCAAGATGATACATCTTGTGCCATTACCTAAGTTGCCTTCCTTCTCTGAATTGGTGCCTTTGTTCCTTCAGCACGTGCATTCCTGAGAACATTGTATCTGACAGAGGAGTCCAGTTTGTTTCCAGATTTTGGAGGACCTTTTGTTCTAAACTTGGTGTTCAATTGTCTTTCTCCTCGGCGTTTCATCCTCAGACCAATGGTCAAACTGAGAGAACAAACCAGACATTGGAGACTTATCTAAGATGCTTTGTGTCTGCTGATCAGGATGACTGGGTCTCTTTTTTGCCTTTGGCTGAGTTTGCTCTTAATAATAGGGCTAGCTCTGCCACTTTGATGTCTCCATTTTTCTGTAATTCTGGGTTTCACCCTCGATTTTCTTCAGGACAGACGGAGGCTTCTGTCTGTCCAGGTGTTGACTCTGTTGTGGAGCGTATGCAACAGATTTGGGACCAGGTAGTGGAGAGGTTGTCCCTCTCTCAGGAGAAGGCCCAGCGGTTTGCTAACCGGCATAGGACTGATGGTCCTCGGTTTAAAGTGGGGGACTTGGTCTGGTTGTCCTCAAGAAATATTCCTATGAGAGTGGCATCTCCTAAATTTAAGCCTAGGTTCATTGGACCTTATAAGATCATGGAGATTCTTAATCCTGTTTCTTTTCGTTTGCTTCTTCCAGGGACATTTAAGATCCATAACGTGTTCCACAAGTCCTTGTTGAAGAGGTTTGTTGAGCCAGTGGTTCCTACTGCTTTGCCTCCTGACCCTGTTCTGGTTGAGGGCAATATGGAGTTTGTGGTTGAGAAAATATTGAATTCTCGTTTTTCTAGACGGAAACTCCAGTATTTGGTTAAGTGGAGAGGTTATGGTCAGGAAGACAATTCTTGGGTGTTTGCTTCGGACATCCATGCTAGGAGACTCATCCGTGCGTATCATAGAACTCATCCTGACCGACCTGGTTGCTCAAGTGAGGGTTCGGTGACCCCTCCTCAAGGGGGGGGTACTGTTGTGAATGGCTTGAAATGAGTTCTGAGCAGAGGCTCCCTCTGGTGGTTACAAGCGGTACTGGACTGTCCAGTGAAGATTGTGAGGAGTGGGAATCAGGTGTTACTGACTGGTCTTATATAAGGGAGTCGCCTTCCCATACAGGGTTGCCGGTGATCAATTGTTCTGGTCTCAATCCTTGAGTCCTGTTTCCTTTGTAGCCTGCTGTGTCGTGTCTGCATCTCCTGCTAACAGATAAGACATTTTCTTCTTTTGGTTTTGTGCTTGATTTTTGCATTTTGTCCTGCACTTCTGTGGGGGCCTTCAGGGTCCCCTCCGGGGGCTTTTGCCCTCTCAGTTTAGTTCAGCCACTGATGTTTGTACTTTTGCTTTTTCCAGTTTTTTCAGTGGCTGCTGTTTTGATTTTGTTACACCAGAGAACTAATTTAGGTGGTAGAGGTCGTGTGATCTCAGGTGATTTTGAAATTAGTAGAGTTGGTGCTTTTCAGGGTTTTTTGGGATTGCAGTAAGTGCCCTTCCTATCCTTTTCTATTTAGGTAGTTTGGGCCCCAACGTTTGCTATACTATTTTCTGTCTGTGTCAGTATTTCATCTTGTCTAACCGCCATTACATGTTTGGGGGCTTTCTATGTTCTTTGGGGATCTGCTCCGGGGCAGATAGCTTTCCTCTTTCTATCTTTAGGTGTAGTTAGTTTCTCAGGCTGTGACGAGGCGTCTAGGACCAACGTAGGAACGCTCCACGGCTGCCTCTAGTTGTGGTGTTAGTCAGGGTACTGCAATCTCATAGATTCCAACTTCTCTGGTGTATTGCCTTTTTTACCTGCACTCCTCAGCTACCGAAACATAACACTTTCCCTAATGCTCTCAATGATCAGTGAAAATCTGAGAGATGCAGGAAGAGAAGCTCGTTGTCACAGGACCATAAGTATGAAAATCGCATATGAGTGAAGTGTCCATGTGATGACTACTGGAACCTGCAGAGCTGGATCCTGACATTTCAGCTTCTGAATTCTCACAACAAATGCACTGCACACTTTTAGGGTTCTCCCTTACCGGTGGCAAGAGTATACGGTCATGTCAGCACAAGCATGTGATTTATTTATTTCTGGCCACATTCTGACTAGACGTGCCCGGCCTCACTCTGTTCATTTTCATTGAGTGAGGCCACACATGACTAGTCAGCATGTAACCGCATGTATGTAAATCGCCGGCACGAGAGAATCCTAACAGCGTTCAGTGAGCACTGTGAGAATTCAGCAGTCTGCAGTCACATAGAATGACTGCAGACTCAGCACAGACCTGGACAACCCCTTTAATGCTCCTAACATAAATAAAAACATGAGAATTAGTCAATTTTACAAATAACATTTACACCCAGGTACCTTATAGATGACGTCATTGTCCTTCTTTTCTTCTTCTTGTCCAGGCCCTATGATGAGTTTTCTCATCCACAGCCGTCTCTGCAGACTTCCATCTTCTCCAGTTTTCTGCAGCAAATCTCCACACGAAGCCCTTAAAGACAGAAGAGTCATTATAATGCTCCTAAATAAAAATATCTCAAATATACTGTCTCCTCACACTATTCCCTTCCCTCCTCATACTGTCTCCTCTCACATCCCCCCTGTTCACCATGCTGTCTCCTCATATATTTACCCCCTCACTCTCTATACTGTCTGTTCACACATACCCCTGACTTCCCAAACTGTGTCACATACATTCACCTGTTCACTCCCCATACTGTCTGCACCCATCCCCCCACTCACCATACTGTGTCTGCACCCACCCCCATACATGCCCTCATACATACTCTTCAGTGTCCTCAAATCCCCCATCCCCACTCCAAATCCCCCACACAATTAAGTACCCCATCCCCACTCCAAATCCCCCACACAAATTAAGTACACCCTATTCCCACTCCAAATTCCCCACACACATTAAGTACCCCCCATCCCCACTCCAAATCCCCCACACACATTAAGTACCCGCATTCCCACTCCAAATCTACCCACACATAAAGAACCCCCCATCCCCACTCCAAATCCCACCACATAAAGTACCCCCCATCCCCACTCCAAATCCCTTCACACATAAAGTGTTAGAACCCTCTTGTTAGATTTTGTTTCAGTTTGCTGGTCACATGACCTTTTTTCCCTATTTAGTCTGGCTCCGCCCCTCTGGCTTTGCTGGACTTCATTGTATTATCTACTCTTAAGCTAGCCGGGTGCTTAGGTGCCTTACTCTGTCAGTTTTGCTTGATCTGAGGATCTCTTAGTATTTGTTTTCTGTTTTATTTTCCCTGCTACACTTTCTGTTAGGAGGTGTCCACCTTTTCACCCAGTCCCTAGATCTTGTAGGGATTCCTCCCTCGCAACTATAGGTCTTCGTTCAGACTAGCTGAGGACTTTAGCGGGTCTGGTCGCAGGATCAGGTTCCCCGTTACATCGTAGGGATCCAGCTCAGTTTTATGGTAGGGACAGAATTCCCACCTTTCCTTAGTGCTTGTAGCAGATCATAACAGTAAGTCCAGCCAAGAAAAAAAAAAAAAAAAAATCTCTAAGGAAAGATTTTCCATCATCGTCTCGGTTCAGGATTTGGTTCAACGCCTGCAGGGACTTTCTCTGGAGGTGGCTGAGATAAAGCAACACGTGAGTAGTTGTTCTGGAGCACATTTCGTGGAGCCTAAGGTACTTTTGCCTGATTTATTTTTTGGTGAACAACAAGATTTTTTTTCTTTTAAAAATGCTTGCTTGTTGTATTTCCGTTTGAGACCCCGATCCTCTGGTGATGAATCACAGCGCATAGGGTTCATAATGTCACTTTTGCGCAAAGAACCTCAGGACTGGGCCTTTTCTCTGCAGCCTAGTGATCCATGCTTTAGATCTGTGGATAGTTTTTTTTCTGCTTTGGGCTTATTATATGACGATCCTGATCGTGTTTCATCAGCTGAGACAGAATTGAGACGTTTGAGACAGGGATCAGGTAATGTGGAAAAATATTGTACTCACTTCCGAAGGTGGTCCACTCAGGTGGGCTGGAACGATTCAGCTTTGAAAAGTTTATTTCTTGCAGGGTTAAGTGAAAGGGTTAAAGATTTGCTGATTGCTTATCCCATACCTGGTAACTTGCAAGAGGCTATGCAATTAGCCATACGGGTGGATAGGAGACTGCGTGCAAGGGTTAATGAGAGTAAATCTGCCTTGTCAGCTCCAAGTTTGGAGAAGGAATGTACTGACATTGGAGAGCCGATGGAAATTGGAGCAATGACACCTCACTCTCTTGAAAAAGAACGCAGATTTGCTAAGGGCTTGTGTTTCTATTGTGGCAAATCTGAGCATTTTAAAGAACTGTGCGCTTCGAATGAATAAAGAAAAAAAAAAATGAGGTCAGTTTCGCCCGCATAGCTTGTTTAAACAATAAAGGTGTCTTTCTTTCTGCTACCACTGCTGTTGAGGAGGAATTAATGGAGTTTCGGGTATTTGTGGATTGTGGTTCAACTCTCAATGTGATTGATGGGAAATTTTTGGAAAAACTAAAATTAAAACCCAAACTTCTGTCTTCCCATATTAATGTGGTGTCTGTGGATGGTTCTCACTTGAAAAATGTTACTCACCATATCTGTGAATTTCCTCTTACTATTAATGGTGTTCATCAAGAGAATTTGGATTTGGTAGTTTTGAATAAATTGCCCTCACCGGTGATTTTGGGGTTACCCTGGTTAAAATTGCACAATCCGGTACTGGATTGGTCTACCAATGAAATTAAGTCCTGAGTCCCAATTGTTATGACAAGTGTTGTAACGGGCGTATTGCTGCTGTAGTTAAGGGGGTGTTACCTGTACCTATTCAGGATTTTTGGAAAGTTTTCTCTGATAAGGAATCGCAGGTATTGCCTCCTCATAGAGATTATGATTGTGCAATTGAATTTGTCCCTGGAGCGACTCTTCCTAAAAGTCGTTTATTTAATTTGACTATTCCTGAGAGAAAGGCTTTGGAGGAATACATACAGACAAGCTTGGCCGCCGGTCACATTAGGCCTTCCAAATCTCCTGTGGCGGTTGGATTTTTTTATGTTAAAAAAAAAGGACGGCGGTTTACGGCCTTGTCTAGACTTTTGTGAGATTAATAAGATTACTGTACGCAATCCTTACCCACTGCCATTGATTCCTGATTTGTTTAATCAGTTAGTGGGGGCCAAGTGGTTCTCGAAAATTGATCTTCGAGGGGCATACAATTTGTTGCGCATGAAGGAGGGGGATGAATGGAAGACTGCGTTTAACACTCCACTGGGTCATTTTGAGAATCTGGTCATGCCCTTTGGACTTTCCAGTGCTCCGGCATTTTTTCAGAATCTTATTAATGACATCCTTAGACCTTTGATCGGCAGAAGTGTGGTTGTGTATTTGGATGACATTTTGATTTATTCATCAGATTTGGAGTCTCATTGGAGGAGTGTGCGTGAAGTATTACAGTTACTGAGTGATAATTCACTTTTTGCCAAACTAGAAAAATGTGAGTTTGCTGTACAGAGACTTAGTTTTTTGGGCTACATTGTCTCCAGTGAAGGTTTTGAGATGGACCCGGTGAAAGTGCAAGCTGTGCAGGATTGGCCTAGACCTATTGGTGTGAAATCAATACAGAGGTTTTTGGGGTTCGCCAATTATTATAGAAAATTCATAAAAATTTTTCTGTGATTGCCAAACCTCTGACCGATCTCACCAGGAAAGGTGCTGATGCGGTTCAGTGGACTACTGAGGCCATTGAGGCTTTTGTGTTGCTAAAGGAGAGGTTCAGCTCTGCTCCCATCCTTACGCAGCCTGATGTGACTAAACCATTTTTGGTTGAGGTTGATGCTTCTTCTGTGGGGGTCGGCGCGGTGTTGTCTCAGGCAAATACGGATGGAGTACATCCCTGTGCTTTTTTTTCAAAAAAATTTTCTGAGTCTGAACTAAATTATGATATTGGTAATCGGGAATTGTTGGCAATTAAACTCGCATTTGAACACTGGCGTCATTTTTTGGAGGGAGCGGAATTTCCCATTCAGGTCTTCACCGATCATAAAAATCTGATCTACCTTGATGCTGCCAAACGCTTGAATGCCCGTCAGGCTAGGTGGGCACTGTTTTTCTCACGGTTTAATTTTACCGCTACTTACATCCCAGGTACTAAAAATGTTAAAGCGGATGCTTTGTCTCGCAGCTTTTCTCCTATGGTGGGTACTGAGGAGGAGGAGAACATTTTACAAGAGGGGGTTGTTATTGCTGTTTTGGACTCCGTGTTGGAAGATGAGATTCTTAAAGCACAGGAGAATGCCCCATCTAACACGCCGCATGGGAGGTTGTTTGTGCCTGGTACCCTGAGGAGAGATTTGTTTGTTGAATGTCATGACTCTCGGTTGGCAGGTCATCCTGGAATCTCTGAGACCAAGAGACATGTGGGTCGCAGCTTTTGGTGGCCTGGATGGCAGAAGGAAGTCATTAAGTGGGTGCGTCAATGCACTGTGTGTGCTAGATCTAAGTCTTCTCATACTCCTGCTGCAGGGTTGCTTTGCCCTCTGGAGGTCCCTAGTGCACCTTGGACACATTTGGCTATGGACTTTATTACTGACCTTCCCCCCTCTGAGGGTTTCACTGTCATCTGGGTGGTCGTGGACCGTTTTAGCAAGATGTGTCACTTGGTTCCTTTCATCAAATTGCCCTGCGCTAAGACTCTCACTAAGGCCTTTGTCAAGGAAATAGTCAGACTACATGGCGTTCCTACTGACATTGTTTCCGATAGGGGACCTCAGTTTGTGGCTCGTTTTTGGCGCGCTTTTTGTGACAGGTTGTGAGTTCATTTGTCGTTTTCATCCGGATATCATCCTGAGTCTAATGGCCAGACAGAAAGGAAAAACCAGGATGTTGAGCAGTTCTTGCGTTGTTTTGTGACTGATAATCAAGAGGGGTGGTCTGAGTTTCTGCCACTTGCTGAGTTTGCTCTTAACAACCATACATCCGCTTCTGCTGGTTGTTCGCCTTTTTTTTGTTGTACTGGGAGACATCCGTCTTTTGGGTCATTTTCCAAGTTGGGATCGGCTGTACCTGAAGAGGAGAATTTTTCTGGTGTTTTGGAGAGAGTTTGGACTGATGTGCGTGGTAATCTTCAGGAGGCTAACAAAAGATCCAAAGTGTATTTTGATAGAAAACGACAAGAGGTTTTGTTTGCTATTGGTGACATGGTTTGGTTGTCCTCTAAGAATCTGCGCTTGAGGATTCCGTCTAAGAAATTGGGTCCCAAGTTTGTAGGGCCCTTTAAGGTGCTTCAGGTTATTAACCAATCTGCTGTTAAGTTGGAGCTTCCTACCTCCTGGAAGATTAATCCGGTGTTTCATGTTTCTCTCTTGAAAAAGCTGAGGTCTCAGATGGAGACGTCTCGGCCACTGTTCCCCTGGTGGTGGAGGACGGGCAATATGAGATTTCCCGCATCCTAAATTCTAGACAGTATAGAGGGAGTTTGCAGTACCTCGTCGCTTGGAAGGGTTATGGACCCGAGGATAACTCATGGGTGAGGGCGGATGGTGTTTCTGCGTCTAGACTTGTCAGAGCGTTTCACAAGAGGTCTCCGGATAAGCCTAAGTCCTAGGGGATCCGGAGGATCCTCTTAGAAGGGAGGGTACTGTTAGAACCCTCCTGTTTAGATTTTGTTTCAGTTTGCTGGTCACATGACCTTTTTTCCCTATTTAGTCTGGCTCCGCCCTTCTGGCTTTGCTGGACTTCATTGTATTATCTACTCTTAAGCTAGCCGGGTGCTTAGGTGCCTTACTCTGTCAGTTTTGCTTGATCTGAGGATCTCTTAGTATTTGTTTTCTGTTTTATTTTCCCTGCTACACTTTCTGTTAGGAGGTGTCCACCTTTTCACCCAGTCCCTAGATCTTGTAGGGATTCCTCCCTCGCAACTATAGGTCTTCGTTCAGACTAGCTGAGGACTTTAGCGGGTCTGGTCGCAGGATCAGGTTCCCCGTTACATCGTAGGGATCCAGCTCAGTCCTATTGTAGGGACAGAATTCCCACCTTTCCTTAGTGCTTGTAGCAGATCATAACATAAAGAACCCCCCCATCCCCACTCCAAATCCACCAACACATAAAGAACCCCCATCCCCACTCCAAATCCCCCACACATAAAGAACCCCCCATCCCCACTCCAAATCCCCCACAAATAAAGAACCCCCTCATCCCCACTCCAAATCCCCCCACGTAAAGTATCACCCCCCCATAGTATGTCCCCCGACAATATTCAGTGGTTTCTTCAGCTCCACTGGAGCACATTTACACTAGTGTTGCTCTGGGCGCCACCGGCGAGTGACGTCAGCTGGCGTTGCTCGGACCCGGCGGTAAGAGCTACAATTGTACTGGCGTCTGTATAGACGCCAGTACAATTGATCACTGGGAGCCGGCACGCAGCAGCTTCTCTGCGCCGGCTGTTAGCTTTACAGTGGGCACAGGGAATTGCCGACTCCCAGGCCGAGGGCGGCAGAATGCAGCCGTGGGGAGACACTGCGGACCGCCGAATGAGGCGGCCCGACTGCGCCCCCCTGCTGGCTGCGCCTAGGGCACATGCCCCGGCTGCCCCCCCTGGATATGCCTCTGACCATCCGAACCTGCTCCACATGAGAATCCCAGTCATTAGAAAAAAATCGAAATATCGTCCAAATAGACGATCAGAAACTTATCCACAAAATCCCGGAAAATATCGTTCATGAAAGATTGGAAGACGGAAGGGGCATTAGTGAGCCCAAAAGGCATCACTAGGTACTCAAAATGCCCCTCAGGGGTATTAAGCTCCATCTTCCATTCATCCCCGTGCTTAATGCGAATAAGATTATACGCCCCCCTAAGGTCAAGCTTGGTAAACCAACTAGCATCTTTCACTCGGGAAAATAAATCGGAAATCAGGGGTAACGGATACTGATATTTAGCAGTGATCTTATTAAGGAGACAATAGTCAATACATGGTCTCAATGAACCATCCTTTTTGGCTATAAAGAAAAAGCCGGCACCCAAGGGTGAATAGGACGGTCTAATATGACCCTTCTCCAATGACTCTTTGATATAAAATCGCATAGCATCATGCTCAGGTACAGACAAATTAAAGAGCCGACTCTTGGGAAACTTACAACTGGGCACCAACTCAATCGCGCAATCATAACTCCTATGAGGAGGCAAGGACGCAGACTTACTTTCACTAAACACATTAGAATAATCGGACAAATAGCCGGGGATCTCCTGAGGCTGGGGAGAGGTAGAAAACACAGGAGTGTCACCATGAACATATTGACAACCCCAACTGGCCACAGACACAGACTTCAATCCAAAACAGGATTATGGGTCTGCAACCAAGGAAAACCCAGCACAATAATGTCATGCAAATTATGCAATACCAAAAATTTACAATTCTCTTGGTAGTCCGGGGCTACCCGCATTATCACCTGGGTAGAAAACTGGGGTTCATTCTCCGCCAAAGGGGTTGAATCAATGCCCAGCAAAGGAATCGGTGTCCGCAGGGATACCATGGAAAAACCACAACGTTTGGCAAAGTCAAAATCCATCAGGTTCAGGGATGCTCCTGAATCCACAAAAGCCTGAGCAGAAAATGTGGACAAGGAGCAGATCAAGATAACAGTCAGGAGAAATTTAGACTGTACATTGTCCAAAACAAATGAGCGCGAAAAACGTCTTCCAGCATAGGGCATGCGGAAAAAGTATGAGAAGCATCTCCGCAATAAAAACACAACTTATTACTAGAGTTGAACGAAACAGGTTGGTCACATTCATAAGTCACCGACTTTCGCCAAAGTCGGGTTTCGTTGCCCGAAAACACATCATAGCGTGCAATCGGCCATGCGGTCGGCAAAACGAGTTCCAAAGTCAGTTTTCCCAGAATGCTTTCAGGCGTATTTTTTCAGCCAATGAGCAAGGACGTACATTGTGGGCAACGAGATGACGTGCAGCGTCCACCACCATCTTAGAGAAGGGCAGTGATTGGCTTGCTTTGGGGGGCGTCATAGTGTCTATAGAAGCCCTGAGCGCCGACCGCCATTTTACTTCTGCCGATATTAACAGTAGGGAGAGGTTGCTGATGCTGTTTATCAGTAGGGAGAGAGTTAGGGCTGGAAAGAGAAGTTCTTCTGTGCTTGTGCTGATAGCAATTGTGCTGTACAGTTAGTGTACAGTGACAGGGGAGGATTTTCTTGTGTGCAGTAGCGCTGGTTATTAGGCTGCCTGATAGCTGTATTGCTGTGTGTACACTGCTGTGCAGACTGCTTTTTACACAGCACTAATACTTTTATTCTTTTTTTCTGCACAGTTACTGAGCGTTCATTTTTTACCACACCGTATAGAACTGTATGCTCCTCACACACTACTGTTTACCGGCTGGTATCACAGACAAATACATGCTGACTATCTGTGTGTGACTCCGGAAATATATACGGAGATTGAAATTTTCCCCTAGACCGTATACAGCTGTCCGCTTATGATACAGTACCGTATATCTGCTCTTTGTATTACGGTCAAATCCATACTGAGTGATCGTCTGTGTGTAACTCCGGAAATATATACGGAGATTTAAATTTTCCCCAACACCATATACAGCTGTACGCTTCTGATACAGTACCATATATCTGCTCTTTGTATTATGGTCAAATCCATACTGAGTGAGCGTCTGTGTCTGACTCCGAAAATATATACGGAGATTTAAATTTTCCCCAACACCATATACAGCTGTCCGCTTCTGATACAGTACCATATATCTGCTCTTTGTATTATGGTCAACATAGTAACATAGTAACATAGTTATTAAGGTTGAAGGAAGACTTTAAGTCCATCTAGTTCAACCCATATCCTATCCTAACCTGCCCTAACATGTTGATCCAGAGGAAGGCAAAAAAAAACCCAAGTGGCAAACAGTAAGCTTCACATTGGGGAAAAAAATTCCTTCCCGACTTCACATACGGCAATCAGACTAGCTCCCTGGATCAACGCAGTATCTAGGAAACTAGTGAATATAGCCTGTAATAGTATACTTTTCAAGAAAGGCATCCAGTCCCTTCTTAAATTTTAGTAAGGAATCACTCATTACAACATTAGACGCCAGAGAGTTCCATAGTCTCACTGCTCTTACAGTAAAGAATCTGCGTCTGTGATTATAGCTAAACCTTCTTTCCTCCAGACTTAGAGGATGCCCCCTTGTCCCTGTCACAGGTCTAAGAGTAAAAAGATCAGTAGAAAGGTCTTTGTACTGTCCCCTCATATATTTATACATTGTAATAAGATTACCCCTAAGCCTTTGTTTTTCCAAACTAAATAACCCCAAGTGTAATAACCTGTCTTGGTATTGCAGACCCCCCAGTTCTCTAATAACCTTGGTCGGTCTTCTCTGCACCCGCTCCAGTTCAGCTATGTCTTTCTTATACACCGGAGACCAGAACTGCACACAGTATTCTAAGTGTGGTCGCACCAGTGACTTGTATAGAGGTAAAATTATGTTCTCCTCATGAGCATCTATGCCTCTTTTAATGCATCCCATTATTTTATTTGCCTTGGCAGCAGCTGCCTGACATTGGCCACTAAATGTGAGTTTGTCGTCCACCCATACACCCAGGTCTTTTTCAGTGACAGTTTTGCCCAGTGTTTTACAATTTTAGTGATTTTTAGACGCCGCCGTACTTCCTGCTTGGGTTAAGCAGGTGACATTTAATGGAGAAATTTTTTTATCACTGATCATGTTATCTGTCATGGGATTTTCTTGTGTAAATACAGTTGAAAAAAAGTCATTTAGCATATTGGCTTTTTCCTCATCCTCATCCACCATTTCACCCAGACTATTTTTAAGGGGACCAACACACCATACTGAGTGAGCATCTGTGTGTGACTCCGGAAATATATACGGAGATTTAAATTTTTCCCTACACCGTATACAGCTGTACGCTCCTCATACAGTACCATATATCTGCTGGTATTTTTGGTACATTTTCCCAAACATGAGGAAGTATGGGGGAAGAGGCCGCGGACATGGGCGGGGGGGCCAGCTGGGAATGATGGTGGTGGTGCATCTGCTGGTAGTGCCAAAAGCATAATAGCACCTAAGGCAGGAGGTGTTGAGCCTGCGTCATCGTCTGGCTCCAAAAAGCCTGGAAGGCTCCCTTTTCTGGGAGTAGGTAAACCGCTTTTAAAGCCGGAGCATCAGGAACAGGTTTTGGCTTACATTGCCGAAACAGCCTCCAGCTCTATCGCCTCCTTTTTTGAAGTTTCAAAAAATGCAAGCACTGAGTCGTCAGTGCAGGCTCCTGCTCAGGAACAACACCTTTCCTTGTGTCCTTTACCCCTACCACAACTGAAGGATGCAGCAGGCCACACTTCAGATTACTCCCTGGAGCTCTTTTCACATACCATGCCTGGGTTATCAAGTGAAATCCTGAATTTCCCAGTCCAAAGTGAATCTGACAAGGACTACACTGATGCACAGCCACTGATAGATGATTCTGCTGGTACATTCACCCAGAGCACTACATTGCCCTTGCAGTCTACTGAGCCAGAATCTGACCCTGATGAAACTCAGGTGCCCCTTTCTGCATACTATACTACCATACATGGTGACACAGAGGAATGTGCAGATGAAGTTGAAGAGGAGTTGATGGATGACCCAGCTGTTGACCCAGATTGGCATCCATTGGGGGAAGAGGGTGTCACTGGCAATAGCTCAGAGGAGGAGGAGGATCCGCAGCAGGCATCGACATCGCAACTGCGGTTATCTGGCAGGCCCATAGCAGTCCAAAAACGTGTTAAAAAAACAAAAAGAGTTGCAGGTAGTGTTGAGCGATACTGCTCGATATCTAAAAATATCGGATCAGAATGGTATCGCCGATATCACTAAAATATCGGCGATACCCGATACCGATACCGGAAGTCCCATGTAAGTCTATGGGAACCAAATATCGACATTAAAAAAAACCCATTCTTGCCTTGTTGGTTAATTGTACATGAAGGAAAACAACAAAGAGTAATGTAGAATGTATTGGGGGAGGTTGAGGAGACAATAAAGGCATACATGTTTAACCCAATGCATTGGAATAGCATTAATATATATTTTTTTGGAAATACGTTTGGATTGACGAACAAATTGACAATGTTGTTAACCTTTTTTCTATTTTGGCAAATATGTATGTTTCACAACTTCCATGCTCTTCACCTTTTAACTTTTGCCAGTGCCACACTTTCTCCTTCATAATCTTCAGCAGCATCATCTTTCTCATCAAATTATTCTTCATCTTCACCTTCTTAATCTTCTTCTTAAACTTCTTGCTATTCATGTTTTTGTTTACATTACTCATATTGTTATTATTAAACTATTAATCTTCTTCATATTCAAATTCTTCATCTTCTTCCTCTTCATCTTCTTCATCATATTCTTATTTGTGACAGAGATTCCTGTACTTGTAATCTGTAAAAGTATGAAATGTTCATCCTTCCGTTCTTGCTGTCACAAAAGATTTAAATTACAACAGTATTTGTCCGTGTTCAGTTTAGCCTGCAGCAGCAGGCATTTTCCAGGGGCACCACGAGGAGGAACGGACTCACCCCCATACACTGCTTAGTCTTCTTCTGCTTAGAATTTAGAGCATATATTTTGCTCTTCATTTTGGTCTTATACTTCATGTTCTTCTGCTTTTTGATCTTCTGCTTATTGTTCTTCTGTCTCTTGTTCTGTATCTTGTAGTTTGTCTTAACCTTCTTTGTCCTGTTGGTGATCTTCTTCAGGGTAATCTTTTATTTTTTCTTTGTGATGGTGTTCAAGCTGGTTGGCTTCATGCTCGTCGTCCTTGTTGTCGTCATCTTCTTTTGGGTGGTCTTTAAGGTCGTCTAATTTCCGAGAACCAGCTGACGTTACTGGAACCCGGACGGGTATCAGATGGAGCAAGAGACAATGGAAGGAACGATGACCAGCTGACTGTGCTGGAACCCGGAGGGGCAGCAGAAGGAAATGAGGCAATGTCACAACCGAGTACCAGCTGACGTTACTGTGACACGGTTACTAAGCAGGAGGTACCTGTGCTCCAAAGCACTACCAAGGACCAGCAGACGTTGGTGGAACTCGGATACGGAGATGGAGGCACCTAGGCCAAAGGCACTGGGGAGAACCAGTTGACGGTACTGGACCCCGGACGGGTAGCAGAAGGAAAAGAGGCAATGTCACAACCGAGTACCAGCTGACGTTACTGTGACACGGTTACTAAGCAGGAGGTACCTGTGCTCCAAAGCACTACCAAGGACCAGCAGACGTTGGTGGAACTCGGATACGGAGATGGAGGCACCTAGGCCAAAGGCACTGGGGAGAACCAGTTGACGGTACTGGACCCCGGACGGGTAGCAGAACGCACCCATGAAAATGTAAGTTGACAGGACGCAAGCCGTCCGCAGTTACCGAATCACACAGTCCTACAGTGGGTGCTTGTCCTATTGTCACAATGGAAACAGCCTTTATTTACATATCCCACAGCACACATAGGAATCACCTAAACTGCAGGCACCATAGAGTCGGCTAACCCAAATGCAACACGACAGCACAACTTATTGGAGGATAATTGACGTTCACACTGCCAGGAAACAGCTGTCGTGCTGTAACCAGGCTGGCCAGGAGTCAGTACCCCTGCCAATTACTTAATGGCAACAAATGGCGGTGTTGTAGCCCAGGGAGTAGAGTTCAGGTGGTAGAAAGATGAACATAACAGGAGACATGGAAAACGTTGCCAAACAGTTATTTAATCTGAAAACGGACAGGCAAATTCAGGTGAGATCCATGCCTTGTTCATTTTCAGAAAAGTAAGCCGGTCTACATTCTCTGAGGATAGTCGCATGCGACGGTCTGTTACTACACCACCTGCAGCACTAAAGACGCGCTCAGATAATACACTGGCAGCAGGGCAAGCCAGTACCTCCAATGCATACTGCCCAAGCTCTGGCCATGTATCCAACTTAGAGACCAAAATTTGAAAGGGGAAGAGGCATCTGGGAGTACACTTAGAGGGAAAGCCAAGTAGTCTGTCACCATCTTACGGAAACGTTTCTTCCTGGTGACTGGAGCCGTCTCGGATGGTGTAGACCTTGCTGGCGCTGTCACAAAACTTCGCCACATTTGTAACATACAGCTCTTGCCCTGTGCAGAGGCACTGCTTGTGCTCCCTCTTGTTGTAGAGGTGTCTACACTGCCTCGACACACAGAGCTGCTTTGTAAAGCAGTAGCAGCAGCAGCTCTCTCAGCTGGAATGTACAACAGTATGGATTGCACCAGTGTGTCTTGGTACTCCTGCATTTTACGGTCCCGGTTCACCGGTGTGATGAGGGTTTGTAAGTTGTCCCGGTAGCGAGGGTCTGGGAGGGTGTACACCCAATAATCTGACGTGGTGAGAATGTGGGCGATGCGGCGGTCGTTTCTCAGGCACTGAAGCATGAAATCAACCATGTGCTGCAGACTCCCAACTGGCCAACAAAGGCTGTCCTCTGGAAGAGGCGTCATCTCTGCCTCCTCTGCATCACCCCACCCTCGCTCTACATACTGACTAGAGCGTTGTGTACCTCCCTCTGTAGGGATTTCTTCCTCCTCCATTGACTCCTCCTCCTCCTCATCCTCCTCACAAAGTGAGCCCTGCCCAGCCCTTTGTGAGGAACCACGTTGCGCTGACTGTCCTGAAGGTAATTGAATTTGTGACTCCTCATCCTCCACCTCTTCCAAAACCTCTTCCTTTAGTGCTTTCAGTGATTTCTGAAGCAGGCAGATAAGGGGGACAGTCATGCTGACTAGTGCATCATCTGCACTCGCCATCCGCGTTGAGACATCAAACGCACGCAAAACGTCGCAGATGTCCTTCATAGAGGCCCACTCAGTAGTGGTGAAGTGTGAACGGCGCAAATTGCGAGTTGATTGCGCCTGTTGCAGCTGATACTCCATTACTGCTGGCTGCTGCTCACACAACCGCTCCAACATATGTAACGTGGAATTCCACCTGGTGGGTACGTCACATATGATGCGATGTTCAGGAAGGCGAAATCTGACTTGCAGAGCTGCAATCCGCGATCTGGCCATGCTGGAACGTCGCAAGTGAGCGCACTCTAGGCGGACCTTGTGCAGCAGTGCATCAAGATCCGGATAGTCCCTCAAAAAACTCTGCACGACCAAGTTGAGCACATGTGCCAGACATGGTATGTGAGTGAGGTTGCCAAGGCCCAGAGCTGCCACCAGATTTCGGCCATTGTCACACACTACCAAGCCTGGCTGGAGATTAGCTGACAAAAACCACACGTCGCTCTCCTGCTTGATGGCATCCCAGAGCTCCTGCGCTGTGTGGCTTCGATTCCCCATGGAAATTAATTTCAGGACGGCCTGTTGACGTTTGGCCACGGCTGTGCTCATATCGGTCGCAACAGGTAAGCGTTCACGGGTCCATGTGGAGGTATACCGTGACGGCTCGTGCAGCGATGATTCTGAGGAACTGGAGTAGGAGGAGGAATCAATGTGTACAGACTGGATTCCTGCAATCCTTGGAGTTGGCAGAACACGTACAGCGCCACTGGCAAGATCTGTACCCGGCTCCACAACATTGACCCAATGGGCAGTGAGGGAAAGGTATCGTCCCTGGCCATGGGTACTGGTCCACGCATTGGTGGTCAGGTGGACCCTGCTACTGACGGCGTTTAGTAGCGCATGTTTAATGTTTCCCTCAACATGTTTTTGCAGAGCAGGGACGGCTTGCCTGCTGAAATAAAATCGGCTTGGCACATTATATTGTGGGACTGCCAATGCCATTAAGTTCCTGAAACTGTCAGTCTCCACCAGCCTGAATGACAGCATTTCAAGGGACAGGAGTTTTGCAATGCCAGCATTCAGAGCCTGTGCTCGTGGATGGTTTGCCGAGTATGGCCGTCTTTTATCCCATGCCTGTGGTACCGAAGGCTGTTTTGTGGTCTGGGAGTGTGACGATGACTGTGAACTTGCTGCTGTGGGTGGAATAACAGTTTGTCTATGGACAACAGTGACCGAGGTTCTTCCATGGAGATCCTGTGAGGAAGCCGAACCAGGTGTGTGTGAGCTGGAGGTAGAGGCTCCAACACGACCTGAAGATGTAGGTGCTGCTGTAGGTTGGCCTACATCTCCAGTGTGTCTTTGTAACTCAGCTACGTGCTTTGTCCGTACATGTTTCCACATATTTGTGGTATTCAGGTTACTGATATTTTTACCTCTTTTAACTTTTTGCTTACACAGCTTGCATTGAACATAGCAAATATCATCTACAAGTCTGTCAAAAAAGGACCACGCAGTGCAAGTCATGGGAGCGCCAATTTTGACATTTGTAAGAGAACTGCTCCCAACAGGTGCCAAACTGGAGGCTACAGGCAAGCGAGTCTGCAGCCTACCTCTCCCTCCTCTTTGTACCGTTGGGCCAATCTCTTCCTCAGAGCTGCTCCCACCACCTTCCTGTTGCTCATGCCATGTTGGGTCTCGGACTTCATCATCTCCACTACCCTCTTCCAACACCTGCTGCTGTTGGATGGTCTTGGCAGCACCATGCTCCACAAAACCTGGCACCTGAGTCTCATCATCATCATGAGATGCGTTCTGCGGTGTGCTGTCCATCGGCACTGGCTCACCCGCCTCTTCAGATTGAGAGAGACACAGCTGTTGCGCATCACTGCATACTCCCTCTTCTTCAAATTGCAGAATGCTGCTTGCCTGTGCCCGTGTTTGCGAGCCAACAGATTCTGAGAACAGAAGCAGAGAATCAGCTGGCTCCTGTACAGAACTCTCTGACTGCCTGGCCAATTTGACAGGCGGTGAACAGACAGATGGTTGCTCAACAGTGTTGTGTTCCTGAGAGGAGGTGGAAGGAATTGAAGTCGATGCATTGGCTGCCATCCAACCAACAACGGCTTCAATTTGTTCTTCCCGCAGCAGGGGGGCACGCCAAGCTCCTACCAAAGTGCGCATAAAGGAACGCTCACGGGGATAAATGGTGGATGCTGTGTCACTGAGGGCGGCAGCAGCCACAGAATCCCCACGTCCTCTCCCTGCTGAAACTCCACGGCCACGACCACGTGCCTTACTCACTGACTTCTTCATCTTGGTAGATTGATAAAGAAAGTCAGAAAAGTTATAAGGCCTAAGTGAGGTTATTACGCAGAGACTGAAGTGAACACTGAAACACAACTGTTCACAATCTGTGAAAGGCTACTCCTTTGTCTACTTCTATAGTGTTTGCAACCAATGTATTGGATACGGATGGAAGCGCGTCACACTAATAGATTATATTTATTTTAAATGGAATGGAGCAGAACCAATTGGAGAGAAATGACAAGGATGAGGAACTGAGACACGCTCAGCAGAGTACAAGCAGCAGTGCTTGAACAAGTAACTGGAGCGTGATGTGCACTCAAAAAATAAAAAACACAGACTGAAGTGAACACTGAAACACAACTGTTCACAATCTGTGAAAGGCTACTCCTTTGTCTACTTCTATAGTGTTTGCAACCAATGTATTGGATACGGATGGAAGCGCGTCACACTAATAGTTAAATTGCATGGAGCAGCAAGAATTACACTGAAGAAAAAAAAAGAGTCTGTGAGTGACACGTGCAGATGCCTACAGACAGCGTTGCATGCAGAGCAAACTGCAGCGTCACCTGCACTCACACACAACTTGCAGAGCTGTTAAAACAACACTGCAGGCAAAAGGAAGCTTTACACAGCGGTTGGTGCTAGCCTGCCTACAGCACAGTACACTAAATCGCAATCTCTAACTATCCCTCAGAGTCAGCACAGCAGCGTTCTGTCCCTTACTGAATTCACAGCACAGTGACGCTAAAATGGCGGCGGCGCCTTTTTAGTGCATTCTGACATAATTTCAGCATCCAATCACAGCCATGCCATTAGTTAACATGACCGCAGCAGTACAGGATGTGCCCACACTTCTTAGGATTCCTCATTGGCTGACTAAAATCACATTGCCTCTCAAAGAATTATGGGAACTTCCGATTCCGGTATACGATATATGGAAAATATCGGAACTAAGTATCGAAAGTCCGATACAGCTAATATCGGCCGATACCCGATACTTGCGGTATCGTATCGCTCAACACTAGTTGCAGGACAGCTTGGCCAGATGGTCAAATTAGCACAGCGTGCAAGCCCTGAAAGTTTATCCCATAGTAGGAAGAGTGCAGTGTGGCACTTTTTTGACCAAAATCCTATTGATGAGGCAAAGGTTATCTGTAAGAAGTGCGGAAGCGCCTTTAGCCGATCTCCCAAAATTGAATACCAGTTGCATGCTTAGACATTTAAACACCATGCACTTGCAAGCGTGGACGGACTACAAAACCTCACTGGCTTTGAACGCCTACATTGCCAAACTGATCTCATTAGAGATAATGCCCTTCCGTTTGGTTGAAAGTGCAGCCTTCCGAGAGCTCTTGGCCTACGCTGTCCCACACTATGAACTACCCAGTCAGCACTTCTTTTCTAGAAAAGCCATCCCTGCCCTACACCTGCATGTGAAAGACCGCATTGTCCATGCGCTCAAACAATCAGTGAGTGGAATGGTGCACCTCACAACAGATGCATGAGCCAGTAGGCATGGCCAGGGCCGTTACATGTCCATCACTGTGCACTGGGTTAATGTGGTGGATGCTGGGTCCACAGGGGACAGCGGCGGTGGGACAGTGCTGCCTAGCCCACGGTATAGGCAACAGTTGGCTGTAGGCGTTCGACCCTCCTCCTCCTCCAGAAGTGAAAGCTTGTCGACATAGCGCAGTTTTTCCACTTCCCTAACTGGGCTGTACCCCCCCAGGGCCCGCGTCAGCACCTGGCGCACCCAGAAAAGTGCCGTGGCCCTGAGCAGGAGGAGGTGCCCACTCGCCGTCAGAGACACCGGCATACTATAAGGGGCCCTGTGCCAGTGTGTTCGAGTGGGTGCCCCCTGCTTGCTCAAGGCCCCAGCACTTGCAATACTTACCTCTCCCTGCTCCACCACTGTGACATCTTCCACTTTTCCTGGCAGTGACATTCAGGTCAGAGAGCGCGATGACGTCACGTCTGTGCGCCCTCTGCCTGAACAGTCACAGTGCAGAGAGCAGGAAGATGGCGACGCTGAGGAGTCCAGAGTAGAGCAGTGCCCAGCGAGGAGAGGTATTTCATTTTTTTGTTAATGTTCGTAGCAATATATGGGGAGCATTATTCACTGGAGAATTATATATGGGGCCCATCATACACTTGAGCATCATAGATAGGGCCCATTATACACTGGAGCATTATATATGGGGCCCATCATACACTTGAGCATCATAGATAGGGCCCATTATACACTGGAGCATTATATATGGGGCCCATTATACACTGGAGCATTATAAATGGGGCCCATCATACACTGGAGCATCATATATGGGGCCCATTATACACTGGAGCATCATATATGTGGCCCATTATGCACTGGAATATCATATATGGGGCCCATTATATATGGAGCATTATATATGGGGGCCATTATATTTGGAGCATTATATGGGGCTCATCATACAATGGAGCATCATCCATGGGGCCCATCATATACTGAAGCATCATATGGGGCCCATTATATATGGCGCATCATATGGGGCTCATCATACACTGGAGCATCATATATGGGGCCCATCATATACTAGAGCATCATATGGGGTTCATTATTTATGGGGCTTCATATAGAGCCCTTTATATATGGAGCATCATATGCAGCACATATGAGGCCTATTCTGTATGGAGCATTATATGGAGCCCATTCTGTATGGAGCAATATATGGGGGCTCATTATTCTATATAGAGCAAAATATGGGGCTCATTATTCTGTATGGTGCACTATGTGGTGCCCATAATACTGTATGGAGGACTATACTGTGCGTTTTTTGAGCTATTGTAGAATTTACAATAGATATCACTCATGTAATGTAAGAAGTGAAGTATTTGGCATTGTACTATACCTATATTTCTCTGCTGTATCGAAGCATCATGAATTGTCGTATGTGTTAAAGGGGCCCACTGACACTCTTTTGCCCAGGACTCTCGAAAACCTGAAGCCAGCCCTGCCCCCCACAACTTTAGCCAAATAACCCCCAGTTTTCAATGCGTTACTATTATTATAAAGTAAATTAAAGTTGACAAGCTTAAGTAATAAGAATTGATGTCGTTGGCATTGAAATGGGCACTGTAGGTGTGTTTACTGTCCTCCACTCACTGCCGACTTTAATTCTTGCATTGGGGTCGGGTTTCCGACTCCGACTCGACTTTTTCCCATAGTCTGCCGACTTCGTTCGACTCGACTTTTGGAACAGTCGAGCCGACCGAAACCCGACTCGACCCTCCCGGAAGCAAAGTCGCTCATCTCTACTTATTACGCTTACGAAATTCTCGACGCTGAGCCCCAGAAACAACACCATCAAACTGCATGGGCTCCGGGGCCCGTTCGAAAGGCAACACCACCTCTCGCATAGTTTTACACAAGCGTCGGTCAATTTGAATAGCTAATGACATAGAATCGTTGAGCCCCGAGGGAACAGGAAATCCCACCATAACATCTTTTACGGTCTCTGCCAGCCCTTTTCGAAATAGGGCCGCTAGTGCATCATCGTTCCATTTAGTAGGATTGCCCATTTTTGGAATTTCTAACAACATAACTCTGCTGTTTCCTGACCCTGGTTCAATGCCAATAAGGTTTTCTCAGCTTGATCAATCACATTAGGTTAATCATACAATAAGCCCAGAGCCTGAAAAAATGCATCAACATTAGCCAAAACAGGATCCCCAGGTGTCAGTGATAGGTAGAAATACTCTGAATTTCAGAAGCAAGCTGCTCAACACGATCGGACAAATTCTTAATTTCTATTGAAGAAAAATTCCTCCTACAGCCCCCAGAAAAAAGAGGAAAAAATATATAAAAAATTATGACAACCCTTTTTCTATTTTTTTTTTTTTACTATTCTTTCCTTCTTATGAGTACCCTAGGATTACGGTAAGGCCGGTGATTCTGTTTTGATATGGTAGCCGAGGAGGACAGTAACAAAAATAGCCAAGGCAGCCAGTCACCCAGAGTGGTTGGTAACTAATGGATTGCAGACCCCTAAACTAACCGCACAACTAGAAGCAGCCGTGGGACGTACCTACGATGACCTAGACACCTCGACACAGCCGGAGAGTTAGCTAAGCCTAAAGATAGAAAGGGGAACGCTAACTGCCCCGGAGTAGTGCCCCAAAGGAATAGGTAGCCCCCACACATATATTGGCGGTGAGACAAGATGAAATACAAACGCAGGCAGAAAATAGAGTAAGCAAATGCTGGGGCCCAAAACTGTCTAGATAGGACAGGACAGAAAATAATACTTTCTGCAATCCAGCAAAACACTAGTAAAAATTCCAACACTTCTGATTCCAAAAAATACTGAGACCACACGATCTCTCCCCGCTATATCAGAACTCTGGTGTGAACAGGTAGATACCCAACAGCCACTGAAATAACAGGGACTGAACAAATGAACCGAGATAACTGAGAAACAGAGACCAGCGCAGGCCCCAGCAGGGGGACCCTGCTGACCTCACTCAGAAGGCAGAAAAACAAAAGAAAACAAAACCACAGAAACAAGCAAGAAATAGCTTATCTGAGAGTTGCAGGAGACAGCAGCAAGCTGACTTCCAAACTGGACCAGGAAGAGACAACTAATCACCAGCGAGGATCATGGGAAAGTTACTCCATTAAATCTCCCTAGTCATCACTCCCAGATTGCCAATTGTCTGCAGCTGAATCCTCAGCTGAAGGGTCTCTGTCCCTCAAGGCAGCCTTATTAATATCAACAGTCAACAGAGGGAGCCCCAACTCAGAATCCAAAGCATTCACAACACTGCTCCAAATTTGGACGCACCACAATAAACCATTTAAGAAATGTCCTTGATGGCCACATGAAACCAAAGTTCCCATTATTATTCATTTGGTACTGCCATACTGTTTGCCTATTCATTGAATGCAAAGCTTGCCCTGCCCAAAAGTTACACGCACCTCAATAACCCATTGAACCGACATACTGGATGACCACATGAAACCAAAGTTCCCATTATTAGGAAGTTGGTACTACCATACTATTAGACTATGCAGTGAATTTCAGTGTTAAGCAAGAAGAACCTGCATTGGAGTATTGCAGTGTTGAGGATGAAGATCCTGCAGTGGAGAAGGTCAATGATGCTGAAAAACCTGCAGTGGAGCATTTCAGTCTTGAGGCTGAAAATCCTGCAGTGGAGAATTTCAATGTGGAGGATGAAGACCTGGCAGTGGGGCATTTCACTGTTGAGGCTGAATAAAATGCAGTGGAGAATTGCAGTGTTAAGATTGAAAACCCGGCAGTGGAGTATAGCAGTAGCGAGCCTGAAGAACATGGAGTGGAGAATTGCAGTGTTGAGGCTGAAGTACCTGCGTTGGTGATTTTCAGAGGTGAGCCTAAAGAACCTGCATAGGAACATTGTAGTGTTAAGGATAAAGAACAACTGGCAGTGGTAAATTTCACTGTTGAGACTGAAGAAAATGCAGTGGAGAATTTCAATGTTGAGGATGAAGACCTGGCAGTGGAGAATTGCAGTGGTGAGTGTGAAGAACCTGAAGTGGAGAATTGCAGTTTTGAGGCTGAAGAACCTGAATTGGTGAATTGCAGTGGTGAGATTAAAGAACACATGGCAATGGAGAATTGCAGTGTTGAGGATGAAGAAACTGCAGTGCAGCATTACACTGTTGAGACTGAAGAAAATGCAGTGGAGAATTTCAGTGTTGAGGCTGAAGACCCTGCAGAGGAGCATTGCAGTGTTGATGCTGAAGAACACCTGGCAATAAAGCATTTCACTGTTGAGACTGAAGAAAATGCAGTGAAGAATTGTAGTGTTGAGGATGAAGACCGAGCAGTGGAGAATTGCAGTCGTGAGCCTAAAGAACCAGCATTGGAGCATTGTAGTGTTTAGGCTAAAGATCACCTGGCAGTGGTGAATTTCACTGAGACTGAAGAAAATGCAGTGGAAAATTTCAGTGTTTAGGATGAAGACCCGGCAGTGGAGAATTGCAGTGGTGAGTGTGAAGAACCTGGAGAGGAGAATTGCAGTGTTGAGGCTGAAGAACCTGCATTGGTGATTTGCAGTGGTGAGCCTAAAGAACCTGCATTGGTGAATTGCAGTGGTAAGGCTAAAGAACACATGGCAGTGGAGAATTGCAGTGTTGAGCATGAAGAAACTGCAGTGCAGCATTTCACTGTTGAAACTGAAGAAAATGCAGTGGAGAATTTCAGTGTTGAGGCTAAAGAACACCTGGCAGTGGAGCATTTCAGTGTTGAGCCTGAAGAACCTGCATTGGAGCATTGTAGTGTTGCGGCTAAAGAACACCTGGCAGTGGAGCATTTCAGTGTTGAGGATGAAGACCCAAAAGTGGAGAATTGCATTGATGAAGCAGCTGACCAACTCCTACAGTTCCAATTATTAGGAACTGGGTATCCAATACTGTTTTGCTATGCCCCAAATTTGCACGCACCCCAATCCCCTTGGAAGAAACGTGGAGGAGGGCCTCATAAAAAAATGTTCCATTAGAATGGAGCGCGTCTCCTATACTTCTTTTGCCAATGCACTAAGTGTGTAAACATTTTTTTACGGGCATCATAAATACCCTTGAAAACTATAACATCGCTGTTGCATCACGGAACACGTTCACCCTGGTGATCTAGTGGTGGTGTCTGTAGAGACGTGGAGGATGGCCTCCTAAAAATCTTCTCCCAATTTAAAGGAGCGGGTGTCCTATACTTCTTATGCCCATACACTAAGTGTACGGGCTGACAAACATTTCACCCTGGGGGATACACATCAACATAATGTGTATACATTTTTTTATGGGCATCATAAACACCCTTGAAAACAATTATGTGGTTTCCTACACAGTTGCTGCTGGGAAGGTGCAGGTTTGTAGCAGAAATATGGCGGACGTGTTGTTGGATGAAGTGATCAGGAAAAGGGGCATGGTGATGGCAGGAATGGGAACGTACAGAATTAATTACAAGGGGGCTATGGGAGGAATGAAATCCAGGATCCATCCTACAATGATTAGTCGTTTACCCACCACCAATTACCAGAATGAGTTTGATGCCTGTCAGAAGATAGGTGTAACAGATGCATGTATGAAGCTAGGCATAAAAGATGCCCGTGAGAAATTGGTGGCCAAAGACGCACGTTTCCGTATAAATGGTAAAGTGCAAAATGCTTGTGAGATTCTGAATTCTAGAAAGAAGCAGATCAGTGTTGGAGGAAAACCAAACAAACTGAAGGATGCTCGTCAAAAACTAAGTTTAAAGAGGAATGCACCTGCCGTTTCTATCAACTCACCCGTGGCACAAGGTTCTTCATCTTCACCCATACATATTACCAAGAACATCCAAATTTCACAGCCCAAAATTATTTCTTCAGGTGTAACGAACACTGTTAAAGGAATGAGAATAAACGTAGTTAACCACGAACCTGGGAAACCACAGCAGACCGCTGCAGACCTATGTCTGCCAAACCCCAGCCGTCCCAGTTCCAGACATCCTCTTCTATCTTCACTGCTGATTTTTTTTACTGAGGGTTCCCAATAAAGGACAGGAAACCAACTGATGTGGAGAGAGGAGCCGGCCTTTTTATCTTGAAGGTTTCCTGTCCTTGAAGGGCGGATCCCCTCTCTCATGGTGCCGTCATGTGTGACTGAAAAAAACTTTTTTCTAATGTTATATACCACCAAAATGAGACAGAATGCACGTAATACTGTATGGATGAGTTATCTAATCCTGAACTATTTTCTGCGCTTTTATAAGTTTTACACACCACCGTAAGGCAACAATAATGGTGTTATACTGTATAAATGAGTCATTGAATCCATAAAAAAAATTTTGAACAAAAATATTTTGAAAGCGTAGATGATGTACTTAAACATTTCCAGAAAGTGCAAAGCCAGAAATTGAGACAGGTCATCCATAGACGCCTGAAAGGCAACAAATGCCTGGCCTCATTAAAATATTGAATATTACCAACACTTTATGTGCTGCTGTCAGCTGGTTTTGTAGAAAAGTATGGGTTAATCCAGGCTTTGTTCATTTTTATGAGTGAGCCTGTCTGCATTCTCTGTTGACAGGCGAAAGCACCTGTCTGTTATAATTCCCCAACGGCACTAAAATCCTGCTCAGACAAGACGCTAATGTCAGGGCAGCACAACACCTCCAAGGCATAGAGGACCAGCTCATACCAGGTGTCCAACTTTGAGATGCAATAGTTGAAAGTTGCAGCGGAATAAGGGAGTACACTAGTTTGGTCGATAAGGTATTGCTTGACCATCTTCAAAAACTTCTTCCTTGTCAAAATAACCTGGTCATCAGGCCCTCGCCGTTGGCTGGTGTCATGAAATTGGTTATCACCTTTGACAATGTAGCCCTGCCTCTGCTGTGTGTCCCCTTGGCATCACCTCCTTGGTTGGGCAAGGAAGCTTACCCCTGCCGCTAGTGTTGTCTGCTGGGAATTTTTTCAACATATTTTCCACAATGGCCTTCTGGTATAGCACTATTTTAGAAGACCTGTCCAATTCAGGAACAGAGATGCAAAGTTCTCTATGTAGTGTGGGTATATCAGGATGAACTACCAGTAATCTTTTTTGCCAAGATGAATGTAACTCAAGGGTCACAGGAAAGGCAGCAATACATAAAGTCAGCCATATGTGCCAAGCTCCATGCAGCCAACGCTTTCCTTTCTCCTCCGTGATGATGACTTTCGATCACCTATTCCTCCTCACTCTCATCTTTGTCATTCCCATCCTCAGCCCATCGCATGGTAATGTCGTTCACCAGTGGTTGAACTTGGCACCTGCATGTGCTGCCGCAGTACTTCCAGACAGGGGCGCACCCATAATAAGGCGAGTTGAGCTTTCTGTCTCAGGCGGCGGCAGCTAGAGGGCGGCAGAGCGGAACTCAGAACACGTGGTGTGGTGCCGGCTCTCATTAATCCCTGCTGAGTCTTACACTCCTGCGCACTGTGCTATATGTCACGCAGTGAGAAGCAGCCATGCCCCCCATGCACCCCTTCCTCACCCTCCCACCTTTCCACTTCAGCTTCTCACAGCCAGGAGTCCGTTGCTGTGCTGTCCTCTTATGTGCGAGCAGGACCTGTGATGAGGTCACAGGAGGGGGAGGAGTCAAGGGGTCACATGGTCAGGCTCCCTGTGTGCAGGTCTGCTGTCCTGGTTGTCATGGTGCTGGATGAAGGTAAGTTTATGTGTGGGATCAGGAGGGGTTTACAGTGTGGATGTAGCAGAGCTGTGTGTGTACGAGATGTACGGAGCGGAGCTGTGTGTACGAGGCGTACAGAGCGGAGCCGTGTGTGTACGAAGTGTACGGAGCGGAGCCGTGTGTGTACGAAGTGTACGGAGAGGAGCTGTGTGTGTACGAAGTGTATGGAGCAGAGCCGTGTACGGAGTGGAGCCATGTGTGTACGAAGTGTACGGAGCGGAGCCGTGTGTGTATGAGGTGTACGGAGCGAAGCCGTGTGTGTACGAAATGTACGGAGCGGAGCCGTGTGTGTACGAAGTGTATGGAGCGGAGCCGTGTGTGTACAAAGTGGATGTAGCAGTGCTGTGTGTGTACGAGGTGTACGGAGTGAAGCCGTGTGTGTACGAGGTGTACGGAGCGGAGCCGTGTGTACGACGTGTACGGAGCAAAGCCGTGTGTGTACGAAGTGTACGGAGCAGAGCCGTGTGTGTACGAAGTGTACGGAGCGGAGCCGTGTGTGTACGAGGTGGATGTAGCAGTGCTGTGTGTGTACGGGGCATATGAAAAGGAGCCCTGAGTGTACGAAGTGTACGGAGCTGAGCTGCTCAGCTACGTACACACAGGTTTCTGTGCTTGAGCCGTGTGTGTACGGAGCGGAGCAGAGCCATGTGTGTACGGGGTGTACGGAGTGGAGCCTCGTGTGTATGGAGCGGAGCCGCATGTGTGTGGAGCGGATCCGCATGTGTATGAGGTGTATGGTCCAAAGCCACATGTGTACAAGGTTTACGGAGTGGAGCCATGTGTTTACAAGGTGTACTACTTATACAGAACTTTAACAAATATAAAAATTGATGTTTCAAACATATTCCTATTTAAGGGTATGTGCATACGTTGCGGAATCTGCTGCGGATCCGCAGCAGATTTGCCGCTGCAGATCCGCAGCAGAACTGCAAGTGATGTACAGTACCATTATATTCAATGGAAATAAAAAAACGCAGTGCACATGCTGCGGATTTTTCCACGCGGATTTGGTGCGGATTTAAATCTGCAGCATGTCACTTCTTTTGTGCAGTTCCGCAGCGTTTTGAGACCTGCTCTAAATAGTAATCCTCAGGTCTCAAAATGCAGGGGAAATCCGCACAAAAACCGCGGCAAATCCGCACTAAATCCACAGGCAAAATGCAGGTCATTTTACCTGCGGATTTAGCAAAATCTGCGCAGAAAATTCCACAGCAGATTCTACAACGTCTGCACATACCCTAAAAGTGTATGTATTTCACATGTGCGTCACGTTAGGCTAGTAAGAGTAAACCAGATTTATTTGTACTGATTTTACAATGGGGGGGGGCACCATTTTGCAGTTCGCCTCAGGCAGCAGAGAGGGTAGGTTCACCCCTGCTTCCAGAGCGGTGGCAGCTGTAGCCGACTTGTGGAAATGGGCGCTGATGCTGTACACCATGATCAGAAGCTCTGGGTATGTTTTCAGTAGGCCAACATTTCGGATTTGAAAATCATTTTTCAAGCTGGTGTTATGAAGTATCCTAATTTGCTGAGATAATGACTTTTGGGTTTTCATTGACTGTAAGCCATAATCATTAACAGAAATAAACACTTGAAATAGATCACTCTGTTTGGAATGATTCTATATAATATTTGAGATTCACTTTTTGTATTGAAGAACTGAAATAAATTAACGTTTTGATGATATTCTAATTTTTTGAAAAGCAACTGTAAGTCAGAATGTACAAAAACAGGTGCAGGGCAGGAGGCATCTGCACAAGTGTTTTAGACAGGGGATTGGGACGCACCTAGCACAGGGAAAGAGGCAGTGATTAGATGAATTGTGCCTGGTTATGTTGGCAGTGGTTAGGTTCTTAATGGTCATGTTACTGCTGATTTTGGCATAGCAAAGGTTACAAATAGCCATCGCCCATCCTCCCTCTGTGTGGACACCAACATCCCCATCAACAGTGGTTCTCTGGGGTCCCTAAGTTCACTTATTTTACTTATATTTGCTCTGACCTGGAGATTACCTGCAGGGTCAGCTTAATACCAGGAGAAGCGATTTACTTGGCAGCAGCCGTAAAAAATCTAATGAAACAGAAGGGATCATAAGATTTATTTCAACATATAATCAGCAATGGGGTACAATGCGTAATGTGCTTACCAAACACTGGCCTATACTTATGACCGATCCTCAGCTCCAAAAACGTCTTCCATCTTTTCCACAAATGACAGCCAAAAGGAGCAGAAATCTTAAAGATACACTGGTATCAAGCCACTATGTGGCAAAATCCCAAAATATATTTAATGTGGGGAATAGGGTTACAGGATTCTACCCATGTGGACGTTGCCGGGCATGTCGTAACCATGTGAGGGCTCTGTCCTTCACGTCATCGGACGGCCTCAAGGATTTCATATATATTACATGTTCTACAACACATGTGGTATACTACGCTAGTTGTACTTGCAACCTCATATATATTGGTTTGACCACTAGAGAGTTGCGTATTAGAACACGCGAACATGTGAGGGATATTGAGGCTGCCCGTGACGTGGAGGACGTTGAGTCGCTCAAAACAATTCCACGCCATTTCAGACTTAAACATAATTGTAGATCTGATGACCTAAAAATTAAATATGCAAATTGCCTCTTCAAACAAAGAGGACTTGTACTCTATAGCGCCACCTATTGGAAGTAGCGATCCTACAAGTCACAATCAACCCTTTAACGAGTCTTGTAATATGACTTAGGATAAAAGCCAAATCAGAATCTCCATTTGCAGACACGGTGTTTCGGACTGTTGGTCCTCGTCAGTGCAAAGTAGGAGAGATCTGATTTGGCTAGATGAGAGGCTCTGGACTGGGGTCTGGGGGGTAAGGTTACTCCTTGTGGAGAGTGACATACCAGCTCTGGCGTGTCGAGGTAAGGAGGCTTATTCGCCGTGCAATGCTCCTCTGGGAAATTTTAATATGCAAATTGCCAAAAATTAAAGGCATTGACCATGTCAGCCTCGGTATCCGTGGTGGTGATAGTGGTCGTATCCTGGCACAAAGAGAATGCCGTTGGATTATGACACTCAATACAATGATGCCTAAAGGTCTTAACGAACAATTGAGCTTTGCATCGTATCTCTAATTCGTCTCCGCATCTGTGACTTTTTTATTATAGTTTTTATTGTATATTCACTTTATATTTCTCTTTTTATCTAGTTTTTGTACCTTTGGAATGAAATGTGTCTTATATTGACCGCTTGCTATTCTTCCCCCTTGGAGAATCTGAACATAATGGGCATTAGACATCAATTGTCAAGAATCGTATCTACTTGACATCAACTGAATATCTACAGGGACTGCGCAATCATTAGTGCTAATTATTGCTATACTACTTACTGATTGTGTTGTATTAAATTGCTATGTTATATTGCTATATGACACATGACTTTATGTTTTTTGATCATTTTATTGAATTGATATTGATATTGTATTGCATTTTCTGTCACCCGTATTTTGCTATACTATATATATTGTAGCATTGCCTTACTATCTCGTATTTGTCGTAGTGTGCTTTTACATACTGATCCATCTAATATGTAGCGATTACCTGCAATTTTTGGATTTTGTTTTGGGTTATTTTTTACATTATCTCTGTCATATTAGCCTTTACCCAAGACTCCTATTATAGTGTTAAATAATCACGCTCCTGACAAATATAGTTATCAGTTTATACATATAGTGTCTTTATGGGCAGATTCTGCCCTCAGTTGTGATGTCCCTATTTGTCTCTATCGTCTCTGCGCATGTCTTGATTCTGACTCCGTCCCCATTTCCTCCTGCGGCGTCTCTGGGTCCTTCGCGCTCCACCTACGTCATAGGGGTGCACCCGTGGAGCGCGTCGTCCCTGATGACGTCGCCGGATGCTTATGGACGCGCCGTCCACATGTGCCGTCCCTTTTCTAATCCCAGTGGGGGTATATAGTGGGCAGGTATGAGCGTTTACTAGCTGCAAGCCCCCCGAGGAAGCCAATGCGAAACGCGCGTCGGGGCGCGTCTCTGGGTTACATTTGCAAATATGGGTGAGTCTTACCTTTAACATATGCAGTAGCTTGGTACTATTATTACGAATCTTGAGCCTGGGAATCCGGATCCCGGTTTTATGTATGCACTAGCGTTCAGCATAAATATATTATTGCTCTGAGATTCATAAATATATATTTGCTCTACTGCATCTTAATTAGATCTATGTTTTTTTTGGCACATTGCTATACCTAATATCTATATTCTATGTGTATTCTTTTATGTGCCTCTCTCACTCTCTTTGGCATGTGTAACTCAGATGTATTTTACATCCTTTAACATCACGCATACTATTTCTAAACCACTCATTCTGCTGTGTATTTATGATTATTATGTGCTGTAAAAAATACATTTGATATATATGCTAATTTGTACTAAATAAATATTTACATATAATTATGGCATTTTTCTCCAATTTTTCCTTTTCGTTTTTTTAAGGGTCAGCTTAATTGCAGCAGACAGGATCAATTATTTGACACATTCTCCATTCTTTTGCTCTCAGGTAATCTAGTTAGGGCTGGCGCTAGGTTTTCATGGGCCCAGGGCAAAAGAGTCTCAGTGGGCCCCTTTAACACATACCACGATTTATGATGCACAATTAAGAAATATAGGTATAGTTCAATGCCAAAGATTTTACTTGCTTCTTACATTACTTCTAAAATAGCTCAGAAACCGGTTAATCCTTGCAATGCACCGTGCATGCACTGGGAGGATTCAAAAGCCTGCAATCACACAAAACGACTGCAGACTTTTCTTTTTAGACCAGATAATATAGTCCTCCATACAGTATTATTGGCACCACATAGTCCTACATACAGTATTACGGGCATCACATAGTCCCCAATACAATATTATTGGCATCACATAGTCCTCCATACAGTATAGGTACCACATAGTCCTCCATACAGTATCATCGGTACCATATATTGTTCCATTCACTATTATGGGCCCCATATATTGCAACATACAGTATAATTGGCCCTATATAATGCTCCATACAGAATAGTAGGCCTCATATATATTGCTACATACAGTATAATGGGTCCCATATATTGCTACATACAGTATAGTGGGCCCCACATAGAGCTCTATACAGTATAATAGGAAACACATAGTGCTCCATATAGTATATTTGGCCTCATTTAATACTCCATACAGAATAATGGGCCCATATCATGTTCCATACAGTATAATGGGCCCCACATAATGTTTCATACAGTATAACGGCCCCTTATAATGCTGCATACAGTATAATGGGCCCCATATATTGACCATATAGTATTTAATGGCCCCATAAAGTGTTACATACAGTATAATGGGCCCCATATAATGCACTATACAGAATAGTAGGCCCATATAATGCTTCTTACAGTATAATACACCCAATATAATGCTCCATACAGTATATTGGGCCAAATGAATTGTTCCATATAGAATAAAATGGCTCCATATAATGTTCCATACAGTATAATGGGCCCCATATAATGCTCCATACAGTATAATCAGTATAATGGGCCCATATAATGCTCCATACAGTATAATGGCACCATTTAATGCTTTATACAGTATATAATGGCCCCATATATTGCTCCATATAGCATAAAATGGCCCCATATAGTACTCTATACAGTATATAATGGCCCCATATAATATTCCATACAGAATAGCAGGCCTCATTTAATGCTGCAGCTCAAGAAGATGAGATCCAAAGACTTTATTAAAAATCCAAGTTCCAAGTAACAGAGTAAAAAACACCCGACCGGAGTGCTCAGAGGAGAGGTTGCTAGTGAGAGACTGAACGCGTTTCGAACAGGTGTTCTTAGACTTCAGTATGTCTCTAGCAAATATCAGGTGAGTATAAAAGCACACAACATAGGTGAAAATAATTACAAGCCAATTAATAATACGGTTTGAACAAAATACAGAAACAAATAGACAAAATAAAACCAATTAATAATATAATAAGAACTCTCTTTTTAAATTTAACCCCATGGGCACCCTGGAATCCAACAAAAGAATCCATAGAGCTTCCCTATCACGTAAAGTCTTTCACGATTACCTCCACGAGGGGCTCTGGAAATATGTTCTATTGCAAAAGTATTGAAGAAAGAAGTCTCTCTGTTGTGAACCATAATAAAATGTTTCGATACATTGAATATATTGCGGGTTGTAGGATGCAGAAGATCATAGAGATGTTCACGTATACGATCTTTTAATCTTCTGATGGTGGAACCGACATATTTTAAATAGCAATGCTTACATTCAATAATATAGACAACATGATCCACATTACAATTCAAAAATTCATTGATATGAAAAATTTTGTTTGAAATAAGATTAGAGAAACTAACAGTTTTTGATGAATGTGAACAAGTCTTGCATGGAAATTGTCCACAACGAAAAAAAACCTTTAAATGATAACCAATTGGCATTGCTTGATTTACATTTAGAACGAAAAAACTTGGTGACAAAAAATTGCCAAGAGCGGGAGCTCTTCTGGCAACAATTTTAATGCCCTCTCTTAAAATCTTATCCATTAAATTATCACATCTCAGAATGTCAATATTGCGCTTAATAATATTGGAAATAGACTTAAAATAAGCACTATAGGTGAGAACCAAAGTGGGGCAATTGTTCTGAAATTTATTGTTAGGGACAGATCGATCTGTGTCCAATAAAGTAATGCGCGATTTATTGTCAACTATTCTCTGTGTTCGATTTAAGCTCCAAACAGCGTAGTTGCGTTTTTTTAATCTGTTACAAATGCGTTTGCTTTCTTGTACAAAAGAAGATTCAATACTGCAATTTCGTTTAGCCCAAGTGAGTTCCCCCACTGGGATAGACTTGATAGTGTGGGCAGGGTGAAAACTATCCGCATGAAGGATGGTATTACCTGCGGTTTTCTTGCGATATGTTGAAGTGGTGATAATATGCAAAGGAATAACTTCCAAAGAAAGATCCAAAAAACAAATAGTGTGTGACGCTACCCGTTTTGTCTATAAGGTTCATAGACTCGATAAATTTTATCCCCATAAGTTCAGTAAATTACCTCAGGCCTCGGGATTTTCAGTTTTCCACGCTTTTTTAATACCTGAGAAAACAAAGGTATGTAGGTCCCATACCCGATGTGAAATATTATGAGCTAGAGTACATGGCACTGGGTGCTTCTGGTACGACATGAGAGTCCGAAACACAGGTGTTAAAAAGTTTGTACAGGTCCGAAACACAGGTATGTTAAAAAGCTTGTACAGGTATGCTAAAAAGTTTGCACGCAATTTTTTGTTGAATGCTGATCAAAATCGTTGCATAGGTGTGGTCCTGTGCCAAAATAGGCCGGGACACGTCCCAACATGCCTGTCTTTTATATCTGATGGGGCTTAGCGTCTTTAAAAATAGGCCTGTGCTGCAAGAACGCTGCTCATCCCAGGCTATACAGCGGGTCATGTATGTAGCGCATACCGAGAACATTGGCAATCACCACGCCTTGAGTGGTTTGTGAAGCAACTCGCTCAATATTTTCTAGATGACTGTGTGTATGTTAACGGACAGCACATAGTTTTTGAATTTCAGGGTTGTTTTTTCCATGGCTGTCCCTCGTGCTATAATGAAAATGATGCAGATAAGGTCACAAAAAAGCGCTAGCTGCAGCGGTGCGGTACACCATAAGTGTGCTGTGGGTGCATGAGTGGCGTGAAATGTTTAAAAATGATTCAGCGGATCACCACCATCTATGAGATATGGTATTTTCCAAACACCAGCGATGATCTGTTTGCCACCTACATTAAACTACACTATAGGGGCGAGCTGTAGAGGCCCGGGACTTGTCCGGGCATGCCCGGACATGTCAGTTCCGAAATAACGAATTTGCTCTGAATTTGTCATCAAGTTGCGGGAATCGTGTTAGTAATCAAATTAATACATCTTGGTTCGCTACAGTATTCGTATGGTAACTATTAAAATAGCAGCTGAGAGCCAGAAACACAGCTATGCTAAAAAGTTTGTACCCGATTTTTTCTGGATGGTGGTCAAAATCGTTGCATAGGTGTGGTCCTGTGCCAAAATAGGCCGGGACACGTCCCGACATGCCTGTCTTTTATGTCTGAGGGGCATAGCATCTTTAAAAATAGGCCTGTGTTGCAAGAACGCTGCTCATCCCAGGCTATACAGCGGGTCATGTATGTAGCTCATACAGAGAACATTGGCATTCAGATAGGGATGGGCCTGTGCCAAAATAGGCCGAGACACGTCCCGACATGCCTGTCTTTTATATCTGAGGGGCATAGCATCTTTAAAAGTAGGCCTGTGCTGCAAGAACGCTGCTCATCCCATGCTATTCTACTGAAACCTAACACAGTAAAAGTCTCATACCACTTATACATAATATGACCCGTAACCACTGCAGAAACAGACACTCACAAGCAAATAAATATATATAAACTCTGAATAAAACTATAAGATGAGAGTCATAATGACACAATATAAACTAGAATATAAAATCCCATATGCACAATTGGCCACATACATTTCCCCACAAATAAACTCCTGAATAATACTAAAGAATAAACTCCAAACATAACACTGCTGCACTCCTGCTAAAAAGATACGTAGCCGTTTTTATTCACTATGTTCCTATATCCTGGATAATACTGTAGAATAAACTCCATGAGACTCAGAAACATATCACTGCTGCACTCCTGCTAAAAAGATACGTACCCTATCTTTAGTCTGTACATAGGCTGCTAAGCTATAATGTGCTCAAAATCGAATATTATGGACTAGAGTACATTAAACTACACTATAGGATGAACTGTAGGGACAGTTTTCTTGAAAAAGCGACCATCCTATGCCTGTATTCTCACATGAAACAATCACTATGTTTACTCCTGGCCTTAAAAGAGCCTTATAAATCAAGATTCACAATAGAGTGATCTCTGTACAAACCTCTATACACAATACAACCATGACACTTCATGTCAACACTGCTGCTAATAAGTGAGCTATCTCTAACAAACCCTGTAGCTGAGATGTCCCATGTGTCAGTCCTACTAAAATATGCATCTCCAAACTTTTACATACATATAAAACAAGCCTTTTATACTGGAGTCTGTATTTCACTAAGAGTCTGTATTTCACTAAAAATTCTTATATACTGGAGTCTGTACTACAGACTCTGCTAGAAAATAGCTTTACATTTACTGGCTCCTTAAAAGTATCTACCCACAAAAAAGAATAAAATCAAAATTCGCTCTTTAACCCCTTCACCCCCAAGAGTGGTTTGCACGTTAATGACCGGGCCAATTTTTACAATTCTGGCCACTGTCTCTTTATGAGGTTATAAGTCTGGAACGCTTCAACGGATCTTCGCGATTCTGAGAATGTTTTCTCGTGACATATTGTACTTCATGTTAGTGGTAAAATTTCTTCGATATAACTTGCGTTTATTTTTGAAAAAAAACGCAAATATGGCGAAAATTTTTAAAATTTTGCAATTTTCAAACTTTGAATTTTTATTCCCTTAAAACAGAGAAATATATCACACAAAATAGTTAAGAAATAACATTTCCCACATGTCTACTTTACATCAGCACAATTTTGGAACCAAAATTTTTTTTTTGTTAGGAAGTTATAAGGGTTAAAAGTTGACCAGCGATTTCTCATTTTTACAACAAAATTTACAAAGCCATTTTTTTTAGGGACCACCTCACATTTGAAGTCACTTTGAGGGGTCTATATGGCAGAAAATACCCAAAAGTGACACCATTATAAAAACTGCACCCCTCAAGGTACTCAAAACCACATTCAAGAAGTTTATTAACCCTTCAGGTGCTTCACAGTAACTAAAGCAACGTGGAAGGAAAAAATGAATATTTTACTTTTTAGCCACAAAAATTATCTTTTACAAACTTTTTTTTTATTTTCACAAGGGTAAAAGGAGAAAATGGACAGATAAGGTTGTTATGCAATTTCTCCTGAGTACGCCAATACCCCATATGTGGGGGAAAACCACTGTTTGGGCACACGGCAGAGCTCGTAAGGGAAGGAGCGACGTTTGACTTTTTCAAACTAAAATTGGCTGGAATTTAGATTGGATGCCATGTCGCGTTTGGAGAGCCCCTGATGCACCTAAACAGTGGAAACCCCCCACAAGTGACACCATTTTGGAAACTAGACCCCTAAGGTACTTATCTAGATCTGTTGTGAGCACTTTGAACCCTCAAGTGTTTCACAAAAGTTTATAAAGCCTGGGTGTGAAAAAAAAAAAATCAATTTTCCACAAAAATTATTTTTTAGTCCCAAATTTTTGAATTTTCCCAAGGAAATTGGACCCCAAAAGTTGTTGTCCAATTTGTCCTGAGTACGCTGATACCCCATATGTGGGGGGGAAACTGTTTGGGCGCACGGCAGGGCTTGGAAAGGAAGTAGTAACGTTTTGGAATGCAGACGTTAATGGGGGTCATGTTCCGTTTGCAGTGCCCCAGATGAGCCTAAACAGTGGAAACCCCCACAGTGACCCCATTTTGGAAACTAGACCCCCTAAGGAACTTATCTAGATCTTTGGTGAGCACTTTGAACCCCCAAGTGCTTCACACAAGTTTATAATGCCCGGGCATGAAAATAAAAAATCCTATTTTTTTCCCACAAAAATTATATTTTAGTCACTAATTTTTTATTTTCCCAAGGGTAACAGGAGAAATTGGACCAAATAAGTTGTTGTACAATTTGTCCTGAGTACGCTGATACCCCATATGTGGGGGGGAACCACTGTTTGGGCGCACGGCAGAGCTCGGAATGGAAGGAGCACCATTTGACTTTTTCCAACCAAAATTGGCTGGAATTGAGTTTGGATGCCATGTTGCATTTGGAGAGCCCCTGATGTCCTAAACAGTGGAAACCCCCCACAATGACCCCATTTGGGAAACTAGACCCCCTAAGGAACTTATCTAGATTTTTGATGAGCAATTTGAACCCCAAGTGCTTCACACAAGTTATAACGTAGAGCCGTAAAATTTAAAAATCATATTTTTTCCACAAAAATGATCTTTTCACCCCAATTTTTATTTTTCCAAGGGTAACAAGACTCCAAAAGTTATTGTGCAATTTGTCCTGAGTGCGCTGATACCCCATATGTGGGGGTAAACCACTGTTTGGGTGCATGGCAGAGTTTGGAAGGGAAGGAGCGCCGTCTGACTTTTTCAACGCAGAATTGGCTGGACGCCATGTCGTGTTTGGAGAGCTCCTGATCTGCCTAAACAGTGGAAACCCCCATAAATGACACCATTTTGGAAACTAGACCCCTCAAGGAACTTATCTAGATGTGTGGTGAGAACTTTGAACCCCCAGGTGTTTCACTAAAGTTTATAACGTACAGCCGTAAAATAAAAAATCTTTTTTTTTTACAAAAATGATTTTTCGCCCCCAATATTTTATTTTCACAAGGGTAACAGAAGAATTGGAACCCAAAAGTTGTTGTCCAATTTGTCCTGAGTACACTGATACCCAATATGTGGGCGAAAACTACTGTATGGGCACACGTCGGGGCTCGGAAGGGAAATAGTGACGTTTTGGATCGCAGACTTTGATGGAATGGTCTGGGGCGTCATGTCACATTTGGAGAGCCCCTGATGCACCTAAACAGTGGAAACCCCCACAAGTGACCCCATTTGGCAAATAGACACCACAAGGAACTTATCTAGATGTGTAGTGAGCACTTTGAACCCCGAAGTGCTTCACAGAAGTTTATAACGCACAGCCGTAAAAATAAAAAATCTTTTTTTTTTACAAAAATGATTTTTTTCGCCCCCAATATTTTATTTTCACAAGGGTAACAGGAGAAATTGGACCCCAAAAGTTGTTGTCCAATTTGTCCTGAGTACGCTGATACCCAATATGTGGGAGAAAACTACTGTATGGGCGCACGTCAGGGCTCGGAAGGGAAGTAGTGACGTTTTGGATTGCAGACTTTGATGGAATGGTCTGGGTGCGTCATGTTGCATTTGGAGAGCCCCTGATGTGCCTAAACAGTGGAAACCCCCCACAAGTGACCCCATTTTGGAAAATAGACCCCACAAGGAACTTATCTAGATGTGTGGTGAGCACTTTGAACCCCAAGTGCTTCACAGAAGTTTATAACGCACAGCCGTAAAATTAAAAAATCTTTTTTTTTTTGCAAAAATGATTTTTTTCGCCCCAATATTTTATTTTTACAAGGGTAACAGGAGAAATTGGACCCCAAAAGTTGTTGTCCAATTTGTCCTGAGTACGCTGATACCCCATATGTGGGAAAAAACTACTGTATGGGTACACGTTGGGGCTCGGAAGGGAAGTAGTGACGTTTGGATTGCAGACTTTGATGGAATGGTCTGGGGGCGTCATGTCGCATTTGGAGGCCCCTGATGCGCCTAAACAGTGGAAATCCCCAACAAGTGACCCCATTTTGGAAAATAGACCCCACAAGGAACTTATCTAGGTGTGTGGTGAGCGCTATGAAACCCCAAGTGCTTCACAGAAGTTTATAATGTACAGCCGTAAAAACAAAAAATATTTTTATTTGTACAAAAATGATATTTTCGCCCCCAGTTTTTTATTTTCCCAAGGGTAACAGAAGAAATAGGACAAATTGCACAATAACTCTTGGGTCCAGAGTACGCTGATACCCCATATGTGGGGATAAACTACTGTTTGGACGCATGGCAGAGCTCAGAAGTGAAGGAGCACCGTTTGACTTTTTCAACGCAGAATTGGCTGGAATTGAGATCAGACGCCATGTCACATTTGGAGAGCCCCTGATGTGCCTAAACAGCGGAAACCCCCAATTCTAACTCCAACCCTAACCCCAACACACCCCTAACCCTAGTCCCAACCCTAACCACAAACCTAACCCTAACACACCCCTAATCCCAACCCTAACCCTAATCCTAACTTTAGCGCCAACCCTAATCCTAACTTTTGCCGCAACCCTAACCCTAACCCTAATGGGAAAATGGAAATAAATACATTTTTTTAATTTTATTATTTTTCCCTAACTAAGGGGGTGATAAAGGGGGGTTTGATTTACTATTTATAGCGGTTTTTATGATTGGCAGCTGTCACGCTAAAAGACGCTTTTTATTGCAAAAATAGTTTTTTGCATCGCCACATTTTGAGAGCTACAATTTTTGCATATTTTGGCCCACAGAGTCATCTGAGGTCTTATTTTTGCGGTACGAGTTGCCGTTTTTATTTGTACCATTTTTGAGCAGGTGACATTTTTGATCGCTTTTATTTCGATTTTTGGGAGGTTAGAATGAACAAAAATCAGCAATTCATGAATTTCTTTTGGGGGAGGCGTTTTTATTGTTCCGCGTGTGGTAAAATTGATAAAGCAGTTTTATTCTTCGGGTCAGTACGATTATGGCGATACCTCATTTATATAATTTTTTTATGTTTTGGCGCTTTTATAGAATAAAAACAATTTTATATAAAAAATAATTATTTTAGCATCGCTTTATTCTGCGAGCTATAACTTTTTTATTTTTTCGCTGATGATGCTGTATGGCGGCTCGTTCTTTGCGGGACAAGATGACGTTTTCAGCGGTACCATGTTTATTTATATCGGTCTTTTTGATCGCGCGTTATTCCACCTTTTGTTCGGCGGTATGATGATAAAGCATTGACTTTTTGCTTCGTTTTTTTTTTTTAAGGGGTTCACTAAAGGGGTTAAACTAGTGGGACAGTTTTATAGGGGGGGTCGTTACGGACGCGGCGATACCAAATATGTGTACTTTTATTGTTTTGTTTTTTTTATTTACAGGAAGAAATGAATTTATTGGGGAATATTTTTTTTTTTTTTATTTATTTTGGATTTTTTTTTATAACATGTTTATTTTTATTTTTTTAACTTTTTTACTTTGTCCCAGGGTGGGACATCACTGTATTTTATCAAATCGCTGGTGTGACAGTGTGCACAGCACTCTGTCACACCAGCGATCGCTCAGGCAGTGCAGCAGGCTTCTCAGTGCCTGCTCTCAGCAGGCACTGAGGAAGCCGCCTCCCTCCAGGACCCCGGCGCCATCTTGGATCCGGGTCCTGGGAGGGAGGAAGCCCTCAGAACAGCGCGATCACATCGCGCTGCTCTGAGGGTCTCAGGGGGGTGCGCAGGGAGCCCCCACCCTGCGCGATCCTCCCCTGTGCCCCCATACACCGCGATCATGTTTGATCGCGGTGTGCTAGGGGTTGATGTGCCGCGAGCGGTCCGTGACCGCTCCTGACACACAGTCACGGGTGTCAGCTGTGATAATCAGCTGACACCCGGCGGCGATTAGCTGTGCTCCCCTCAGGAGCGCAGCTGATCGCCTATGACGTACTATCCCGTCCATGGGCAGAATGGCACGAGTTTTATGGACGGGATAGTACGTCTAATGTCAGAGAGGGGTTAATACAACTTTCCTCCTTCTGTCTTTTATATCTGAGGGGCATAGCATCTTTAAAAATAGGCCTGTGCTGCAAGAACGCTGCTCATCCCAGGCTATTCTACTGAAACCTCACACAGAAAAAGTCTCATACCACTTATACATAATATGACCCGTAACCACTGCAGAAACAGACACTCACTAGCAAATAAATATATATAAACTCTGAATAAAACTATAAGATGAGAGTCATAATGACACAATATAAACTAGAATATAAAATCCCATATGCACAATTGGCCATATACATTTCCCCACAAATAAACTCCTGAATAATACTATAGAATAAACTCCAAACATAACACTGCTGCACTCCTGCTAAAAAGATACGTAGCCTGTTTTTTATTCACTATGTTCCTATATCCTGGATAATACTGTAGAATAAACTCCATGAGACTCAGAAACATATCACTGCTGCACTCCTGCTAAAAAGATACGTACCCTATCTTTAGTCTGTACATAGGCTGCTAAGCTATAATGTGCTCAAAATCGAATATTATGGACTAGAGTACATGGCACCGTTTGCTTCTGGTATGGCATAATGGTCCGAAACACAGGTATGTTAAAAAGTTTGTGAAATAGTTTTATTTTAATTACAGACTAGCAGTACACAGATATGACTTGCACACTCCCATACATTAAAACTACACTATAGGGATGAACTGTAGGGACAGTTTTTCTTGAAAAAGCGTCCATCCTATGCCTGTATTCTCACATGAAACAATCACTATGTTTACTCATGGCCTTAAAAGAGCCTTATAAATCAAGATTCACAATAGAGTGATCTCTGTACAAACCTCTATACACAATACAACCATGACACTTCATGTCAACACTGCTGCTAATAAGTGAGCTATCTCTAACAAACCCTGTAGCTGAGATATCCCCATGTGTCAGTCCTACTAAAATATACATCTCCAAACTTTTACATACATATAATACAAGCCTTTTATACTGGAGTCTGTATTTCACTAAGAGTCTGTATTTCACTAAAAATTCTTATATACTGGAGTCTGTACTACAGACTCTGCTAGAAAATAGCTTTACATTTGGATAATACTATAGAATAATCTCCTTTTAGTCTGTACATACACTACTAAACTATATCTTTACAGTGAGTGAAACACACACACAGATTTAATACAACAACTGCTAGAAAATCCAGCCTGATCAAATCCACAAGGCGATGGATAAAATATAAATAGAGACTTATAAAAATCAAGATTCACCTTGATACAACTTTCCCCACAGCCTGATCAAATCCACACAGTCTGACTAAATCCACAAGGCGATGGATAATATATAAATAGAGACAAATAAATTCATGAATCCACTTTGATTGAAATTCACAGATTCAACAGTCCTGATTCCCCAGGCAGATCAAATCCCAGGGAGACGGATTAAATGATAGGGGCGTGACGACCTGTCAGATTTGAGTTTGACAAAAGGGTATACCTCCTAAACTACTGGTGCCCCCTGCAATCAACCAGTTCACCCAGGCCCTAGACCGCAAAAGGCCACTCAGCTCTTCAAACTTGTGCACAAATATTGACCTGAGACCGAGCTGGAGAAAAAGAAACTACTGATGGCCCAATGCTGAGAAAAAAGCAGCCGTTTAAGGAAACGTCCCAACAAGAAGACCCCCTGTGACCAGAGCAGGTGCTAACACAGTGACTGTCTTGGTGGAGAACAAGAAAGCACAGCTGGTCTGTTGTAGCGCCGACGTCCCTGCCCCCATGCCAGGCAGGGACGCTAGTTTCCTCTGCGACAGCGTCCTCTGCCAGGCAGGGACGTCGCCCCCCTTACCCGCGCCCAGCGTCCTCCTTCCGTCCTGCTGGGGCCGCGCGCTCCTTCCCTGCTTCTGGACTTAGGGCGCGCGCCCGTGTGCTCCCCCGCTCTTATAGGGGCCGCGCGCATCTTTCAAAAAAGGTCCCCGGCCAATGCCGGAGGACTCCACCCTATATAAAGTACTTCCTCCTTAATGGAGGTGCCCGAGCAATGTTGTTATTGCACTGTTCACTACTCTGCTTTAGCCCTCAGGGTCCGTTACCAGTTACCTGCCTGTTTCCTGCCAGTTTGCTGTCTGCTACCTGCCCGCAAGCCTGCCTGAAGGTTCGGCCGTCACATGCGGTGACCATCGGCAATTCCAGAGACTCTCGCCTGCTCACTTGGGGGCGCTCATCTGCCGTCTGCCTGCAAGCCTACCTGGAGGTTCGGCCATCACCTGCGGTGTCCATCGGCTATTCCAGAGACTATCGCCTGCTCACTTGGGGCGCTCGTCTGCCATCTGCCTGCAAGCCTACCTGGAGGTTCGGCCATCACCTGCGGTGTCCATCGGCTATTCCAGAGACTCTCG
>JARQOD010000001.1:643843534-643878283 GCA_033576555.1 Oophaga sylvatica
TACTCAGGTCTCCTCATCAGGTATTGACTAATACAAAATGTGAAGAATCATATATTTATGCGCAACACAGCACAGAAAAAATGCAATAGATAAGACAAGTGAAGTGAAGTAGAACTATCATTATGGAAGAGTGATAGACAGATATGGCCATAAATATGCTGAGGGTTACTGCAGAGTAACACAAACTCCACTAGATGGCAGCAGAGTGGAGAATGAGCTGAATCAAACCAACAGTAATACAGCGAAGCAACCACTAGGTGACAGCGGAATAGTCAGACAGCCGAGTTGATACTGGAGAGTAGCGCAATATCAAGGGGAAATTCAAAATCGCAATTCAGGTCACAAGCCAGGGTCAGAATGCCAGAGAAACAGCAGATAAGCAAAGGGGTAATCACAAATGGGTAGTCTGAACACGGTCCAAAGGTCAGCAATGGAATATCAGATACAAAGGGGCAATAACAAACGGGTAGTCTGAATACGGTCCAAATGTCAGCAAAAATGAGTCGGGTCAGATGAATGCAGCAGGACAGATCGAAACTCACCAGAGCCTGCTGTTGTGAATGTGTTAGAAATGAATTCTGAGCAGAAGCTCCCTCTGGTGGTTACAAACAGTACTGAACCATTCAATGAGGATTGGCAATCAGGAGTTACAGACTGGTCTTATATAAGGGAGGTTCCCTCCCATCATGGTTGCCAGTGATCAATTGTTCTTGTCTCAACTGTGGTTACTGGTTCACTTGGAAGCTTGCTGGGTCTTGCCTCTTCTACTGCTCTCAGATAAGATATTTTCTGTTTTTTGTTTTTGTGCTTACCATTTACATATTTCTCTGCATTTCTGTGAGGTTAGCCAGGTTTCCCCCCCCCCGGGGGGGCTTGGGCTCCTCTCAGTTCTTCTGGAGCCACTGTTATTTGTTCATTTGCCTTTTCCAGTTTTTTCAGTGGCTGCGGCTTAGTTTTGTTACACCAGAGAACTAATTTAGGTGGTAGAGGTCGTGTGATCTCAGGTGTTTTTGCAATTAGTAGAGTTGGTATTTTTTAGGGTTTTTTGGATTGCAGTAAGGGTCCTTCCTATCCTTTTCTGTCTAGGAAGATTGGGCCCCAACGTTTGCTCATACTATTTTCTGTCTGTGTCTGTATTTCCTCTTGTCTAACCGCCATTACATGTTTGGGGGCTTCCTATGTTCTTTGGGGATCTGCTCCGGGGCAGATAGCTTTCCTCTTTCTATCTTTAGGTGTAGTTAACCTCTCAGGCTGTGACGAGGCATCTAGGACCAACTTAGGAACGCTCCACGGCTGCCTTTAGTTGTGGTGGTTAGTCAGGGTACTGCAATCCAGTAGATTCCAACCTCTCTGGTGTATTGCCGTTTTTGCCTGCTCTCCTCAGCTACCAAATCATAACAGCCTGCTACACATGCCGAAGGTAAGAAATATAACTGGCACTGCACACAGGTTGCAGCACAGAGATGTAGAAGCCAGACACGGGAACGAGGTAGGAAAATTAACCCCTGACATGACCAGACTGGGAAAGGAGAGACAAGACAAAAACCCGGCCAGAATCATGACAGTACCCTCCTCTCAAGGGGGGCCACAGGACCCCAGGTTTCCCAGGAAAATGTATATGAAAAGCACGGACCGACCGATCAGCATGACCCAAGATCAATCCTCCGGACCGTAACCCCCTCCATTGTACAAAGTACTGAAGTGAGATACAAACCATTTGACAGTCGACAATACATTTAACTTCATATTCTGTTTGTCCATCCACAGAAACAGGAGGCAGAGGAGGTGGAGACTCAGTAGAGGAAGTTGCAAACGATTTAAGAGAGGAAGTATGAAATACATTGGGGATACAAAGCGACGGAGGCAAGCGTAAGTGAAAGGCAACTGGGTTGACCACCTCAATAATCTCGTAAGGACCAATAAACTTGGGACCCAGCTTGACGGAGGGAAGCTTCAGATGTATGTTCTTTGTAGACAACCACACCTTATCTCCCACCAGAAACTCAGGTTCTACAGATCGTCGCTTATAAGCAAAATGTTCTTGTCTGCCCTGGGCCACCCCAATGTTCTTTTTAACCTCCCCAACCGTTGAACTGCCACATCGGCCCCTGGACACCTCGAATCCAGCCTGGAAAATTCACCAAAAATGGGGGTGAAAACTGTAATTACAGAAAAACAGAGAGGTGCCAGTGGACTGTTTAATCCGATTATTGAATGTGAACTCAGCCATGGGCAACGAGGAACAACAATTATCCTGCTGAGATATGGCAAGACACTGAAAAATCTGCTCCAGTGACTGATTGGTCCTCTCCGTCTGACCGTTGGTCTCGGGGTGATAGGCAGAGGATTACGTCAAGCAAATATCCAATCTCTTGCAAAACGCCCTCCAAAACTTAGAAACTAATTGCACCCCTCAAAGGCACACCATGCAACTGTACAATGTGCTCAATAAACAATTTAGATACTGTTTTCAGCATTAGGTAGTCCTGCCAAGGGAGCAAAATGCGCCTGTTTGCTGAACCTGTCAAACACAACCCAGACCACTGTTTTTCCATTGGAAAGAGGAAGATTAGTGATAAAATCCATGGACAAATGAGTCCAGGGTCTATCCGGAATTGGCAATGGCACCAATTCCCCGGCGGGCCAGTTATGGGATACTTTAGCATGAGCACACGTATCACAAGCAGACAGAAACACAGCGATATCAGAAGACATAGAGGGCCACCAAAACATCCTAGCAATGACTTTGTGAGTGGCCAAGTCTCGCCCACTGAGAGCAGAGTCGTGAACTCCAGGAGAACCCTCAACCGATATTGAACTGGGACAAAGAGCTTGTTTTCAGGCAATGACGGAGGAGCAAGACACTGAACATCACAAATCTCAAGCTCCAATTCAGAGGATACCCCAGCAAGGACCAACCCATGCTGAAGACTGGAGGAAGGAGGTGATATTGGATCCATCTGCGAGATAAGGCATCGCCCTTGACATTCTTGGAATCAGGCTGAAAAGTGATAGAAAAAATGAAAACATGAAAAAAAAGCGACCACCTAGCCTGTCTAGGAGTTAAAAGTTTGGCAGATTCAATGTAAGACAGGTTCTTGTGTTCCGTAAGATACGGTACATTCTGGTATCCTCCATTTTGATACAGGAAAGATGCATATTTTTGTACCGTGTTAGCCATCTAATGTGGTGTACTTAATTATTTGTACTAAATGTCCAACTGGGGGTCTGTATGTGATGGAGACAGGGCAAAAACTGAGAACAAGGATGAATTCTTATCGCCACACAATAAGAGAAAGAAGAATGGATTTACCTGTGGCAAAACATTTTTATATGCCTGATCACAGCACCATACACATGAAATTACTTGTATTCAAAGATAATTTCAAATCTCAGAGAGACAGAATCGTCTGGGAGTACAAACTTATGAAGACCTTTGACACACTCAGAGCAGGAATGAATGTGTAGCATGGATTTATGTTTTTTACATCAATTAAGGAATTTGCTCCTAAGACCTTGTGGGGACATCACAACACAGAACCAGACCCTAATCAGAGGACTTTAAAACTTTCACTACTTATCTATGAACTGTTCCAATATTTATGGCCATAACTGTCTATCACTCTCTCATACTGATAGCTCTGCTTCACGTCACATGTCTTATCTATTGCATTGTTTCTGTGCTGTGATGTGCATAAAAAAGTAGGAATTAGTCCTACCGGTAATGTTGTTTCCAGGAGTCCATCATGACAGCACCACAGGAGGTTGTCCTTCATATCCTTGATAGGGACAGGAACACAGAAGAGGTTAAATAGCCCCTCCACACCACCACCCTTCAGTGTTTTTTCAAGTACCACACCAGGATGGATGCAACACAATTTTATTGAATCTCCCACTACAATGTTTACAACACATAACAGATAGGAAATCCAAGGGAGGGTATATAAGGGGTGCTGTCATGATGGACTTCTGGAAACAACATTACCGGTAGGACTAATTCCTACTTCCCAGGACATCCCTCCTGACAGCACCACCAGGAGAAAAATCAAATAACTCCTATTAGGGCGGAATTACTGCTTGGAGGACTTTCCTCCCAAAGGCCGTCTGTTGATTTGACTGAACGTCCAGTTTATAATGCCTACTGCAAGTATGGACCAAGTTGCGGCCCTTCAGATCTGGTCCATAGAAGCCCCTGCACTCTCTGCCCACGAAGCCGAGATTGCTCTCAGCGATTGAGCTCTAAGAACTTTCATCGGAGTCTTTCCTGCCGAGGTATATGATGCGGTAATGGTTGATTTTAACATCTGGCTAAGGTGGCTTTCGATACTTTTTCCCTCTATTTTTTCCTGCTATTTGGATTAAGAGGTTTGAGTCTACTCTCCAATTTTCCGTCAGTTTTAGGTACTGTAGGACTGTCTTTTTGACTGATGATGTGGATTGCTTAGAAGTCTCCTTGTCCTAAAAAGCAATGGGAAAGGAAGGTCCTGTAGCTATCTGTATCTAGCCCAGCTGAAAGACACACTTTATACCCCACTTACATGGTCCTTAAATAGCTCTAAGCTCTGGACATCAGGGCGACTAGCACTCTCCATCTTCACTAAGTCAGTGTGTGCTGTCAGCTGTCAGACTTAAGTAGTTTGCCTTACCCGGCTTCAAGACCTCTGATTTGTCCTCCTTCCGAGCTCAGCTGCTGCCAATCTGGGTGTTGCAGGTGTTCCCCCTGCCAATTTGGGTGTGCAGTTGCTCTTCCCAACTGTGCATGCGCCCCATGGAACGGACGCCAGTTGGGCCGGAAATGTCCCTGCAAGGCCGCGGGTTTCTGAAGCCACACCGCCGGATCCTACATCGCGTTCCCTCGACGATGCGGAGCGATGAGGCCTGTATCTCCGGCTCTGCCCCTGGAAGTAGTCGCTCCTCCGATGACACGGCGCGCTGGAAGTGACAACGGGAGAAGCCAGCTTCCTGATCCGAGAGGGTCCGCCCCAGCTCTCATCAGCGGCGTATAATTCCAGATCTTTGTTATGATTTGGTAGCTGAGAGCAGGCAATAACGGCAATACACCAGAGAGGTTGGAATCTACTGGATTGCACTACCCTGACTAACCACCACAACTAAAGGCAGCCGTGGAGCGTTCCTACGTTGGTCCTAGATGCCTCGTCACAGCCTGAGAGGTTAACTACACCTAAAGATAGAAAGAGGAAAGCTATCTGCCCCGGAGCAGATCCCTAAAGAACATAGGAAGCCCCCAAACATGTAATGGCGGTTAGACAAGAGGAAATACAGACACAGACAGAAAATAGTATGAGCAAACGTTGGGGCCCAATCTTCCTAGACAGAAAAGGATAGGAAGGACCCTTACTGCAATCCAAAAAACCCTAAAAAATACCAACTCTACTAATTGCAAAAACACCTGAGATCACACGACCTCTACCACCTAAATTAGTTCTCTGGTGTATCAAAACTAAGCCGCAGCCACATAAAAAAACTGGAAAAGGCAAATGAACAAATAACAGTGGCTCCAGAAGAACTGAGAGGAGCCCAAGCCCCCCGGGGGGGCCGGGGAGATGTGCCTAACCTCACAGAAATGCAGAGAAATATGCAAATGGTAAGCACAAAAAAAAAAAAACAGATAATATCTTATCTGAGAGCAGGAGAAGAGGCAAGACTCAGCAAGCTTCCAAGTGAACCAGGAACCACAGTTGAGACAAGAACAATTGATCACCGGCAACCATGATGGGAGGGAACCTCTCTTATATAAGACCAGTCTGTAACTCCTGATTGCCAATCTTCATTGAATGGTTCAGTACTGTTTGTAACCACCAGAGAGAGCTTCTGCTCAGAATTCATTTCTAACACATTCACAACAGATCTTGCAGCCGCCCGCTGTTAGAGCGCCGCCGCAGCAGCAGCGGCCCATAGCGCCTGTCCTAGGGATGCAACCAACACTGGGAGCACACAGCTCAACCGGTCCGCTGAGGGACCTCTCTCAGTATCAGCGGTGCTGAGGGCCCGTCCATCAAGCCCCCGCTACCCCGGAGCCCCCTTGGGATTGAGGAGTATTACGCCGGGAGCTGCCAGCTCGATCGGTCAAGTATTCTTCTGCACGTTTGTGCTCCTCTTTCTTCGTCTGTCCCTAATAGAGACAGGAAAAACACTGAAGGGTGGTGGTGGGAGGGGCTATTTAACCTCTTCTGTGTTCCTATCCCTATCAAGGATATGAAGGACAACCTCCTGGTGGTGCTGTCAGGAGGGACGTCCTGGAAATATGTGATTCTTCAGATTTTGTATTAGTCAATGCCTGATGAAGAGACCTGAGTAGTCAGTTAGCCATTAAAAGGTATCAACCACTGAGTTCTCTCAATTCTGAATATTCTTCCATGCATGATTATTTTGCAGCAATTTTACAACGGTAACATCCTATAATGGAGGAAGACATAGAAAAAAAACGATGGAATATGACCTTGAGAATTACTAGATCTGTTCCTGCTGGGGGCAATGAAAATTTTTTAGATTCATGTTCCTTCGAAAAATGATATTTAGTTGGTTGATAATATTTCCTGATAATATGTGTTAGGGTTGGTGGAAGCACCAAATAAAATATATATAATAACAATAATAAGGTGCATTAGCAGCCTGGGGTCCAGCGTGCAGAGATGGAACCTGCTGCTAAGCAATGGCGGAACAAGGCGGCGGTTTGAACGCCGACAACACGCGGGTTAGATGTCACCCAATTTGAACAGTGGCGAACTTTGTTAATTCACAGAGCCGCCGCAACAAAGTAATAGAGCTCTGTTCCCTGTTACACGTCACAAGACTCAGCTGATATGGTGCAAGTGACGTCTCTAGGCTCAACCCTAGAACGCGGGGACTTGAGTCTGACCAGACACACAATGCGCACCGCGTCGCACTAGTGATGACACTACTTGGCGCTCAGTCGTAGCAAACACAGCTAACTAAAAAACAAGAGCAAAAGCTCAACTGACCGCAGAGCAGTGCCAAAAGGTGTGTGCCAAAGCACGTGGATTGATTGTGTCCTGTAAACAGCCCGTGCTAAGTAGCACAAGTGGCCGAGACAGGTGCTAGGTCAAGCCGAGTAAAAACCTGCCTGACGAAGGAACACTAGATGGTCATACACCCCGATTGTTAGAACTCTCCTGTTAGTTTTTTTTTTATCTTGCTGGTCACATGACCTATGTGGCCTATTTAATCCGGCTCCACCCTTCTGGCTTTGCTGGACTTCATTGTAACTTATACTCTTAAGCTAGCCAGGTGCTTTGTTACCTGACTCAGACAGTTTTTGCTTGGTCTTCTGACCTCTATGTTCTATGTTCTTTGTTTTGCCTTTTGCTGCTACAACTTCTGTTAGGAGGTGTCCATCTTTTCTCCCAGTCCCTAGTCCTTGTAGGGATCCCTCCCTCACATCTATAGGTCTTCGTTCAGACTAGCTGAGGACTTTAGCGGGTCTGATCGCAGGATCAGGTTCCCCGTTACATCGTAGGGATCCAGCTTAGTTCTTATTGTAGGGACAGACCTGCCTTCTTTCCTTAGTGCTTGTAGCAGATCATAATAGTAAGTCCAGCCCAAAAATATCTCTAAGGAAAGATTTCCTGTTTTCATCATGGTGTCGGTTCAGGATTTGGCTCAACGCCTGCAGGGACTCTCTCTGGAGGTGGCTGAGATCCAGCAACACGTGAGTAGTTGTTCTGGAGCACATTTCGTGGAACAAAAGGTACGTTTGCCTGATTTATTTTTTGGTGAACAACAAGATTTTTTTTCTTTTAAAAATGCTTGCTTGTTGATTTCCGTTTGAGACCCAGATTCTCTGGTGATGAATCTCAGCACATAGGGTTCATAATGTCACTTTTGCGCAAAGAACCTCAGGACTGGGCCTTTTCTCTGCAACCTAGTGATCCATGCTTTAGATCAGTGGATAGTTTTTTTTTCTGCTTTGGGGTTATTATATGACGATCCTGATCGAGTTTCATCAGCTGAGACAGAATTGAGACATTTGAGACAGGGATCAGGTAATGTGGAAAAATACTGTACTCACTTCCGTCGGTGGTCTACCCAGGTGAGGTGGAACGATTCAGCTTTGAAAAGTTTATTTCTTGCAGGGCTAAGTGAAAGGGTTAAAGATTTGCTGATTGCTTATCCCATACCTGGTAACTTGCAAGAGGCTATGCAATTAGCCATATGGGTGGATAGGAGACTGCGTGCAAGGGTTAATGAGAGTAAATCCTCTGCCATGTCAGCTTCAAGTCTTGAGAGTTTCTGTTCTGACATTGGAGAGCCGATGGCATCTCGCTCTCAGGAAAAAGACCGCCGGTTTTCTGAAGGTTTGTGCTTTTATTGCAGCAAATCTGACCATTTCATTAAGAACTGTGTTCTTCGTAGGAACAAAGAAAAAAAAAAGGTCAGTTTTGCCCATATAGCCTGTTTAAATACTAAGGGCGTTTTTCTTTCTGCCACTACTTCTGCTGCTCAGGAAGAATTAATGGATTTTCGGGTATTTGTCGATTGTGGTTCCACTCTGAATGTGATTAATGGGGAATTCTTGTAAAAACTTAAATTAAAACCTAAACCTTTGTCATCCCCTATTGCTGTGGTTTCGGTTGATGGTTCTCCCTTGAAGAATGTTACTCACAAGATCTGTGAATTTCCTCTCACTATTAATGGTGTTCACCAGGAGAATTTGGATTTGGTAGTTTTGAATAATTTGCCTTCTCCAGTGATTTTGGGGTTACCCTGGTTAAAATTACACAATCCTGTACTGGACTGGTCTACCAATGAAATTAAGTCCTGGAGCCCCAAGTGTTATGACAAATGTTGTAACGGGCATATTGCTGCTGTGGATAAAGGGGAATTACCTGTACCTATTCAGGATTTTTGGAAAGTTTTTTCTGAGAAGGAATCGTGGATTTTGCCCCCTCATAGAGACTATGATTGTACTATTGAATTTGTCCCTGGAGTGACTCTTCCTAAAAGTCGTTTATTTAATTTGACTATTCCTGAGAGAAAGGCTTTGGAGGAGTACATACAGACAAGCTTGGCCGCCGGTCACATTAGACCTTCTAAGTCTCCTGTGGTTGTTGGATTTTTTTTTGTTAAAAAAAAGGACGCAGTTTACGTCCTTGTTTGGACTTTCGTGAGATTAATAAAATTACTGTACGCAATCCTTACCCACTGCCATTGATTCCTGATTTGTTTAACCAGTTAGTGGGGGCCAAGTGGTTTTCCAAAATTGATCTTCGGGGGGCATACAATTTGTTGCGCATGAAGGAGGGTGACGAATGGAAGACTGCGTTTAACACTCCTGTGGGGCATTTTGAGAATCTGGTTATGCCTTTTGGTCTTACCAACGCTCCTGCATTTTTTCAGAATCTTATTAATGACATCCTTAGACCTTTGATCAGCAAAAGTGTGGTTGTGTATTTGGATGACATTTTGATTTATTCACCTGATCTGGAGTCTCATTGGCGGAGTGTGCGTGAGGTATTACAGTTGTTAATGGACAATTCGCTTTTTGCTAAGCTGGAGAAATGTGAGTTCGCTGTACAGAGAATTAGTTTTTTGGGCTACATTATCTCCAGCGAAGGTTTTGAGATGGACCAGGTGAAAGTTCAAGCTGTGCAGGAATGGCCTAGGCCTGTTGGTTTGAAATCGTTACAGAGGTTTTTGGGTTTCGCCAATTATTATAGAAAATTCATTAAAAAATGTTCTATTATTGTCAAACCACTGACCGATCTCACCAGGAAAGGTGCTAATGCGGTTCAGTGGACTACTGAGGCCATTGAAGCTGGTGGCATCTCTTGGAAGGTGCTGAATTTCCATTCAGGTTTTCATGGATCATAAAAATCTGATCTATCTGGATGCTGCCAAACGCTTGAATGCCCGTCAGGCTAGATGGGCACTCTTTTTCTCGCGGTTAAATTTTTCTGTCACTTACATCCCAGGTACTAAGAATGTGAAAGCTGATGCTATTGTCTCGCAGTTTTTTGCCCATGATTGGTACTGAGGAGGAGGAGAACATTTTACAAGAAGGGGTTGTGATTGCTGCTTTGGACTCTGTGTTGGAAGATGAGATTCTTAAAGCACAGGAGAATGCCCCATCTAACACTTCCCATGGGAGGTTGTTTGTGCCTGGGACCTTTAGGAGAGATTTGTTTGTTGAGGTCATGAGTCTCGGTTGGCAGGTCATCCTGGAATCTCTGAGACCAAGAGACTTGTGGGTCGCAGTTTTTGGTGGCCTGGATGGCAGAAGGAAGTCATTAAGTGGGTGCGTCAGTGTACTGTGTGTGCTAGATCTAAGTCTTCACATACTTCTGCTGCGGGGTTGCTTTGCCCTCTGGAGGTTCCTAGTGCACCTTGGACACATTTGGCTATGGACTTTATTACTGACCTTCCCCCCTCTGAGGGTTTCACTGTCATCTGGGTTGTCGTGGACCGTTTTAGCAAGATGTGTCACTTGGTTCCTTTCATCAAACTGCCCTGCACTAAGACTCTCGCTAAGGCCTTTGTCAAGGAAATTGTCAAACTACATGGTGTTCCTACTGACATTGTTTCTGATAGGGGACCTCAGTTCGTGGCTCGTTTTTGGCACGCCTTTTGTGACAGGTTGGGTGTTCATTTGTCGTTTTCATCCGGATATCATCCTGAGTCTAATGGCCAGACAGAAAGGAGAAACCAGGATGTTGAGCAGTTCTTGCGTTGTTTTGTGCAGACAATCAAGAGGGGTGGTCTGAGTTTCTGCCACTTGCTGAATTTGCTCTTAACAATCATACATCCTCCTCTGCTGGTTGTTCGCCTTTTTTTTGTTGTACTGGGAGACATCTGTCGTTTGGGTCATTCTCCAAATTGGTATCGGCCGTGCCTGAAGAGGAAAATTTTTCTGGTGATTTGGAGAGAGTTTGGACGGATGTGCGTGGTAATCTTCAGGAGGCTAACAGAAAATCTAAAAGGTACTTTGATAGGAAACGGCAAGAGGTTTTGCTTGCTATTGGTGACATGGTTTGGTTGTCCTCTAAGAATCTGAGGTTGAGGATTCGTTCTAAAAAATTGGGTCCCAAGTTTGTAGGGCCCTTTAAGGTGCTTCAGGTTGTTAACCAATCGGCTGTTAGGTTGGAGGTTCCTACCTCCTGGAAGATTAATCCGGTGTTTCATGTTTCTCTGTTGCAAAGAGCTGATGTGTCGGATGGAGACTCCGCTGCCACTATTCCCCTGGTGGTGAAGGACGGGGAATATGAAATTTCTTTGCATCCTAAATTCTAGACGGTATAGAGGGAGTTTGCAGTATCTCGTCGCTTGGAAGAGTTTCGGACCCGAGGATAACTCATGGGTGAGGGCGGATGATGTTTCTGCGTCCAGACTTGTCAGAGGTTTCCGGATAAGCCTGGTCCTAGGGGATCCAGAGGATCCTCTTAGAAGGGGGGGTACTGTTAAGACTCTCCTGTTAGTTTTTTTTTATCTTGCTGGTCACATGACCTTTGTGGCCTATTTAATCCGGCTTCACCCTTCTGGCTTTGCTGGACTTCATTGTAACTTATACTCTTAAGCTAGCCAGGTGCTTTGTTACCTAACTCAGACAGTTTTTGCTTGGTCTTCTGACCTCTATGTTCTATGTTCTTTGTTTTGCCTTTTGCTGCTACAACTTCTGTTAGGAGGTGTCCATCTTTTCTCCCAGTCCCTAGTCCTTGTAGGGATCCCTCCCTCACATCTATAGGTCTTCGTTCAGACTAGCTGAGGACTTTAGCGGGTCTGATCGCAGGATCAGGTTCCCCATTACATCGTAGGGATCCAGCTTAGTTCTATTGTAGGGACAGACCTCCCTTCTTTCCTTAGTGCTTGTAGCAGATCATAACACCAATAGTGTGGCAGGTTCTCACCCCAAACACCCATGCCTTCACACACTCGCTCACACACCACATGGTTTATACTAGCGCATGGCCATGTGGCCGTTCGATCCTTTTATAACTGCAGCCTTCCAGGACCTTGCTGATGGCCCAATCCGAACTGTTTGAGGACCTGAGCATGTGACCATCCGACCACCAATGAGTGGTCATCTCATGGGCATGCCCAGATAGAGAAAAGCAGGACTTAGTCCCAGGAACGTCTGCTCGCCGCAGACTAATGCTGGTTGCTATAGCTGTACCTGGGGCGGCAGCAATTACCAAACGCATAGCATTAGCCTGAGCAAGACGCTGGGACCTACGTCTCTGCTGAGCAGGATCCTCTGTGGCTGAAGAAGAATGGGAGACCGCAGAGAACATGGCTCGAGATTCCCCCTGTGCAGCGGCGGGATCTCGATGACCAACATAGCCCCCCTTTGGACCTCGCTACACTCAAATGCCGCAATGAGCCTGAATGTGATCAAGAAATTCCAGGTCCTGTCCTCTGGGCCATGACCCTTCCAGTCCACCTGATAGAAATTTTTGCCACTTACCACCTTGAACCCAACAATGGCGTTCACCTCATACTAATCCATGGATGAACCTGATCTCCCGGCATATGACTCAGAAAACCGGGACATGTGTACAGGTTTTATGAGGGACACATGAAAGATGTCAGTGATACATAGGCGTGGAGGAAGAGCCAGATGATAGACCACAGAGTTGACCAGTTCCAGGACCTTGAAGGGACCTATGTAGTGAGGAGCAAACTTAGTGGACTCAACTCATAGCCTGATGTTACGGGCGAAGAGTCACGCTAAATCGCCAGGGGCAAAAGTCGGAGCGGGACGCCGATGCGAATCGGCGGAGACCCTCATTCTCTCCTTGGAGGCCCGGATGGCATCCTGTGTGCGGACCCATATGTCCACTGCCGAGTCTGCTACCCTAGAGTCAGTGGATGACATGGGCATGGGCACAGGGACACACGGATGCTGGCCGTAATTAAGGAGGAACGGGGTCTGCCCAGTTGAGTCGGCTACGGCGCTATTCAGCACAAATTCCCCCCACAGTAGCAAGGATGCCCAGTCATCTTGCCTGGAGGGAACAAAATGTCGCAGATATGTGACCAGGGTCTGGTTGGTCCTCTCTACCAATCCGTTTGTCTCGGGATGGTGAGCTGAAGAGAGATTTAGCTCTTTAATGAGCAGACGACAAAGCGCTCTCCAGGACCGAGACATGAACCTGTCACTGACTATTTTGTCAGGCATGCTGTGTAGGCGAAAGACATATTTGATAAACAATGCTACCAAAGCCCTTGCAGAAGGTACCCGCGGGAGAGGCACCAAGTGCACCATTTTAGTGAAGCGGTCGATGACTACCCAGATTACGGTGCAGTTACGAGACTTGGGTAAATCCACCACAAAATCCATCCCGACCATCTCCCAGGGCCTATCCACCACCGGCAGGGGTACAGTAAACCAGCTGGCCGTTGCCAAGAAGATCGATTCTGGGAGAAAGAAACACACGCCAGAATATAGTCTCCGACGTCACAGACCATATGCGGCCACCAGTACATCCTCGCCAGGAGCTCAGATGTCCTCTTGGTCCCAAAATGTCCACCCACACTGGACGAATGAGCCCAAGAGAGAACCTCTGGTCGCAAATTAGGTGGATCCAAAGTCTTACCCGGAGGCACAGACTCTAACGAAACCGGAGCCACAGTTCTCAGGCTCTCTGAAGGGACAATAAGCTGAGGTTCCTCTCCCTCCTCAGATAATACTACAGAAAGAGAGAGCACATCGGCACGAGTGTTATTCTCCCCAGAGATAAAATGGAGGATGAAGTTGAACCGGGAGAAGAACAGGGACCATCTGGCCTGGCGAGAATTTAGCGCTGGGCTGTCTGTAAATAGATAAGGTTTTTATGGTCGGTGAATACTTCCCCTACTGTAATAGGGATTACAGTAATAGGGATTCCCCATACTGTAATTTCCCCCGGGATCAATAAAGTGTATCGTATACTTGGAAGGGGTAACGGGCCCCCTCCAGGAGATGTCTCCACTCAGAAAAGGCCAATTTCATTGCTAGCAACTCCCTATCCCCGATGGATTAATTTTTTTCTGACGGTGAGAAGGTCTTGGAGAAAAAGAAGCAAAGATGCTTCCGACCTTGAGCATCCTTCTGAAAGAGGACGGCTCCAGCACCGACGGAAGAAGCATCCACCTCCATGATAAAGGGTTTATCGACATCCGGGTGATGTAAAATGGGAGCGCTAGCGAAATGTGACTTTATAGACAGAAAGGCATTGGACACCTCCTCCAACCATAATTTGGGATTAGCTCCCTTCTTGGTGATGGCAACCAGGGGAGCTACCAAACTTGAGAAGTGGGGAATGAACTGGCGATAGTAGTTGATGAAACCCATAAAGCGCTACACCGCTTTAAGAGAATGGGGTTCTTGCCAGTCCATCTCAGCCGGTAGCTTGGCAGGATCTATGGCCAATTTCTGGGCCAAGATGATATAGCCCAGAAACGGCAAGGACTCCTACTCAAACACACACTTCTCCAACTTGGCATAGAGGGATTTTGCCCATAGGAGGTCGAAGACTTTGCAAACATCTCTCAGGTGGGAGTCTATATCTGGAGAGTAGATGAGAATATCATCCAGATAGACTATTACCGAGGTGGTTAGCATATCCCAGAAGATATCGTTCACAAAGTCTTGGAAAACGGCAGGGGAATTACAGAGCCCGAAGGGCATCACCAAGTATTCATAGTGGCCGTCTCTGGTGTTAAATGCCGTCTTCCACTCGTCCCCCTCAAGGATGAATATCAAGTTATAGGTGCCCCGCAGATCTAATTCTGTAAATACCCTTGCTCCATGCAACCTATCAAAGAGTTCGGAGATAAGAAGCAGAGAGTATTTATTTTTGACGGTTATAGCATTGAGACCCTGTTGTCTATGCATGGACGTAACTCCCCGTTCTTCTTCTGCACAAAGAAGAACCCAGCCCTGCAGGTGACACTGACTTCTTAATGAATCCTCTTGCCAGATTCTCCTTGATGTACTGAGACATTGACTCCATCTCCGGAAGAGATAACGGATAGACTCGACCCCGGGGAGGCTCAGCACCAGGCAAGAGATAATAAATAATAATCTTTATTTTTATATAGCACTAACATATTCCACAGCGCTTTACAGTTTGCACACATTATCGTCGCTGTCCCCGATGGGGCTCACAATCTAGATTCCCTATCAGTATGTTTTTGTAGTGTGAGAGGAAACCGGAGTACACGGAGGAAACCCACGCAAACACGGGGAGAACATACAAACTCCTTGCAGATGTTGTCCTTGGTGGGACTTGAGCCCAGGACTCCAGCGCTGCAAGGCTGCAGTGCTATCCACTGAGCCACCGTGCTGCCCAAGAGATCAATAGGACAGTCATAGGGGCGGTGAGGCGGAAGGGTCTCCGCAGCTCTCTTGGAGAATAGGTCAGCATATGACCAATAGAGTTTGGGGAGAGAGGATAGATCTGCCGGCACTGCTGTAAAAGCCACCTGAGCGCACTCCCTCTGACATCTACCCTCACAAGACTCACTCCATCCTAATATTCTCCCAGAGGACCACTCAATATGAGGAGAATGGTAGTGTAACCAAGGTACCCCTAATAAGACTTCATCAATACCCTTGGGTATGACTAATAGGGGGATTATCTCCTGGTGGGCTGGAGACATGGTGAAAGTAGGTGGGATGGTCTGGTGTGTGATCTGTGAGGGCAGTGTCGACCCATTCACCACTCAGACAGTCACTGGTTTGGTGATCATCAGCAGAGGTATAGCGTGCCATTGGGCGAAGGCTGAAGACATGAAATTGCCCTCCGTCCCGGAATCCACACAAACCTCTACCGCATGAGTGGATGGGCCTATCCTGAGTGTACCCCTTGAAGGACAATTTGGAAGAAAACGCCGCTGTGTCTAGGGAGCTTCCTCCTATGGCCACTAGATAGACACAGTCGTTTTTCCCGACCGCTGGGGACATTTGGTGGCAAAATGTCCTGACTGCCGGCAGACATGACAGACCATGGGTGTACGAGCGATCCGGGACTTTGATCCCGCTCGAGAAACCTCCATGGCCTCTTGGGAATTGGACGCTCGGTCCGGAGATTCCAGAGGTCTGGTGAAGTTAAGAGCCAGCCGAAACCTCTGCCGACACTGGGCTCGCTCCAAACTTCGCTCGGAGAAACGAAGGTCGATGCAAGTAGAGATGGATATTAGCTCCTCCAGTGTGGCCGGAATCTCCCTAGTGGCCAGAGCGTCTTTCACATGGTCAGCCAGCCCCCTCCAAAAGACCGGAATGAGGACTTTATCTGGCCACTCCAGCTCAGAAGCTAAAATCCAGAAGTGGATGGCAAATTGACTGACCATGGACGAGCCCTGAGTCAATGCTAGCTGTTGGAGCGCCGTATCATGGGTGACTCGTGGTCCCAAGAAGACCTACTTCAGAGTGCTCAAAAACCGCGAAGCGCTCTGCACCACATGATTGTTGCGCTCCCACAGCAGCGAAGCCCACTCCAACTCCCTGTCCGACAGCAGGGAAATAATAAACCCTACTTTAGACTGCTCTGAGGGGAAAAGTGCTGCCAGTAGCTCCAGGTGTATCGCACACTGGTTCACGAATCCCCTACACGACTTGCTATCACCTAAGAACCTCTCAGGCAGTGGGAGGCGGGATAAGGTCAGAACAGGGGTGGCAGCGGACATACGGGCTGTAGCCTCACTAGCTGCCTGAATAGCTACTGTAGTCACATCCATAGCTGAGGTTGTGCGCTCAAGAGCCAACAACCTGCACTCCAGCTGCTGGATGTACCGCTGTAGTCGCTGTTCATCCACCATTACTATCCAGACCCTGGTGCTAGTATAATGTTAGGGTTGGCGGAATGCACCAAATGAAATATATATAATAATAATATATAAAGAATAATATATAATAATAATAAGGAATGTTCGCAACCCGGGGTCCACCGTGCAGAGATGGAACCTGCTGCTAAGCACTGGCGGAACAAGGCGGCGGTTGGACGTCGACAACACACAGGTTAAATGTCACCCGGTATTAACAGGGGCGAACTCTGTTAATTCACAGAGCCACCGCAACAAATTAATAGAGCACTGTTCCCTGTTACACATCACAGGACACAGCTGATATGGTGCGATTGAAGTCTTTAGGCTCAACCCCTGGAACGCGGGGACTTGAGTCTGACCAGACCCACAATGCGCACGGCGTCGCACTAGTGATGCCACTACTTGGCGCTCAACGGTAGCAAACACAGCTAACTAAAAAACAAGCGCAAAAGCTCAACTAACTCAGAGCAGTACCGAAAGGTGTGTGCCTGAGCATGTGGATTGACTGTGCCCTGTAAACAGCCCGTGCTAAGAAGCACACATGGCCGAGACAGGCGCTAGGTCAAGCCAAGTAAAAACCTGCCTGACTAAGGAACACTAGATGGTCATACACCCCGACAGTGTGGCAGGTTCTCGGCCCAAACACCCATGTATACACAGAGTGGTAGCGTATCCACTCATTCACACACCACATGGTTTATACTAGCGCACGGCCGTTATAACTGCAGCCTTCCAGTACTTTGCTGATAGCCCAATCCGAACTGCTTGAGGACATCAGCAAGTGACCTCCGACCACCAATGAGCGGTCATCTCATTGGAATGATCAGATGGAGAAAGCAGGACTTAGTCCCAGGAACATCTGCTCGCCGCTGACTAATGCTGGTTGCTCTAGCTGAACTTGGGACAGCAGCAGCGACCATGCATGTAGCATAAGCCTGAGCAGGACACTGGGACTGATGATTCTGCTGAGCAGGATCCTGTGTGGCTGAAGAAGAATGGGAGATCACAGAGGATATGGCTCGAGATTCCTTCTGTGCAGCAGTGGATCTTGACGCCTAACAATATGGGATCATTAGTAAGAAGGGCCCAATATTTAGAAAGCGTATCCCTGTTTATGTGATTGATCACAGGTAGTAAAAATATTGGTTTTCTTTTTCTAGTTCTCTATTTTCCCCTGCTGATTTATTTGTACTATTTGATTTACTAAGACAATCATCTTGATTTAATTTCACTGTGTGGTTAAAAGCATCATCTATTATACTGTTTTTTTAGAATGCGCGCTTCTTTGAGAAATTCTTCATTGGTAGTGCAATTTTTCCCTATTCTCCTATATTGTCCATAGGGGATATTGGTAATCCATTTAGGATAGTGGCCACTCTAAATAACTGTTATTGTCCACGCTCTTGAAGAAAATTGATGTGTGTATGATGTCATTGTCTCCTTTGTATTAATTCAAATCTAAGAATTCTATGTTTGTAGGGGAAAAATTATGTGAAAATTTGAGATCCCAAGAATATTTGTTGAGCTCATTAACAAAGATTTCTGCTCCTTCTTATGTTCCTGTCCATATGATGAACAGGTCATCTATGTATCTTTTATTGTAATGAGTGTGACCCTCTGGCAAGGGGAGCTGGACAATGTGGAGCGACTTGAAGTGTCCCATGAAAAGATTTGCATAGCTGGGTGAAAACCGCGTGCCCATCACACAACCTCTCAGCTGCTGATAGGTCACACCCTCAAAGGAAAAAAACATTGTGATCCAAAGCGAACCTAATATTTTCTATTAAGAATGATGATTGTATGCCATTTAATAATTACTCTAGGTCAAAATAATATTAATCATAGAATCATAGAATTTCACCCCAGTGTACTGAAGGAGTTAGCAGAAGAAATTCTTGAACCACTCTCCATAATCTTTGAAAATTCTTGGACAACAGGGGACGTCTCAGAAGACTGGAGAAGAGCAAATGTTCCTATCTTCAAAAAGGGGAAGAAGGTGGACCCAGGGAACTATAGGCCAGTGATTCTGACTTCTATACCAGGAAAGATCTTTGAACAAATTATTAAACAACATGTATGTAAGTACCTGGATAAGAATGAAGTGATTAAACAGAGTCAGCATGGGTTTGTAACTAATAAGTCATGTCAGACTAACTTGATATCTTTCTATGACAGAATCACTGACTGGGTGGATCAGGGAAATGCTGTAGACATAGTATATCTTGACTTCAACAAAGCATTTGACAAAGTATCTCACACAATCCTTTTTGAAAAAATGACTAAGTATGGAATGGACAAGGCAACTGTTAGGTGGATTCATAACTGGCTTAGTGATCAGTCCCAGAGTGGTCGTAAATGGCTGAACATCCAGTTGGAAGAATGTCTCAAGTGGGGTACCACAGGGCTCTGTCCTGGGCCCTGTATTGTTCAACATCTTTATCAATGATTTAGATGAAGGAATTGAGGCTAAGCTGATTAAATTTGCTGATGACACAAAGCTAGGAGGGATAGCTAATACTGGAGAAGAGAGAGAGGATTCAAAAAGATATAAATAAACTGGAGCAGTGGGCAACAACTAACAGAGTGGTTTTTAACAGGGAAAAATGCAAACTACTGCATCTGGGCAATAAAAATGAAAAAAGCATATACAAAATGGGAGGAATAGGGCTAAGTAACAGCACATTTGAAAAAGACTTGGGTATACTAATTGATCACAGACTAAATATGAGTCAACAGTGTGATGCAGCAGCAAAAAAGGCAAATGCAATTCTAGGATGTATCAACAGAAGCATACAGTCTAGATCACGTGAAGTCATTATTGCCCTCTACTCCTCTTTGGTCAGACTTCATCTGGAATACTGTGTCCAGTTTTGGGCACCACATTTTAAAAAAGACATCAACAAACTAGAGCGAGTTCAGAGAAGAGCGACCAGAATGGTGACTGGTCTGCAAGCCATGTCCTATGAGGAATGGTTGCAGGATTTGGGAATGTTTAGCTTGCAAAAGAGAAGACTGAGAGGAGACTTAATAGTTGTATACAAATATCTCAAGGGCTGTCATATTGTAGAAGGATCATCTTTATTCTCATTTGCACAAGGAAAAGACTAGAATCAATGGGATGAAACTGAATGGGAGGAGACACAGATTAGATATTAGAAATTTTTTTTTGACAGTTAGGGTGATCAGTAAGTGGAACAGGCTGCCACGAGAGGTGGTGCATTTTGCTTCAATGGAAGTCTTCAAACAGAGGCTGGACCAATATCTGTCTGGGATGATTTAGTGAATCCTGCTTTGAGCAGGGGGTTGGACCAGATGGCCCAGGAGGTCCCTTCCAACTCTACCATTCTATGATTTTATGGTTCCATGATTCTATGACATAAGACTGTAAATACAAATCTATATAGTGTGACAGATTAGCAGTGAGTGATTGGATCCCAGAGATGATTGGGCAACCAGTGGGAATTTTTAGACATTTGTGTACTTTTGGTAAAAATTAAAAAAAGCAACTGAAATTGTTGGATGTTTAGAAAATCTTTTTCTTTTTTTATTTAGGAGGTGAATGGAATTTGCTTGTTCTATGATGGACATATAACCTTAATAGTATTGATACAAGAGGTCTGTTAATTTTGAGTAGTAATGCCCATCGCTGACCCAAAGAATGAGGCTATGTGCGCAAGTTGAGTATTTGCTTGCAGACATTTCTGCAAGGTTTTTGCATCTCTTGGTAGGAAAAATGCTGTGGCAAAAATGTGCATTTTTACCACATTTTTGCATGCATTTTTGCCGTGTTTTTTGTATGCATTTTTGCATGCAGTTTTGTAAAGCAATGAATGCTTTTTTGAGCTAAATAAAGATATTTAAAAAAGTGTTATGATGTAATTTATTGGTTCAGCACATTTTTCATGCTGATGCAGTGTTGCATCAGGGTTATGGGATTATAGCTTGTTGTCATCAGCTGTCATTGACACTCTAGGTTTAGTAATGAAAAGGTGTCAGCCCAGCACCCTCATTACTAAGCCTGTAAGTTAACACAAACACACACACACATTGCCACCAGCCTATGTAGGAGGGTTAACAGAATGAATGCATAGGCGTGGGCGCACGTGTAATTTTAATAACCAGCAGAGGGAAAGCCGACGTCTGGGGGCAGATGTTTATAGCCTGGGTAGAGGGTAATACCCATGGAGCTTCCCAGGCTATTAATATCATCTCACAGCTGTATACTTAGCCATTCCTGGCTATTAAAATGGGGAACCCCAACAAAAAATGACTTGGTGTACCCCTATTATTAATAACCAGTAAAGGCTATGCAGACAGCTGTAGGCTGAGATTAATAGCCAAGGAATGGGCCATGGATAATGGCCCCCCAGACTTAAAACATCAGCTCTCAGCCGCCCCAGAAAAGATGCATCTCTAAGATGCACCAATTCTGGCACTTAGACTCATTCTTCCAACTTGCCCTGTAACGGTGACAAATGGGATTCTTTTTTGTGGGGTTGATGTTACCTTTGTATTTTCAGGTGACATCAAACCCACAGGTTAGTATTGGAGAGGTGTCTATCCATTAGTAACCCCATAGTGATATTGTATAAACACACTAGAATAAAGTACTTTATTTGAAATAACGACACATACTCCTTTATTGAATCTTAATTAAGCCATTCTCACCGAATCTACTGAAGCAAACATCTACTGCAACAAAAATAAAATAATAAACCACAATATTTCTCAGCTGTCCACAGAGAAGATAATCCACAATGTCCCATGACGATCCTGATCACTTTGAGAAAAATCACTGATGTGACTGCTCTCATAGACAGCCTACTGACAACCTCCTGTCAGTGTATCGCCGGCAGCCGGGTAGAGCAGTCGCTTCTCCTGATGTGACTGTTCTTCAAGTGAGATCGCCGTGGGACACTCAGAATTATGTTGACTACGGTGGACAAGTAATTATATGTTGGTTTATTATTTTACATTATTTCTAGGAGATGAGGACATCGAGGATTTGGTGTGAGGTGAGTATAATGGGTTTTTATTTTTATTTGAATTTGTATGTAATTTAACTTTTTTTTCTTAACTGTGAGCACAGGCGCCGGCAGATGAGCCTATGTCTCCCATCAGCGTCACCTGCTGTCTCTGTTATCAGTGACAGCAGACGTAGCCCGATGGGAGCAGTAGTCTCATCAGCCCATGCCTGCAGGTCACAGTCACAGCTGCGGGATCATGCTGACATCTGACAGCATGATCTTGCAGCGCTCTGACCGACAGTACCAGCAGTAACGTTACCGCAGGTCACAGTCACAGCTGCAGGGTCACGCTGACATCTGATAGCATGACCCTGCAGCGCTCTGATCGACGATCTTACCAGCGGTAGCGTTACTATCGATAAGAACACCACAGATGACAGCATGGGAAACATCATAGGAAGCCAGTAAAACACAAAACAAAAACTCAGCAAATCCGCGATCAAATCCACAAACATTTTTATACCTGCTTTTTGCTGTGGATTTGACTGACTCAATTGAAGTCAATGGGTGTAGAAACACTGCATACACGCAAAAAGAATTGATATGCTGCAGAAAAAAATGCACTGCAAATACGCATGCAAATTTACTGATCATGTGCACAACACTTCAAGATTGTCATTGAATTACCATAAGGATTCCATTGCGTTTTTGGACCATTTCTATGCAGAAAAAACACCGCTAAAACACATCAAAAACGCATCATGTGCACATAGCCTGAAGCTGCCTTATCAATTTTACTATACACAGATGGTATAAAAAAAACCTCAATTGCTGGTTTTGTTTATTCTGCCTCCCAAAAATCTGAATAGAAAGTGATCAAAAAATGTAATAAGCCTGATAATGGTACCAATAAAAATGTCAGCTCGTCTCGCAAAAATCGAGTTCTCACAGGACTCGGTCAGATGAAATATGGAAAAATTATAGCTGTTAAAATATGGTGATTCAAAAATTTGTTTTTGAAAAAGAAAGCGTCTTTCATTGTGTGACAGCAGCCAAGCATAAAAACCCAATATACTGTTAATCTGGTATCGCTGTAATCGTACCGACCCGAAGAATAAACTCATCTAATCACTTATAATGCATGAGGAACGGTGTAAAAATAAATAAAACCAATTCTTCCCCTGCTGTTGATTTGTTCATTCTATCTCCCAACGATCGTAGTAAGGCTTGGCGCATATTTATCACGCGCTCTACGCGAAACTCTTACACCAGGGTTTCCTTGTAAATCTCTGAAATATGTGACTCAGATGGAATCCCTGGCAGAAGATTCCCTATAACGAATCAGAAGGAGGCCCTGTGAATGCTGCCTAGCTAATCATCCAGCAGAGTCCTTTAATTAGGAATGCATAAAAGTGCCGTCGGCTACAGTTTTGTGCATCTCTGAAAAAAAGTGCAGAGTCCAGAGTAACTCTGCAGCCTCATTATAGTGAATGGTTCACTCGGTAGTTTAATATGAATTACATCACTCGGAGATTTAAAGGGAAACCCCGATGTAAGTGCTCAGCGCACAGCGCCGGATAATTGTGATCCCAAATGTTATGTAAAATGTTCCCAATAAAATCTTCAACTAAATTTACAAAAAAAACAAGTCCCCACTCAGGTCTGTCATCTGTTAACAGAAATAAAAGGGGCATCCACATTACTGGTAGCACAAGACTCTGGAAAAGCAAAATGGCCCTCACCCTCAAAAGAAATTCAGCAAATTCTGTGCTCTCAAATCCAAATGCCCCCCTCCGTTCTGAGCCCCACAGTTAGTGTCCACATGTAGTGATGATAGCCCAGCTAATTTACAGGTGAATGAGCTGGGCACACTGTACAGGCACTCCAATGTATTGGTCACTGCAATGGCAGTTTGGAATTTTCGCTCAGTAGCATCCACTGTTACTTGTTTCAGGAAAACTTCCATGTGTCAAAATCATCACTACACCTGTACAGTAAATAAATTCCCAAAGGGGTATAATTTCCAAAATGGGGTCACTTGAGGGGGATTATGCTCTTCTAGCACTTAGGGGCACCGTATATGGAGTCCACAAGCTATTATATAAAATTCTGTGCTCCAGGATACCTCCTGTATAACAGTACTGCCTAGCCATACGGTGAGACTTGGGAGGGATGGAGCACTATTTTCCAATAACTCCCGTTCTCTCCGAGTCTCGCCATATGGCTAAGCAGTACTGTACAGCCAATTATGGATTATTTCTACATTCAGCAGAAATTGTGGGAAAAATTTGGGGGCAATTTTTACCCATTTCCCAGGGTGAAAATGTAAAATCTGGTGCTAAAACAAAATTTTGGTGGTAACAATATTATTATTTTTTTCTTCATTGCCCAACGGTATATGAAGGAATTATAAGCAGTTATAGTGTCTGCCATTACTACTTCTTGTGGTAGGGCATCCTACAGTCTTACTGCTCTAACTGTAAAGAACTTTTTCTTATTTAGCTGCCAGAATCACCTTTCTTCCACCTGTAATGAGTGCACCTTGGTCCTTAATCTGGTCTGTGGAAGGAATAAGTCATGTGCCAGTCCTTTGTATTGACCACCATGTATTAATACATATACAGTGGGGAAAAAAAGTATTTAGTCAACCACCAATTATGCAAGTTCTCCCACTTAAAAAGATGAGAGTGGCCTGTAATTGACATCATAGGTAGACCACAACTATGAGAGTCAAAATGAGAAAACAAATCAAGAAAATCACCTTTTCTGATTTGGCAAGATTTATTTTTCAGATTATGGTGGAAAATAACTATTTGGTCATTAACAAAAGTTCATCTCAATATTTTGTTATATATCCTTTGTTGGCAATGACAGAGGTCAAATGATTTCTGAAGTCTTCACAAGGTTGGCTCAAACTGATGGTGGTATGTTGGACCATTCCTCCATGCAGATCTCCTCTAGAGCAGTGATGGTTTGGGCCTGTCGCTGGTCAACACAGATTTTCAAATCCCTCCAAAGGTTTTCTATGGGGTTGCGATCTGAAGACTGGCTAGTCCACTCTAGGACCTTCATATTCTTCTTATGAAGCCACTCCTTCGTTGCCCTGGCAGTGTGCTTGGGATCATTATGATGCTGAAAGACCCATCCACGTTTCATCTTCAATGCCCTTGCTGATGGAAGGAAGTTTTCACTCAAAATCTCACGATACATGTCCCTATTCATTCTTTCATGTACACGGATTAGTCGTCCTGGTCCCTTTGCAGAGAAACAACCCAAAAGATGATGTTGCCACCCCCATGCTTCACAGTAGGTATGGTGTTCTTTGGATGCAACTCAGCATTCTGTCTTCTCCAAACACAACGAGTTTTGTTTCTACCAAACAGTTCCACTTTGGTTTCATCAGACCATATGCCATTCTCCCAATACTCTTCTGGATAATCCAAATGCTCTAAAGCAGACTTCAGACGGGCCCGGACATGTATTGGCTTAAGCAGGGAGACACATCTGACACTGCAGGATTTGAATCCCTGGCGACGTAGTGTGTTACTGATGGTAGCCTTTGTTATGGTGCTCCCAGCTCTATGCAGGTCATTCACTAGGTCCCCCTGTTTGGTTCTGGGATTTTTGCTCACCGTTCTTGTGATCATTTTGACCCCATGGGGTGAGATCTTGCGTGGAGAAACCAGATTGAGGGAGAATATCAGTGGTCTTGTATGTCTTCCATTTTCTTATTATTGCTCCCACAGTTGATTTCATCACACCAAGCTGTTTGCCTATTGCAGATTCAGTCTTCCCAGCCTGGTGCATGGCTACAATTTTGTTTCTGTGTCCTTCGACAGCTCTTTGGTCTTCACATAGTGGAATTTGGAGTATGACTATTTGAGGTTGTGGACAGGTGTCTTTTATACTGATAACAAGTTCAAACAGGTGCCATTACAACCCGGTGATGAGTGGAGGACAGAGGAACCTCTTAAAGAAGAAGTTAAAGGTCTGTGAGAACCAGATATCTTGCATGTTTTTGGGTGACCAAATACTTATTTTCCACCATAATTTGGCAAATCAATCTTGCCAAATCAGACAAGGTGATTTTCTAGATTTGTTTTCTCATTTTGACTCTCATAGTTGTGGTTTACCTATGATGTCAATTACAGGCTCTCTGATCTTTTTAAGTGTGAGAAGTTGCACAATTGGTGGCTGACTAAATACTTTTTTCCCCCCACTGAATATGAGATCTCCTCTGAGACGTCTTTTTTCTAAGCTAAACAAGCCCAACTTTTCTAACCTCTCATCATATAAGAGGCCTTCCATCCTTTGTAATAATCTAGTTGCCCACCTTTGAACTGAATCTAACTTCTGAATATCCTTGTTAAAATGTGGAGCCCAAAACTGTATCCCGTATTCTAAATGTGGCTTTACAAGTGATTAATAGAGAGGTAACAATACATTAGAATCAAGAAATTTTAGTTCTATTTTTATAAACTCTAATATCTTGCTTGCTCTTGCAGCTGCTGCTTGACATTGAGTTCTGCTGCTCAGCTTACGTTGTAACCAGAATACTCAAGTCCTTATCCTGCTCTCGAGTATGCTCCCATTTAATGTATATGCAGCAATAGGATTACTCTGTCCTAGGTGCATAACTACATTTATCAACATTATACCTCATTTGCAAAGTGTTTGCCTATTCAGACATGTTATCCAGATTGTTTTGTAATATTGTACTATCAAGGTCAGTGTTTAATATCCTACATCATTTGGCATTCCTGCAAAGGCCAGAGAGATGTTGGTGGCAGGGGATTCTATAATTAGGCGGACAGACAGGGTCATCTGTCCCGAGACCGTGAATGCAAAACAGATTGTTGTCTGCCGAGTGCTCGGGTTCGACATATTGCGAAACGAATAGACAGATTACTGGGTGGGGCTGGGGAAAAGTCAGCGCTCATGGTACACATCGGTACCAATGGCAAAGTTAGAGCAAGGTGGAAGGTCCTTTGGAATGTTTACAGGAAACTAGGAGAGAAGCTGAAAGCCAGGACCTCCAAGGTGGTGTTTTCAGATATACTGCCAGTGCCATGAGCATCATTAGATAGACAGAGGGAGATAAATAAGTGGCTTAAAAATTAGGTGCATGAAGGAAGGGTTTGGGTTCCTGGAGAACTGGGCCAACTTCTCTGCTTACAGGCTCTATGATAGGGACAGGCTGCACCTCAATGGGGAGGATGCAGCTGTGCTTGGGGAAAAAATGGTAAGACGGATGGAGGAGCTTTTAACCCCTTACTGCCATCGGACGTACTATCCCTCCATGGTACCTGGGCCCGTATGACCGGGGACGGGATAGTACGTCATAGGCGATCAGCTGCGCTCCTGAGGGGAGCGCAGCTAATCGCCGCCGGGTGTCAGCTGATTATCACAGCTGACACCCATGACTGTGTGTCAGGAGCGGTCACGGACCGCTCCCGGCACATTAACCCCTTGCACACCACGATCAAACATGATCGCGGTGTACTGGGGGGACAGGGGAGGATCGCGCAGGGTGGGGGCTCCCTGCGCGCCCCCCTGAGACCCTCAGAGCAGCGCGATGTGATTGCGCTGTTCTGAGGGCTTCCTCCCTCCCAGGACCCGGATCCAAGATGGCGCCGGGGTCCTGGAGGGAGGCGGCTACCTCAGTGCCTGCCGAGAGCAGGCACTGAGAAGCCTGCATCTATGCCTGTGCGATCGCTGGTGTGACAGAGTGCTGTGCACACTGTCACACCAGCGATCTGATAAAATACTGTGATGTCCCACCCTGGGACAAAGTAAAAAAGTTAAAAAAGTAAAAATAAACATGTGTAAAAAAAAAATCCAAAATAAATAAAAAAAAAAAATAATATTCCCCAATAAATTCATTTCTTCCTGTAAATAAAAAAAAAAACAATAAAAGTACACATATTTGGTATTGCCGCGTCCGTAACGACCCCCCCTATAAAATTGTCCCACTAGTTAACCCCTTTAGTGAACCCCTTTAAAAAAAAAAAAAAAAAAACGAAGCAAAAAATCAATGCTTTATCATCATACCGCCGAACAAAAAGTGGAATAACACGCGATCAAAAAGACCGATATAAAAAACATGGTACCGCTGAAAACTCATCTTGTCCCGCAAAAAACGAGCCATCATAAAGCATAATCAGCGAAAAAATAAAAAAGTTATAGCTCGCAGAATAAAGCGATGCAAAAATAATTATTTTTTATATAAAATTGTTTTTATTCTATAAAAGCGCCAAAACATGAAAAAATGATATAAATGAGGTATCGCCATAATCGTACTGACCCGAAGAATAAAACTGCTTTATCAATTTTACCACACGCGGAACGGTATAAACGCCTCCCCCAAAAGAAATTCATGAATTGCTGATATTTGTTCATTCTAACCTCCCAAAAATCGAAATAAAAAGCGATCAAAAAACGTACGTGCTCAAAAATGGTACCAATAAAAACGTCAACTCGTCCCGCAAAAAATAAGACCTCACATGACTCTGTGGGCCAAAATATACAAAAATTATAGCTCTCAAAATGTGATGAGCAAAAGCTATTTTTGCAATAAAAAGCTTCTTTTAGCGTGACAGCTGCCAATCATAAAAACCCGCTATAAATAGTAAATCAAACCCCCTTTATCACCCCCTTAGTAGGGAAATAATAAATAAAAAGCATTTATTCCTTCATTAGGGTTAGGTAGGGTTGCGGCTAAAGTTAGGGTTAGGGTTGGCGCTAAAGTTAGGATTAGGGTTAGGGTTGGAATTAGGGGTGTGTTAGGGTTAGGTTTGTGGTTAGGGTTGGGACTAGGGTTAGGGGTGTGTTGGGGTTAGGGATGGAGTTAGAATTGGGGGGTTTCAGCTGTTTAGGCACATCAGGGGCTCTCCAAATGTGACATGGCGTCTGATCTCAATTCCAGCCAATTCTGCGTTGAAAAAGTCAAACGGTGCTCCTTCACTTCTCAGCTCTGCCATGCGTCCAAACAGTAGTTTATCCCCACATATGGGGTATCAGCGTACTCTGGACCCCAAGAGTTATTGTGCAATTTGTCCTATTTCTTCTGCTACCCTTGGGAAAATAAAAAACTGGGGGCGAAAATATCATTTTTGTAAAAAAAAAAATATTTTTTTGTTTTTACGGCTGTACATTATAAACTTCTGTGAAGCACTTGGGGCTTCATAGCGCTCACCACACATCTAGATAAGTTCCTTGTGGGGTCTATTTTCCAAAATGGGGTCACTTGTTGGGGATTTCCACTGTTTTGGCGCATCAGGGGCTCTCCAAATGCGACATGACGCCCCCAGACCATTCCATCAAAGTCTGCAATCCAAAACGTCACTACTTCCCTTCCGAGCCCCAACGTGTACCCATACAGTAGTTTTCTCCCACATATTGGATATCAGCGTACTCAGGACAAATTGGACAACAACTTTTGGGGTCCAATTTCTCCTGTTACCCTTGTAAAAATAAAATATTGGGGCAAAAAAATCATTTTTGAAAAAAAAAAAAGGATTTTTTATTTTTACGGCTGTGCGTTATAAACTTCTGTGAAGCACTTCGGGGTTCAAAGTGCTCACCACACATCTAGACAAGTTCCTTGTGGGGTCTATTTTCCAAAATGGGGTCACTTGTGGGGGGTTTCCACTGTTTAGGCGCATCAGGGGCTCTCCAAATGCGACATGACGCCCCCAGACCATTCCATCAAAGTCTGCAATCCAAAACGTCACTACTTCCCTTCCGAGCCCTGACGTGCGCCCATACAGTAGTTTTCTCCCACATATTGGGTATCAGCGTACTCAGGACAAATTGGACAACAACTTTTGGGGTCCAATTTCTCCTGTTACCCTTGTGAAAATAAAATATTGGGGGCAAAAAAAATCATTTTTGTAAAAAAAAAAAGATTTTTTATTTTTACGGCTGTACGTTATAAACTTCTGTGAAGCACTTCGGGATTCAAAGTGCTCACCACACATCTAGATAAGTTCCTTGTGGGGTCTATTTGCCAAAATGGGGTCACTTGGGGGGGGTTTCCACTGTATAGGTGCATCAGGGGCTCTCCAAATGTGACATGACGCCCCCAGACCATTCCATCAAAGTCTGCAATCCAAAACGTCACTACTTCCCTTCCGAGCCCTGACGTGCGCCCATACAGTAGTTTTCTCCCACATATTGGGTATCAGCGTACTCAGGACAAATTGGACAACAACTTTTGGGTTCCAATTTCTTCTGTTACCCTTGTGAAAATAAAATATTGGGGGCGAAAAAATCATTTTTGTAAAAAAAAAAAAGATTTTTTATTTTTACGGCTGTACGTTATAATCTTCTGTGAAGCACTTCGGGGTTCAAAGTGCTCACCACACATCTAGATAAGTTCCTTGGGGGTCTATTTGCCAAAATGGGATCACTTGTGGGGGTTTCCACTGTATAGGTGCATCAGGGCTCTCCAAATGTGACATGACGCCCAGCCATTCCATCAAAAGTCTGCAATCCAAAACGTCACTACTTCCCTTCCGAGCCCTGACGTGCGCCCATACAGTAGTTTTCTCCCACTATTGGGTATCAGCGTACTCAGGACAAATTGGACAACAACTTTTGGGTTCCAATTTCTTCTGTTACCCTTGTGAAAATAAAATATTGGGGACGAAAAAATCATTTTTGTAAAAAAAAAAAGATTTTTTTATTTTACGGCTGTACGTTATAAACTTTAGTGAAACACCTGGGGGTTAAAAGTTCTCACCACACATCTAGATAAGTTCCTTGAGGGGTCTAGTTTTCAAAATGGCGTCATTTATGGGGGTTTCCACTGTTTAGGCAGATCAGGAGCTCTCCAAACACGACATTGGCGTCCAGCCAATTCTGCGTTGAAAAAGTCAGACGGCGCTCCTTCCCTTCCAAACTCTGCCATGCACCCAAACAGTGGTTTACCCCCACATATGGGGTATCAGCGCACTCAGGACAAATTGCACAATAACTTTTGGAGTCTTGTTACCCTTGGAAAAATAAAAATTGGGGTGAAAAGATCATTTTTGTGGAAAAAATATGATTTTTAAATTTTACGGCTCTACGTTATAAACTTGTGTAAGCACTTGGGGTTCAAATTGCTCACCAAAGATCTAGAAAAGTTCCTTAGGGGGTCTAGTTTCCAAAATGGGGTCATTTGTGGGGGTTTCCACTGTTTAGGCACATCAGGGGCTCTCCAAATGCAACATGGCATCCAATCTCAATTCCAGCCAATTTTGGTTGGAAAAAGTCAAATGGTGCTCCTTCCATTCCGAGCTCTGCCGTGCGCCCAAACAGTGGTTCCCACCCACATATGGGGTATCAGCGTACTCAGGACAAATTGGTACAACAACTTATGTGGTCCAATTTCTCCTGTTACCCTTGAGAAAATAAAAAATTAGTGACTAAAATATAATTTTTGTGGGAAAAAAATAGGATTTTTTATTTTCATGCCCGGGCATTATAGACTTGTGTGAAGCACTTGGGGTTCTAAGTGCTCACCAAAGATCTAGATAAGTTCCTTAGGGGGTATAGTTTCCAAAATGGGGTCACTTGTGGGGGTTTTCCACTGTTTAGGCTCATCTGGGGCACTGCAAACGGAACATGACCCCCATCAACGTCTGCATTCCAAAACGTTACTACTTCCTTTCCAAGCCCTGCCGTGCATCCAAACAGTTCCCCCCCCCCACATATGGGGTATCAGCATACTCAGACAAAATTGGACAACAACTTTGGGTCCAATTTTCCTTGGGAAAATTCAAAAATTTGGACTAAAAAATCATTTTTGTGGAAAATTGTTTTTTTTTTTTTTCACACCCAGGCATTATAAGCTTTTGTGAAACACTTGGGAGTTCAAAGTGCTCACAACAGATCTAGAAAAGTACCTTAGGGGGTCTAGTTTCCAAAATGGTGTCACTGTGGGGGTTTCCACTGTTTAGGCGCATCAGGGGCTCTCCAAACACGACATGGCGTCCAATCTCAATTCCAGCCAATTTTAGTTTGAAAAAGTCAAACGGCGCTCCTTCCCTTACGAGCTCTGCCGTGTGCCCAAACAGTGGTTTTCCCCCACATATTGGGTATGGCGTACTCAGGAGAAATTTCATAACAACCTTATCTGTCCATTTTCTCCTTTACCCTTGTGAAAATAAAAAAAAAGTTTGTAAAAGATCATTTTTGTGGCTAAAAAGTTAAATATTCATTTTTTCCTTCCACGTTGCTTTAGTTTCCTGTGAAGCACCTGAAGGGTTAATAATCTTCTTGAATGTGGTTTTGAGTACCTTGAGGGGTGCAGTTTTTAGAATGGTGTTACTTTTGGGTATTTTCTGCCATATAGACCCCTCAAAGTGACTTCAAATGAGAGGTGGTCCCTAAAAAAAATGGCTTTGTAAATTTTGTTGTAAAAATGAGAAATCGCTGGTCAACTTTTAACCCTTATAACTTCCTAACAAAAAAAATTTTGGTTCCAAAATTGTGCTGATGTAAAGTAGACATGTGGGAAATGTTATTTCTTAACTATTTTATGTGACATATTTCTCTGTTTTAAGGGAATAAAAATTCAAAGTTTGAAAATTGCAAAATTTTAAAAATTTTTGCCATATTTGCGTTTTTTTCAAAAAAAACGCAAGTTATATCGAAGAAATTTTACTTCTAACGTGAAGTACAATATGTCACGAGAAAACATTCTCAGAATCGCGAAGATCCGTTGAAGCGTTCCAGAGTTATAACCTCATAAAGAGACAGTGGTCAGAATTGTAAAAATTGGCCTGGTCATTAACGTGCAAACCACCCTTGGGGTGAAGGGGTTAAACTTTGGGTCTGGGGAGGGAGGTTAATGTGCTAATAAGGGGATAGATAGAGTAGACAGAGAGAGGGAGGCAGTAGTGTTAAATGAGGATTTAGGTGCGGCCGAGGTATGCAAGTAAAGCAGGGAGCTGAGTAGGTGTAATAAATGTGCTAATAATATTAATTGTCTGCTGGTAAATGTCTAGCAAACAAAATGAATAAACTGGAGACTTATGTTGTTCACAGAATATGTTGTGGTGGGCATAATGGAAACCTGGCTTGACAAGAGCCATGAATGGGTAACAAACATAGAGACTTACACTACATTTAGAGAGGACAGGAAAGAAAAAAGGTGGGGGGTATGAATCTTTGTAAAATCCACATTAAAATCTGTGCTCAATTTTGATATTGGGGGAGTTACAGCAATGTAAGTTATTATGGGTAAATGTACATGGGGATGGCAATATTGCTGCTAATTGGAGTTTGCTACAAGCCTCCTAATGTGGCTCAACAGGTAGAGGATGAAATGCTGCAACAAATTAAAAAGGCAGCAAACAGTAATAGGGTTCTTATAAATCGGGGACTTTAACTATCCAAACATTCAGTGTAACAAAGAATATTCTGGTTGTGTTAAAAGCTACAATTTTCTTATCTACAGTTGAAGACAATAACCTCTCTCAGCTGGTTGATGAACAAACCAGGGAGGTAATCTGCTGGATCTGGTTCTGTCAAATAGATCAGATAAATTTCAGATCTACAGGTTAGTGAGCATGTGGGAAGCAGTAACCATAACATGGTAAGTTTCAATGTAATTTTCAAGCATTAAAAGGGGAAATACCAAAACCTGGAACTCAAGAAAACTGATTTCAACAAATTAAGGGAAGACTTAATCGTATAGATGGGACACCATCATGGCAACTGGGGGTACTAATGGTCCATTTTAAGGAAATTACTACTAGAATCCTGCAGAAAACATACCCGGTAATAAAATGTCAGGAATAAAAGAAACCATTAAAAGTACAGTAAAATGTAATGCAGCATTGTCCCCACTGTGCATGATGAGGCATGACCAAAGCAATTTTAAAAACAAACGTGTTTAAATGTCCAAAAAAAACTCACAAAGAGCAAGCACGCTGTATTCCTGGTCGTAGCCGGGAAAACAAAAACAGCCCGGGACCGTTGCCGGAGTGATTGCACTGCCGTGTATGCTGGGATGCCAGACCTTTTTTGGGTTTCACTTGGCCCTGTGTTGCCTCACACAGGGGTGTTTTTCAACCAAATGCCTGACTCTTACAAGACCAAAACTGACACACCGAAACCCCATATTACAGGGTTTAAACAAAATCTGTGGCCATGGCCACTTGTAAGACCCGGCCCGGAGTGGAGCGACCCGCCCCACTACCATCCTGTAATCGCTCCAAAAAAAAAGCCCATGCCGGATTTTACTGAATCAGAATTGGCCAAATAACCCGAGCAGGTCCATGCTCACTTTTACTCTGCCTTTTTACTCACAGGCATTCGCGTGAACACAAGCACCCACGGGTTTAATAGGACTCCATCCTCATCCAGGGATACATACGACCCTCGCAATGCATGGTTACGCCTCACATACCCCCCCTTCAAACTTTGGGATAGAACATTTGTCACCATACAGGGGCCCTGCAAGGGGATTCGCATTTCCCTGTGATTTCCCAGCCTGATGTTCCACGAAAACTGAAAATTTTGTAAGACAAATTCTCTCTTGCTTTCTCATCCAACGAGGGGGGAATGGTCCATTACCAAACGAAACTAACGCCGAGCAAATAGTACGTAGGGCCATTTTTAATCCCCAGCACTCCTTCTCCATACGCTATAATTTTTCTTCTGCTTGGGGTCATTTCCTGCCAAGTAGGTGACTGGGTGCTCATCGACGTTCCCCTTTGACAGCACCGCTCCTAGCCACCTCGTGACATCGGTTTGCACAATAAGGCTTTCTTGAAGTCGAGGCTGATGGGACGGCTGTCCACCCAATGTCGACTTCAGGGACTGGAAGCTTCCTCCGCTTGAGGATTCCACCGACCACACCGTCTTCCTACCTTTTAATAGGTCCTTAGGGTGCTGATTTCTCAGCAAAATTGGGGATAAAAACCGGGGGTAGTACCCAATGAACCAAGGAATGTCCTCACCTGTTTAGTAGTTAAGGGGGTTGGGCCTTTTTGAAATGGCCTCAACC
>JARQOD010000001.1:643878383-643931078 GCA_033576555.1 Oophaga sylvatica
GCGCATTGCAGCTCTGCAAGTCAGATTTCGCCTTCCTGAACATCGCATCATATGTGACGTACCCACCAGGTGGAATTCCACGTTACATATGTTGGAGCGGTTGTGTGAGCAGCAGCCAGCAGTAATGGAGTATCAGCTGCAACAGGCGCAATCAACTCGCAATTTGCGCCGTTCACACTTCACCACTACTGAGTGGGCCTCTATGAAGGACATCTGCGACGTTTTGCGTGCGTTTGATGTCTCAACGCGGATGGCGAGTGCAGATGATGCACTAGTCAGCATGACTGTCCCCCTTATCTGCCTGCTTCAGAAATCACTGAAAGCACTAAAGGAAGAGGTTTTGGAAGAGGTGGAGGATGAGGAGTCACAAATTCAATTACCTTCAGGACAGTCAGCGCAACGTGGTTCCTCACAAAGGGCTGGGCAGGGCTCACTTTGTGAGGAGGAGGAGGAGGAGGAGTCAATGGAGGAGGAAGAAATCCCTACAGAGGGAGGTACACAACGCTCTAGTCAGTATGTAGAGCGAGGGTGGGGTGATGCAGAGGAGGCAGAGATGACGCCTCTTCCAGAGGACAGCCTTTGTTGGCCAGTTGGGAGTCTGCAGCACATGGTTGATTTCATGCTTCAGTGCCTGAGAAACGACCGCCGCATCGCCCACATTCTCAGCACGTCAGATTATTGGGTGTACACCCTCCTAGACCCTCGCTACCGGGACAACTTACAAACCCTCATCACACCGGTGAACCGGGACCGTAAAATGCAGGAGTACCAAGACACACTGGTGCAATCCATACTGTTGTACATTCCAGCCGAGAGACCTGCTGCTGCTGCTACTGCTTTACAAAGCAGCTCTGTGCGTCGAGGCAGTGTAGACACCTCTACAATGAGAGGGAGCAGAAGCAGTGGCTTTGCACAGGGCAAGAACTGTATGTTACAAATGTGGCAAAGTTTTGTGACAGCGCCAGCAAGGTCTACACCATCCGAGACGGCTCCAGTCACCAGGAAGAAACGTTTCCGTAAGATGGTGACAGACTACTTGGCTTTCCCTCTAAGTGTACTCCCAGATGCCTCTTCCCCTTTCAAATTTTGGGTCTCTAAGTTGGATACATGGCCAGAGCTTAGCCAGTATGATTGGAGGTACTGGCTTGCCCTGCTGCCAGTGTATTATGTGAGCGTGTCTTTAGTGCTGCAGGTGGTGTAGTAACAGACCGTCGCATGCGACTATCCTCAGAGAATGTAGACCGGCTTACTTTTCTGAAAATGAACAAGGCATGGATCTCACCTGAATTTGCCTGTCCGTTTTCAGATTAAATAACTGTTTGGCAACGTTTTCCATGTCTCCTGTTATGTTCATCTTTCTACCACCTGAACTCTACTCCCTGGGCTACAACACCGCCATTTGTTGCTCGTAAGTAATTGGCAGGGGTACTGACTCCTGGCCAGCCTGGTTACAGCACGACAGCTGTTTCCTGGCAGTGTGAACGTCAATTATCCTCCAATAAGTTGTGCTGTCGTGTTGCATTCGGGTTAGCCGACTCTATGGTGCCTGCAGTTTAGGTGATTCCTATGTGTGCTGTGGGATATGTAAATAAAGGCGGTTTCCATTGTGACAATAGGATAAGCACCCACTGTATGACTGTGTGATTCGGTAACTGCGGACGGCTTGCGTACTGTCAACTTACATTTTCATGGGTGCGTTCTTCTACCCGTCCGGGGTCCAGTACCGTCAAGTGGTTCTCCCCAGTGCTTTTGGCCTAGGTGCCTCCATCTCCGTATCCGAGTTCCAGCAACGTCTGCTGGTCCTTGGTAGTGCTTTGGAGCACAGGTACCTCCTGCTTAGTAACCGTGTCACAGTAACGTCAGCTGGTACTCAGTTGTGACATTGCCTCTTTTCCTTCTGCTACCCGTCCGGGGTCCAGTACCGTCAAGTGGTTCTCCCCAGTGCTTTTGGCCTAGGTGCCTCCATCTCCGTATCCGAGTTCCAGCAACGTCTGCTGGTCCTTGGTAGTGCTTTGGAGCCGTACTCTGTTAGTAACCGTGTCACATAACTCGCTGTACTAGTTGTGACATTGCCTTTTCCTCTGTACCCCGGTCCATACGTCAAGTGTTCCCAGTGCTTGCCTAGTCTCCATCCCTATCGATCCAGCAACTCTGCTGGCTTGGATGCTGACCAGGTACCTCCTGCTAGTAACCGTGTCACAGTAACTCAGCTGGTACTCAGTTGTGACATTGCCTCTTTTCCTTCTGCTACCCGTCCGGGGTCCAGTACCGTCAAGTGGTTCTCCCCAGTGCTTTTGGCCTAGGTGCCTCCATCTCCGTATCCGAGTTCCAGCAACGTCTGCTGGTCCTTGGTAGTGCTTTGGAGCACAGGTACCTCCTGCTTAGTAACCGTGTCACAGTAACGTCAGCTGGTACTCAGTTGTGACATTGCCTCTTTTCCTTCTGCTACCCGTCCGGGGTCCAGTACCGTCAAGTGGTTCTCCCCAGTGCTTTTGGCCTAGGTGCCTCCATCTCCGTATCCGAGTTCCAGCAACGTCTGCTGGTCCTTGGTAGTGCTTTGGAGCACAGGTACCTCCTGCTTAGTAACCGTGTCACAGTAACGTCAGCTGGTACTCAGTTGTGACATTGCCTCTTTTCCTTCTGCTACCCGTCCGGGTTCCAGCACAGTCAGCTGGTCCTCGTTACTTCCATTGTCTCTTGCTCCATCTGATACCCGTCAGGGTTCCAGTAACGTCAGCTGTTTTTCGGAAATTAGACGACCTTAAAGACCACCCAGAAGAAGATGACGACAACAAGGACGACGAGCATGAAGCCAACCAGCCTGAACACCATCACAAAGAAAAAATAAAAGATTACCCAGAAGAAGATCACCAACAGGACAAAGAAGGTTAAGACAAACTACAAGATACAGAACAAGAGACAGAAGAACAATAAGCAAAAGATCAAAAAGCAGAAGAACATGAAGTATAAGACCAAAATGAAGAGCAAAATATATGCTCTAAATTCTAAGCAGAAGAAGACTAAGCAGTGTATGGGGGTGAGTCCGTTCCTCCTCGTGGTGCCCCTGGAAAATGCCTGCTGCTGCTGCAGGCTAAACTGAACACGGACAAATACTGTTGTAATTTAAATCTTTTGTGACAGCAAGAACGGAAGGATGAACAATTCATACTTTTACAGATTACAAGTACAGGAATCTCTGTCACAAATAAGAATATGATGAAGAAGATGAAGAGGAAGAAGATGAAGAATTTGAATATGAAGAAGATTAATTAGTTTAATAATAACAATATGAGTAATGTAAACAAAAACATGAATAGCAAGAAGTTTAAGAAGAAGATTAAGAAGGTGAAGATGAAGAATAATTTGATGAGAAAGATGATGCTGCTGCTGAAGTTTATGAAGGAGAAAGTGTGGCACTGGCAAAAGTTAAAAAGGTGAAGAGCATGGAAGTTGTGAAACATACATATTTGCCAAAATAGAAAAAAGGTTAACAACATTGTCAATTTGTTAGTCAATCCAAACGTATTTCCCAAAAAAAAATATATTAATGCTATTCCAATGCATTGGGTTAAACATGTATGCCTTTATTGTCTCCTCAATCTCCCCCAATACATTCTACATTAGTCTTTGTTGTTTTCCTTCATGTACAATTAACCAACAAGGCAAGAATGGTTTTTTTTTAATGTCGATATTTGGTTCCCATAGACTTACATTGGACTTCCGGTATCGGAATCGGATATCGACGATATTTAGTGATACGATATTTTTAGATATCGAGCAGTATCGCTCAACACTACTCCCAGTACAACAAAAAAAAGGCGAAGAACCAGCAGAAGCGGATGTATGGTTGTTAAGAGCAAACTCAGCAAGTGGCAGAAACTCAGACCACCCCTCTTGATTATCAGTCACAAAACAACGCAAGAACTGCTCAACATCCTGGTTTTTCCTTTCTGTCTGGCCATTAGACTCAGGATGATATCCGGATGAAAACGACAAATGAACTCCCAACCTGTCACAAAAGGCGCGCCAAAAACGAGCCACAAACTGAGGTCCCCTATCAGAAACAATGTCAGTAGGAACGCCATGTAGTCTCACAATCTCCTTGACAAAGGCCTTAGCGAGAGTCTTAGCGCAGGGCAGTTTGATGAAAGGAACCAAGTGACACATCTTGCTAAAACGGTCCACGACCACCCAGATGACAGTGAAACCCTCAGAGGGGGGAAGGTCAGTAATAAAGTCCATAGCCAAATGTGTCCAAGGTGCACTAGGGACCTCCAGAGGGCAAAGCAACCCCGCAGCAGGAGAATGAGAAGACTTAGATCTAGCACACACCGTGCATTGACGCACCCACTTAATGACTTCCTTCTGCCATCCAGGCCACCAAAAGATGCGACCCACAAGTCTCTTGGTCTCAGAGATTCCAGGATGATCTGCCAACCGAGAGTCATGACATTCAACAAACAAATCTCTCCTCAGGGTACCAGGCACAAACAACCTCCCATGGGGAGTGTTAGATGGGGCATTCTCCTGTGCTTTAAGAATCTCATCTTCCAACACAGAGTCCAAAACAGCAATAACAACCCCCTCTTGCAAAATGTTCTCCTCCACCTCAGTACCCACCATAGGAGAAAAGCTGCGAGACAAAGCATCAGCTTTAACATTTTTAGTACCTGGGATGTCAGTAACGGTAAAATTAAACCGCGAGAAAAACAGTGCCCACCTAGCCTGACGGGCATTCAAGCGTTTGGCAGCATCAAGGTAGACCAGATTTTTATGATCGGTGAAAACTTGAACGGGAAATTCCGCTCCCTCCAAAAAATTACGCCAGTGTTCAAATGCGAGTTTAATTGCCAACAATTCCAGATTACCGATATCATAATTTAGTTCAGACTCAGAAAATTTCTTTGAAAAAAAAGCACAGGGATGTACTCCATCCGACTTTTCCTGAGACAACACCGCGCCGACCCCCACAGAAGAAGCATCAACCTCCACCAAAAATGGTTTAGTCACATCAGGCTGCGTAAGGATGGGTGCAGAGCTGAACTTCTCCTTTAGCAACACAAAAGCCTCAATGGCCTCAGTAGTCCACTGAACCGCATCAGCACCTTTCCTGGTGAGATCTGTCAGAGGTTTGGCAATCACAGAAAATTTTTTAATGAATTTTCTATAATAGTTGGCGAACCCCAAAAACCTCTGTATTGATTTCACACCAATAAGTCTAGGCCAATCCTGCACAGCTTGCACTTTCACCGGGTCCATCTCAAAACCTTCACTGGAGATAATGTAGCCCAAAAAACTAAGTCTCTGTACAGCGAACTCACATTTTTCTAGCTTGGCAAAAAGTGAATTATCACTCAGTAACTGTAATACTTCACGCACACTCCTCCAATGAGACTCCAAATCCGGTGAATAAATCAAAATGTCATCCAAATACACAACCACACTTCTGCCGATCAAAGGTCTAAGGATGTCATTAATAAGATTCTGAAAAAATGCCGGAGCACTGGAAAGCCCAAAAGGCATAACCAGATTCTCAAAATGACCCAGTGGAGTGTTAAACGCAGTCTTCCATTCGTCACCCTCCTTCATGCGCAACAAATTGTATGCCCCCCGAAGATCTATTTTCGAGAACCACTTGGCCCCCACTAACTGGTTAAACAAATCAGGAATCAATGGCAGTGGGTAAGGATTGCGTACAGTAATCTTATTAATCTCACGAAAGTCTAGACAAGGCCGTAAACCGCCGTCCTTTTTTTTAACAAAAAAAAATCCAACCGCCACAGGAGATTTGGAAGGCCTAATGTTACCGGCGGCCAAGCTTGTCTGTATGTATTCCTCCAAAGCCTTTCTCTCAGGAATAGTCAAATTAAATAAACGACTTTTAGGAAGAGTCGCTCCAGGGACAAATTCAATTGCACAATCATAATCTCTATGAGGAGGCAATACCTGCGATTCCTTATCAGAAAAAACTTTCCAAAAATCCTGAATAGGTACAGGTAACTCCCCCTTAACTACAGCAGCAATACGCCCGTTACAACACTTGTCATAACAATTAGGACTCCAGGACTTAATTTCATTGGTAGACCAATCCAGTACAGGATTGTGCAATTTTAACCACGGTAACCCCAAAATCACCGGTGAGGGCAAATTATTCAAAACTACTAAATCCAAATTCTCTTGATGAACACCATTAATAGTAAGAGGAAATTCACAGATATGGTGAGTAACATTTTTCAAGGGAGAGCCATCCACAGAAACGACATTAATAGGGGAAGACAGAAGTTTGGGTTTTAATTTTAGTTTTTCCAAAAAATTTCCCATCAATCACATTGAGAGTTGAACCACAATCCACAAATACCTGAAACTCCATTAATTCCTCCTCAACAGCAGTGGTTGCAGAAAGAAAGACACCTTTATTGTTTAAACAAGCTATACGGGCGAAACAGACCTCTTTTTTTTTTTTCTCTTTGTTCATACGAAGCACACAGTTCTTAATAAAATGCTCAGACTTGCCACAATAGAAACACAAACCTTCAGCAAATCTACGGTCTTTTTCCCGAGAGTGAGGTGCCATTGCTCCAATTTCCATCGGCTCTCCAATGTCAGTACAGTCCCTCTCCAGATTTGGAGCTGACAATGCAGATTTACTCTCATTAACCCTTGCATGCAGTCTCCTATCCACCCGTATGGCTAATTGCATAGCCTCTTGCAAGTTACCAGGTATAGGATAAGCAATCAGCAAATCTTTAACCCTTTCACTTAACCCTGCAAGAAATAAACTTTTCAAAGCTGAATCGTTCCACCCCACCTGAGTGGACCACCTTCGGAAGTGAGTACAATATTTTTCCACATTACCTGATCCCTGTCTCAAACATCTCAATTCTGTCTCAGCTGATGAAACACGATCAGGATCGTCATACAATAACCCCAAAGCAGAAAAAAAACTATCCACTGATCTAAAGCATGGATCACTAGGCTGCAGAGAAAAGGCCCAGTCCTGAGGTTCTTTGCGCAAAAGTGACACTATGAACCCTATGCGCTTTGATTCATCACCAGAGGATCTGGGTCTCAAACGAAAATACAACAAGCAAGCATTTTTAAAAGAAAAAAAAATCTTGTTGTTCACCAAAAAATAAATCAGGCAAACATACCTTTGGCTCCACGAAATGTGCTCCAGAACAACTACTCACGTGTTGCTGGATCTCAGTCACCTCCAGAGAGAGTCCCTGCAGGCGTTGAGCCAAATCCTGAACCGACACCATGATGGAAACAGAAAATCTTTCCTTAGAGATTTTTTTTTTTTTTCTTGGCTGGACTTACTGTTATGATCTTCTACAAGCACTAAGGAAAGATGGGAATTCTGTCCCTACAATAGAACTAAGCTGTATCCCTACGATGTAACGGGGGACCTGATCCTGTGACCAGACCCGCTAAAGTCCTCAGCTAGTCTGAACGAAGACCTATAGTTGCGAGGGAGGAATCCCTACATAATCTAGGGACTGGGAGAAAAGGTGGACACCTCCTAACAGAAATTGTAGCAGGGAAAATAAAACAGAAAACAAATTACTTAGAGATCCTAAGATCAAGCAAAACTGACTGAGAAAGGCACCTAAGCACCCGGCTAGCTTAAGAGTAGAAAATACAATGAAGTCCAGCAAAGCCAGAAGGGCGGAGCCAGACTAAATAGGGAAAAAAGGTCATGTGACCAGCAAACTGAAACAAAATCTAACAAGAGGGTTCTAACACTACTGAGCGCATGACCGGACGTCGCGGAGGTGCGCAATGGGGCCGAGCGAGGACAGCCAGAGGAGCCATCAGCAGCAACAGCAGGAGAGCGGGCAGCAGCGGCAGGCACAGTAGTGGTAACACATCTCCTCTTGCCACGCTTCAAGTGGACCTATTGAGAGCCCCGAATCTAAAAATGGAAAAGTGAACAGCTCTTCTGAGTGTCCAAGTGTGGGATTAGTTGTCTCAGGACACTCGGGATGCTGGGAGGTAAGAGGATCATGGTGAGGAATATGCAGTCCAGACTCACGGCTACTCAGACTTGACTGTGTGGAAAACAGGGTGGTGGTGGCAAACTGACTGGAAGCATTGTCCACTATCCAACCAACAACCTTTTGACACTGCTCTGGGTTCAATAGTGGTGTGCTGCTGCAGTCCCCTAGTAATTGTGACAGGAAGGTCGGGAGAGAAGATGTGGGTGTTTGTTGTGTCACAATTTCAGCTTGCCCATGACTTCGGCCTCGGCCTCTGCATACACCATCACCATGACGTCCAGTTTTCCGTCCCTTGCCACGCGCTATGCCCATTTTAAATGGAGGACAATATTTTACATGTTCACTACAAATGGCTGAATCTGGAGTAAACAAATGGCTTAGTTTAAAATTACTGGCCTGTAGGTAACTACTTTTTTTCAGCAAACTGTTGTCCATAACTTGTATAAGACACTCCAACAAAATGTTACCGTAGCCCAGAAATGGCAGCATTTTCAGCGCACTCAGATGTGATCCCTGTGACGGTCAAACCTGTTTCAAATAGCTGGCCTGTATGCAACTATTTTTTTTCTGCAAAACTGGTGTCAATAACTTATACAAGACACTACAATAAAATTTCACAGTAGCCAAGAAATGCCAGAATTTTCAGCACACTCAGATGTGATCCCTGTCACGGCCAAACCCCTGTTTAAAATAGCAGGCCTGTAGGTAACTATTTTTTTTTCAGGAAACTGGTGTCAATAACGTATATAAGACACTACAACTAAATTTTACATTAGCACAGAAATGCCAGAATTTACAGCGCATTCAGATGTGCTCCCTATGACGGCCAAACCCCTGTTTAAAATAGCTGGCCTGTAGGTACCTATTTTTTTCAGCAAACTGGTTTCAAAACTTATACAAGAGACTTCAACAAAATTTTACATTAGCCCAGAAATGGCAGAATTTTCTTTTTAAATGTTTTTATTAGATTTTATATTTAAACTGGGAGGGGAAAGGAACACAATAGAAAGGGAGGGTTGGGTAGTAGTAATGAACTTTATACAGGTACGGGAAGATTAAAAACTAGAGAACCCTCAAACAGTCTCTAAGAAACATAACAAGAGACCCTAAATAAGGAAAAGAATCTTTAAGTCACCAAACCATTTTTTTGTGGGATAACATCCGTGGAAAGAGATACAACACCCTGATACCACGACCATCAGGAGTAAGCGAAACATAAAGTATAGCCTAGCAGGCCTAATTAATATGAAATTTGTTATTCCAAGTCTTCCATTTTTTGGTATATTTGTGGATGTGATTATTATTAATCGCAAATCTCCGTTCTAGGTCACTGTGTTGGCCTATCTTATCTAGTATGTCGGAGAATTTGGGTACCTCGGGTTTTTTCCACCATTGTGCCAATATAGTCTTAGTCACTAAGAAGATGTGAATGATGACGTATCTAACCGAGCAATCGAGTTGCTCCATGTCTATTGAAAGAAGTGCTCTTTTTGGTGTGATTATGAAATCCTTGGAAAAAAGATTAATGTGCTGGGAAACCTGGAGCCAAAGGCCTTTGATTTTTGGACAGCTCCAAAACAAGTGATGGAGATTTCCCTGATGTCCACAACCCCTCCAGCACAAAGGAGAATACTCTGAGTTAATGTGTGAGAGCCTGACTGGGGTGTAATACCATCTATTCATCAACTTAAAAAAACCCTCATGAAGGCTCATTGAAATGTTAGATTTATAGGTATTTTTGATGGCCCCATCTCAGTTCTCTGGATGGATGACAGTTCCTAAATTGGACTCCCATCTCTTCACATAAATGTTTTTGTGGCTCGTCAGGTCCCTGACGATAGATCCATACAGACTACGCAGATTCCAGATATTTTTATTATTGAGGTTGCACAATAGTGAAGATAGTAATTCGTAGTTTAATGACTTCCCGTTTATAATCTTCAAAATTTTGTCTTTTAGCATAGTGTAGAAAACCAATTCGGAGGATAGTAAAATATATTTGGCATTGATCTTGCTGAACATTAGGAATTTGCCCTCCTTATAGACATCCCCCACTTTTTTAATTCCAAATTTCCCCCAAGCCTCCGGCATCGGGAGATCAACCAGCAAAGCCAGTGAAGAGAGGGGTAATTTTGAAATTTGTTCCACTTTTTTGAGCTTTTTAGATGGTTTAATGAGTTCCCTCTAGGCAGAGATTATCGACCGGAAAATAGGATGTGATGAGCTCCTACAAGTCTTTTGTAGAAGGAAATCTAAAAAGAGCTTCCGAACAGAATCCATGCCGCTAATATCATTTTCCAAACCAAACCAAGCTGGGTGCAGCCTGTTATCAGTAAACCAGTGCCAGCTCTGTTTAATTAGCGAGGCCAGGTAGTAAGCATATATGTTGGGCAGTCCTGCGCCTACATGATTTTTGTGTTTATAAAGTATGTCTGCTGATATTTTAGCCTTCTTACCTTTCCATACAGAAAGTTGAATGAGCTTCTGAATTCTGTCAATAGTTTGACGTGGAAGATTAACTGGCAAGGTCCTAAAAATATAGAATTTTAGGTAAAATAAAGGTTTTGACTGCTAGTATTCTCCCAAAAATGGAAACCTCTAGCTGTGCCAAGAAGGAAAGATCACCCGTGACGGTCTTAAGGATACTGTCCAGGTTGGCCGTAACCGTAGTTTGGATTGTTCCAGCTATCTTAATCCCCAAATAAACTATTTCTTTCTCCTCCCATGTGAATTCGGTCTGGGTCTTTAATTCATCGATTTCAGGTTGTTTCATATTCAGGGTTATGAATTTGGATTCATGTGGGTTTATTTTGAAATACGATGCTCTAGAGAACTTTTCTAATTCCAATGATAGAGCTTTAATAGAATTTACGGGGTCGAGTAGTGTAAGAAATAAATAATCTGCGAATAACCCAATTTTAAAATTTCGAGATGGTAGTCTAAAACCCTTAATCTCATTATTTATTCTGATTCTTTCAGCCAATGGTTCGATGGCGAGAGCAAATAGAAGAGGAGATAGAGGGCACCCCTGCCTCGTGCCATTGGTAATAATGAATGAATCAGATAAGAAATTGTTTGCATAAATTCTGGCACTGGGCCCCTAGTATAAGGCAAAAACTGTTGATAGAAGCTTCTCATTAAAACCAAATCTAGTGAGAGTTGTCCTCAAATATAACCAATTTAATCTATCAAAGGCCTTCTCGGCGTCCAGTGCCAGAAAAGCGGATTGGGTTCCCGAAATGTTAGCCAGATTTATCAAGTTCAAGAACCTTCTGGTTCCATCTGACGCCTGTCGGACCTCTGTGAAACCTATTTGATCATCCACCAACAGACGTGGAAGAATGACGGTTTGCGATAACCTATGAGTAAATGTTTATGTCGCTATTGATAAGCGAAATTGGTCTGTAACTCTGTATCCTCTCGGGGCCCCCCCCCTTTGGAATCATGACAATTGTTGCTTTCAACATCTCATTTGGGAATGAACCCGAGAGGATGCCAGATCAAAAACAGAAGCTAAATGTGGAGCCAGAAGTTTTGAAAAAGACTTACGAGTATGGTATTCACCAGTAAAGCGATCCGGCCCAGGTGATTTTTGAGTTTGTAATCTCTTGATAGTGCTAATTATCTCATTCTCTGAAAAAGGGCTATTGATATAATTCAGATCCAACTCGTCAATCTTTGGGAGATCGATACTCTGTAGAAAGGAGTCTACCAGTTTTGGGTTGACTATAGGTGTTTGGGGATCATCTTTCAAGTAAAGATTTCTGAAAAACTCAGCAAATGAGTTAACAATGGGATGAGTTTTTGCTTCACCTGAAGAGGAAGTGATCTTAATTATCCTTCTGTTAACTCTTTCCCTTTTTAGTTTCCTCATCATGAACTTTGTAGGTTTGTTGAGGGAAGTGTATGATTTATATTTTGACGCTTTAATAACCGCATCATATTCCTGAAAAATTTCAGACCTTAAACTCTGTCTAAGTCTCAGAATCTCTGCCTGGATGTTTGAAGATGGAACTTTCAAATTAATTTGTTGTTTCTCTAGTTCACTTAATTCAGCTTGTAGGTTTGTGATTTTTTCTTCATTCTTCTTCCTGTATCTAGAGAGGATCTGCATAAGATTTCCCCTCATTACAGCCTTATGGGTATTCCATACATTGAAGAGGTCTACGTCATCAGATACATTTTCTTTAAGTAGTTTGAGATGGTATTTTCTATCTCTTGCTTAAACTCTGGTATGTTGAACAGGGCTGGATTATTTTTCCAACGAAATGGTATGTTAGATGAGGGACCTGCGAGAAACTCAGCGAGAATAGGGGTGTGGTCCGAAATGGTTTTCTGCAAAAAACGTATGTCTTTGAATTTGGCCAAGGTAAACATGTTAGTGAGTAGTAAATCAATTCGGGAAGCAGTCTTATGTACATCAGAGAATGGGAATACTCACGGGATGATGTGTTCAGGCAGCGGAAGACATCATGGAGCTCGTTTTGGACTAGCCAGTTTTTTAGGACTGGTGACTTATGACGAACTGAAGAAGATGAATCCAAGCTGCTATCCGGGATAATATTAAAATCACCCAACAAAATAAGGTCACCTGTCTTGACCTTGTCTATTTTTTTAATTAACTTGTTCAAAAATTAATGTCTCTTATTTGGGACGTATATGTTCACTATCGTGCAAGACCTATTCTGGAGAGGGCATATAAGTATATGGTATCTACCCGAGGAGTCTGGTATCTCTTTGATAAACTGAAAAGGAACGGCGCCACCTACCAGTGTAATAACCCCAGCCTTTTTCTTTGTGGACAATGATTTGAAGATGTGAGGGAAATTCTTGTGTTGGAAGACTGGTTGACGATCGGAAGCAAATTTAACCTCCTGCAGGCACACCAACTCAGCACGGATCTGTTGATCTCCTTCCACAGAGCAAACCTCTTGTTTGGATTATTGAGCCCTTAACATTGTATGACAAAATTTTCATTGTTAATATACAGTGACGAAACAGAGGAGAAAAGAAACAATCAAATATTCTTCAAATACAAGTATTTACAAATGCAAATAAAATTAAGTACTGGGAGTTCTCCTGGAGGACTCCAAACCGGTTGATGTCTCACCTTAGTATGGGGGAAAGAAAAATTAGTGGCAAGATCCCACAAAGACATCGCAGATATGTGTGTAAGGGGTAATTAACTATTGATGCACCGAAAAAAAGAGAGTACAGTGATAGGGATTCGCATTTCCAACCTATTATTAAATCCATTCCTAATCCCTGTCTCTATAAGCCGGTTCTTCCATAAGGAAATTTGATAAACCTCTGACCCTCTTGTGGTGTGCTAATGGGGTAGTTTTTGTTGTTGTACCAAACTAGGAGCTTGGTAGGAAAACCCCACCTATATGGCACTCTCAGCTCTCTAAGTTTGGAAGTCACATCTCTGAAGGATCTTCTTGTGTCCATTGTCTCTTTAGAGAAATCTCTGGAAGATTTTTATATCTTTATATGGCTCTGGAGGAGAACCCCTCTCTCTCAAGGTTTTTAGGACCCTTTCCTTAGTTTTGAAAAAATGAACTCTAAGGATAGTGTCTCTGGGTTTTTCCTGCGAAACCCCTTTTGGGCGTGGAAGACGATGGATTTGATCAATGTTTAGTTCCAGAATCTGATAAGTTAGGTGACAGTTTTTTAAATAAATTTTTTTGTGTAATCTGAGAGATCGGACTGGGAGACCGATTCTGGAATACCTCGTATTTTTAGGTTGTTTCTTCTACTACGGTCTTCCAGATCCGTTAGTTTGTTTTTAAGGGACATGACTTCTGCTTTGAGGAGGGAATTCTTTTTTGAAAGATAGACAGCATCTCTCTTTACCTGTACCATCCTTTCCTCGTATTTTTCAACCTTTTTACTAAGACTCCTGCATGTTTCTTGTAAAGCCTTAGCTTGTGTCTCGAATCCCACTTTTAGGGCATCACTAAAGGATTGAAATAGATTTGCCAGGAATCCCTCAGTAGCTTGTTTATTGGACCCCTTGTAGTCCCCCAGATTAATGGATGGGGGGAACCTCAAATGAAGGGAGTGAGGGAGTGAAGCCCCAGAGTCTCTTTTGGGTCTCTGTCTATCCGGGCTTGTGTTTGGGGTGTAATCGTCTGAGGTACTGTTGGAGTCCCCTGTGGAGGATCCCCCTGTGATTCCCTGTTTCTCAGGCCCCTTCCTTTTGAATGACTTGGAGGTGTCCATCTCCTCTGTGAGTAACTCAGTTGGAAGAGGGGTTTTACAATGCTCCCCCCTGTTGTCACCTTTAGACATTGTTCCTGGTTGTGCTTTGGGCTGTGGGTTTTTGGTTTCCCATTCCCCCTGTAACTTTACTAGGTATAGGAATGTGAGTTTGCTTTAAATGAGATGACTTCTGCTTTGGCTCGTCCCTTTTCAGAGGTGATCTTGACTTTGTGGGGCTTAACAGACTAGGGAAGTCCTCATAGTATTTTGAGTATGCCCCTAAATTGGACCTAGTGGTCCTGTGTGAACTAACCCTGCCTCTGTCTGAGTACATCTTCAATTGGTATTTTCAGGGATTTACCACCAAGAGAGTCACTGATCGGTTTCTCTTAACCCCCAGACCCGCTGCCCAATCAGATCAGCTAGTCAGTCACAATAAATGGCTTGAATTGGGGTGGATACCCCAAGATGTGTCGACAGAGCAGGCTTCTGACGAGAGGCTAAGGAGGGAGAAAAGAAAAAAAACAAAAAAAAAAAAAAAAAAACAATGTGATTGACACACAAGTAATGCAATTAGGTTGATCTAGCTGTAAGAAGAAGAAAGACACAGCTATTTAAATGACAGTATCACAATGTAATAAACTTAATAAAATTGCAGCAGAATGCTCCGATGTATAGGTGTGAAGCCCTTTCTGTAGAACAGGTCCTGAAGGGTAAAGAGAGTTCCTGGGGATTCCAATAAGGAGATCTAATGTACAAGACTGTCCCCTTTTCCTTGCAAGATAATGACAGTTCCCTCTGAAGAGGTGTTGCAATAGTATTTCCTGAGGTGTAGATCCACTGACTGGACAAGGTACTGTTAATTTAGATAAATTGTATGGCACTGGGTATTTAGAGCAGTGTCAGAGTTCTAAGATTTATTGCAAGCCGCGTTTAAAGGAAATGTCACCATTTGCTGTAAATATGCAGGCTGAAATGATGGGTGTACACACAGGGTTATTCACCGCTGTATATTCCCTCTCCTGCAAGTAGGGGCCAAACTTCCACTGTACCCCACCATCCCCTTTAACTAGGAGCACTAAATGCCACCTATAAGGAATTATATGTGCTCTGGACCACGCTGGCAGAGAATGACAGGTTATAAATCCTCTGTTTATCTGTGTGGAGGCAATGCAAAGCCTCACCGCTGCTTCAGTCCCAGTCCCTCTGTGTAGAAAGGGTTAATACTCTGCAGTGCTGAGGGGGGCTGAAAAGTTCAGAGCACTTCTTCACTGCTGACAGGCAGGCAGCGGCCGGAACTACTTCCCCAGTCTCTATGTGCAGCTTTGAGAGCTGTACAGCCGGCGATCCCTGCTCTCCCAGCCTGGATGTGCCTCACCTCTATTGCCTGCAGAGGGTCCCTCAGTGCTAGCTGTGACCGTCCCTGTTGTTTGAACTTTATTCTGCCACACCAGCCTTCCTTTCAAGCCTGTGAGTAGTGCCTGGATGTATCCTTCCGCGTCTTCAGCAGCACTATGGAAAAAAGTCCCCGCCGGTGATTGCTGCTAATATCTCTGGTGTGCCACGTCAGGAAAGGTGCAGCATCCTCCTTAGACCCTGCGGTCCTCACCACACTATTTCAGCAGTGGGATTTCAGCTGCCTTGGCTATATAAACATCCAGGGAGGTAATGTAGAGAGCCATATCCCTCCGCCTCTGCTGTGCTGTTATCCCCTTCACAGAGCATGCACCTGACGGCGCTAACAGCTAGTTTATAGTTGTGCCTTACCCCAGAGAGTCCTGGTGAGGTCCTTGAAGCTGGTAATGGTCCTCCAGGCCACTTCAGGCTTCAAAAAAGCCTACACTGATGCTCCTTTCTCCTCACAAGGAGGCAGGTGATGGGGGATAGTGTCCCTCCACTTCTCCTGCACCACTGTTGTCCACAATTTCAAAGTGCTTTTTCTTCAGTCTCCTTTGGACCAGAATCCCGATTTTAGTCCTAAATTAAGCAGCAACGGTTCAGAAAGAGGGTAGGATCCAGCGAGGGTAATTTGATAAACCCTATGTCAGTTTTTTTTTAGTCGCTTTGGGATGTCACTGTGGGAGCTTACAGCTCTTGCTTCCTACATCTCCAGAGCTCAGGCCACGCCCCCCGAAATGGCAGAATTTTCAGCACACTCAGATCTGCACCCAGTGACGGCCAAAACCGTGTTTAAAATGGCTGGATTTTCATGCTGTAATATGGAAAGGATCTGGCTGTATTCTGCAGTGCCAACAAGCAAATGGAGCAAATAAACGGTGTGCTCTAGATTGCTTTTGAAGAAAATAACCAGAATTGCGATCCAAGAAAAATTATTTCTGGCCACTGATACCTGGGGCTATGTATATAAGGTAAATATCTGTAATAGGCAGCAGCAGACATTACTGGAATGGACCCTGTTGCTATATGCAATGAAGTCTGTCACATACACTGTCTGCCTACCTAGCACTGATACCTATGGCACTATGCACTTTGATTAGTCCTCAGAAGGACTGTTGATTTAGATGGATTTGTGTATTAAAGATGGTATACCCACACCACCAAATCTGTCTGTATCTCAGCAGCAACTTTCCCTACATTGCCTGAGTCAGGAGCAGACTGTAATGAGCACGGCGCCCCCCAGTCTAATATAGACCTGATGACGCTGTGCGGCCAGCCAATTACTGTAATGCCACAACCAACATGGCTGCGGCATTACAGTGTGTGGCAGAAAATCCCTGCATGTTGATTGGCTCTTTAAAGAGCCCCAAACATGCAGGTGCGGGGGACCCAAGCTCCCGCCGAGCAACCCCGGAAATGTTCTGCGAGTGCCGAGCATCCCGAGCAGTGAGATGTTGGGGCAAGTACCGAGCACTTCCGAGCATGCTCGCTCATCACTAGTCATGTCTAACTAACATTGTTGAGTTTCTATAAGGAGGTAAGTGCAAATCTGGATGTTTGGGAACCATTTTTCTAAATCCCTATCCCTTCTATAATAATTGAGTTACAAATACATGTGAGCAGAGGGAGTGATTAATAGCAAGTCTGGAGACTGACATATCGTGTATACCACAGTCTCTATATTCTCAATCAATTTTTTTAAGCTGAAGAGAGTAACTACTGCTAGAATGGTACATGTCAAAATATTTCAAATAAACACAATGTAATACATTTGTACTTACTGGGAAGAAAAATGTGTTGTAGTTAACATAGACTCATTTCATTTCTTAAATAATATCTGCAATAGTTCTTTGATGTGACAATCATGAAATCAAAATTAAATATCTCATATATATTTAATTTAATACCTGATAGGGAATTCAGGAGACCCTTCTATATTCTGATACCCTTTTATATATTCTCATACAATAATCCCTTTAAGAAATCACTTCTCTATATTCCACTAAGACATTAGAAGTATGTTGGAGGTGCACTACAAGAAATAATAGCTCAGCAGATACACTGCAAACAGTAGAAAACATAACGTAGCACCAAATGATTAACACATGTACTTGCTAGTATAATCATGCACATATAATTGAGATTCTCTTCTTTCACATAACAAACCAATAAAGTTGAGAAAAAGCTATGATCTCCCTCACCTATGAGGAGTTCGGCCGAAGAAATGGTTAGGAAGTCCGACACTGGCACTAGGCCTTTGACATACCTGTGGGTTCAGGGTAGAGCCATATCTATTCTCAAAAGGGGGAACTGATAGGGAATTCAGGAGACTCTTCTATATTCTGATACCCTTTTATATATTCTCATACAATAATCCCTTTAAGAAATCACTTCTCTATTAGTGTTGAGCGATACGATACCGCAAGTATCGGGTATCGGCCGATATTAGCTCTATCGGCCTTTCGATACTTAGTTTCGATATTTTCCATATATCGTATACCGGAATCGGAAGTTCCCATAATTCTTTGAGAGGCAATGTGATTTTAGTCAGCCAATGAGGAATCCTAAGAAGTGTGGACACATCCTGTACTGCTGCGGTCATGTTAACTAATGGCATGGCTGTGATTGGATGCTGAAATGATGTCAGAATGCACTATAAAAGGCGCCGCCGCCATTTTAGCGTCACTGTGCTGTGAATTCAGTAAGGGACAGAACGTTGCTGTGCTGACTCTGAGGGACAGTTAAAGATTGCGATTTAGTGTACTGTGCTGTAGGCAGGCTAGCACCAACCGCTGTGTAAAGCTTCCTTTTGCCTGCAGTGTTGTTTTAACAGCTCTGCAAGGTGTGTGTGTGAGTGTAAGTGACGCTGCAGTTTGCTCTGCATGCAACGCTGTCTGTAGGCATCTGCACGTGTCACTCACAGACTCTTTTTTTTTTCTTCAGTGTAATTCTTGCAGCTCCATGCACTTTAACTATTAGTGTGACGCGCTTCCATCCGTATCCAATACATGGTTGCAAACACTATAGAAGTAGACAAAGGAGTAGCCTTTCACAGATTGTGAACAGTTGTGTTTCAGTGTTCACTTCAGTCTGTGTTTTTTATTTTTTGAGTGCACATCACGCTCCAGTTACTTGTTCAAGCACTGCTGCTTGTACTCTGCTGAGCGTGTCTCAGTGCCTCATCCTTTTCATTTATCTCCAATTGGTTCTGCTCCATTCCATTTAAAATATAATCTATTAGTGTGACGCGCTTCCATCCGTATCCAATACATTGGTTGCAAACACTATAGAAGTAGACAAAGGAGTAGCCTTTCACAGATTGTGAACAGTTGTGTTTCAGTGTTCACTTCAGTCTGTGTTTTTTATTTTTTGAGTGCACATCACGCTCCAGTTACTTGTTCAAGCACTGCTGCTTGTACTCTGCTGAGCGTGTCTCAGTGCCTCATCCTTTTCATTTATCTCCAATTGGTTCTGCTCCATTCCATTTAAAATATAATCTATTAGTGTGACGCGCTTCCATCCGTATCCAATACATTGGTTGCAAACACTATAGAAGTAGACAAAGGAGTAGCCTTTCACAGATTGTGAACAGTTGTGTTTCAGTGTTCACTTCAGTCTGTGTTTTTTATTTTTTGAGTGCACATCACGCTCCAGTTACTTGTTCAAGCACTGCTGCTTGTACTCTGCTGAGCGTGTCTCAGTGCCTCATCCTTTTCATTTATCTCCAATTGGTTCTGCTCCATTCCATTTAAAATATAATCTATTAGTGTGACGCGCTTCCATCCGTATCCAATACATTGGTTGCAAACACTATAGAAGTAGACAAAGGAGTAGCCTTTCACAGATTGTGAACAGTTGTGTTTCAGTGTTCACTTCAGTCTGTGTTTTTTATTTTTTGAGTGCACATCACGCTCCAGTTACTTGTTCAAGCACTGCTGTTTGTACTCTGCTGAGCGTGTCTCAGTGCCTCATCCTTTTCATTTATCTCCAATTGGTTCTGCTCCATTCCATTTAAAATATAATCTATTAGTGTGACGCGCTTCCATCCGTATCCAATACATTGGTTGCAAACACTATAGAAGTAGACAAAGGAGTAGCCTTTCACAGATTGTGAACAGTTGTGTTTCAGTGTTCACTTCAGTCTCTGCGTAATAACCACACTTAGGCCTTATAACTTTTCTGACTTTCTTTATCAATCTACCAAGATGAAGAAGTCAGTGAGTAAGGCACGTGGTCGTGCCGTGGAGTTTCAGCAGGGAGAGGACGTGGGGATTCTGTGGCTGCTGCCGCCCTCAGTGACACAGCATCCACCAGTTTTACCCAAGAGCGTTCCTTTATGCGCACTTTGGTAGGAGCTCGGCGTGCCCCCCTGCTGCGGGAAGAACAAATTGAAGCCGTTGTTGGTTGGATGGCAGCCAATGCATCGACTTCAATTCCTTCCACCTCCTCTCAGGAACACAACACTGCTGAGAACCATCTGTCTGTTCACCTCCTGTCAAATTGCCCAGGCAGTCAGAGAGTTCTGTACAGGAGCCAGATGAGTCTCTGCTTCTGTTCTCAGAATCTGTTGGCTCGCAAACACGGGCACAGGCAAGCAGCATTCTGCAATTTGAAGAAGAGGGAGTATGCAGTGATGCGCAACAGCTGTGTCTCTCTCAATCTGAAGAGGCGGGTGAGCCAGTGCCGATGGACAGCACACCGCAGAACGCATCTTATGATGATGATGAGACTCAGGTGCCAGGTTTTGTGGAGCATGGTGCTGCCCAGACCATCCAACAGCAGCAGGTGTTGGAAGAGGGTAGTGGAGATGATGAAGTCCGAGACCCAACATGGCGTGAGCAACAGGAAGGTGGTGGGAGCAGCTCTGAGGAAGAGATTGGCCCACCGGTACAAAGAGGAGGGAGAGGTAGGCTGCAGACTCGCTTGCCTGTAGCCTCCAGTTTGGCACCTGTTGGGAGCAGTTCTCTTAGAAATGTCAAAATTGGCGCTCCCATGACTTGCACTGCGTGGTCCTTTTTTGACAGACTTGTAGATGATATTTGCTATGTTCAATGCAAGCTGTGTAAGCAAAAAGTTAAAAGAGGTAAAAATATCAGTAACTTGAATACCACAAATATGTGGAAACATGTACGGACAAAGCACGTAGCTGAGTTACAAAGACACACTGGAGATGTAGGCCAACCTACAGCAGCACCTACATCTTCAGGTCGTGTTCGAGCCTCTACCTCCAGCTCACACACACCTGGTTCGGCTTCCTCACAGGATCTCCATGGAAGAACCTCGGTCACTGTTGTCCATAGACAAACTGTTATTCCACCCACAGCAGCAAGTTCACAGTCATCGTCACACTCCCAGAACAAAAAACAGCCATCGGTACCACAGGCATGGGATAAAAGACGGCCATACTCGGCAAACCATCCACAAGCACAGGCTCTGAATGCTGGCCTTGCAAAATTCCTGTCCCTTGAAATGCTGTCATTCAGGCTGGTGGAGACTGACAGTTTCAGGAACTTTATGGCATTGGCAGTCCCACAATATAATGTGCCAAGCCGATTTTATTTCAGCAGGCAAGCTGTCCCTGCTCTGCAAAAACATGTCGAGGGAAACATTAAACATGCGCTACTAAACGCCGTCAGTAGCAGGGTCCACCTGACCACCGATGCGTGGACCAGTACCCATGGCCAGGGACGATACCTTTCCCTCACTGCCCATTGGGTCAATGTTGTGGAGCCGGGTACAGATCTTGCCAGTGGCGCTGTACGTGTTCTGCCAACTCCAAGGATTGCAGGAATCCAGTCTGTACACATTGATTCCTCCCTACTCCAGTTCCTCAGAATCATCGCTGCACGAGCCGTCACAGTATACCTCCACATGGACCCGTGAACGCTTACCTGTTGCGACCGATATGAGCACAGCCGTGGCCAAACGTCAACAGGCCATCCTGAAATTAATTTCCATGGGGAATCGAAGCCACACAGCGCAGGAGCTCTGGGATGCCATCAAGCAGGAGAGCGACGTGTGGTTTTTGTCAGCTAATCTCCAGCCAGGCTTGGTAGTGTGTGACAATGGCCGAAATCTGGTGGCAGCTCTGGGCCTTGGCAACCTCACTCACATACCATGTCTGGCACATGTGCTCAACTTGGTCGTGCAGAGTTTTTTGAGGGACTATCCGGATCTTGATGCACTGCTGCACAAGGTCTGCCTAGAGTGCGCTCACATGCAACGTTCCAGCATGGCCAGATCGCGCATTGCAGCTCTGCAAGTCAGATTTCGCCTTCCTGAACATCGCATCATATGTGACGTACCCACCAGGTGGAATTCCACGTTACATATGTTGGAGCGGTTGTGTGAGCAGCAGCCAGCAGTAATGGAGTATCAGCTGCAACAGGCGCAATCAATTCGCAATTTGCGCCGTATACACTTCACCACTACTGAGTGGGCCTCTATGAAGGACATCTGCGACGTTTTGCGTGCGTTTGATGTCTCAACGCGGATGGCGAGTGCAGATGATGCACTAGTCAGCATGACTGTCCCCCTTATCTGCCTGCTTCAGAAATCACTGAAAGCACTAAAGGAAGAGGTTTTGGAAGAGGTGGAGGATGAGGAGTCACAAATTCAATTACCTTCAGGACAGTCAGCGCAACGTGGTTCCTCACAAAGGGCTGGGCAGGGCTCACTTTGTGAGGAGGATGAGGAGGAGGAGGAGTCAATGGAGGAGGAAGAAATCCCTACAGAGGGAGGTACACAACGCTCTAGTCAGTATGTAGAGCGAGGGTGGGGTGATGCAGAGGAGGCAGAGATGACGCCTCTTCCAGAGGACAGCCTTTGTTGGCCAGTTGGGAGTCTGCAGCACATGGTTGATTTCATGCTTCAGTGCCTGAGAAACGACCGCCGCATCGCCCACATTCTCACCACGTCAGATTATTGGGTGTACACCCTCCTAGACCCTCGCTACCGGGACAACTTACAAACCCTCATCACACCGGTGAACCGGGACCGTAAAATGCAGGAGTACCAAGACACACTGGTGCAATCCATACTGTTGTACATTCCAGCCGAGAGACCTGCTGCTGCTGCTACTGCTTTACAAAGCAGCTCTGTGCGTCGAGGCAGTGTAGACACCTCTACAACAAGAGGGAGCAGAAGCAGCGGCTTGCACAGGGCAAGAACTGTATTTACAAATGTGGCAAAGTTTTGTGACAGCGCCAGCAAGGTCTACACCATCCGAGACGGCTCCAGTCACCAGGAAGAAACGTTTCCGTAAGATGGTGACAGACTACTTGGCTTTCCCTCTAAGTGTACTCCCAGATGCCTCTTCCCCTTTCAAATTTTGGGTCTCTAAGTTGGATACATGGCCAGAGCTTAGCCAGTATACATTGGAGGTGCTGGCTTGCCCTGCTGCCAGTGTATTATGTGAGCGTGTCTTTAGTGCTGCAGGTGGTGTAGTAACAGACCGTCGCATGCGACTATCCTCAGAGAATGTAGACCGGCTTACTTTTCTGAAAATGAACAAGGCATGGATCTCACCTGAATTTGCCTGTCCGTTTTCAGATTAAATAACTGTTTGGCAACGTTTTCCATGTCTCCTGTTATGTTCATCTTTCTACCACCTGAACTCTACTCCCTGGGCTACAACACCGCCATTTGTTACTCGTAAGTAATTGGCAGGGGTACTGACTCATGGCCAGCCTGGTTACAGCACGACAGCTGTTTCCTGGCAGTGTGAACGTCAATTATCCTCCAATAAGTTGTGCTGTCGTGTTGCATTCGGGTTAGCCGACTCTATGGTGCCTGCAGTTTAGGTGATTCCTATGTGTGCTGTGGGATATGTAAATAAAGGCGGTTTCCATTGTGACAATAGGACAAGCACCCACTGTAGGACTGTGTGATTCGGTAACTGCGGACGGCTTGCGTCCTGTCAACTTACATTTTCATGGGTGCGTTCTTCTACCCGTCCGGGGTCCAGTACCGTCAACTGGTTCTCCCCAGTGCCTTTGGCCTAGGTGCCTCCATCTCCGTATTCGAGTTCCACCAACGTCTGCTGGTCCTTGGTAGTGCTTTGGAGCACAGGTACCTCCTGCTTAGTAACCGTGTCACAGTAACGTCAGCTGGTACTCGGTTGTGACATTGCCTCTTTTCCTTCTGCTGCCCCTCCGGGTTCCAGCACAGTCAGCTGGTTCTCGTTACTTCCATTGTCTCTTGCTCCATCTGATACCCGTCAGGGTTCCAGTAACGTCAGCTGGTTCTCTGAAATTAGACGACCTTAAAGACCACCCAGAAGAAGATGACGACAACAAGGACGACGAGCATGAAGCCAACCAGCCTGAACACCATCACAAAGAAAAAATAAAAGATTACCCAGAAGAAGATCACCAACAGGACAAAGAAGGTTAAGACAAACTACAAGATACAGAACAAGAGACAGAAGAACAATAAGCAGAAGATCAAAAAGCAGAAGAACATGAAGTATAAGACCAAAATGAAGAGCAAAATATATGCTCTAAATTCTAAGCAGAAGAAGACTAAGCAGTGTATGGGGGTGAGTCCGTTCCTCCTCGTGGTGCCCCTGGAAAATGCCTGCTGCTGCAGGCTAAACTGAACACGGACAAATACTGTTGTAATTTAAATCTTTTGTGACAGCAAGAACGGAAGGATGAACAATTCATACTTTTACAGATTACAAGTACAGGAATCTCTGTCACAAATAAGAATATGATGAAGAAGATGAAGAGGAAGAAGATGAAGAATTTGAATATGAAGAAGATTAATTAGTTTAATAATAACAATATGAGTAATGTAAACAAAAACATGAATAGCAAGAAGTTTAAGAAGAAGATTAAGAAGGTGAAGATGAAGAATAATTTGATGAGAAAGATGATGCTGCTGCTGAAGATTATGAAGGAGAAAGTGTGGCACTGGCAAAAGTTAAAAAGGTGAAGAGCATGGAAGTTGTGAAACATACATATTTGCCAAAATAGAAAAAAGGTTAACAACATTGTCAATTTGTTAGTCAATCCAAACGTATTTCCAAAAAAATATATATTAATGCTATTCCAATGCATTGGGTTAAACATGTATGCCTTTATTGTCTCCTCAACCTCCCCCAATACATTCTACATTAGTCTTTGTTGTTTTCCTTCATGTACAATTAACCAACAAGGCAAGAATGGTTTTTTTTAATGTCGATATTTGGTTCCCATAGACTTACATTGGACTTCTGGTATCGGAATCGGATATCGACGATATTTAGTGATATCGGCGATACCATTTCGATACGATATTTTTAGATATCGAGCAGTATCGCTCAACACTATTCTCTATATTCCACTAAGACATTATTTGCTGACTGAACTAGCAACATGACACGACATATACCAAAGGTTAACCAACGAGACATATTCTTGTTGACTATGAGATAATTAGAATAATATCACCCTAATGATGGGAAGAGCAAATAATGAGTATAGGTGAATGACGATTAAACTTGCAATCAATCAGTAAATTAATAAAGTTATAACTGCTGATGATGACAGTTTGGGGGTCCATCAAAAGAACAACTGATGATTAGTGAATTCCTTTGTTTGATAATTAGTTGGTCAAATTGACATGGACTATGGTACGTGACAAAATGTATTTACAGTAATAAATGATTTGCTAATATGTCCTGGAAAACACAATTACCTAATGTATGTGTACGCCCAGTTCAGCTGTCAATATAAGCTGGCTGGGGAGTGATTAAAGCCAGATGACCTTGGGATCAGAACAAAATAATCGTCTCCTGTGTCATTTCATCTCACCATCCTGCCTCGATCGAAGCTCCATCCAATCAGGCAATCATCTGATATCCTAAAAGGCCTGTTTAGGCCTAAACCTGACACACCCTTCATGACCGGAGGTATTTTTGGTTTTGTGTTTTCATTTTTTGCAACCCTTCTTCCCAGAGCCATAACTTTTTTATTTTTCAATCAATATGGCCATGTGAGTGCTTGCTTTTTGCGGGACGAGTTGTACTTTTGAAAGACACCATTGGCTTTAACATATTGTGTCCTGGAAAACAGGAAAAAAATTAAAAGTGAAGTGAAATTGCAAAAAAGTGCAATACCACTAGGTTCACTAAATGCTAAAACTAACCTGCCATTGTGAGTCTCCAGATTATTATGAATTTATAGACACCAAACATGTCTAGGTTCTTTTTTATCTAAGTGGTAAAAAAAAATTACAAACTTTGTTAAAAAAAAAAAAATTTTGATACCATTTTTCGTGATCTCAGGTCGAGTGAGGGCTTATTTTTTGCACGCCGAGCTGACATGTTTAATGATACCATTTTGGTGCAGATATGATCATTTGATCTCCCATTATTGCATTTTAATTCAATGTCGCAATGACCAAAAACGTAATTCTGGTGTTTTGACTTTTTTCTCGTTATGCCGTTTAGCGATCAGGTTAATCCTTTTTTTTATTTATAGATCGGGCGATTCTGAAGGCCGCGATACCAAATATGTGTATGTTGTATGTTTGATTTTTTTATTGTTTTTCTTTAAATGGGGCGAAAGGGGGGAGATTTGAACTTTTATATGTTTTTAATTTTTTTATATTTTTAAAAACATTTTTTTTCACTTTTGGCATGCTTCAATAGTTTCAATGGGAGACTAGAAGCTGCCATAACCTGATCGGCTCTGCTACATACAGGCGATGATCAGATTTCCTGCATTTAGCAGAATTGCGGACTTGCTATTAGGGGTCACTGATGGGAGGTTTTCCGACACGATGGACGAAAATGCATGTTAAATGCCACTGTCAGCGTTTGACAGTGACATTTAATGGGTTAACAGCCACGGGAGGATCACAATTCCTCCCACGGCTGTTAGTGGCACGTCAGCTGTTGAAAACAGCTGACATGTGCCAGGAAAGGTGGGAGGCCTCCAATGATGATCAGATCCATCATTGGTCGTTAAGGGGCTAAGGTTCTTTAAAAATCTCAGTGAATCCATTGACAATTTTGTAGTTTAAAAAAAAACAAGGACACAGTTTGCATTTGCATATAAATAGTCTTTCTGCACATTTTAGAGAATTGTTAAGACTAAGAATCATGAACAATACTATCAACAAGCGATACAGAGATATCAGATATACTCTAAATTAGATCAGACAAATTAAAAAGTAAAAAAAAATAAGATTTCAATGGATTTAATGAGTGTAAACTGCACACATATTGCAGAAAAATTAACAATTTTTTAGAAACAATATATAGAAATGTACATATACATTTCTTTGAAAGACAAAATACAATTTGATAATAAAGAAGAATATTCAATTTTCATATAGAATATTTTTATTTTATTCTTGGTTACTATAACTGTATCATATTCCATGCCTTCTCTGAATAGTTGAAAAACAAGGCTTGCGAATATCATATGTCAGTGTAAACATAGTTAACAGAGTTACCTTTATGTCAAGTTCTGTACCTTCAGGAAGAATACTGAACTCTATATGTGATACTTTAGGGCTTTTTACATGATAAATAATTATTACTAAACCTAAGATTAACTCCAAGCATAATCCATGTCTGGGCAAAGTTGATTAGGATTGAATTATAAAAGGACTCTAGGCAGTATGCAAAAAAGTGAAATATATACCCCAAGAACATAGATTGATTTAGTTCTGACTCTATTAGACAGTCAGATTTACATTAAATGTCCCCAGATTGCATTTCATGCTTCTATGTGAACATTGTTGCTAAAACTTGTTTGAAAACTACGACAAATGTACAATAAGAGCAACAAAAAGAACAGAACAGAACAACAGTTCTATGTAGTAAAAATTATATTACCGTATTTTTCGGACCATAAGACGCACTTTTTTTCCTCCAAATTTGGGAGGAAAGTGTGAGTGCATCTTATGGTCGGATTGTAACGTGGGGAGGGGGGCAGGGGGCAGCAGTGGAGTGGGATCGCAGGAGGCAGGAAAATCTTCCCTCTGCTGCAGGAAACCGGTGCTGGGGAAACCACTGGTCCCGATACTTAAGTGCAGTGATATTCATTAGCTGCTTCCCCACCTATCAGCTGAGCAGTGAGCGGGGAGCAGCAAATGACAGAGCTACATGGTTTCCCAGCCCCTGATTCCTGCAGCAGCTGGGGAGATGTGTGGGAAGTAGAAGGAGGTGACAGGAGCAGAGTGCAGCAGGAGGCATCGCATACCTGACAGCACAGGGGCTGTGCTGATGTGATGCTGAATGCTCCTGTGGAGGACCTGTGATGAGGTCATGAAGAGGGCAGGCTGGAGCATCACATGACCACACAAAGCCCTGCCTCTTCATGATGTCATCACAGGTCCTGCAGACACACTGACAACAGAGAATTAATTAAAAGGTTAGTAATGACAGCACATAAAAAATCACTCTGCTATCCTGTGGTGGACTATAACTCCCAGCATGCCATAGGATCTGCAGGACATGCTGAGAGTTATAGTTCTCCTATGGGATCTTAAAGCAGCACTCCAGTGTTATATTTCAGTGCTGGAGTGGTGCTTTAAATATAAGCCCCGTGCCCCCATTCATATACTCGCCCTCCAGCGTCTTCATACAGTACTTTACAGACACCACACTGGTCCCGCAGCACCATCTCCTACCCGTAGCTTCCAACATAATAACATGCTATTATATATAATAATACCACATATAATAGTATGTTATTTATGTTATTAAATATTTTACCACATTTTTTGTTTCAAATAATTTTTCCCTATTTTCCACCTCTAAAACCTGGGTGAGTCTTATAGTCCGAAAAATACGGTATATACAAACAAATATTGTACCACCTGTATCGACGCATGCCCTTCCTAGCTCTGCTTCTGTCACCAGGCATCTGTGCACTTTTGTTGCTGGTGATGCGGAGTGACAATGCTAGTCTTGTGTTCTCTGGGATTTGTAGTACTGTCCAGGCTGGGGCAGTTAATTTCTGTTTGGGCACAGTCAGACGGCTGTATAAATCGGACCAAGATCAGAACACAGTTCACTGACTGGCCGGCAGCTCTCCTGACACAAGCGAGACAGCTGCATAGAAATATATGAAGCTGTCGTTCTCAGGTAGGGCGAACCACCGCCCAGTCCGTGCACTGAATTCCAATCTCGGTCCAATTTATACAGTCATCTGTCAGCGCATTTAGTTTTGCTACCTGTTGTTTAGCCTGGGTGGGGCTGCAAGTTATTTTAACTTATTTTTTTAATCCTGCTATTCACTGCCAAGTAATAGCATTGCTTTCCTGGTTCATATCACTATCGATGTCTGAGCTGCTTGTAAATCTCCTATTATTGACCTTGGCCTGTTTTTTAACTATTCATCCTCCTGACAATGTACATCCATGTACTACCTGCCAGTAGCTAATCAAAGCTGATTGGTAGGGGTGTCAGACCTTCACCAATTTGATATTAATGGCCTATCTACTCAAATAATCCTTTTAATTAGAAATATGTGTTGGATGAAAACTAATGTACTATTTAAAGGTGGATATATAGTTAAAGATTCCAACTGGTTGTAGTTGACATTAGGCAGATGTTTATAATTAGCATGCTGGTCCTGCCATGGGAGTGGAATCCATCACATTTTACAAGGCACGAAATGCTTATATAGAACAAATAATTCCTTTTTCTGTTCTAAATGTGTGTTTATATAGTCTGATGCAGGTGCATTATTCCCCAGACTAATACACATCTGTGGGGTTAATAACATATGCTCTCTCTGTGACATACATCTACACTCAGAATTCAGAAACTTGCATTTCTGAAATGCATCTCTATTTAAACTCTCAGAGGGTTATATAAAGGCGGTTTATTATGTGGAATATTATTTAACTTTTGCAGAAAATGAGCAATAAATGAGGGAGCAGAGAGCTGGTTTAAATCAAAGCTTTATTACAGTTTATACCATCTCATTTTTAAAAGTTGAATCAACAAGGAAAATATTCTCTGAAATCACTCCCAGCCATTCAATTTTAACATATTACAATATAATGTCAGATTAATAAATCTCATTTATTTTGAGTGAAGACAACAGGAGGTTACAACTACTATAATAAAAACAGAATGAATAAAGCTTTTTCTGACTTCTTCGCCTAGGACAGAAACTTAATTACATTAAAATTGAGTCTGGGAGTAATGAAATAACCATTTGACCACTTAGGCTTTGATTGACTTGAACTTTCAATACCGAAATTTTGCTTTCAGAAATTGCTATCTATTTATACAGAATACAGAGTGGTTTATCAAGGGCAGAGGTTGGCTGAAATGGACAAATTATGCAATGTGAATTCATTTGCATAGCAACATCATGTATTCATCTAAATGGCAATGCTCTGGATTAGTATTGTGGCTGGTGAAAATGGATACGCTTAATGAACAGTGCTATTGTGAAAATCTAGAATCCTACAGAAATATGGACTGTTTCTGGAAATAATTGTAAAACTAAAAATGTTTATACCTTTATATCAGATGCAATGATGCTCATAACAGTGAAGGTCCTCTCTAATGACCCCCCATTTCTAATTATATTGTTACTTTTAGATATATGTATTATTTCCAAGTGGCAAATGCTATGTGTGTATTGTACTTATTTCAATCAGTATTTATCTTTTTGTTATTCTTAATATTGTTATTATGCTTAGGAAAGAGAGTCCACCGACATGTGATCAGTACCCAACCACACCTCTCAGTACAAAGGGGCATTGTGGTCCCATTACTGCAATGAGAAAAGAAAGAAGCAAACCAGCTCACCAACTACCACAACAGGTGCACGGAACGACGTCTGACAAACGTCCAAGAAGATCCAAGGAAAAGAAAATGTTCCAGCTCCTTAAAATTGCAAAATTTTATTCGTCCATTCGGTATAAAATACAAAGTGGTAAATGCTCCATGGAGGAAGCCGCATACAGCAACGCGTTTCGATCAGACGATCTTCATCAAGGCTGCTATACATATGTGAAACTTAAAGACCTATATATGACCCACGGACCAATGAGATTTAAATTAACAATCACATGATAAGCTAAAGGTCCTAGAAGGTAAATTGCGATACAAATAGTCGAAAGGTCCTTTTGTAACAGTGCGATAACATCATTAAAATTACAAGAAATAAACATTAAAAAAGAAGAAAACACAATATGGCAAAAGATCACAATCAATAGTTATAATGATACATTAACTCATTCCTTTTGTTTAATCCATTCGGATATCTCGTGTTTAAGGAAAAGATCCAAAAAGCTTCCCTGGTCAGTAAATGTCTAGCGATATCCCCACCTCGTACTGATTTAGTGACTCTTTCTATAGCGCTAACCTGAAAGGACGTAGTATTGCGATCATGAGAAAGAATGAAATGTTTGGAAGCCGCCGATACATTACGATTGAGATTAGTAGTGTTTCCAATATCAGATAAATGCTCCGAAATCCTTGTTTTTAATTTTCTAGTCGTACACCCCACATATGACAAGCTGCAAGAAACACAATTAATTTTATAGACTACATGTGTTGAATTGCAGTTGATATACTGTTTGATATCATAACTAACAGATTGGTTATTATTACTAAAGGATTTGGTGACTAAGGCATGTCTACATGTCCTACAATTGTTTGCTCCACATTTGAAAAAGCCCTTAAATTTTAACCATGTGTCAGTTTTAATATGAGCATGAAACATACTGGGGGAAACCCTATTGCCTATAGATGGAGCCTTTCTGGCTATAATATTTACACCCGGCTGTAAAATTTCACATAAAGTATCATCTTCATATAAAATCGGTAGAAATTTGTTGATAATCTTTTTTATTTCCCCAAATTGTGGGCTAAATTGCAAACTCACAAAAGAACGATCGCAAAATGGATCGCATTTGGGCGATCGTGAAACTTCACCATCAGAATTGATGAGATTATCACGTTCCTTATGGGTTACAATTCGGCGAGCTCTATTTATCATCCAACGCGGATAATTTCTATTAATCAATTTGTCATCTACCATTTTAAATTGTTCCTCCAAATTGATCTGAGAGCTACAATTTCTCTTGATTCTAATATACTCGCCCAGAGGAATAGATTTAATCGTATGCTTAGGGTGACTACTGCCGGCATGTAGAATGGTATTAACCCCAAATGGTTTAATATGTGTTTTGGTACAAATATTTTGTCCCTCAATTCCACATAAATCCAAATCCAAACATGACATAAAACTGGAATGATGTCTATTTGTAAAACGAATGTTGAAATTATTATTTTCAATGTAATCAATAAACTTCGGTATGGCAGACACATCACCACCCCAAATGATTAGGATGTCATCGATGTATCTGCCATACCAAACCAAAGAATCGCAAAAGGGATTTTCAGCAGAAAAAATATAATTCGACTCCCAAAAGGCCATGACAAGATTGGCCAGCGACGGTGAAAATTTGGCCCCATCGCTACTCCAGTACGTTGCAAAAAAAATTGATTATCAAAAGTAAAAAAATTGTGAGTAAGGAGAAAAAAAGTAACCTGCAAGAGAAAATTAATTAAATCATCAGAATACTGACTAAAACTTTGTAAGTGAAACTGAAGCGCTGTCATTGCAATGTGATGTGGAATACAGGTATATAAAGAAATAACGTCACAACAGAGCCACGTAAAATTACTGCTCCAGATCCTATTTGAAAACATTCTAAGGACGTCTTTAGAATCTTTAATGAAGCCAGGAGTCCTGCGCACCAGGGGTTGTAGAAGAGAGTCCACCCATTCTCCTAAATGTTCATTAGCTGAGCCGATGCCCGAAACAATTGGTCTCATCGGAGGGATTTTTTTCTCCTTATGAATTTTCGGTAACCCATGCATAATTGGAAGGATCGGATGTGAGACTTCTAAATATTCTGCTTGCTTCTTAGTTATCACTCCTAAAGTAAGACCCTCTTTAATAATGATATCAGCTTCAGATTTAAATTTGATAGATGGATTACTATCTAATTTCTCATAAGTGTCTCCGTCTTGTAAAAGTTTGGGGAAATAAAAAGATTATCAACAAATTTCTACCGATTTTATATGAAGATGATACTTTATGTGAAATTTTACAGCCGGGTGTAAATATTATAGCCAGAAAGGCTCCATCTATAGGCAATAGGGTTTCCCCCAGTATGTTTCATGCTCATATTAAAACTGACACATGGTTAAAATTTAAGGGCTTTTTCAAATGTGGAGCAAACAATTGTAGGACATGTAGACATGCCTTAGTCACCAAATCCTTTAGTAATAATAACCAATCTGTTAGTTATGATATCAAACAGTATATCAACTGCAATTCAACACATGTAGTCTATAAAATTAATTGTGTTTCTTGCAGCTTGTCATATGTGGGGTGTACTACTACAAAATTAAAAACAAGGATTTCGGAGCATTTATCTGATATTGGAAACACTACTAATCTCAATCGTAATGTATCGGCGGCTTCCAAACATTTCATTCTTTCTCATGATCGCAATACTACGTCCTTTCAGGTTAGCGCTATAGAAAGAGTCACTAAATCAGTACGAGGTGGGGATATCGCTAGACATTTACTGACCAGGGAAGCTTTTTGGATCTTTTCCTTAAACACGAGATATCCGAATGGATTAAACAAAAGGAATGAGTTAATGTATCATTATAACTATTGATTGTGATCTTTTGCCATATTGTGTTTTCTTCTTTTTTAATGTTTATTTCTTGTAATTTTAATGATGTTATCGCACTGTTACAAAAGGACCTTTCGACTATTTGTATCGCAATTTACCTTCTAGGACCTTTAGCTTATCATGTGATTGTTAATTTAAATCTCATTGGTCCGTGGGTCATATATAGGTCTTTAAGTTTCACATATGTATAGCAGCCTTGATGAAGATCGTCTGATCGAAACGCGTTGCTGTATGCGGCTTCCTCCATGGAGCATTTACCACTTTGTATTTTATACCGAATGGACGAATAAAATTTTGCAATTTTAAGGAGCTGGAACATTTTCTTTTCCCATTACTGCAATACCTGACACAGTCATTCCATTGTTTTGTGTATGCATTCTTAAACATTACAACAATGTTTGTATATATAAAGGTGTTCCTATAACTAATAACCCCAAAATCAGATCTATGAGACTAAATTGTTAGATACAATACACTTTAAAAGTGTCAGAATGTTGTGGTTTCACATTAGTAAACATCATGTGTTTGTTCCATTATTTTATAATAATTTATAAAATTATTTAGTCTAAATAATATTCTAAAACTTAAGATAGGCTTTAACTACCATTTTTTTCAGATTATAAGATGCACTTTTTTCCTCAAAAATCTTATCATCTGGATATAGCTTGCCAGGGCGGCAGCTGCGGTATAGAAGGGTCCGAGGAGGCAGAGTTGCTACTGCAGGAAGCTAGTGGTGGCAGGAGTGGGGCAATGCTGCAGTCCACGGGCTGGGAGGAAGGGATGTTCGGCAGAGTGAGGCTATGGGGGCTCCAAGTATTTAGAAAATGTTGTTAGACCTCGCATTTCTCATCATTTTCACTGTGGTGAACTGAGGGAAAATGGACGCAGGAGGTGGCGCATGAACAGATTGAGAACTCGCGTGTCCGTCTTTTTAAATGTACATAAAAGCATGGTCAGCTGCAGCTTTGAGAACTTCTTAAAAAAAGGACACCACTGAACAGAGGCCAGATGGAGTCTAGAGTAAGTCTGTTGTCTCATTATAGTGAATGGATCCCTCAGGTGTTTCATCTAAATCAGGTAATTTGGAGATTTATATGTAAACCCCAATGTAAGTGATTAGCGTAGAGCACAGAAAAAAAGTAATCCAAAATATTATGTAAAATGTTCCCAACAAAAACTTCAACTCAACTGACAAAAAAAGTCTCCACTCAGGTCATTCATCTGTAAATGGAAAAATAGGGGGCTTCCACCTTACTGATAACACAAAGGCTCTGGAAAAGTGAAATGGCTTCACCAAAAAGAAATCTAGAGAATCCTGCGCATCCAAATCCAAATGTCCCCCCCTTCTGAGACTAAGTGGACTTGAAGCACATTTAGCGTCCACATCTTTGTCAGTACTGTACAGTACTGAAAAATGTCTTTTTTTTGTTTTCAAGGCTCAATGTTATTAAATTCTGTTAAGCCCCTGTGGGTTCAAAGTGCTTACAACAGCTCTAGATAAGTTCATTGAGGGGGTTACTTTCCAAAATAGGGTTACTTGTGAGGGGTTTCCACTTTTTAGGTACATCAGGTGCTCTGCAAATGCGACATGGAGGCAGCTATCCATTCCAGCCATTTTTGCGCTGCAAAATTCAAATGGCGCTCCTTCCCTTTTGAGCCCTGGCATGTGCCTAAACAGTAGTTTTCCCCCCACATATGAGTTATCAAGATACTCAGGAAAAATTGCACAGCAAATTGTATGGTCCATTTTCGTCTGATACCCTTGTGAAAATTAAAAAGGTGTGGCGAAACCAATATTTTTGGTGGAAAAATTTATTTTTTGTTTTTACGGCTCAACATTATAAAATCCTGTGAAGCACCTGTGGGTTTAAGGTGCTCATCACACCTTTAGATAAGTTGCTTGAGGCGTGTAGTTTCAGATTGATTCCAGGAAATTTTACATTCAAAACTCAAATGACTCTCTCTCTCTTCTGAGCCCTGCCGCATGCCAAAACAGTAGTTTTCTCCCTCATATGGGGTATCGGCATACTCAGGAGAAATTGCCCTACAAATTATATGGTGCAATTTCTAGTGTTACCACTATGAAAATGCAAAATTTGAGGCTAAAATAACATTTTTGTGGGGAAAATTTTATTTTTTATTTTCACGGCTCAATGTTATAAACTTCTGTGAAGCGCCTGGGGGTTCTAGGTGCTCACCACACATCTAAATACATTCCTTGAGGTGTCTATTTTCCAAGATAGGGTCACTGGTGGGGTTTTCCCCCTGTTTAGGCACATCAGGGGCTCTCCAAACAGGACATGTCGTCCGCTAATGATTCCAGGAAATGTTACATTCAAAAAGTCAAATGACGCTCCTTTCCTTCTGAGCCCTGCCGTGCCTCCAAACAGTAGTTTTCTCTCTCATATTGGGTATCGGCATACTCAGGAGAAATTTCACTACAAATTGTATGGTACAATTTTTCCTGTTACCCTTATGAAAATGCAACTTTTGGGCTAAAATAACATTTTTGTGGGGAAAATGTGATTTTTTTTTACAGCTAGACGTTATAAACTTCTGTGAAGCACCTGAGGGTTCAATGTGCTCAACACATGGGATCATACCCGACATAAATGACACTTGGTGTACATAGGGTTACCATGTCTTTCATGTCCTTGCTATCTAATTCCAAACAATTAAATCAACTATGTGTGCAAAATTCACACCCGTAGGGTTATTTAAGGTGTAAATTCGTAGCAAAAGTCGTTTTTTTACAACGAATTTACACCTTTAATTAACCCTACAGGTGTGAATTTTGCACACATAGTCTGATTTAATGTTTGTGCAAATCAATAGCAAACGACATGAAAAGACATGGTTACCATGTACACCAGTGTCATTCATGTCGGGTGCTTCTGTCTTTTCACTGAAGCCGCTTTACCCGGCAATTGAATCAAGATATTTACTATGTAGAATGTATAACATACATATATGTTAATTCACAAGCATGTATATATATAATGATTCTATGTGTGTTATTTAGTGTTTACAAGGAAGAATGGGGTTTTTTTAGTTGCGATATTGTTCCATAGCTTACAGGGACTTCGGTATCGGTATCGGGTATGCCGATATTTAGTGATATCGCGATACCATTCCGATTCCGAACTTAGGATATCGAAAGTATCGCTCAACTTACCTGTTACCCTTGTGAAAATAAAAAAATTGGGTCTAAATTAAATTTAATGTGAAACAAAGTTAAATATTTTTTTTCCACATTCAAAAAGTTTCTGTGAAGCACCTGAAGGGTTAATAAACTTCTTGAATATGGTTTTGAGCACTTTGAGGGGTTCAATTTTTAGAATGATATCACTTTTATGGTATTTTCCATCATATAAAAACCTCAAAGTCGCTTCAAATGTGAGGTGGTCCCTAAAAAAATGGTTTTGAAAATTTTGTTGGAAAAAGGAGAAATCGCTGGTCATATTTTAACCCTACAACTTCCTAAAAAAATTGTTTAAAAAATTGTGCTGATATTAAGTAGACATGTGGAAAATGCTATTTGTTTACTATTTTGTGTGACATATCGCTCTGATTTTAAGGACATAAGAATAAAAACTGTAAAACTGCAAAATTGTCCAAATTTTCATCAAATTTCTGTTTTTTCCCAAATAAATGCAAGTTATATTAAAAAATGTTATAAATATTATGAAGTAAAACATGTCATAAGAAAACATTCTCAGAATCAGTGGAAATAGTTAGAGCGCTCCACAGTTATTACCTCATAAAGTGACACTGTTCAGAATTGTAAAAATTGGCCTGGTTATTAACATGCAAACCAACTTGGGGGTAAAGGGGTTAAATGAACAATTTAAAAAACTGTGTGGTGTCAGCCCCATTTTTGACAACCAGCCAAGCTAAGCAGACAGGGGACTGCATCTAGGCTGGTAAAACGTAAAAATAGCAGCTCACAGCCACCAAGAAAAGATGCATCTATTAGATAACCAATTTTGGGGCTTTACTGAGCTATTCCCACTTGCCCTGGTGTGGTGGCAAGTGGGTAATGGTTGTAGGGTTGATGTCAGCTGTTTGTGGCCGTTGACATCAAGTCCACAGGTTAGTAAAGGAGAGGCGTCTATAAGACGCACCATTACTAACCCCATAGTTAGAATGTAAAAAAAGAATAAAATCCTTTAATTGAAATAAAGACACAAACTCCTTTATTTGAAATAAAAATAAAAAGCACTGATTTACTCAACTTATGCCTATTCCATTGAAGCACTTTTCGCCTATAAAAAAAACAGAAAATAATAAACAACCATGATACTCATCTTTAGCTTGGCTGGTTGTCAAAAATGGGGGTACTCCACACCATTTTTTTTCTATTTAAATAAGTAAAAAAAGCATATGGACCCTCTATTCTTGATAACCAGCCATGATAAGGCTGACAGCTGATGGTTGCAACCTGCAGCTGTTAGTTTTGCCTGCATTGGTTATTAAAAATAGAAGAGACCTCACATCAATTTTTTAACCCCTTAATCCCATTGGACGTACTATTCCGTCCATGTGACCTGGTACTTAATTCCCAGGGACGGAATAGTATGTCCAAGGCGATCAGCTGCGCTCCCGGGGGAGCGCAGCTGATCGCCGCCGGATGTCAGCTAATTATCACAGCTGACACCCGGCCCTACGTGCCAGGAGTGGTCACGGACCGCTGCCGGCATATTAACCCCTGGCACACCGCGATCAAACATGATCGCGGTGTGCCGGGGGCACAGGGGAGCATCGCACAGGAAGGGGGCTCCCTGCGTGCTCCCCTGAGACCCTCAGAACAGCGCAATGTGTCGCGCTGTTCCGAGGGACTCTCCTCACTGCAGGACCCCGGATCCAAGATGGCCGCTGGGTTCTGCAGGGAGGCGGCTTCCTCAGTGCCTGCTCAGAGCAGGCAAAGAGAAGCCTGCAGCAGTGCCAGAGCGATCGCTGGTGTGACAGAGTGCTGTGCCCTACACAGTGATGTCCCACCCTGGGACAAAGTAAAAATGTAAAAAAAATAAAAATAAGAAGTGTGAAAAAAAATTCCTAAATAATGAAAAAAAAAAAATATTCCTCAATAAATTCACTTCTTTAATGTAAAAAAAAAAACAATAAAAGTACACATATTTAGTATCGCCGCGTCCGTAACGACCCTCCCTATAAAACTGTCCCATTAGTTAACCCCTTTAGTGAACCCCTTAAAAAAAAAAGTCTAAAAAACAATGATTTATCATCATACCGACGAACAAAAAGTGGAATAACACGCGATCAAAAAGACGGAAATAAACAAACATGAAGCATCAACGAAAAATTAAAAAAGTTTATAGCTCACAGAATAAAATGATGCAAAAATAATTATTTTTTATATATAATCGTTTTAATTGTATAAAAGCGCCAAAACAAAAAAAAATAATACAAATGAGGTATCGCCGTAATCGTACTAACCGAAGAATAAAACCGCATTATCAATTTTACCATACGCGGAACGGTATAAACACTCCTCCCCCAAAAGAAACTCATGAATTGCTGGTTTTTGTTAATTCTGCCTCCCAAAAATCATAATAAAAAGCGATCAAAAAATGTCATGTGCCCAAAAATGGTACCAATAAAAATGTCACCTCATCCAGCAAAAAATAAGACCTCACATGACTCTGTGGGCCAAAATATAGAAAAATTATAGCTCTCAAAATGTGATGATGCAAAAACTACTTTTTTGTAATAAAAAGCATCTTTTAGCAGTGTGACTGTTAATGTTCGAGTTCCCTCTGCTGCACAAAGGGAGTCTCAAACCAGTCCCACGGCGGTCCCCCATTCATCTCCATCCGCAGTGGAGCCTGCTCAGCAGAGATGTCAGTCCCAGCGTCTTGCCCATTCCAATACTGTGCAGAGACTTGCTGCTGCCCCTCCTGGATCTTCTATTATAGCCAGTGCTGGAGAAGACGTGTTTGGGACAAAGTCCTGCGTTTCCCCTTCTGAGCATGCTCAGGGTAAGATCTCTCATTGGAGATCAGGGGTCACATGCTCAGGTACTGCAGCAGCTCCTATTGGTCCGCCAGGAAGGTCCTGAAACTACATGTGTTTTGGAACAGTTTCTCATTGGTCCTTTTTCTGGCAGGTCCTGTAGCTGTTACTATAAAGGGTGGCATGGCTGGGCCGCCATGCGCTAGTATCAATTGCATTATGTGCTTTGCGCCAGTGTGATCATGCATGCATGTGGTTAGGGCTCGGCTGAAATAAGCCCCTAGAATACCGGCACCTCCGGTGAGGAGATTTGAATGCACGTAGTTAGGGCTTGGCTGAAATAAGCCCCTAGAATACCGGCTTCTCCGGTGAGGAGATTGCTTGATTGCGTTGCTGTCTGCATGATCACGGACTGCTATCCGCACAGCAGTTATCTGTGTATCCCTGTGGAGTCTAACAGGACACAGTCTTTTTCTCAGCAGCTCTGTGACGAAACAGGGTTCGCTTAATAACGCTGGTTCAGCGTCCTAGCGTTTTACCTTGCGGCTTCACTGAAGCTAAGTGAGTTTGCACTTATCGCTCATATAGCGCTGTGGCATTCCCGTTAGCGGCTCTGGGGATTAACAGAGTTTGCACTAACTGCCACAGCACGCTACGGCGTTTATTTTAGCGACTCTGCGGGATAACAGAGTTTGCGACTTTCGCCATCTTACTAGCAGCGGGCTTCGTCTGCACGGTGGACCTCGGGCTGCGAACGCACCTCTCTACTATATCTATTAGGTGCGTTCCGCAGACCCTAACATAATACTAGTGCCAGGGTCTGGCTAGTAAAATGGCGGATGACCAGCGTTTACCGCAGTACATCCAGCAGCTAGAGGGTAAGTTGACGGCTCTTGAGCACACAACCTCAGCTGTGGATGTTACCGCAGTCACTGTTCAGGCTGCTAGCATGGCTGCAGCCAGTTTGTCCTCTGCCACCTCTGCCCCTACATTATCCCACCTCCCGCTTCCTGACAAGTTTGCCAGTGACAGCAAGCAATGTCGGGGATTAGTGAGTCAGTGCTCTATACAGCTCGAGCTTCTGGCTGCACGTTTCCCCATGGATCGGGTGCAAGTGGGTTTTGTACTGTCTCTACTCTCGGGCAGAGCCTTGGAGTGGGCAACACCGCTGTGGGAGCGCGACGATCGTGTGGTGTGGAGTGCGCCTCGGTTTTTGGAGGCTCTGAAAAAGGTCTTTTTAGGACCTCAGGTCACGCACGACTATGGCACTCCAACTGCTGGCAATGTCACAGGGCTTGTCCATGGTCAACCAGTTCTCAGTCCAATTTCGGACTTTGGCCTCTGAATTAGAGTGGCCAGATAAAGTTCTTATTCCAGTGTTCTGGAGAGGACTGGCAGACCATGTAAAGGACGCTTTGGCTACCAGGGAGATTACTGCCACACTGGAGAAACTCATTTATATATCTTCCCGCATCGACCTCCATTTTCACGAGCGGAGGTTAGAGCGGACCCAGTGTAGGCAAGGTTTCGGCTGGCACCCACCTTTGCCAAACCTCTTGAATTTCCCGTTCGGGCGTCCGACTCCCCAGAGACCGTGGAGACTACTCGAGTGGGATCTAAGTCTCGGACCACTCGAGTATCCGTGGTCTGTAGAGTGTGTCAGCAGCCAGGACATTATGCCAACCGATGTCCCCAGCGAATGAGTAAACGGTCATGTTCCGTGACCATGGGTGCAGGGTCATTAAACGCGAGGGATTTTGCTCCGAAAGTGCTTTTTAAAGGGTTAATCTCTCTAGGTTCATCCACTCTTCCGCCAAGCTTTGTGTGAACTCTGGGGCAGAGGGGAATTTTATGTCCTCCTCCTTTGCCTCTCACCATTCCATACCGCTGGTGATGCTCGCCAAGCAAATATCGGTGAGAGTATTGAATGGAGCAATCCTGCCCTCACAAATCACCCACCAGACTGTCTCTCTACCTCTGTCTATGTCCCTTCTCATCAGGAGAATATATCCCTTTTTGTTCTTCCTGAGGGAATAGATGAGGTTTTGTTGGGATTACCCTGGCTTCGCCACCACTCTCCCCATATTGAGTGGTCCTCTGGGAGAATACTGGGTTGGGGTGACCATTGCAGAGACAGATGTCTCAGAGAGGACGTTCAGGTTTCCACCACGGAGATACCCATAGACCTTGATTCTCTCCCCAAGGTTTATCGTCATACGCGGAAGTATTCTAAAAAAAGGCAGCGGAGACTCTTCCGTCTCATCGCCCCTATGACTGTCCTATAGACCTCTTGCCTGGAACAGAGCCCCTCGGGGAAGAGTGTATCCTCTCTCTCTTCCTGAGACGGAGGCCATGTCACAATACATCCAGGAAAATCTAGCAAGAGGGTTTATTAGGAAGTCAGTGTCACCAGCAGGGTCAGGATTTTTCTTCGTGCATAAGAAGAATGGAGAATTACGACCGTGTATAGACTATAGGGGTCTTAACGCCATTACCGTTGAGAACAAATATCCTTTGCCCTTAATATCTGAGCTCTTTGATAGGCTCCAGGGAGCAAGGGTATTTACTAAGCTGGATCTTCATGGTGCCTATAACCTGATCCGCATCCGTGAGGGGGACGAATGGAAGACGGCTTTCAATACCAGAGATGGACATTACGAATTTCTTGTGATGCCCTTTGGGCTCTGCAATGCTCCAGCCGTCTTCCAAGATTTCGTAAAGACATCTTCCGGGACATGCTTGCCACCTCTGTGGTAGTCTATCTGGATGACATTCTCATCTTTTTTCCAGATATGGACACCCACCGGAGAGATTATTTGCAGGGTCTTCGACCTCTTGCGGGCAAATACCTTATATGCGAAGTTGGAGAAGTGTGTGTTTGAGCAGGAGTCTCTGCCATTCCTGGGCTATATCATCTCCACTCAGGGATTGGCTATGGATCCTGCCAAACTACAGGCTGTAATGGATTGGCAAGAACCCCACTCTCTTAAAGCGGTGCAGCGCTTTATGGGGTTCATTAATTACTATCGCCAATTCATTCCCCACTTCTCTACTTTGGTTGCTCCCTTGGTAGCCCTCACCAAGAAGGGACCAATCCCAAATTGTGGTCAGAGGAGGTCTCCAAGGCCTTCACTTCAATCAAGTCCCATTTTGCTAGCGCTCCTATCCTACATCGTCCCGAGGTTGATAAGCCTTTTATATTGGAGGTAGATGCCTCGTCCGTTGGTGCTGGAGCAGTCCTTTTTCAAAAGGATGCTCAAGGTCGTAAACATCCTTGCTTCTTCTTCTCCAAGACCTTCACACCAGCGGAGAGGAATTATTCCATTGGGGATAGGGAGTTGCTAGCCATGAAGTTGGCCTTTTCCGAGTGGAGGCATCTCCTGGAGGGGCTCGCTTTCCCTTTCAAGTGTTCACTGACCACAAAAATTTGGTCTATTTACAGACCGCCCAGCAGCTAAATTCCCATCAGGCCAGAACGTCCCTGTTCTTCTCCCGGTTCCATTTCACCCTCTATTTTCTCTCCGGGGAGAAGAACATTCTTGCTGATGCTCTGTCTCGCTCCGTGGTGTCCTCTGAGGAGGTGGAGGAGGAGCCTCGGCTGATTGTCCCCACAGAGAGCCTAAGAACTGTGGCCCCAGTTTCGCTTGAGTCTGTGCCTCCGGGCAAGACTTTTGTGCCCATCAATTTGCAACCGGAGGTACTCTCTTAGGCACATTCATCCAGGGTGGGTGGACATTTTGGGGCAAAGAGGACATCAGAGTTGCTGGCGAGGACATACTGGTGGCCACATATGGTCCGTGACGTCAGGGAATACGTTCAGGCGTGCGTCTCCTGCGCCAAGAATAAGTCCCCTCGACAACGGCCAGCTGGGTTACTTTTTCCTTTACCGGTGGCAGACAGGCCCTGGGAGATGGTCAGGATGGATTTTGTGGTGGGCTTACCCAGGTCTCGGGGCTGCACCATCATCTGGGTGATAAGCGACCACTTCTCCAAAATGGTGCACTTAGTGCCGTTACCACGGTTACCGTCTGCATGGGCCTTGGCAGCATTATTCATTAGGCATATTTTCCGCCTACACGGTATGCCAGACAAAATTGTCAGTGATCGAGGTCCCCAGTTTGCGTCTCGGTTCTGGAGAGAGCTGTGTCATTTACTCAGCATTGAGTTGAATCTTTCCTCTGCATACCATCCCGAGATGAATTGGTTGGTAGAGACAGCCAACCAGACCTTGGTCACATACTTGCGACATTTTGTCTCTGCCAGGCAGGATGACTGGCATCCTTGCTACCGTGGGCTGAGTTTGCTCTAAATAATGCTGTGGCTGACTCCACCGGACAGACCCCATTCCTCCTGAACTACGGTCAGCATCCGCGGGTACTAGTTCCCATGCCCGTGTCTTCTGCTGATTCCAGAGTGGCAGACTGGGCTGTGGAGGCACGGGACATTTGGGACCGCACCCAGGATGCCATTCAGGCCTCCAAAGAGAGGATGAGGTCTCCGGCCAATGCCCATCGGCGCCCCACTATTACATTTGCTCCGGGTGACCTAATGTGGCTCTCTGCCCGAAACATCAGGCTACGTGTAGAGTCCACCAAGTTGGCACCTCGCTTTTTGGGTCTCTTTAAAGTTCTTGAGCAGGTGAACCCGGTGGTTTACCGCCTAGCCCTTTCGCCTCGCCTTGGTATCACGACACCTTTCACGTGTCCCTCCTGAAACCCGTGGCCATTTCCCGTTTTCAGAGTCATCTGCCAGGACGTCGGGTTCATCTATTGACGATCATGAGGTGAACGCCATTGTTGGGTGCAAGGTGGTACGAGGCAAAAAATTTTTTTAGTGGATTGGAGGGGTTATGGGCCTGAGGATAGGTCCTGGGAGCCTGCAGAGCATGTTCACGCTCAGCAGCTCATCGCTGCCTTTGAGCGCAGCGAGGCCCAAAGAAGGGGGGGCCCTAGGATGGGGGGTAATGTTAGGGTTCGATTTCCCGCTGCTGCACAAGTGGAGTCTCGAACCAGTCCCACTGAGGTCCCCCATTCATCTCCGTCCGCAGTGGAGCCTGCTCAGCAGAGATGTCGGTCCCAGCGTCTTGCCCATTCCAATACTGTGCAGAGACTTGCTGCTGCCCCTCCTGGATCTTCTATTATAGCCAATGCTGGAGCAGACGTTTTTGGGATGAAGTCCTGCTTTTCCCCTTCTGAGCATGCTCAGGGTAAGATCTCTCATTGGATATCAGGGGTCACATGTTCAGGTACTGCAGCAGCTCCTATTGGTCTGCCAGGAAGGTCCTGAAACTACATGTGTTTTGGAACAGTTTCTCATTGGTCCTTTTTCTGGCAGGTCCTGTAGCTGTTACTATAAAAATGTGGCATGGCTGGGCCGCCATGCGCTAGTATCAATTGCATTATGTGCTTTGCGCCAGTGTGATCATGCATGCATGTGGTTAGGGCTCGGCTGAAATAAGCCCCTAGAATACCGACACCTCCGGTGAGGAGATTTGAGTGCACGTGGTTAGGGCTTGGCTGAAATAAGCCCTAGAATACCGGCTTCTCCGGAGAGGAGATTGCTTGATTGCGTTGCTGTCTGCATGATCACGGACTGCTATCCGCACAGCAGTTATCTGTGTATCCCTGTGGAGTCTAACAGGACACAGTCTTTTTCTCAGCGGCTCTGTGATGCAACAGGGTTCGCTTTATAACGCTGGTTCAGCGCCCTAGCGTTTTACTTTGCGGCTCACTAAAGCTAAGTGAGTTCGCACTTATCGCCATATAGCGCTGTGTTAGCGGCTCTGGGGATTAACAGAGTTCGCACTAACTGCCACAGCGCGCTACGGCGTTTATTTTAGCGACTCTGCGGGATAACAGAGTTCACTACTTTTGCCATCTTACTAGCAGCGGGCTTCGCCTGCACGGTGGACCCCGGGCTGCGAACGCACCTCTCTACTATATCTATTAGGTGCGTTCCGCAGACCCTAACAGTGACTGCTGCCAATCATAAAAACCCGCTATAAATAGTAAATCAAACCCCCCTTTATCACCCCCTTAGTTAGGGAAAAATAATAAAATTAAAAAAATGTATTTATTTCCATTTTCCCTTTATTGTTAGGGCTAGGGTTGGGGCTAAAGTGAGAGTTAGGGTTGGGGCTAAAGTAGGGTTATAGTTGGTACTAGGGTTACGGGTGTGTTAGGGTAGGTTTGTGATTAGGGTTATGATTAGGGTTGTGATTAGTGTTAGGAGTGTGTTGGGGTTAGGGTTGGAGTTAGAATTGGGGGGTTTCCACTGTTTAAGCACATCAGGGTCTCTCCAAATGTGACATGGCGTCTGATCTCAATTCCAGCCAATTCGGCGTTGAAAATGTCAAACGGTGCTCCTTACCCTCTGAGCTCTGCTTGCGCCCAAACAGTAGTTTACCCCCACATATGGGGTATCAGCATACTCAGGACAAATTGCACAACGCTTGGGGTTCAATTTCTTCTGTTACCCTGGGAAAATAAAAAATTGGGGGCGAAAATATCATTTTTGTAGAAAAAAATATAATTTATTATTTTTATGGCTATATGTTATAAACTTCTGTGAAGCACTTGGGGGTTCAAAGTTCTCACCACACATCTAAATAAGTTCCTTTGTTGGTCTAGTTTCCAAAATGGGGTCACTTGGGGGGGTTTCCACTGTTTAAGCACATCAGGGGCTCTCCAAACGCGACATGACAGCTGCAGACCATTCGATCAAAGTCTGCATTACTAAACGTCACTACTTCTATTCCGAGCCCCAACGTGCACCCCACACGTAGTTTTTTCCCACATATAGAGTATCAGCGTACTCGGTACAAATTGGACAACAACTTTTGGGGTCCAATTTTTCCCCTTACCCTTGGGAAAATAAAAAATTGGTGACTAAAAGATCATTTTTGTGGGAAAAAATAGGATTTTTTATTTTCATGCCCAGGCATTATAAACTTGTGTGAAGCACTTGGGTGTTCAAAGTGCTCACAACAGATATAGATAACTTCTTTAGGGGTCTAGTTTCCAAAATGGGGTCAATTGTGGGGGGTTTCCACTGTTTTGGCACATCAGGGACTCTGCAAACTGAACATGACATCCATCAAAGTCTGCATTTCAAAATGTCATTACTTCCTTTCTGAGCCCTGCCGTGCGCCCAAACAGTATTTCCCCCCACATATTGGGTATCAGCGTACTCAGGACAAATTGCACAATAACTTTTGAGGTCTTGTTACCCTTGAGAAAATAAAAATTGGGGTGAAAAGATCATTTTTGTGGAAAAAATATATTTTTTAATTTTACGGCTCTACGTTATAAACTTGTGTGAAGCACTTGGGGGTTCAAAGTGCTCATCACAGATCTAGATAAGTTCCTTAGGGGGTCTAGTTTCTAAAATGGGGTCACTTGTGGGGGATTCCCACTGTTTAGGAACATCAGGGGCTATCCAAATGCGACATGGCGTCCAATCTCGATTCCAGCAAATTTTGGCTTGAAAAAGTCAAATGGCGCTTCTTCCCTTCCGAGCTCTGCCGTGCGCCCAAAAAGTGGTTCCCCCAACATATGGGGTATCAGCGTACTGAGGACAAATTGGACAACAACTTTTATGGTCCAATTTCTCATGTTACCCTTGGGAAAATAAAAAATTGGTGACTTAAATATTACTTTTGTAGGAAAAAAATAGGACTTTTTATTTTCATGCCCGGGCATTATAAATTTGTGTGAAGCACTTGGGGTTCAAAGTGCTCACCACAGATCTAGATAAGTTCCTTAGGGGTCTAGTTTCCAAAATGCGGTCATTTGTGGGGGTTTCCACTGTTTAGGCACATCAGGGACTCTGCAAACTGAACATGACACCCATCAAAGTCTGCATTCCAAAGCGTCATTACTTACTTTCCGAGCCCTGCGGAGCGTCCAAACAGTATTTCTCCCCCACATATGGAGTATCAGCGTACTCAGAACAAATTGGACAACTTTTTGGGGTCCTATTTCCTTGGGAAAAATCAAAAATTGGGGACTAAGAAATCATTTTTGTGGAATTTTATTTTTTTTTTTTACACCCAGGCATTATAAACTTTAGTGAAGCACTTGGAGGTTCAAAGTGCTCACAACAGATCTAGATAAGTTCCTTAGGGGGTCTAGTTTCCAAAAGGGGGTCACTTGTGGGGGGTTTCCACTGTTTTGGCATATCAGGGACTCTGCAAACTGAACATGACATCCATCAAAGTCTGCATTCCAAAATGTCATTACTTCCTTTCCGAGCTCTGCCGTGCGCCCAAACAGTATTCCCCCCCCCCACATATTGGGTATCAGCATACTCAGGATAAATTGTACAATAACTTTTGAGGTCTTGTTACCCTTAAGAAAATAAAAATTGGGGTGAAAAGATCATTTTTGTGGAAAAAATTTGATTTTTTAATTTTACGGCTCTACGTTATAAACTTGTGTGAAGCACTTGGGGTTCAAAGTGCTCATCATAGATCTAGATAAGTTCCTTAGGGGGTCTAGTTTCTAAAATGGGGTCACTTGTGGGGGATTCCCACTGTTTAGGAACATCAGGGGCTATCCAAATGCGACATGGCGTCCAATCTCGATTCCAGCCAATTTTGGTTTGAAAAAATCAAATGGCGCTCCTTCCCTTCCGAGCTCTGCCGTGCGCCCAAACAGTGGTTCCCCCAACATATGGGGTATCAGCGTACTCAGAACAAATTGGGAAACAACTTTTATGGTCCAATTTCTCATGTTACCCTTGGGAAATAAAAAATTGGTGACTTAAATATTACTTTTGTGGGAAAAAAAATAGGATTTTTTATTTTCATGCCGGGCATTATAAATTTGTGTGAAGCACTTGGGGGGTTCAAAGTGCTCACCACAGATCTAGATAAGTTCCTTAGGGGGTTTAGTTTCCCAAAATGGGGTCACTTGTGGGGGGTTTCCACTGTTTAGGCACATCAGGTAACTCTGCAAACTGAACATGACACCCATCAAAGTCTGCATTCCAAAACATCATTACTTACTTTCCGAGCCCTACGGTGCATTCAAACAGTATTTCTCCCCCACATATGGAGTATCAGGGTACTCAGGACAAATTGGACAACAACTTTTGGGGTCCAATTTCCTTGGGAAAAATCAAAAATTGGGGACTAAAAAATCATTTTTGTGGAAATTTATTTATTTTGTTTTCACACCCAGGCATTATAAACTTTAGTGAAACACTTGGGGGTTCAAAGTGCTCACAACAGATCTAGATAAGTTCCTTAGGGGGTCTAGTATCCAAAATGGTGCCACATGTGGGGGGTTTCCACTGTTTAGGCACATTAGGGGCTCTCGAAACGTGACATGGCGTCCAGTCTCAATTCCCGCCAATTTTGGTTTGAAAAAGTCAAAACGGCGCTCCTTCCATTCAAAGCCCTGCCGGGCGCCCAGACAGTGGTTTCCCCCCATATGGGGTATTGGCGTACTCAGGAGAATTGCACAACAACTTTTCCTGTCCATTTTTCTCCTTTTACCCTTGTTAAAATAAAAAAAATTGTTTGTAAAAGATCATTATTGTGACTAAAAAGTTAATGTTCATTTTTCCTTCTAAGTTGCTTCAGCTCCTGTGAAGCACCTGAAGGGTTAATAAACTTCTTGAATGTGGCTTTGAGTACCTTGAGGGGTGCAGTTTTTAGAATAGTGTCACTTTTGGGTATTTTCTGCCATATAGACCTCTTAAATTGACTTCAAATGAGGTGGTCCCTAAAAAATGGTTTTGTACAATTTGTAAAAATGAGAAATCGCTGGTCAACTTTTAACCCGTATAACTTCGTAGCAAAAAAAAATTTGGTTTCAAAATTGTGCTGATGTAAAGTAGACATGTGGGAAATGTTATTTAGTAACTATTTTGTGTGACATATTTCTCTGTTTTATGGGAATAAAAATTACATTTTGAAAGTTGCAAAATTTTCAAAGTTTTCGCCATAGTTCCATTTTTTTCATAAATAACCGCAAACTATATCGCAGAAATTTTACTACTATCAGGAAGTACAATATGTCACGAGAAAACAATCTCAGAATCAATCGTGAAGATACATTGAAGCGTTCCAGAGTTTAGCCTCATAAAGAGACAGTGGTCAGAATTGTAAAAATTGGCTCGGTCATTAACGTGCAAACCACCCTTGGGGGTTAAGAGGTTAATATATTTATTTATTTTTAGCACAAGCACCAGCTGATGAATACTCGCATCAATGGTGCTTGCTCTCGCTGTGATCAGCAACAGCAGACGTAGGCTGATGCGAGTAGTACTCTCTCACCAGTTTTATGTGTTGTAGATGTAGCAGTGATCAGAGCTCTGTATAACCCCCTGATTGACAGCTTTCTGTGTACACTGTACATTGTCAGTAAGCCACATTTGTCAATTTAAAGCCACAATATTCCATTACAGATCTTGCTCTGATACTTGTGCCTAGACTTAGCTATTACCGTATTTTGCGGACTATAAGACGCACTTTTTTCCCCCAAAATTTTGGGGGAAAATGGGGGTGCGTCTTATAGTCGCAACATACCTAAAAATCCGGTGGCTGCGGCGGTCCCAATTCATCCTCCCTGTGCGGTGGTTTCGGGGCAGCAAGCGGGCCTCTGTGCAGCGTGGGCGGCTCCGCCGGCGTTTAGTCCCTGCTGGAAAGCCCCCCGCAGCTGCGACGCGGTGGCCCCTCCGGTGGCGGCCCAAAGTCATCCTCCCTGTGCGGTGGTGGTGTCGGGGCATCAAGCGGGCCTCTGTGCAGCGTGGGGGGCTCCGCCGGCATTTAGCTCCTGCCGGAAAGCCCCCCGCAGCTGCGACGCGGTGCCGTCCGGAAAGAAGTGCTCCGGAAAGATGGCCGCCGCTTGCTGAAGTTCTCGTTGGTGAGATTTGAACTTCAGCAAGCGGCGGCCATCTTTCGGAGCACTTCTTTCGGACGGCACCGCGTCGCAGCTGCGGGGGCTTTCCGGCAGGAGCTAAACACTGGCGGAGCCCCCCACGCTGCACAGAGGCCCGCTTGCTGCCCCGACACCACCACCGCACAGGAGGATGATTGGGACGCCACCGGATGGGCCACCGGTCGCAGCTTCAGGGGGTTTCGGCAGGACTAACCCGACGGAGCACCCCACGCTGCACAGAGGCCCGTGCTGCCCCGACACCACACCGCATTGCAGGGAAGCTGCCACCGGATTTGTGAGTATATGGCCACCTGGCCACCCCACAGAACACAGCCACCCCAAATAACACAGCCACCCCACATAACACAGCCACCCCACAGAGCACCACTACCGCACCAAATGACCCCAGTGACCACTCCTCTACCTGTGCTGATCCGTTCGCTGGTAAGCTAAATTCGGACTGTAAGACGGACCCCCATTTGACACATTATTTTTTTTCCCAATTTTCCTTCTAAAAATTTGGGGTGCGTCTTATGGTCCGAAAAATACGGTATATACTTCTGCTACAAACTGAAATCCCTATGTATTTAAAAAAAAAAAAAAAACTTTCTTAATCATTTTCAATAAAATATCAGTTTTTAATAAATATCCACATCTATGCCTATTCAAACCCATAAGCATATTGTTTTTTGGGAAAATTTTGTGGTTCTAATGCCTCAGAGGTTTATGTAGCTCATTTGTTGTGATCATTGTCAGAAAGCTGCCAGTCTGCTGTGGGTTACACAGATTAGTTGGGCTGGTATTCACATGAGACCTAGTCAGGTTTACCATGTAATTGACTTCATGAAATATTTTATGAAAAGAGAACATATTTTCTTGAAATTTGTAATAGATTCTCTACAGCTGCTATGCCAAACCTATGAGACTTCAACTATTGGAAACTACAATTCCTAGCAAGCTAATGAGTTACCTTGTCATACTTTTTCCATTTATCTTGGTGTTCTCATTTTCCTTTCTAAAAGCTCTGGAATGACATAAATGTATCTAATCATTTTTGAACTCTTTAGTACTATTAAATGTCTGTCCTATAATCAAATTACACCTATTACATAAGTGTTATTCTGTGTACATTTTACAGATATCCATGGATTTCTATTTCATCTTCCACTGTGACGCTTAAAGTTCACTTTTCTTCAGATATCTACAGTGCAGTAAATGTTATTCCATATTTTCCTTGTGAGGTAGAGCATTTAAATATTTAACAATAATTGTTTATTTTTAAGACCCATACACTTGGTTAGCATGAGACTTAAAGCGTAACTATCATTCTAATTTTAATTTTATTTTTATAATAGTACACATGAAGATAAGCAACTATGTAGTATATCTTATCAGAGAAATCTGCTTCTTTCTTTGTCAAAATTTAACATTGATTATCAAAATTCTCAATTCTGAGGTAAAATCAGTATTCAGTGAAGACATTTTCCAATAACTAAGATTGGAGATGGCAGTTGCTACTGATAAAATTCTACATAAATAGAAGGGATGTATACAAAGATCCTTTATACAATAATAATGAGCCCTATCAGGGGTTAACTCTTCTTTAACGCTATGAATGAGATACAGTTGTTTTCATACTTTCCCATTAAATTTGGGGTACAAAAACTAAATGAAGTGACTAAGAAACAAATTAGAAAAATTTAAAAAGATTTTTTATTGAAAAAAATATATAAAATAGTAATAATACATTTGATATCAGAATACAGCACTGAAAAATGAAGGTTGATATCCAAACACAGTCAGCAAAAGATCAAAGAATGGATCCATCTAAATGCCTACCACAAATTGCACCACTAATTTATTATACAATTATACATGATAATAGTCTGACAGGTGGGATGGGGTGTGTTTTTGGCTTTTTAAGCTTGCTGCCACTTCCTGCACATCATAGGAACCATTGAAGCGCAGGAGGCGTGAAACAGCCATCGTCTAGAGTGTTTTTCATGAGTACCTTCCTGCGGGCCTGTTTTAGTTAAATGTACCAATAAAGAAAGTGTGATGTATGGTGTACAGTTCATATAGAGTCTTGTGCTTGGGTGCGAGGAAAACACATGAGACACAGGTTTGATATGGAAGGACTTGTATTACTTCATACAAGTAGGCAAAAGGGTCACACAGTTTGCAGGAACAGAGACAGGAGACACAGCAGGCCAGAGTAACTTTAAGCTTAGCAATAAACTCTCCACAACAGGTTCAGGATCTCTTCTCTGTTACCATAATTCCCTTGCAAACGTGGATTTACCAAACAGCAGGTTTCCAGAGTCCACAAGTGTTCAAAAGTTCCTCAGTAGGAAATGGCTGGAGTACAAAAGTCCAAGGTTTCCACGAGTCAGGTCACAGGCTCACTGCAGGCTTGATTCTGAAGCACTGATTGCTCAGCTGAGGCTGCTTAAGAGGCAAGAGGGAGAGAATCAGGGGGGAACATGAAAGCTGGAAACTCCATATTTGACTGAGGGCAAGATAGCTGCAGCAAGACAGAAAGCAAAATGGCCGAGGGA
>JARQOD010000001.1:643931178-643986892 GCA_033576555.1 Oophaga sylvatica
CTAATACGGACCAAGTTATAGGCCCCACGGAGATCCAGTTTAGAGAAAATTTTGGCATGCCGCACTCTCTCCAATAACTCAGGGATTAAAGGCAATGGATTACGGTTTCTAATAGTAACCTTATTGAGTTCCCTATAGTCTATGCAGGGTCTCAGAGATCCATCTTTCTTCTTCACAAAGAAGATGGGTGCACGTGCAGGAGATGAAGAGGGGCGTATGAAGCCCTTGGCTAGATTTTCATCTACAGTCAGGGCCAGAAATATTTGGACAGTGACACAATTTTCGCGAGTTGGGCTCTGCATGCCACCACATTGGATTTGAAATGAAACTCTACAACAGAATTCAAGTGCAGATTGTAACGTTTAATTTGAAGGGTTGAACAAAAAATGTGTTAGAAAATGTAGGAATTGTACACATTTCTTTACAAACACTCCACATTTTAGGAGGTCAAAAGTAATTGGACAAATAAACATAACCCAAACAAAATATTTTTATTTCAATATTTTGTGGCGAATCCTTTGGAGGCAATCACTGCCTTAAGTCTGGAACCCATGGACATCACCAAACGCTGGGTTTCCTCCTTCTTAATGCTTTGCCAGGCCTTTACAGCCGCAGCCTTCAGGTCTTGCTTGTTTGTGGGTCTTTCCCTCTTAAGTCTGGATTTCAGCAAGTGAAATGCATGCTCAATTGGGTTAAGATCTGGTGATTGACTTGGCCATTGAAGAATGTTCCACTTTTTTTGCACTCATGAACTCCTGTGTAGCTTTGGCTGTATGCTTGGGGTCATTATCCATCTGTACTATGAAGCGCCGTCCAATCAAGTTTGCAGCATTTGGCTGAATCTGGCTGAAAGTATATCCCGGTACACTTCAGAATTCATCCGGCTACTCTTGTCTGCTGTTATGTCATCAATTAACACAAGTGACCCAGTGCCATTGAAAGCCATGCATGCCCATGCCATCACATTGCCTCCACCATGTTTTACAGAGGATGTGGTGTGCCTTGGATCATGTGCCGTTCCCTTTCTTCTCCAAACTTTTGGCTTCCCATCATTCTGGTACAGGTTCATCTTTGTCTCATCTGTCCATAGAATACTTTTCCAGAACTGAGCTGGCTTCTGGAGGTGTTTTTCAGCAAATTTAACTCTGGCCTGTCTATTTTTGGAATTGATGAATGGTTTGCATCTAGATGTGAACCCTTTGTATTTACTTTCAGGGAGTCTTCTCTTTACTGTTGACTTAGAGACAGATACACCTACTTCACTGAGAGTGTTCTAGACTTCAGTTGATGTTGTGAACGGGTTCTTCTTCACCAAAGAAAGTATGCGGCGATCATCCACCACTGTTGTCTTCCGTGGGCTCCCAGGTCTTTTTGGATTGATGAGTTCACCAGTGCTTTCTTTCTTTCTCAGGATGTACCAAATTGTAGATTTTGCCACTTCTAATGTTGTAGCAATTTCTTGGATGGTTTTTTTTCTGTTCTTGCAGCTTAAGGATGGCTTGTTTCACCTGCATGGAGAGCTCCTGTGACCGCATGTTTCCTTCACAGCAAAACCTTCCAAATGCAAACACCACACCTCATATCAACTCCGGCCCTTTCATCTGCTTAATTGAGAATGACATAACAAAGGGATTGCCCACACCTGTCCATGAAATAGCCTTGGAGTCATTTGTCCAATTACTTTTGGTCCCTTTAAAAACAGGGTGGCACATGTTAAGGAGCTGAAACTCCTAAACCCTTCATCCAATTTTTAATGTGGATACCCTCAAATGAAAGCTGAAAGTCTGGACTTCAACTGCATCTGAATTGTTTTGTTGAAAATTCATTGTGGTAATGTCTAGAACCAAAATTAGATAAATGTTGTCTCTGTCCAAATATATATGGACCTAACTGTATGTAGTCCTTTAGCTCAGGCCCCGCCAGGGGATAGATCTTACCAAAAGGTATCTCTGCTCCAGGAAATAATTCAATTGGACAATCATATGGACGGTGAGGGGGGAAGCTGGTCAGCATTCTTCTTGTCACATAAATCCACATAGTCCTGGTATACAGCTGGTAGTTCAGGGCTGACATGGTTCCTTTAGGAACAGAGCAAGCTGAAACTTCTGGACTCATCTGTTTCTCCGGAAAGTGTAATTCCTTGGTCTCCCAGTTAATCGTAGGGTTCTGAGCCTGCAGCCATGGTAGCCCTAGAATAATGGGAAAGTGGGGAGAAGAGATAAGCATAAAGGACAGTTTCTCTTGATGATCTTTACCCATAAGGACCCTCAAAGGCTCCGTTTCCTGATCCACTAGTCCAGAGGTCAGCAGGGAGCCATCCACAGTCTCCATCTGTACTGGAGTAGCCTTCTTCACTGAACGTATCCCCTGTTTCAGAGCAAAGGAGATATCCATAAAATTTCCACTTGCCCCTGAGTCGATCATAGCAGAGCTAGACACCCAAACTGAGTCAACCCAGAGTTTGATGGAAAGGAAGCAATGAGAATTGTTTTTCTTACAACTCAGCTGGGACACCGCTGAGGAAAATTGCAGCGTTTACACAGTCATCATCCCCAGAAGTAACGGAGTTTAAGTCCGAGAAATCAATATCTGTTGCTGCAGATCTTTCTGGAGCCTGAAGCTCGGACCTGACAGATCTCCTCTCGCAACACTCACAGTGAATGACTGCTGCAGTAGTCTTACGAGACCGGCTGGGGCAGTTTATAATGAAGTGCCCTGACTTACCACAGTAGAAACATAGATTTTCCTTTAAACGATGTTCTTTGCGTGCATCACTAACCCGTCTTTGTAAAGAGTCCACCTGCATGGGTTCAGGTTCTGGTTCCCTTGTGATCCTACTCAAAGGTTCCTTAGCTGGGGAGGAAGGTAGGAAAAGGTTAGTGCGATTATTTTCGAACCATCTCTCTTGTCTGTTTTCTGTCAGACGAGCATCAATACGGATGCAGTAGTTAATAAAGTCACCTAACGCAGTGGGAGGGTCGGCACGAGCAAGTTCATCCTTAATCAGTGGAGACAACCCTTTCCGAAAAATAGATTTTTTGGCGGAACTGTCCCAAGTGGTATCAAGGGCCCATCTCCTGCAATCCAAGGCATATTCGGCTACTGAGCGCTTACCTTAGCGCAAAGTTAACATGGCTGCTTCAGCTGTTGCACCTCGATTGGGGTCATCAAACACCTGCCCCATGGCTGAAATGAAAGCATCAAGATGATTCAAACATTCATCCCCAGTCTCAATCAGAGGGTTTGCCCACATCAAAGCCTTGTTGGTAAGCAACATGATTTTAGTAAGCACTTTAGATCGTTCAGTGGGAAATTGTGAAGCATGTGCAGAGAAAAATAGATTGCATTGGTTAATAAATCCCCTGAATTTCTCACGTTCACCGCCAACATGAAAAGGGGGTAACTTGGGGATCCCAGAACTCGTGGTTATGGCAGGAGCCTGAACTCGTTCCTCTAAAGCCTCAATCCTGGCTCGTAAATCCTGGGTAGTTTGTCCAAACACTTGCAAATTGTGATTAGTGAGGTCCTGTAGGCTTGCAAAACGGGTCTTTAAAGTCTGTATATCTGAAAGGATTGTATCAGTCACTCCGCAAAGCTCCTTTATGCGAGCCTCCATCTTCCAGATCTTTTAAGGCAGAAGTACTGGAAGGAGAAGAGGAAAGGAAAAAAAACAAAAACAAAAAAAAACAATAGTGTTTACCTGTGGTAACACTCCAGAGTAAAATTAAGGGAATCCGCTCACCTGGAATGGTTGTGAGAAGTCACAACCACTGTCATCACAGAAGGTATAAATGGACATCTGATATCCACAGTCACAGCAGACACGGCCTTCCCAGACCCAGCAGACACTAATTGTTGGCTTCAGAATCTTGTGATGTATGGTGTACAGTTCATATAGCGTCTTGTGCTTGGGTGCGAGGAAAACACATGAGACACAGGTTTGATATGGAAGGACTTGTATTACTTCATACAAGTAGGCAAAAGGGTCACACAGTTTGCAGGTACAGAGGCAGGAGACACAGCAGGCCAGAGTAACTTTAAGCTTAGCAATAACTCTCCACAACAGGTTCAGGATCTCTTCTCTGTTACCGTAATTCCCTTGCAAACGTGGATTTACCAAACAGCAGGTTTCCAGAGTCCACAAGTGTTCAAAAGTTCCTCAGTAGGAAATGGCTGGAGTACAAAGTCCAAGGTTTCCAGGAGTCAGGTCACAGGCTCACTGCAGGCTTGATTCTGAAGCACTGATTGCTCAGCTGAGGCTGCTTAAGAGGCAAGAGGGAGAGAATCAGGGCGGGAACATGAAAGCTGGAAACTCCACATTGACTGAGGGCAAGATAGCTGCAGCAAGACAGAAAGCAAAATGGCCGAGGGAAAAACTGAGTTTCAAGAAACATGTCAAAAGAGACAAAGAACCTTACAGAAAGTTTTTATTTAATACCGGTGAGTGCAACTATTTATCTTTTTGTACATCACTTTATAGGTCTCACCTTATGTAGAAAAAAACTGGGACCTTCTCAATGGCTTACATTCCTTCATTTCGGCTACGGATCAATTTTTTGATGACCCAAATCGTTGTGCCAGAGATTAAACAAAAGTGCATAATTTACGTCAAGGGCGGCATTATATATACATCTGAATTCTGTGTCTGGGTGGCCGACACCACATGAAATTTAACTGCCCAGAAGAGTCAATTTCGTCTAAGATTAACAAAGCTAGTGAAGGTCGAGCTTGCCAGGGTCAAGACCACTGATAATTTAGAGGACTTTATTCAATTATGTATCCGAACTGATGATGGACTTACTGAGCAAAAAAGGAGATTCTGCGAATATTTGGAAGTAACTGTGCCTACTTCTTTAATCAATTAGCATTGCACAATCAGCAAACAACAGAAAGTGGGCCGAACCTATGCAAATTGATGTAATCCGAAAACCTCTCTCTGAAGTCTCCAAGATTTCTCATCAGGATTATGATAAACTACCACCTCAGTACCAAAAGATCACTGATATCTGCAGTAAGAGAAATGCTGATCAACTATCTCCTTATCGTCCTTATCATGATCCCATTAAATTAGTTCCTGGAGCATCTATTCAGTTTTGAGCGAATTTACAGTATTTCTGAACCAGAATTGAAAGTACTAAGGGAATACCTGGATGATAATTTAGAGAAAGGCTTCCTTCAACCTTCTTCTTCCTCAGCTGGGACACCCTTGCTCTTTCTAGAAAAGAAAGACTGACCTCTGCGGCCATTATTAATCCATCCAAATCCTGAACTGTGGTTTGTTGTCAAAGTAGACACCTCAGACTCTTTGATTGGAGCCGTTTTGTTCCAGCGAGTTTAAGACAAGCTTTGCATCCTGGATGAAGCATTTCATTTTGAAATGCGCATCCGGTGTGGGTGGGATCTTGGATACTTCTACTGCAGGTAATGTAACCTTCGTACATGTGCCTTTATTTGTCTAGGATATTACTGTAGATTAGAGTTGAGCGATACTTTCCGATATCCTAAAATATCGGAATCGGAATGGTATCGCCGATATCACTAAAATATCGGCGATACCCGATACCGATACCGGAAGTCCCATGTAAGTCTATGGGAACAAAATATCGCAACTAAAAAAACCCCATTCTTTCCTTGTAAACACTAAATATACACACATAGAATACATATATATAATATATATACATGTCATTGTGACATATATATATACATATATGTATAGTTTATACACTTCTACATAGTAAAATATCCTCTGATTCAATTGCTGGGTAAAGCCGGCTTCAGTGAAAAGACAGAAGCACCCGACATGAAATGACACTTGGTGTACATAGGGTTAACCATGTCTTTTCATGTCGTTTGCTATCTGATTTGCACAAACAATTAAATCAGACTATGTGTGCAAAATTTCACACCTGTAGGGGTTAATTAAAGGTGTAAATTCGTTGTAAAAAAAACAGACTTTTTGCTACGAATTTACACCTTTAATTAACCCCTACAGGTGTGAAATTTTGCACACATAGACTGATTTAATTGTTTCTGCAAATTAGATAGCAAAGGACATGAAAAGACATGGTTAACCCTATGTACACCAAGTGTCATTTCATGTCGGGTTCTGCATTTTCACAAAAGCCGGCAATTGAATTAGAGGCTATTATACTATGTAGAAGTGTATGAACTACAAATATAAATATATATATATGTGTCACAAATTCAATGACATGTATATATATATATGAGGTGTAAAATTGCTGAAAAAAAATGCGTGGGCTCCCGCCCTATTTTCGCAACCAGACAGACAAAGCCAGTGAGTGGGGGCAGATAATAATAGCCCAGAGAGGGACCATTATTTTTGCCCCCCCCCCCGGCTACTAACATCTGCCCCCAGACACCCCAGGAAAGACAAATCTATAATTAGATTCGCCCTTTCTGGCACTTTGCCCGTCTATTCCCATTGCCCTGTAGCGGTGGCGAATGGGTTAATATGGGGTTAACAGTGACAATCCCGATTCCGGTATCCGATAAGACGAAAATATCGGTACTCGGAATCGGAATACCGATACAGCCAATATCGGCCGATACCCGATATTTGCAGTATCGGAATGCTCAACCCTACTGTAGATGGTTAAAAATAACATTATAACTGACATCACCTATTGCTGCTATATTGATATTGTTTGCACTGTCTATATGTCACAACTCTGCTGTCTGGTGACCTGTGATCAGGGGCTCCTTCCCTGTCCCTTACACCAGGGGGCCCTAGCTCGCCCTATTACCCCGGATACTTCTGTAGGTGAAGATTCCATGGCTGCCATCCTTGCCTTATCTCCTGAAGCATCCCTCCATCTGTTTCCTTCCCCCACCCTGGGAAGAGGGGAGCTGCTGTGCACCGCAGCACACCAACCTGACAAACAAGGCAACACAAACAAGGGGTAACTGAAAATACCAGATGTACAAATATTCACTCACATATAACAAAGGAGTGCACTGTGGAGTGGAGGAAGGTAAAAAAAAGAAAAGGAGGGAAGGGAATTATCACACTTACAATCCCACACAACAGTCACAGATAATCCTCTAAACTCCTTCTCAAAAAAGCACTAAAAACACCTCTCCTCCTAGCCATGACATAAGCTAGCTCTGACATGGGTTTCAATCAGGACCCAGATTATAAAAGGGATGGGAGTGGCTAACCAAGCTCAGCTGAGAGCTCAGACTCCCAGAGCTCCCAACATGTCCGATTAACTCCTGTTCTGCCAAAATAAATTAACACCATGACAGTACCCCCCTTCTATGAGGGACCTCCAGAACCTCAGGATCGGGTTTATCAGGGTGTGCAACATGAAAAGACCGAATCAGTCTGGCTGCATGGATGTCAGATGCTGGTACCCACATCCTCTTCTCAGGACCGTACCCCCTCCAATGTACCAGATACTGAATGACTGATGAACTAAATGAGAATCCATGATTTTCGCAATCTGAAACTCTAAGTTGCCATCGACAATGACAGGAAATGGTGGTAGTTGTTATGATACCAAAGATGTAATGTATTTTTTGAGGAGATATCGATGAAATACATTATGTATCCTAAAGGTGAGCGGCAAAGCAAGGCCCGAATGCTACGGAATTGATGATAGCTACAATCTTATAGGGCCCAATTTACCTGGGACCAAGATTCCAAGATGGAACCTTCAACTTAATGTTCCTAGAAGACAACCACACTAAATCACTAACACACAGGTCTGAACCCACCAAACATCTCCAATCAGCCAGACTCGTATATTTGGATCCCATCTTCCTCAAATTATTAGTAACGCCCTGCCATACGGATGTAATAGATGATGAAAACCGTTCCTCTTCTGGTAATCCAGATGAACGATTTTTATTAAATGAGCTGAACTGAGGATGATTCATGAAAACGATTATTAACTGTGAATTTGGCTAATGGTAATTAGGTAACCCAATATTCCTGATTCTCAGGCACAAAACACCTAAGATAAGTCTCCAGATTCTGGTTAACTCGTTGGGTCTGCCCATTACACTGCAGGTGAAAAATGACAGATAGATCCCCAAACAGGTGCAAATCGCCCTCCAAAATTTGAAAAAAAAACTGTATCCCCCTGTCATATACAATATCAGTCAGGATCCCATGTAATTTTATAATTTCCTTGTCAAAAATTTGTGCCAAGAATTTGGCGCTTGGTAAAGTTGGTAATGTAATAAAAGGAGACATCTTACAGAATCTATTCACAACTAGTGATGAGCGAATTTGTTCGGAAAACGATCGCCAAACATAAATACATCACGAATAGTGTTGAGCGATACTGCCCGATATCCCTAAATATCGGATCGGATTGGATCGGACCGATGCTCAAAAAGTATCGGGTATTGCCGATCCGATACCGGAAACACAATGCAAGTCAATGGGACAGAAATATCGGAACTAAAAAAAACTCTTTCTTTCCTTGTAAACACTAGATATCCACACATAGAATACATATATGTATATATATATATATATTAAAATGTCATTGTGACATATATATATATATATATATATACATATATTTATAGTTCATACACTTCTACATAGTAAAATAGCCTCTGATTCAATTGCCGGGCAATGCCGGCTTTTGTGAAATTACAGAAGCACTCGACATGAAATGACACATGGTTTACATAGAGTTAACCATGTCTTTTCATGTAGTTTGATATATGGTTTTCACTAACAATTAAATGAGTGTATGTGTGCAAAATTTCACACATGTAGGGGTTAATTAAAGGTGTAAATTCGTTGTAAAAAAACATTTTTTTGCTACGAATTTACACCTTTAATTAACCCCTACATGTGTCAAATTTTGCACACATACACTCATGTAATTGTTAGTGAAAACCATATATCAAACTACATGAAAAGACATGGTTAACTCTATGTAAACCATGTGTCATTTCATGTCGGGTTCTGTATTTTCACAAAAGCCGGCAATTGAATTAGCGGCTATTATACTATGTAGAAGTGCATGTACTATAAATATATATATATATGTGTCACAAATTTAATGACATGTATATATATATATGAGGTGTAAAATTGTTGAAAAAAAATGCGTGGGCTCCCACCCTATTTTCTCAACCAGACAGACAAAGCCAACGAGTGGGGGCAGATAATAATAGCCCAGAGAGGGACCATTATTTTTGCCCCCCCCCTGGCTACTAACATCTGCCCCCAGACACCCCAGAAAAGGCAAATCTATAATTAGATTCGCCCTTTCTGGCACTTTGCCCGTCTATTCCCATTGCCCTGTAGCGGTGGCGAATGGGTTAATAAGGGGTTAAAGCCACCTTGCTATTGAAAGGTGAGTTTAAGCCAGGTTAATAATTGAGAGCTGTCAATTAGAAAACTATCAATTATTAATCCTATTGTATGAAATAAAAATAAAACACACACACTTTAATTAAAAATCATTTTAATGAAATAAACACACAGTTTTTTTACAAGATTTTATTTTACTGCCATTCCTTGCGAAGCCCTTGTTCACCTGTAATAAAAATAAAATAATAAAGCAACATTATTCTTACCTATCCGATGTTCAGTCAGGTCCCCGATGTAATCCTTCTGAAAGGGTTAATGTTTACTGCAGAGACCGCAGCTAATGCTGACAGTCTCACAGTAAACCCCCGACTGAATCATCTCCTCTCCTGGCTGACAGGAGAAGAACTGCTTAGCATAATTGATTGCTTCCCACTTTCACTTCAGGTCAGCCAGGGCTACCCACAGCATCAGTGACGTCAGAGGGAATCCCGGCTGAATTGAAGTGAACTGATTAACAAAAATAGGGGATCCCCTCGAAAAAAATGGCGTGGGGTCCCCCCTATTTTTGTTAACCAGCCAGATGAAGCAGACTGCTGAGGCCTGGTTTTTCAGGCTGGTAAGGATCCAATATCCATGGACCTTGCAAGCCTGATAATACCAGGCCACAGCAGTCTGCTTAGCTTGGCTGGTTAACAAAAATAGGGGATCCCTCGAAAAAAAAATGGCGTGGGGGTCCCCCTATTCTTGTTAACCAGCCAAGTAAAAAGCAGACTGCTGTGGCCTGGTATTAAAAGACTGTCAAGGCCCATGGATTTTGGCCCTCAACAGCCTAAAAATACCAGGCTGCAGCAGCCCCACAAATGGCGCATCCAAAGATGCGCCAATTGTGGCACTTTACCCGGCTCTTCACACTTGCCCTGTAGCGGTGGCAAGTGGGGTAATAAGGGGTTAATGTCACCTTTGATTGATCGGTGACAATAAGCCCGGTTAATAATGGAGAGGCGTCAATAAGACACCGATCCATTATTAATAGTGTTGAGCGATACGATACCGCAAGTATCGGGTATCGGCCGATATTAGCTGTATCGGCCTTTCGATACTTTGTTTCGATATTTTCCATATATCGTATACCGGAATCGGAAGTTCCCATAATTCTTTGAGAGGCAATGTGATTTTAGTCAGCCAATGAGGAATCCTAAGAAGTGTGGGCACATCCTGTACTGCTGCGGTCATGTTAACTAATGGCATGGCTGTGATTGGATGCTGAAATGATGTCAGAATGCACTATAAAAGGCGCCGCCGCCATTTTAGCGTCACTGTGCTGTGAATTCAGTTAGGAGTAGGGACAGAACGCTGCTGTGCTAACTCTGAGGGACAGTTAGAGATTGCGATTTAGTGTAGTGTGCTTTAGGCAGGCTAGCACCAACCGCTGTGTAAAGCTTCCTTTTACCTGCAGTGTTGTTTTAACAGCTCTGCAAGGTGTGTGTGAGTGCAGGTGACGCTGCAGTTTGCTCTGCATGCAACGCTGTCTGTAGGCATCTGCACGTGTCACTCACAGACTCTTTTTTTTTTCTTCAGTGTAATTCTTGCTGCTCCATGCAATTTAAATTTTAGTGTGACGCGCTTCCATCCGTATCCAATACATTGATTGCAAACACTATAGAAGTAGACAAAGGAGTAGCCTTTCACAGATTGTGAACAGTTGTGTTTCAGTGTTCACTTCAGTCTGTGTTTTTTATTTTTTGAGTGCACATCACGCTCCAGTTACTTGTTCAAGCACTGCTGCTTGTACTCTGCTGAGCGTGTCTCAGTGCCTCATCCTTTTCATTTCTCTCCAATTGGTTCTGCTCCATTCCATTTAAAATAAATATAATCTATTAGTGTGACGCGCTTCCATCCGTATCCAATACATTGGTTGCAAACACTATAGAAGTAGACAAAGGAGTAGCCTTTCACAGATTGTGAACAGTTGTGTTTCAGTGTTCACTTCAGTCTGTGTTTTTTATTTTTTGAGTGCACATCACGCTCCAGTTACTTGTTCAAGCACTGCTGCTTGTACTCTGCTGAGCGTGTCTCAGTGCCTCATCCTTTTCATTTCTCTCCAATTGGTTCTGCTCCATTCCATTTAAAATATAATCTATTAGTGTGACGCGCTTCCATCCGTATCCAATACATTGGTTGCAAACACTATAGAAGTAGACAAAGGAGTAGCCTTTCACAGATTGTGAACAGTTGTGTTTCAGTGTTCACTTCAGTCTGTGCTTTTTTTTTTTTTGAGTGCACATCACGCTCCAGTTACTTGTTCAAGCACTGCTGCTTGTACTCTGCTGAGCGTGTCTCAGTGCCTCATCCTTTTCATTTCTCTCCAATTGGTTCTGCTCCATTCCATTTAAAATAAATATAATCTATTAGTGTGACGCGCTTCCATCCGTATCCAATACATTGGTTGCAAACACTATAGAAGTAGACAAAGGAGTAGCCTTTCACAGATTGTGAACAGTTGTGTTTCAGTGTTCACTTCAGTCTGTGTTTTTTATTTTTTGAGTGCACATCACGCTCCAGTTACTTGTTCAAGCACTGCTGCTTGTACTCTGCTGAGCGTGTCTCAGTGCCTCATCCTTTTCATTTCTCTCCAATTGGTTCTGCTCCATTCCATTTAAAATAAATATAATCTATTAGTGTGACGCGCTTCCATCCGTATCCAATACATTGGTTGCAAACACTATAGAAGTAGACAAAGGAGTAGCCTTTCACAGATTGTGAACAGTTGTGTTTCAGTGTTCACTTCAGTCTGTGCTTTTTATTTTTTGAGTGCACATCACGCTCCAGTTACTTGTTCAAGCACTGCTGCTTGTACTCTGCTGAGCGTGTCTCAGTGCCTCATCCTTTTCATTTCTCTCCAATTGGTTCTGCTCCATTCCAATTAAAATAAATATAATATATTAGTGTGACGCGCTTCCATCCGTATCCAATACATTGGTTGCAAACACTATAGAAGTAGACAAAGGAGTATCCTTTTACAGATTGTGAACAGTTGTGTTTCAGTGTTCACTTCAGTCTCTGCGTAATAACCACACTTAGGCCTTATAACTTTTCTGACTTTCTTTATCAATCTACCAAGATGAAGAAGGCAGGGAGTAAGGCACGTGGTCGTGGCCGTGGAGTTTCAGCAGGGAGAGGACGTGGGGATTCTGTAGCTGCTGCCGCCCTCAGTGACACAGCATCCACCAGTTTTACCCATGAGCGTTCCTTTATGCGCACTTTGGTAGGAGCTCGGCGTGCCCCCTGCTGCGGGAAGAACAAATTGAAGCCGTTGTTGGTTGGATGGCAGCCAATGCATCGACTTCAATTCCTTCCACCTCCTCTCAGGAACACAACACTGTTGAGCAACCATCTGTCTGTTCACCGCCTGTCAAATTGCCCAGGCAGTCAGAGAGTTCTGTACAGGAGCCAGCTGAGTCTCTGCTTCTGTTCTCAGAATCTGTTGGCTCGCAAACACGGGCACAGGCAAGCAGCATTCTGCAATTTGAAGAAGAGGGAGTATGCAGTGATGCGCAACTGCTGTGTCTCTCTCAATCTGAAGAGGCGGGTGAGCCAGTGCCGATGGACAGCACACCGCAGAACGCATCTCATGATGATGATGAGACTCAGTTGCCAGGTTTTGTGGAGCATGGTGCTGCCCAGACCATCCAACAGCAGCAGGTGTTGGAAGAGGGTAGTGGAGATGATGAAGTCCGAGACCCAACATGGCGTGAGCAGCAGGAAGGTGGTGGGAGCAGCTCTGAGGAAGAGATTGGCCCAACGGTACAAAGAGGAGGGAGAGGTAGGCTGCAGACTCGCTTGCCTGTAGCCTCCAGTTTGGCACCTGTTGGGAGCAGTTCTCTTAGAAATGTCAAAATTGGTGCTCCCATGACTTGCACTGCGTGGTCCTTTTTTGACAGACTTGTAGATGATATTTGCTATGTTAAATGCAAGCTGTGTAAGCAAAAAGTTAAAAGAGGTAAAAATATCAGTAACCTGAATACCACAAATATGTGGAAACATGTACGGACAAAGCACGTAGCTGAGTTACAAAGACACACTGGAGATGTAGGCCAACCTACAGCAGCACCTACATCTTCAGGTCGTGTTGGAGCCTCTACCTCCAGCTCACACACACCTGGTTCGGCTTCCTCACAGGATCTCCATGGAAGAACCTCGGTCACTGTTGTCCATAGACAAACTGTTATTCCACCCACAGCAGCAAGTTCACAGTCATCGTCACACTCCCAGGCCACAAAACAGCCATCGGTACCACAGGCATGGGATAAAAGACGGCCATACTCGGCAAACCATCCACGAGCACAGGCTCTGAATGCTGGCATTGCAAAACTCCTGTCCCTTGAAATGCTGTCATTCAGGCTGGTGGAGACTGACAGTTTCAGGAACTTAATGGCATTGGCAGTCCCACAATATAATGTGCCAAGCCGATTTTATTTCAGCAGGCAAGCCGTCCCTGCTCTGCAAAAACATGTCGAGGGAAACATTAAACATGCGCTACTAAACGCCGTCAGTAGCAGGGTCCACCTGACCACCGATGCGTGGACCAGTACCCATGGCCAGGGACGATACCTTTCCCTCACTGCCCATTGGGTCAATGTTGTGGAGCCGGGTACAGATCTTGCCAGTGGCGCTGTACGTGTTCTGCCAACTCCAAGGATTGCAGGAATCCAGTCTGTACACATTGATTCCTCCTCCTACTCCAGTTCCTCAGAATCATCGCTGCACGAGCCGTCACGGTATACCTCCACATGGACCCGTGAACGCTTACCTGTTGCGACCGATATGAGCACAGCCGTGGCCAAACGTCAACAGGCCGTCCTGAAAATGATTTCAATGGGGAATCTAAGCCACACAGCGCAGGAGGTATGGAATGCCATCAAGCAGGAGAGCGACGTGTGGTTTTTGCCTGCTAATCTCCAGCCAGGCTTGGTAGTGTGTGACAATGGCCGAAATCTGGTGGCAGCTCTGGGCCTTGGCAACCTTACTCACATACCATGTCTGGCACATGTGCTCAACTTGGTCGTGCAGAGTTTTTTGAGGACTATCCGGATCTTGCTGGACTGCTGCAGAAGGTCCGCCTAGAGTGCGCTCACTTGCGACGTTCCAGCATAGCCAGATCGCGCAATGCTGCTCTGCAACGCCGATTCGCCTTCCTGAACATCGCATCATATGTGACGTACCCACCAGGTGGAATTCCACGTTACATATGTTGGAGCGGTTGTGTGAGCAGCAGACAGCAGGAATGGAGTATCAGCTGCATCAGGCGCAATCAAGTCGCTCTTTGCGCCGTCCACACTTCACCACTACTGAGTGGGCCTCTATGAAGGACATCTGCGACGTTTTGCGTGCGTTTGATGTCTCAACGCGGATGGCGAGTGCAGATGATGCACTAGTCAGCATGACTGTCCCCCTTATCTGCCTGCTTCAGAAATCACTGAAAGCACTAAAGGAAGAGGTTTTGGAAGAGGTGGAGGATGAGGAGTCACAAATTCTATTACCTTCAGGACAGTCAGCGCAACGTGGTTCCTCACAAAGGGCTGGGCAGGGCTCACTTTGTGAGGAGGAGGAGGAGTCAATGGAGGAGGAAGAAATCCCTACAGAGGGAGGTACACAACGCTCTAGTCAGTATGTAGAGCGAGGGTGGGGTGATGCAGAGGAGGCAGAGATGACGCCTCTTCCACAGGACAGCTTTTGTTGGCCAGTTGGGAGTCTGCAGCACATGGTTGATTTCATGCTTCAGTGCCTGAGAAACGACCGCCGCATCGCCCACATTCTCACCACGTCAGATTATTGGGTGTACACCCTCCTAGACCCTCGCTACCGGGACAACTTACAAACCCTCATCACACCGGGGAACCGGGACCGTAAAATGCGGGAGTACCAAGACACACTTGTGCAATCCATACTGTTGTACATTCCAGCCGAGAGAGATGCTGCTGCTACTGCTTTACAAAGCAGCTCTGTGCGTCGAGGCAGTGTAGACACCTCTACAACAAGAGGGAGCACAAGCAGCGCCTCTGCACAGGGCAAGAGCTGTATGTTACAAATGTGGCGAAGTTTTGTGACAGCGCCAGCAAGGTCTACACCATCCGAGACGGCTCCAGTCACCAGGAAGCAACGTTTCCGTAAGATGGTGACAGACTACTTGTCTTTCCCTCTAAGTGTACTCCCAGATGCCTCTTCCCCTTTCAAATTTTGGGTCTCTAAGTTGGATACATGGCCAGAGCTTAGCCAGTATGCATTGGAGGTGCTGGCTTGCCCTGCTGCCAGTGTATTATCTGAGCGCGTCTTTAGTGCTGCAGGTGGTGTACTAACAGACCGTCGCATGCGACTATCCTCAGAGAATGTAGACCGGCTTACTTTTCTGAAAATGAACAAGGCATGGATATCACCTGAATTTGCCTGTCCGTTTTAAGATTAAATAACTGTTTGGCAACGTTTTCCATGTCTCCTGTTATGTTCATCTTTCTACCACCTGAACTCTACTCCCTGGGCTACAACACCGCCATTTGTTGCTCGTAAGTAATTGGCAGGGGTACTGACTCCTGGCCAGCCTGGTTACAGCACGACAGCTGTTTCCTGGCAGTGTGAACGTCAATTATCCTCCAATAAGTTGTGCTGTCGTGTTGCATTCGGGTTAGCCGACTTTATGGTGCCTGCAGTTTAGGTGATTCCTATGTGTGCTGTGGGATATGTAAATAAAGGCTGTTTCCATTGTGACAATAGGACAAGCACCCACTGTAGGACTGTGTGATTCGGTAACTGCGGACGGCTTGCGTCCTGTCAACTTACATTTTCATGGGTGCGTTCTGCTACCCGTCCGGGGTCCAGTACCGTCAACTGGTTCTCCCCAGTGCCTTTGGCCTAGGTGCCTCCATCTCCGTATACGAGTTCCAGCAACATCTGCTGGTCCTTGGTAGTGCTTTGGAGCACAGGTACCTCCTGCTTAGTAACCGTGTCACAGTAACGTCAGCTGGTACTCGGTTGTGACATTGCCTCTTTTCCTTCTGCTACCCGTCCGGGGTCCAGTACCGTCAACTGGTTCTCCCCAGTGCCTTTGGCCTAGGTGCCTCCATCTCCGTATACGAGTTCCAGCAACGTCTGCTGGTCCTGGGTAGTGCTTTGGAGCACAGGTACCTCCTGCTTAGTAACCGTGTCACAGTAACGTCAGCTGGTACTCGGTTGTGACATTGCCTCTTTTCCTTCTGCTGCCCCTCCGGGTTCCAGCACAGTCAGCTGGTCCTCGTTACTTCCATTGTCTCTTGTTCCATCTGATACCCGTCCGGGTTCCAGTAACGTCAGCTGGTTCTCTGAAATTAGACGACCTTAAAGACCACCCAGAAGAAGATGACGACAACAAGGACGACGAGCATGAAGCCAACCAGCCTGAACACCATCACAAAGAAAAAATAAAAGATTACCCTGAAGAAGATCACCAACAGGACAAAGAAGGTTAAGACAAACTACAAGATACAGAACAACAGACAGAAGAACAATAAGCAGAAGATCAAAAAGCAGAAGAACATGAAGTATAAGACCAAAATGAAGAGCAAAATATATGCTCTAAATTCTAAGCAGAAGAAGACTAAGCAGTGTATGGGGGTGAGTCCGTTCCTCCTCGTGGTGCCCCTGGAAAATGCCTGCTGCTGCAGGCTAAACTGAACACGGACAAATACTGTTGTAATTTAAATTTTTTGTGACAGCAAGAACGTAAGAATGAAAAATTCATACTTTTACAGATTACAAGTACAGGAATCTCTGTCACAAATAAGAATATGATGAAGAAGATGAAGAGGAAGAAGATGAAGAATTTGAATATGAAGAAGATTAATTAGTTTAATAATAACAATATGAGTAATGTAAACAAAAACATGAATAGCAAGAAGTTTAAGAAGAAGATTAAGAAGGTGAAGATGAAGAATAATTTGATGAGAAAGATGATGCTGCTGAAGATTATGAAGGAGAAAGTGTGGCACTGGCAAAAGTTAAAAAGGTGAAGAGCATGGAAGTTGTGAAACATACATATTTGCCAAAATAGAAAAAAGGTTAACAACATTGTCAATTTGTTCGTCAATCCAAACGTATTTCCAAAAAAAAATATATTAATGCTATTCCAATACATTGGGTTAAACATGTATGCCTTTATTGTCTCCTCAACCTCCCCCAATACATTCTACATTACTCTTTGTTGTTTTCCTTCATGTACAATTAACCAACAAGGCAAGAATGGGTTTTTTTTAATGTCGATATTTGGTTCCCATAGACTTACATTGGACTTCCGGTATCAGTATCGGGTATCGCCGATATTTTAGTGATATCGGCGATACCATTCCGATCCGATATTTTTAGATATCGAGCAGTATCACTCAACACTAATTATTAATCATAGTTTGTACATTTTTTTAAAAAAATACACAGCAAGAAAAAAGTCTTTTAATGAAATAAAACAACACCACACAGTTTTCATTAGTTTTATTTCACGCTCATCCTGCGACGCCATCGTTCTCCTGTAAAAAAACAAAAAATAATAAACCTTACAAATACTCCCTGTCCGACGCAGTCCAAAATACCGAGTGTCCCACGACGAGTCCAGCTCTGCTACATCTGGATGACAGGCTGAGCCTGACATCCACATAGAGCAGAGCTGCTTACCATTGCGGCTTCCCCGGCGGTGACGTTTTCCGTACTGGTTTACGGCCCGCTGTCGAGAGAGTACAGCTGGCCGAGATTACCCAGTACCCGGCAGTCACTGCAGTTATCGCGAGATGCTGCACGTGACCGCCAGGGAGAGGGTAATCACCGGCCTGGATGGGCGGATGGAAGTGACCGCCGGGGATCTTCTGCCAGGTAAGTGTTGCTGACACCTGACAGACCCGACCGACACTGACAGTGAGTTTCGGGAAGTTCCTGTGTCACGTACTTCGTTCTGTGACACAGGAACTCCCATAGACTTGGTCGGAAAACTCAGATTCCGGTATCCGATATGACAAAAATATCGGAACTCAGAATCGGAATTCCGATACAGCAAATATCGGCCGATACCCGATATTTGCAGTATCAGAATGCTCAACACTAATCACGAATATGGCACATTCAGATTCGTGATCGGAAACCCTAGCAAAATTTTATAAAATAGGTTAAAAATTGGTAACATTCGGAAAAAGTGGGGGAAAATATTTGCGTTGCCTTGGACAGAGCCCTGAGATTCCCCACTTGAGACATTTTTCCAACTGGATGTGCAGCCATTTATGACCACTCTTTGGGTTTGATCACTAAACCAGCCATGAATCCACCTAACAGTTGCCTTGTCCATTCCATACTTGGTCATTTTTTTCAATAAAGATGGTATGAGAAACTTTGTCAAATGATTTGCTGAAGTCAAGATGTATTATATTTACTGCGTTTCCCTATTCCACCCAGTCAGTGATTCTGTCATAGAAAGAAATTAGGTTAGTCTGACATGACCTATTAGATACAAACCCATGCTGGCTCTGGTTAATCACTTCATTATCATCCAGGTACTTGCATACATGTTGTTCAATAATTTGCTCAAAGTTCTTTCCTGGTATAGAAGTGAGGCTCACAGGCTTACAGTTCCTTAGATCCACTTTCTTCCCCTTTGAGAAGATAAGAACAACATTTGCTCTTCTCTAGTCTTCTGGGACTTCTCCTGCTGTCCAAGAATATTCAAAGATTACGGAGAGTGGTTCAATAATTTTCTCCACTTTCTCTTTCAGTACCCTAGGATGTAACTAATCTGGACCTGTAGACTTGTATTCCCTCACTATATCTCTGTTTAAAGATAGTGTGGATTCTTCTATTTCTTCAATAGTACAGTGAAGATCAGTTGATGTTACATTTACTTTTTCAGAGAAAACAGATGCAAAATAGGATTTTAAATGTTCTGTCTTCTCAACATCATTTTTTAGGACTTCACCATTTTCATCCTTTCAAACAAGAAGAACAAAGTGTAAATACACCACCAATATAATAAAATATAAATTTTATTGATATCAAAAAGAATCAAGAGATATATAGATACAAAAAATGTACAAAAACGCCTATAAGGCACAGATAATGGAAAAGGGACAAACAACCATATATATTGTGTTGCGGTCCTAGGTAGAGTAATACAGTAAGGCGAGGTGGGAGATAATGCTCACAAGTTATATACAAATATGTAACCTGCTATAAAGAGTCCAGAATATTCCAATACACAAAAAGTGCTTATACTATCGCTATCATGCTCCTAGTTCTGGTAGTATAAATAGCGGTGAAGTCACCCGGCTAACTCAGCCGCTACCACAGAGATCATAATAGTTAAGAGCAGGAATCATGGTAGGTAAAAATATATATCACAGTAAGCATAACAGTAAGCATCCAATCTTACCCATAGCGCCTCGCTACAGTGAACACGCAGCCCCAACGCGCGTTTCGCGTGGGCTTCCCCGAGGAAGCCCAACCGAAACGCGCTTGGGGCTGCGTGTTCACTGTAGCGAGGCGCTATGGGTAAGATTGGATGCTTACTGTTATGCTTACTGTGATATATATTTTTACCTACCATGATTCCTGCTCTTAACTATTATGATCTCTGTGGTAGCGGCTGAGTTAGCCGGGTGACTTCACCGCTATTATATACTACCAGAACTAGGAGCATGATAGCGATAGTATAAGCACTTTTTGTGTATTGGAATATTCTGGACTCTTTATAGCAGGTTACATATTTGTATATAACTTGTGAGCATTATCTCCCACCTCGCCTTACTGTATTACTCTACCTAGGACCGCAACACAATATATATGGTTGTTTGTCCCTTTTCCCTTATCTGTGCCTTATAGGCGTTTTTGTACATTTTTTGTATCTATATATCTCTTGATTCTTTTTGATATCAATAAAATTTATATTTTATTATATTGGTGGTGTATTTACACTTTGTTCTTCTTGTTTGAAATAATTGTAATAGTGTACCACGAGACTTCTTTACACCTTTATTTCTTGAAATCTCAGGGAAGGTGAATTTAGTATGTATACAACATGCGTTCTGTTCTAATTTGTATAAACCATTTTCATCCTGTAGAAGCCTATAGCATCTTTGACTTTTCTTTTACTGTTGACCTAACCCCAAAATTCTTTTTTATTGCTTTTGATGTCTCTTGCAAGCCTTAATTCATTATCAGCTTCAGCTAATATGCTGTATGCCCTGCAGGTTCTGCAGACAGCATTATATCTTCTTTAGATATGCCTCCTGCTTTCCATTTGATAAACATTTGTTTTTCCTTTTTAGCATGTGTTTAAGTTCTGTATTTATCCATCCTGGTTTCCTTTAATGCTTCATATTCTTCCCTCTTTTAGGGATTTTTAATAATAGTGTTTTGAGAATCTAATTTTTCAAAATTTCCCATCCTTTCTGGACATTTCTGTCCTTAAGTACATCCAGTCATTCGCTCACTCCTACCCCTTTCTGACTCCCTTAAAATCTGCATTTCTGAAATCCAGCCTTGAAATCTGATTCTTCACAGGTCTTTCTCCTCCAGCTATCCAAAATTCTGTGATAGCACAATCGCTACTTCCTGGGGCCTCATCCACCCTTACCTCCTCAACCATTTCCTCACTATTTATAAGGATATGATCTAAGGTAGCATATCCCCTTATTTTCTCCACTACATTTTGGAAGATAATGTTGTCAGCAAGAGAGGATAAGAAATTGCTGGACATGTTACTTTTACCTGTGATATGATTTATAATCACAATGCAGTGCCATTTTGTTGATGACTATACCATGATATTGTGTAATAATTATATGGGTACTACGGCATCTGATTGCGTGAGATAATAAGAAACTGAGACCAAAGTTGATGCAAATAAGTATATTAAACAAATGTGACCAAACTAAACAGAGCACTTCCTTCAATAGTAAAGGAAACACAGCACAATATGGAATGATGCAAGTAAAACAAAGCTGGCAGAGCACTTCCTGCAATTGTAACGACAGCACAGTATGGAAATGTAAAGAGTAACTAATATAACCAGTCCTACAGTAAACTGACGTAGGTGTGCACAAGGCACTAAACGTAGGCGTAGGAGTGTATATAGGAGAGTCTCCCAATATTAAAACTTAACCTTTAATCAAAATAATAAAATGGACAATATACATGACACATGAATAAAGTGCTCGTGCAAAAACCAGTGCTCAAATATAAAGTACGGATGGATTTCCACAGCAGGTTATCCTATTCGTGTACCAGGCGTGGTGGGCTCTCAAGGAAGAGGGGACGGCACGAGGAGGGATACGGGTTTATTACTAAAACTCCCTGTCGTGCCCCTTGAAATGCTCCCGTCCTAACCAGGACTGGCCCCAAGTGAACCCAACTATGGACAGTCGACCAACCAATTGAAGATAAATATTATGTCTCCCTATGTGTTTCTCCCCAGTCACAGGGATTCATCAGGGGAGTTACTCAAATCAAATCCAGTGGGAACGAAAATATATATTAAATGTCTGTCAGCATTGTGGATCACGGCAGTGGCCACATCCCTGTTGTTGGATATGGCTAAATGTGTCACTGCCTAGTTGAATCCATGATAGCCCGCTACTAAAGCCCCCTTCTTATAGAGTTTACCTGTAAAATCCGCCCACGGTGTGTGATATCACGGGTAAAAGTCAGTTTGATTTCCTTGAGATTTTATTATTTTGATCAAAGGTTAAGTTTTAATATTGGGAGACTCTCCTAGCTACACTCCTAATATACCCCGAGGGTGCTGAATAGTGTGATACATTACACACATTGCTTATTTGGGTACTAAGCATAGGAGTCTAGCAGAAAGTAAAAGAGTAAGCACACAGCATTTAAAGAGGCAGTCCTGCGGTGTTACAAATGAGCACGCACACTGCACTAAAGTGTAGAAGTCAAGCAATCATCAGGGTGGAAATGCACACGGCACTTTAAACGTAGAAGTCCAGCATGACACAAGAGCAGCATAAACAGGAGTAGGTTGCTATATTTACCTTTTGGGCTGAAAGTCCCGCACAAGTTCAGCAATGCAGTCCAAACAAACACGGACCTAAAGGAAATGGTAAAGTCAAGATTCCTTAGTAGCCACAGCAGTTCCAGGGGCGATTAGCCCCACACCAGAAGTCCAGACCGTACTAGAGCACAGACAGAATCAGGGAGACACACAGGAGAGTAGGCAGCAGAACGTGGAAAGGCAGAGCACCGAGTAACGAGCAACAGCAGTAGCAGGGAGTCCACCAGCAGACCAGCAGGAGCTCAGGAGCCAACAGCAACAAAATACTCAGGCAAAGAGGAGCACATGACCTGGACTTAAATAATCAGGACAGACAGGAAGTTGCATGACAGGGCGAGATACAAGACTCCATCTTGGCTCAGGGCAAACAGGCACAAAGGAAAGTCCAGAATCCTTACATATTGTTGGCAGCGGCTTCTTTATTCAGGAACATACAGGAAAAATATATATACTGTATATCTGTGCAGGATCTACAGCAGGCTGCTTCTCTCATACACAGACACAGGAAAAGCAGGAAATACAGTCACATGCTCTTCCTGTGTGAGCCTCTGGGAGTTTTTTTTTTAACTTTATAAACAGCATACAAATCTAGCAACTAAACACTCATAGACAGTAATGGAGTTGTTGCACCACACATATTCCAACACCCTCACTCAAGAACTACTTATTCTGTTAGGCCCATTGTGATTCTGAAGTCCACAAAACTTTGCTCTTGATAATGGCTTTGTCATACCATCAGCTATCATCTTGTCAGACTCGCAATAAACAAACTCGAGTACACCATGTTCCACTAAGTCATATAAGTGGTGATGTTTTACATTAATCTGCTTAGTCCTTGCACTAATCTTCTCACTGCTGGCAAGTTTAATGCATCCTTGGTTGTCCTCATAGATAGCTGTTGGTTGAGCTAATGGCTTGCCGAAATCTTCCATAAGTTATTTCAACCAAATTACTTCTTGACTTGCATAAGCAGCAGACATACTGTATATTCTGCTTCTGCAGAAGATAATGCGACTGACATTTGTTTTGTGCTGAACCAAGAAATTGAATTTTCTTCTAACTTGAACAAGTAACCACTTGTTTATTTCCGATCACTTGAATCTCCAGCCCAATCTGCATCCACATAACCTCTGAGAGTGAGATTTCCTGATGCAGATATCTTAAGATTTAGCCTTTGAGTTTCTTTAATATATTGAAGAATTCTCTTAATTGCATCCCAGTCTCTTTGGCGTGGTTTGCTTATATGTCGGCAGAGAATTCCAACTGTGGTTGTATATGTACAGAAGCGCCCCCACTGCTTGTCTGTAAATCTCATTGCTGGGTAGCAGATCTTCTCCTTCCAACTTTAAGTAGGACTTTAAGTAGGACGGATCCATTGGTGTTGATGCACCTTTGGCTTCTGACATTCCAAGCTGGTTTAGTATTGCAGAAATTTTAGAACTTTGGTTGAGAAGAAAACTCTCATCTTCCTCTCTCTGGATTTGGATTCCCAAAAAATATATCACATTTCCAAGGTCCTTAGTCTCAAAGTGCTGGTTGAGAATTTCACCTAGCTTTGCAATTTCTTTTAAATCTTGATGAGACATGATTACATCGTCTACATACAGGAGACCATACATGCACTCCTTCGCTACATTTTTCATATACAAACATGGATCAGCTTGAGATCTTTTAAATCCTTCATCCAAGCCATTAGCTCAGCCAACAGTTATCTATGAGGACAACCAAGCAGCCTGAATGGTACAACTCCCCACCTCTGCTGGCTGTCTTTTCTGCTGCAATATATCCTAAAGGTAATCAGTAGTGTTGAGCGATACTGCTCGATATCTAAAAATATCGTATCGAAATGGTATCGCCGATATCACTAAATATCGTCGATATCCGATTCCGATACCGGAAGTCCAATGTAAGTCTATGGGAACAAAAAATCGCAACCAAAAAAAACCTTTCTTTCGTTGTAAACACAAAATATACACACATAGAATACATATATATATATATACATGTCATTGTGACATATATATATATATATATATACATATATTTATAGTTTATACACTTCTACATAGTAAAATAGACTCTGATTCAATTGCCGGGTAAAGCCGTGACATACCCCATAGAAGTCGACGGGCTCGGTGCCGAGTACCCCCAAAACCTCTTGCTCTGTGCGACTCAACTTGGGCGTCACGAACAGGATTCTGTAGCTCGCTATAAGCGAGTCCTGTGTGCCTGAATTGAACTGGTTTTGTGCTTGAGAATTGCTAAAATCATCAGAGAATGTATTTGCCATTTTTCCGCCATATCTGCGTCACGACGAGGCACTGGTGAAGAAGAAGGGCGTGCTCTTCGTGGGTGTACACTCACTCAGTGGCCGACCACTCGAAATGGTACTGCAATGTAAGATCGTGCCCCACAGCTCTTGAGTTCCGCCTCCTCATCCTCCTCAGTGTGCGGAAACTAACACGAAGGTCCCGCCTCACTACAAAAGAGGGGCCCTCTCCAGATGCTAATGACACATGTGACTTGGCAGAGATGGCTAATGGACACGAGCAGAAGTGTGAAGGGATGGAGCAGTCAGAGCTCTCCCCCCACGGAAGCGACCCGATCGCCACGGAACCACCGTTGGGCACCCGGCCTGGAAAACCTCCTACGCTACAAGAAGCGGAGGATACCCTGAGAGACCTGGCCCGGCACCGGGAGGAGGTCGCCAGGATGGAAGCCAGCTGGCGTGCCCTAAAACTAAACTTGGAGCGGCGCCAATCCCTCTTACCTGAAGTGTCTGTACCGGAAGGTGAGGCACCCGTTCTAGTAGAGGAGTCCGTGCGGGCATCTCAGCCCTTGCAATGTGATCCAGTTGACGTTGTCGCAGTGGAGGCACCCGTTCCTGCAAAAACCTCTGCACCGGCAGCACCCCAGATCCCGCTGTCTGCCCCCGTCGCTGAGACAGAAGAAGCGACACCCATCCTCATGGAGGAGGCCGCGCAGGCACCAGAGGTCTACCAGTCTGTACCGGAGCCCCGACTGTCATCTGTTCCAGAGCCGGCTGCTTCCTCCGCAGGTGAGCGCCGCCAGGACTGGGGGGCGCCAGGAGAGCTGCCGCAAACCGGACATCATAAGCTGCAGTTTGATGGTGGAGACGTGGAGATGCTGGAGGAGAATTACAACCGGCGTCAGGAGGAAGAGTGGAGACGTGGGGAGAAGGAAGCAGAGCGACAAAGGGAGCAGCGCGAATCCCAGAAACTTCGCCAACGTCACATCGAGAAGGACCGGGCAGATAAGGACCGGATGAGAAAAGATAAAGGAACCCTGAGGGAGCCGCGGCGTAAGGGTGCAGTACGGAGCTTTAAATTGAAAGGTGGTTGGGGCTTCATCCAGGAGCCTGGACTTTATTTAGAAGTCTTTGTGACCCAGCGGGACGTGGAGACTCACCTCCCAGAAGGACACCCGGGGAGGGACCTGTTGCCAGGAGACTTGGTGACTTACACCCGACACTGGGGTTACAATGGATGGTACGCCCTAAATGTTACCAGGTGCGACCCCTACTCCCCAGAGTGTCAGAAACTGACAGACCCTCCGAGCCTTCAGCCTCCCCCAACCAGGCCTCTGCACAAGTGCCCACCCCACGCCGTAAATCTCCCCAGCCTCCCTCAGTGGTCTCCTCAGCAGCCCCAGCTATGGACATGATAACTATAGCTGGCCCGTACCCGGCGCCTGTTAGGCCCCCTGGGGTTCGTTCAGTCCGGGACATAGGGGTCCAGACCCGGAGGGAGATGAAAGAGGTGGCCACACAGACCCAGATAGCGGGTCACGACTTGACTGTACAGGCCACACGACGTCATCAGGTCCTGGTGGTCCTTGGTGTCTCGGATGTTTGGCAAGCATCAGAAGAGTACCAGGTGGTACCTGGAACACCCCTGCCAAAGAATTATAAATAACCCGGACAGGGTCCCTGTATGTAAATAGTTAAATATGTAAATAGTTAAATTGTTGATGTACCCGGACGGGTGAATGTTCATAAAAAAAAATTTTAATTTAATAAAAAACACAACACAGTTTTCATTACTTTTATTACAGTCTCATCTTGCGACGCCATCGATCTCCTGTAAAAAAAATGAAAAAAAAAAACAGCAGTATACCACCTGTCCGACGCAGTCCATAGTAACGAGTGTCCCACGACGATCCAGCTCTGCTACATCAGAATGACAGGCAGAGCCTGTCATCCCGGCGCAGCACAGCTGATTACCTGCTTCCCCGGCGGGATGTCATCGGACTGACTGCTTTACGGCCGGGATTACCCAGCAGTCACTGCAGTTATCGCGAGAAACTGCATGTGACGCCGGGGAGAAGAGGATGGCGGCCATGAAGCAGTCCAGGCCGTGACCGCCGGAGATCTTCTGCCAGGTAAGTGCCGCTGACTCCTGACAGACCCGACCGACGGACACTGACAGTGACAGACCCGACCGACGGACACTGACAATGACAGTGACAATCCCGATTCCGGTATTCGATATGACGAAAATATCGGTATTCGGAATCGAAGGCCGATACAGCTAATATCGGCCGATATCCGATATTTGCAGTATCGTATCGCTCAACACTAGTAATCAGATCATTCAACTTCTGAACTGATCCACCCTGCATGTATTTCATTTCATTCAATGTTAGCAAGTAGCCTGAATGGTACAACGCTCCACCTCTGCAGGCTGTCATTTCTGCTGCAATATATCCTAATGGTAATCAGATCATTCAACTTCTGAACTGATCCACTCTGCATGTATTTCACTCCATTCAATGTTAGCAAACAGCCTGAATGGTACAACTCCCCACCTCTGCTGGCTGTCTTTTCTGCTGCAATATATCCTAATGGTAATCAGATCATTCAACTAACTAACAACAGTTAGTCAGGGCAGGAGTCAGGTAACCCAGACTTTGCCTACACTTTTATCCATGTGCTTTATTTCTATCCTCCTGTGTTCCCTTGCCATCCACATTCACCGCCCCTTCTCCCTCCATTTCCACTCATACACATCAGCCCCTCTATACATCCCTCTCCCTTGTACAGCTCCCATGCACTCCTCACCTTCCTGAAAAACCTCAGCCCATCTTGCCCAAACACATCGCACAAAAAAACTACTTACAATTCCAACAACTACTTGCTCTTTATCTTCCTACTCCTACTGATTTCAGCGGACATCTCCCCCAACCCTGGTCCACCATCCAACAACCTCAACCCCTACCCTACCTCATATTGAAACCATAATAATTATTAATATTACTTGCACTCTCTCATCTCCTTCTTTTAATTGTCTGGAATCAATGGGCTGTATGTAACAAACTTCCTTTTCTGCACAATTACTTTTTGAACAACTCTCTGAATATATTGGCCCTCTGTTATGATTTGGTAGCTGAGGAGAGTAGGCAAAAACGGCAATACACCAGAGAGGTTGGAATCTACTGGATTGCAGTACCCTGACTAACCACCACAACTAAAGGCAGCCGTGGTGCGTACCTACGTTGGTCCTAGACGCCTCGTCACAGCCTGAGAGGTTAACTACACCTAAAGATAGAAAGAGGAAAGCTATCTGCCCCGGAGCAGATCCCCAAAGAACATGGGAAGCCCCCAAACATGTAATGGCGGTTAGACAAGAGGTAATACAGACACAGACAGAAAATAGTATGAGCAAACGTTGGGGCCCAATCTACCTGGACAGAAAAGGATAGGAAGGACACTTACTGCAATCCAAAAAACCCTAAAAAATACCAACTCTACTAATTGCAAAAACACCTGAGATCACACGACCTCTACCACCTAAATTAGTTCTCTGGTGTCACAAAACTAAGCCGCAGCCACTGAAAAAACTGGAAAAGGCAAATGAACAAATAACAGTGGCTCCAGAAGAACTGAGAGGAGCCCAATCCCCCTGGGGTGGGGAGACCTGGCTAACCTCACAGAAATGCAGCGAAATATGCAAATGGTAAGCACAAAAACAAAAAACAGAAAATATCTTATCTGAGAGCAGGAGAAGAGGCAAGACTCAGCAAGCTTCCAAGTGAACCAGGAACCACAGTTGAGACAAGAACAATTGATCACCGGCAACCATGATGGGAGTGAACCTCCCTTATATAAGACCAGTCTGTAACTCCTGATTGCCAATCCTCATTGAATGGCTCAGTACTGTTTGTAACCACCAGAGGGAGATTCTGCTCAGAATTCATTTCTAACACATTCACAACAGCCCTCACTGAAACCTTGATTGAGGATTCTGACACTGTCTTCCTTGCTGCCATTTCCCATGGGGGCTTACAATTCTTCCATTCCCCGAGACCCACAAACAGTCTTGGTGTTGGAGTCGGCATGCTCCTGTCCTCACAATGCACTTTCCAGGTAATCCCCCCAGTTCCATCACTCTCATTCCCTTCTTTTGAGGTCCACACCATCAGGCTCTTCCGTCCCCTCTCCCTCAGAATAATGGTCATATACCGGCCCCCAGGCTCACCCACCCACTTTCTGACCACTTCTCAGCCTGGCTGCCACATTTCATGTCCTCAGAACTACCAACCCTTATCCCCATATCAACTGCAGACCAGTCTCCAATCTCCCCTTCATCTCTAAACTTTTGGAGCACCTAGTCTACTCCCGCCTTACCCGTTACCTCTCCACTCACTCCCTCCTAGACCCTTCCCAGTCTGGCTTCCGCCACCTACATTGAACTGAAACTGCACTCATCAAAATGATCAATGCAAAATGTAACGGTGACCACTCTCTACTCATTCTTCTCGACCTTTCTGCAGCTTTCAATACTGTTGACCACCATCTCCTACTCTCTAGGCTACAATCACTAGGCATTAAGGACTCTGCTCTCTCCTGGTTCTCTTCCTATCTTTCCGATCGCTCCTTCAGTGTTTTGTTCACTGGCTACACACCATCTCCTATTCCTCTCGCTGTCGGGGTACCTCAGGGCTTTTATGAATAAGTGTGCGTGTGTAGCCCATTCACCATCTCCCTCCATCCTTCACTCCCTCAAGATGGCTGGACCATCATTGTAAATACACCATTGTAAATACACACAGGTACTTTGTATTTCCCCCACCTCATTGTAGATTGTAATCCCTCATAAGCAGGGTCATCTTATTTTGCTTTAATTATTGTATTGTTAATGATGTTACTTATGACTTGTGTTTTGAAACTGCTAAATTGTAAAGCGCTGCGGAATATGTTGGCGCTATATAAAAAAGATTATTATTATCCATCAAAACTTTGTTCATTTTCAAGTTCCATGCTCATGCTCACTGCTTAAGTCCATAGAAAAATATTCAGATCTGGGAGTCCTCAGTGGTTGATACCTTTTAATGGCTAACTGAAAAGATGGTAACAAATTGCAAGATTTCGAGACTACTCAGATCTCTTCATCAGGCATTGACTAATACAATTCTAAATATTTTTCTATCTACTGGCTAACACGGTACAAAGATATACATCTTGTCCATAGAGAGATTTTTGCATTTTACAAACAAGGTGCTCTTCACCCTTTTTAATATTTCCCTCGGGTTGGCTCATGTACAACTCTTCTTCAATGTCATCATGTAGGAAGGCTGTTTTGGTGTCAAAATTTCTCACTGTCATCTGTTGAATTGCATCTATGGACATTAACCCCTTAACTCCCGGAGCGGTTTTCGATTTTTCGTTTTTCACTCCCCTTCTTTCCAGAGCTATAACTTTTTTATTTTTCTGTCAATATGGCCATATGACGGCTTATTTGTACTTTTGAACGACACCATTGGTTTTACCATGTCGTGTACTCAAAAACGGGAAAAAAATTCCAAGTGCAGTGAAATTGCAAAAAAAGTACAATCCCACACTTGTTTTTTGCTTGGCTTTTTTTTCTAGGTTCATTAAATGCTAAAACTCACCTACCACTATGATTCTCCAGGTCATTACGAGTTCAGAGACACCAAACATGTCTAGGTTCTCCTTTATCTAAGTGGTGAAAAAAAATTCCAAAGTTTGATAAAAAAAAAAAATGTGCAATTTTCTGAGACCCGTAGCGTCTCCATTTTTCGTGATCTGGGGTCGTGTGAGGGCTTATATTTTGCTCACTGAGCTGACGTTTTTAATGATACCCCATTTGTGCAAATACATTCTTTTGATCGCCCGCTTTTGCATTTTAATGCAATGTCATGGCGACCAAAAAAACGTAATTCTGGCGTTTTGAATTTTTTTTCTCGTTACGCCGTTTAGCGATCGTGTTAATCCTTTTTTTATTGATAGATCTGGCGATTCTGAATGCGGAAATACCTAATATGTGTATGTGTGATTATTTTTAATTGTTTTATTTTGATTGAGGCGAAAGAGGAGTGATTTGAACTTTTAGGTTTTTTTTTTTTTTTTATTTTTAAACACTTTTTTTTACTTTTGGCATGCTTCAATAGCCTCCCATGGAGAAGCATGCCACACTTGATCGGCTCTGCTACATGTAGGCGATGATCAGATCGCCTATATGTACTGTAGCTGATTTACTGCATTGCTATGAGCGCCGATCATCGCTCATAGCAATGTGCCTGCAACAACCATAGAGGTCTCTATTAGACCCTCGTTGTCAAGGCAATGCGTCGCTGACCCCCGATCACGTGACGGGTCGGTGATGAGCTCACTTCTGGCCCGGCAGCCATAAGCGCTGGTTAAATGCCCGCTGTCAGCTTTGACAGCGGGATTTAACTAGTTAATAGGCGCAAGCGGATCGCTCTTCTGCTTGCACCTATTGCAGGCACATTTCAGCTGTTCATAACATGTCGCGGATTTGAGTTGGGCTCACCGCCGGAGCCCACCTCAAAGCAGGGGATACTTACCGATGACGTACTATTCCGTCATCGGTAAGGAAGGGGTTAAAGTTCTGAATGTGGTTTGCTTCGCAACGTAAGAAAATGTAGCATCATAATCTTCACCATAATTGTGAGTACCCTTTTGCGACCAATCTTGCCTTAAACTGGTTAACTTTACTTTCTGAGTCATATTTGTTTTAGAATTTAAATAAAAAAAAAAAACTGACCGTCACATCCAAACATAGATCAATTGTGAACAGGTGCTTAACCTAGAGTCACCAACTCATACATACTCAAACAAAAATTACAAGTACAGCAGGTCCACTACCCCTCCACAGAGATGTAGATTTCAGTCTAAAGAGAGGTTTCATAAGTTCCCATACAGATAAGACTTTCTTCTAAGCGAGGATTGGCATTAGTTAGGACCTGGAAAATGAGAGACGCCTTAACTTGGCTACCAGGTACACATAAATTGGCCATTTTATGCGCTAAGCTTTCTCAATTTTTCATATTTTACGGCAGTGATGTAATTTATTTTTCATGTTATGTTTGCAAGTTATGGCGCTACAGAGTGCTTCCTTTTTTGTTTGAGTATGTATGAGTTGGTGACTATAGGTTTAGCACCTGTTCACACTTGATCTATGTTTGGATGTGACGGTCAGTTTTTTGAAATTTGTATTCATTTACTTTCTTACTGAGCACTCCACCTTTTAGTCACAGGCGTTTTAATTACAGCAGGTCCACTACCCCACCAGATAGATGTAGATTTCAGTCTAAAGAGAGGTTTCATAAGTTCCCATATAGAGAAGACTTTTTGCTAAGCGAGGATTGGCATTAGTTAGGACCTGGAAAACGAGAGACGCCTGAAATGTGGCTTCCAGGTACACATAAATTGGCCATTTTATGCGCTAAGCTTTCTCAATTTTTCATATTTTAAGGCAGTGATGCAATTTATTTTTCATATCTTATGTTTGCAAGCTATGTCGCTACAGAGTTCTTCCTTTTTTGTTTGAATATTTGTTTTTGAAGACCCACTTACATCTGATAGCCCTTTTTCCTTGTGGTAGCTCAGTAAGCTACCATGTCTGGAGTTGGCGAAGAGACTCCATCTCTTCATTAGAAGCATTTATCCACTTCTGCTTCTCGTGGACAGGCAGTTTTTGCATCTCTTGCCATGACTGTGGCTCTGGTTCAGGAAGTGTTCTGACTATATAAGAAAGGCGTCTAGTTGGGTTACCTTTGTTTGGCGTTTCTGATCTCCTGACTGGAGGTTGACTTGGTTCTTCTGTGTCTTCCTTGGTGGCTTCATAGCTTATCCACACTTCAGTGTTTTCCTTTTCGGTGTCTGAGTTTGGCGATAGAGATTCTTGTTCTTGCTTCTTAGGTTGAATAACTGGTGTAACTTCATGGGATTTGAGGGATACCGAGTTTTCATCAATCACGACATCTCTGCTGATTGTTACTGTGTTTGTCTCTGGGTGCAGGATTCTGTATCCCTTTTGAGTTTTGCTATAGCCCACCAGGACTCCGTGCTTTGCGTGTGATTCCCACTTGGAACGTTTTTCTTTGGAAACATACACAAACATTTTGCTTCCAAATGTCCTGAGGTGCTTCAGGTTAGGCTTCTCGCAGTTCCATAGCTCATATGGAGTTTTATTTGTGGCTTTACCTGGCACTCTGTTTTGAAGATAGCAAGCTATCATGATGATTTCTCCCCAATACATTGTAGGTAGATTCGCATCAAACAACATACTCCTTCCACTTTCACAGAGAGTACGTTTCTTTCTCTCTGCAATGCCATGTTGTTCTGGGTTGTATGGAATGTTAGTCTGGAACAAGATTCCATCCTTTTTCAAAATGGTTTGCACCTAACCACTTGTATATTCGGTTACATTATTTGCACACAGGGCTTTTAGCATTCTTCCAAATATATAAAACACTACAGCAAGTTATTCTTCTAGTTTCTGTGGAACTTCATCCTTACTGTGAAGCAGGTAGGTGACTGTATATCTGGAGTAGTCATCAATAAATGTGAGAAAATATTTCTTCTTGCTAGGAGTTTGAACACTCATTGGGCCACATACATCTGTATGTATCAGATCCAGAGGCTGTGCAGATCCAGTGGTGCTTATTTTAGGAAAGGATTTTCTGGACATTTTCCCTTTAAGACAGCTAGTGCACTTCATCACTTGACTACACTGGTTTATATCAATACCATTTGCAAGTTGAGCTAGCTTCCTTACTGCTTCTGGGTCTCTATGCCCAAGACGTCTGTGCCATACATGGATACAGTTCTTATGCAGATCTTGTCCAGCACTGTACACTCTTTCTTTGCATTTTGCAGTAGCTGATAAAGTTCATCTTGGATTTTTCCTTCTGCAAGAGTATGACCCTTCTTTGAGATGATGCAGCTGTTATCTTTAAAAGTAACTACATTCCCCTTTTGTGAGAGCTTATTTACTGACAGAAGATTGCTTTCAAGGTTGGGAACATAGAGAACATCCTTTATTGGGATCTTTGTGCTTTGTGTTCCTTATGTGATTATCCATGACCTCCTCTACAATTACTGTCTTTAGGAACTGTAGTTGCGTCCACATACTACCACTCCATTCACATGGGGGATATGAAAACCCTGTTCTTGGGATTCTATGCATAGGTAGACTAATAAATGTTGCTTTTGTGATATAACTTGGCAATTTATTTGTTAACTAGAATTACAGCTAAAGCTGCTAACATTAGGTCCAGTTTTTTTATATCAAGACAGAGTAAATTATGCATTTTTAGGGACAGAGGACATTTGCAGTCGGATGAAAAATACATTGTTATGTGGTAATATAAAATACAGTAGTTGATTCTTAAGCCACTAGACCTGAAATATCTGGTTCTGCAAAAAGTCAACTGTGGTCCCTATGTGGCACAAAATCACTGAACATGAAGACAAATGCATGTACCTTGCCTACGTTATATGCTGAATAATTCACTGCTACAGTGTATACACAACATAAAGTGATGTGAGTAATAATAATGACAATGACAGAGAAGCATGTTGATAGAGCAAGTGATTTTGAACATTTACAAGCCGTGAAAGCAGGTGTTAATTATCTTTCTGCACAAAACACTGGGGGTAATATTTTGGAAGAGGACACATTATTTTCAAGTGATGGAATGGGTTATACCCTACCTACCTTTGACAATATTAACAATATTAACAATATTACCTTAAGCTGCAATCAATCCTTGTGACATACAGCAGAGTAAATTTATCATTACATTTAATTTCATCTGAGACAACACCAAATTTTAGTCTCTCAAGTATCCTGCACTGATTTCTTGCTGTTAGCTAGCAATATCAGATAGTTTGCCATTACATGTTCACAGCAATAAAATGTAGTGTTCACCATATGTTGCAATGATAGATTGCATATTCATTACTTTTATATCTTCGGCGCAAGTATAAAAAGAATCTTCATTTTCTCATTTTTCGCTTAAATAGATGTCTTCTGACAGCGATTTCTTCTTCTGTTGATAATCTGATAACCCAAAAGTGAAATAATATTTTGATTAACATAGTACTAACTACATCATTTACAAATAAAGGATTCATTCCTCAGGAGAGGAGTTTTCTCTAATGCCAGATATATGTGCACACTTTGATTACTTTTAGAAAATGCAGCACTCTACAAATTTTGTGGTTCTTTGAGAATCAGTTTAATGTAGTCTATGTATAATTAAATATGTTCAGTGGTCCAGAAATTGTCGACAGTTGTATAAGAAAAACAGTGAAATAAAAATTGAAACATACCTAGCCTGGAAATATTTAAAGACATTATAAATACAAAAACTCTCCCCTAAAAAATAATAATTTTCTATGTATTTAATATAGACAAAAAATATATTGGGAAATGGTGGGATGGCAAAATGGTGGAATACAAGAAAATGAAATGAAATAAACTGATTAAAACAATAAAAATTGTCTAAAATATGAAATACACATAAAATTGGAATAAAATAGCCTTTATTCACACATGGCTAAATACAGACACCATATCTAATAATAAACATAAATAATGTGAAAAATAACAGATAATAATATATGAATAGACAATGGCACACTCACAATTTAAATATATAACAGAGTAGACTGGATTACAAAGGCTAATGGGTGTAACCAGATGGTGATACACATATATTCACATTGGGTTTTAAGAGTAAAGTTCAGGTGAGCAGTTACCAAAATAGTGCACACTGTGCATTGATAAAAAACACAATATATTTGAAAAAATAATAATTATAAATAAAAAAGTGTGCAAAAAAAGAAGCAAAGATTGTGTGCTCAAAAAATGAAAAAAACCTGTAACATCTAAATGAACCAAAATAGTGTGCTATGTGTAAATTAATTACTAATCACTAAACATGTGATGTGCAAAACACCACCGCACATAAATAAGTGTCCAAGTCAATCGATTAAATAAAAGCACATTGGATATAAAGTGCAATGTGCATTGTGCTAAAATGTGCCTTGTAAAAAGGAGACCAAACCTCAATATAATATGTGCCCTTACTTAACAAGGGAGTGTCCAGCTTGAAAAAAACAAATCAGTTTAAATGTGTGTAAAGTTAAAAAAAGATTAAACTTTTTTTCAACCCGTATAATCCCTTTAATTACCTTACCGCCATATCACAAACATATACATGATTGCTGGTTTATCCGAGTGAAAAGGGCTCATGAGTTAAACCATAGTTCAGTTCTTTCTGTTGCTGTTAGAAATTTAAAGAGGATATATCACCAAATTTTCCATGTTGAGCTAGAGACACAATGTAATAATGGCTGCAGAGCAAAATAAATATTTTTTATCCTCTCAGTTGCCGAAATATTAGCAATTAAAATGATTGACATCTAATGAGCTCACTTTTGTTAAATCCAAGTGATTGTTATCAGATAGTTTTTACTGGTGCTCTGTGCTTCTTCTCCATGTATGATTCTGACCAATCATAAGTAGGCAGCAATAGAAGAAGAACATGCCCCCACAATAGTTTACAGCAGGTTTCTTAGTGTATGAGATATAATCACCCTTAAGTCTGTTGTGCTCAACAAATTTGTAATTGCTCTGCAGTAAAAACAGGGTGTCATTATATCTCACACTGGAGGAGTCTGTTCTGGGCTAATCATGTGTAAGCTGTAATTACCCTTGAAATCCATTGCCTGAGTACAACAGACATGAGTGTGATTGCTGACACATCTCAGACAATGTAGGGGGCAGGGAAGTACAGCAGGGTTGACAGTGATTTGAAAGAAGGGGAACAGATGGAAGGTTTGCAAGGCGACACAGCTAAACTCAGGTGCGCTGCCCCTCCTCAAACAGCAACCTTATCTGAAAAGTGTTAGTCATTTGTATTTTTTTAATCGTGCAGCAGGTTAGAGCAGGAGATCAGGGCTGTCTGTCATAGATCTCACACACTGAAAATTCTGCTCTGAGCTTTGGTGAGGGGAGGTGTTCTTTTTCTGCTTTGGTACTGCCTCCTTATGATTGGTCAACATCCAACAGTGAGAAGAAGTAGACGTCTCAAGTAAAAATATTCTGATAAGTAATATCTCTTAACACCCACTTGGGAGTTAACTTATTAGGTGCTAAATATTTTGATTACTATTATTTGTGTAAGGAAATTTAAGAAAACAAAATGTATTCCACTATGCATCAACTATTAATTTGTGTGTTCGATTTAATATGAGAAATTTGATGAAAGGTTCTCTGTAAATACTGCTGCACATAACTGACAGTGGTGTTTAAATGGTGATGTTGCTAGTGCTTATCAACATGAAATTGGTGCGGTTTGACACTTGGCACGTAATCTAATTCAGGTAATCTAGTAATTGATCTGCAGTACAAAACAGTATGTTTTAGTAGCGGTGTTCCTCTCTGTACCCTATTTTATCTGCCCTCTACTGGTACTGAAAACAGCTGATTGCTGATAATGCTGGCTGTCAGATCCCCCACCGATCTGATATTGATGACATATCCAAAAGACAGGTCATCAGTATCTACAGTCTCTGACAGAAGTTATGTCGCTTATCAATGTTATGTAAATCAAAGCTTATAACCTGACGTTAAATTCATCCATTGGTTTTATAAATTACTCTTTTGAAAGCTGAAACCCTCCCAAATTTGGTTTAGGTTAAGAAAATAAATTGGCATCAATGCTGAAATATTGATCATTTAATGAACACAGAATGGTCAGGTTTTGGCAAGACAAAAGTTTTGTCACCTGGTCATATAATGCACCCAATCCTAGTTTACATCCTCACCAGTGCTCAGTAAATGATCGGTTAATTAGTGGTGTGTGTATAAAAAGAAACCCAGCACCCCGGACCTTCACTTGAACTGCAACTTGAGCTCTGACAACATGCCAAAAATCCACCCTGCGACCAAATCCTTGATTATCAAGAGGCTGAAGACCAGATCCACTGCAGTGGTGGCTGGCACCTTTTGTGTCTCAGAGTCAAGTACAAAGAATTAAAAAAAGATTTGAAGAGACTGGAGATGTGTTTGACAAGCCCAGGTCCGGCAGACCCCGCAAGACAACTGCTCAGGAGGAACGTTTGTTTGTTAGAAAATTCAAAGCAAGCCCCTCTTCCACTGCAGCAGAGCTCCAGCAGGCCTGGTCACCTCAAGTCCCTGTGTCAAGTAGAATAGTTTGTAGGATTCTGTCTTGAAATGGCCTCCATGGTCGATTCAGTGCCCAGAAGCCAGCACAAAACAAAATGCAAATAAAAAACCATGTGGCATTTGCAAAGTCCCACAGCCTGCTAAACAGATGGACGCTGGAAAAGTGGCAGAAGGTGGATTTCTCTGATGAATCTTCAATAGAATTACACCACAGCTGCCGCAAATACTGCAGGAGACCTACTGGAGCCCATATGGATCCAAAATACACCCAGAAAACAGTTAAATTTGGTGGTGGAAAGATCATGGTCTGGGGTTAAATTCAGTATGGGGTGTGCGAAACATTTGCAAGGTGGAAGGCAATATCAATAGCCTAAAATATCAAGAAGTATTAGCTACCTCTTACATTCCAAATCATAAAAGGGGTCAAATTTTGCAGCAGGATGGTGCTCCATCACATACATCCATCTCTAGAACAAAGTTCCTCCAGGCAAAAAAGATCAAGGTGCTCAATGACTGGCCAGCCCAGTCACAAGACATGAACATCATTGAGCATGTTTGGGTAGGATGAAAGAGGAAGCTTGGAAGACAAAACCAAGGAATCTAGATGAACTCTGGGAGGCATGTAAGACTGCTTTCTCTGCTATTCCTGATGATTTCATTAATTAATTGTATGAATCATTGTTGAACCGCATGGATGCAGTCCTTAAAGCTCATGGAAGTCACACAAAATATTAAATATGACTCTAATAGCACCACAACTTAATTCACCAATGTTATGCAACATATATTTGTATTTTAAGATAATTATTTGTTTGAATATCACATTACTTTCTGTGGGCGACAAAACTTTTGTCTTGCCAAAACCTGACCATTCTATGTTCATTAAATGATCAATATTTCAGCATTGATGCCAATTTATTTTCTTAACCTAAACCAAATTTGGGAGGGTTTCAGCTTTCAAAAGAGTAATTTATAAAACCAATGGATGAATTTAACGTCATGTTATAAGCTTTGATTTACATAACATGGATAAGCGACATAACTTCTGTCAGGGACTGTAACTGGTAAAGAAAAAGTTTTATCCTGGAGAATACCTTTAAAGCATCACTTCATGTGTTTTGTTTTTTTCGTCACTGTAGTGGTTCTTCTAATTTAAGGTCCCTACCCCTACTTTTATACTCATCTTCCTTTGGTCTTCACGTTTTTCCAGTACTGCTTCAGTCCCGTGGTGCCATCTTGTGACCACAGCTTCTTACTGGCCGGAAGTCAGAGGTAACGTCACAAGCTCTCAATGTAAGTCTATGGGAGCCAGAACGAGACTATCATAAACTTGTATTTAGTTGTGACCTCCGACTCACTCTATCAAACATTGGAGCCATTTGGCAGATCACCAACTGCTAGAGACTGACAGGAGCAAGAGCAATAGAACGTGAAGACAGCGGCAGGTAAGTATGAGAGTGGAGTCATGGACTTAGATAAAAAGCATTGCTCGAGTGTGGAATAAAAAAAATGCTGGAGAGGTGCTTTCAGTTGTAAATTTGATTGACAGGAAGGCTGATAATTAATTGTATCAAAATTTAGCATTTTAATAGTTTGCAATAAATAATCTCTTTACTTCGTACCTCATACTGTTTTATCTGCTCAACTGCACTTTTAAAATGTAGAAACAAGTCTATTTCATAATACATAAGGGGTCATGTTGTGCAGTTGTATAGTTTTTTTGCCTCCTATAATTACAGCTATTTACAAGACTATTGCACAATTATTTTAATGATGGAAACTTGATGCAAAATGATGATGCAAAATGTCAGCGAGAAGTGTTTGGAATGTTGTGGAAAAATAATACTCTGAAATATCGGTCAGTTGCCGAAGCAGTTGGGAAATACAGATGCCTGTTTTTCTGATTGCAACATAAGTGCACAACTGTAAGCACTTATCTTTGTTCCATATTATTACACAGTTAAAGTAATAATATGGAACAAAGAAAGAAATTCTTCTAATAGACTCATAATAAAAGAGTTTCACAACAATAATAATATTTGCTTCTTTTAACCCCTTCATCCCGAAGTCTCTATTCACCTTCCTGACCAGGGCAATTTCTACAATTCTGACCACTGTCACTTTATGAGATCATAACTGTAAGGCCGGCGTCACACTGGCGACAGAATCGGACGACTGCAATGCGATGAAAAATCGTATTGCAGTCTGCCCTATGTTAATCTATGGAGCAGCTCCCAGTATCAGATTTTTTGTGGTCCGTTTTAAACGTCCGTGTGCAATCGCAGCATGCTGCGATTGTCACCGATTGTGGGTCGACTATCGCCAATGCAAGTCTATGGGAGCGATGAAAAATCTGATTACAAACGGACCACACTGTGTGACTTGCGATGAAATCGCATCGGTGTCCTTTAGAAAAGCCGGCAATTCATCCCCGGCTATACTGTAAAATCACACTGACAGCTTTAATAAAGAATAGAAAGAATAGATATACACACATAGAATACATATATATATATATATATATATATATGTAATTGTGACATGTATATATATATATATATATATATTTATATTTCCTAGACTTCTACATACTGTAATAGCCGCAAATTCAATTGCCGGCTTTTGTGAAATCACAGAAGCCGACATGAAATGATACATTGTTTCCACACAGTTAACCATGTCATTTCCTGTATTTTGATATTTGTTTAGAACTTACAATTACATGAGTGTATTTGTGCTAAATTTCAGACATGTAGGGGTTAATTAAAGGTGTAAATTCGTTGACAAAAAAATGCGTGGGCTCCCGCTGTATTTTCTCCACCAGACAGACAAAGCAAGCGAGTGGGGGCAGATAATAATAGCCTAGGGAGGGTACTTTTTTTTTGCCCCTCCTGGCTACTAACATCTTCCCCCAGACACCCCAGAAAGGGCAAATCTATAATTAGATTCGCCCTTTCTGGCACTTTGCCCGTCTATTCCCATTGCCCTGTAGCGGTGGCGAATGGGTTAATAATCTCACCTTAATGTCACCTTAGTATTGAAAGGTGACCTTAAGGCAGGTTAATAATTGAGAGCTGTCAATTAGACAAATATCAATTATTAATCCTATTGAAGTAAATAAAAAAACACACACACACTTTAAGAATAAATAATTTTAATGAAATAAAAACACATATTTTTGACCATCTTTTATTTAAGTCTTAATCCGTTCGAAGCCCTTGTTCTTCTAAAATAAATATAAAATAATAAAACAACATTATTCTTACCTATCTGGCAATCTGTCCCGTCCCATGATGTAATCCTTCACAAAGGGTTAACTAGCAATCAGATAAGCAGCGCAAGTAATCCTGCGTGCTCATCTGATAGCTCCTGAATGAATGAGCTTATCTCCTGCCGACAGGAGAGGATGTGATTCATGAATGAAGCTTAATTGATTGTATCCACTTTCACCTTAGGTCAGGTCACTCAAGTGAAAGTTGTAATAAATTAATTAAGCTCCATTCATGAATCTATTCCTCTCCTTTCGCTGGGAGAGTAACTTATTCATTCAGGGGAATACAGGTCTGAGACAGCATTATTAGCTCTCTGCGACCTGTAACCTGTTAACCCTTTCTGATGGATTACACCGTGGGACCTGACTGTACATCGGATTGGTAAGAATCATTTTGCTTTTTTATTTTATTTTTATTACAGCAAATGATTTTAGCAGGAAAATAAAATATTGTCAAAAACTGTGTGATTATTTCATTAAACTTCTTTTTTATTAAACTGTGTGTGTTTGATTTTTCTATCATACAATAGGATTAATAATTGATAGTTGTCTAATTGACAGCTCTCAATTATTAACCTGCCTTAATGTCACCTTTCAATACTAAGGTGACATTAAGGTGAGATTATTAACCCATTCGCCACCGCTACAGGGCAATGGGAATAGACGGGCAAAGTGCCAGAAAGGGCGAATCTAATTATAGATTTGCCCTTTCTGGGGTATCTGGGGCAGATGTTAGTAGCCAGGGGGGCACCAAAAAAATGTACCCTCCCTAGGCTGTTATTATCTGCCCCCACTCGCTTGCTTTGTCTGTCTGGTGGAGAAAATACAGCGGGAGCCCACGCATTTTTTTTCAACGAATTTACACCTTTAATTAACCCCTACATGTCTGAAATTTTGCACAAATACACTCATGTAATTGTAAGTTCTAAACAAATATCAAAATACAGGAAATGACATGGTTAACTGTGTGGAAACAATGTATCATTTCATGTCGGCTTCTGTGATTTCACAAAAGCCGGCAATTGAATTAGCGGCTATAACAGTATGTAGAAGTCTAGGAACTATAAATATATGTATATATACATGTCACAATGACATGTATATATATATATATATGTGTTCTATGTGTATATATCTATTCTTTTTTTTGTGATTGAAATACTATTCTTTTGGATCCATTATATGTCAGTTTTGCTAGCCTGCGAGAAATTCTCGCAAGTCGGATGAAAATCGGATGTTACAAGGTACACACACATGCGACTAAATCGCATCTTTGAAGGAAAATCGGATGCCAGAAGGATGTGTGATGTTTGCATTTTGATCCGACAATCGACCGTCTAAAACGGACCGATTTTTTGTCGTTGTGTGTGACGCCGGCCTAACGAATGGAAGCAGAGGCACAGACGGTGAAGTTCACATTAGTTTTTTATTTGGAACCTCGGGACCACGGTCCGGGGGGCTCCGAAGTGGGTGTGACTAAGTGAGTCCCAGACACCCCTAGTAAATCCCCTCGAACAGGGTCAGAATGGAATGTCTGGGGGACACAGGTGCAACCTCCAGTTAGACCCCGGACACATGGCAGCTGTAAACAGACTTAACAGATATGTATTTGGGTAGAGCCATACCTTGTCTCCAGGGCGAAAGGTAGGAGCATCCAGGTGTCTCTTGTCCACATGCCTTTTCATACATTGAGAGGCTCTCTCCAAGGCAGTCTTGGTGTCTCTGCAAACTTTTGAGAAATCTTCGGAAAAGTTATCGGCTGCCGGAACACCAGATGGTCCAGAGATGGGAAGAGGAATTCCGGGTTGGAGTCCAAACACAATCTGAAAGGGAGATTTTCCAGAAGATTTACTTATTTGGTTGTTGTAGGAGAATTCTGCCCAAGGTAGTAATTCTACCCAGTCGTCGTGATGCGTGTTGACGAAGTGACGCAGGAATCCAGCCAGGATTTGATTAGTTCTCTCCACTTGCCCATTGGATTGGGGATGGATGATATGCCCAAGAAAAATCCAGCTCTATTTTTACCAGTTTACAGACAACTCTCCAGAATTTTGAGGTGAACTGGATGCCTCTGTTGGACACGATATCGAGAGGAAAACCATGAAGACGGAAGATGTGTTGAATGAAGAGATCCGCAAGTTCTGGGGCACACGGGAGATCGGGTAGCGGAATGAAGTGAGCCATCTTAGAGAAGTAGTCCACCACAACCCAAACCACTGAACAGTCAGAAGAGTTTGGAAGATCCGTGTTGAAGTCCATCACGATGTGCTGCCAGGGAGGGGACGGAATTGGAAGAGTCTGAAGCTCAACGGCGAGTAGGCTTTTAACAGTCTTGTTACAGGCACACGAAAGACAGGCTGCGACATACTCCTGGATATCCTTACCCATGGTAGGCCACCAGTAGTAACGGGTGATGAGTTGCAGAGTATTTTTTTGACTGGCGTGACTAGTCAACTTGGAAGAATGACCCCACTGAAAGACACAATTACGTTCCGATGCAGTCACGAGAGTTTTCCCTGGGGAAAGTTGGGTAAGCTCAGCAGAGGCAACAGAGACTAACATTGAAGGTTCAATAATGTGCTGAGGTTCTTCTTCCTGATCAGGAGGCAAAAAGGCTCTGGAGATTGCCTCTGCCTTGACATTCTTGTCAGCTGGACGGAAATTAAGGACAAAATTAAATCGAGCAAAAAACAGATCCCACCGGGCCTGATGGGGATTCAGCCTCTGTGTGGTTTGGAGGTAGGCAAGGTTTTTGTGATCGGTAAATATGACTATCTGGTGAAGAGCTCCCTCAAGAAGATGCCTCCATTCTTGCAGAGACAATTTAATAGCCAACAATTCCCGATCTCCAATGGCATAGTTCCTTTCTGCGGAGGAAAAATCCTTGGAAAAAAACCACAGGAGATTATCCGACCAGTAGACGATTTCAGGATAAGAACTGCTCCTGCATCTATGCAGGAAGCATCGACCTAAAGGAAAAATTGCTCATTAGAAATTGGACGATGGAGAACGGGTGTGGAAGCAAAGGCTTTTTTGAGAGAAATAAAGGCCTCCTCTGCCTCGGGGGACAATTTCTTGGGATTTACACCTTTCCAGGTTAAAGCTGTGATGGGTGCCACTCGGGTGGAAAAGTGTGGAATGAAATGCCTGTAGTAGTTGGCGAGCCCCAGGAACCGATGTATGGATTTCAGAACAGACGGACGGGGCCACTTGAGGACAGCAGACAACTTCTCCAAATCCATTCTTAATCCTGTGGAGGATACAATGTAACCGAGGAAAGGCAAAGAGGATTGTTCAAAGAGGCATTTCTCCAACTTGGCACAGAGCCTGTTGTCTCTGAGTCTTTGTAAGACCAGACGCGCTTGCTTCCAGTGCGAAGTCAAGTCTGCCGAGAAGATCAGAATGTCGTCCAGGTAGACAACAACACAAGTATAAAGCAGATCCCTGAAAATGTCATTGACAAATTCCTGAAAAGCCGTGGGTGCATTACTTAGGCCAAACGGCATTACCAGGTATTCGTAGTGGCCATCACAAGTGTTGAAGGCTGTTTTCCATTCTTCTCCTTCTCAAATTCGGATTAAGTTGTAGTCCCCTCTAAGATCCAGTTTAGTGAAGATCTTGGCCCCTCAGAGACGATCAAACAGCTCTGAAATAAGAGGTAATGGATAACTGTTTTTTACCGTGATCAGGTTTAGGCCCCAGTAGTCGATACAGGGCCGCATGGATTCGTCCTTGTGCTTCCTTTCTTAACATCATTTTAATATATTCTGTATGTGCAATTTTTTATGTTATATTTTCAATAAAATTATATATTGTGTCCAATCCTGCCTTGGTGGTGTCTTTTTCTTTTTCCCCCTGTTTCTCATGCACTTGGGTGTTTATTTTAATTATTTGGATGGTTACCCATCCACACTTTGAGGTGTGATTTCAATTAGAGGTGTAAATATATTTATTTATTTTGCATTATCTGGTCATTTTATTTTTTATTTTTACACTGTATTATATCTCATTTCTTTTGTTTTGTTTGAGAAAGAGTGTAGACTCTCCTGCAGGGAGGATATGTTTTCGGGGAGAAGATCAATCGGACAGTCAAACGACCTGTGAGGAGGTAGTCTCTCTGTCTCCTTTTTCCCAAAGACATCACAGAAGGACCAGTAGGAGGAAGGTAACTCTCGCAGGGTAACAGGTTAGACAGGAGGCAAAACTGGTTGAATCCGGGTTAGGCATCGTCCATGCAGCAATCTCCCCAGCGCAGAACCTCTCCTTTTCTCCAATTGAGGACCAGTTCATGCATCTGGAACCATGGTAGACCTAAAAGCAAGGGGTGATGCAAACCGGGGTACACATAAAAACTGATTCTTTCAGAGTGTTTTAGAACTACCTGGAGATCCACAGGCTCGGTCTGAAACTGGACCAGCTCGGTCAGTGGTTTGCCATCTACAGAGGTCACTCGCAAAGGGTCAGGAAGACGCTGGACTGGTAAGTGATAATGATCCACAAGTGCCTGCTGGATAAAGTTCCCGGCGGCTCCAGAATCCAGCAAAGTCCACAAAATTTTATTGCTCTGAAGGACAAGGAGACCAAAATCTGCAATGAAGGAGAGGAATGTTCTCTACCTAGGATGGCCTCTCCTACCGAACCTAGGCACTGGAGTTTTCCGACCTCTTTAGACAGGTACGAATCAGGGGCTCAGGATTACCACAGTAGAGGCAACTTCCCTGTTTGAGACGCGCCTCCTGGCAGCGGCTGGCCAAACTTATTTGATCAACCTCCATGGCCTCAGGGGAGGAATGCGAGGTAGCCATCTTAGGAGAACTAAAGCCCAGGTGGTAGGGCCTTTTGTCTCATTTGATCTCCTTGAAACGTTCTGGAAAACGCAGGTCATTCCAGGTTGCCAAGGATATCAGATCATCCAAGGTAGTGGGCCTGTCCCGTCCCGTCCCACCAGCTCATCCTTGATTCTTCCCCATAGACCCTCCGAGAAGGTAGCCACCAAGGCCTTGTTGATCCAGGATAACTCGGATGAGCGAGTACGGAACCGAACAGAATACTAAGCCACCGTGAGAGTTCCTTGACGTAAGCGGAGCAAAGCTGAAGCTGTCGTCGTAGCATGCAGTTATATAGTGACTGCCAATGTAAAAAGCATCCAGTTCCTATAAATTCATGGGCTGTCTATCATGAACTGGGCGCTTGAGATCTTCCCAGAGTGGCTCAATGATATTGAGGTCAGGAGACTGAGATGGCCACTCCAGAACCTTCACTTTGTTCTGCTGTAGCCAATGACAGGTCGACTTGGCCTTGTGTTTTGGATCATTATCATGTTGAAACGTCCAAGTACGTCCCATGCGCAGCTTCCGGGCTGATGATTGCAAATTTGCCTCCAGTATTTGCTGATAACGTGCTGCATTCATCTTTCCTTCAACTTTGACCAAGTTTCCTGTGCCTTTGTAGCTCACACATCCCCAAAACATCAGCGATCCACCTCCGTGATTTACAGTAGGAATGGTGCTCCTTTCATCATATGCCTTGTTGACCTCTCTCCAAATGTAACGTTTATGGTTGTGGCGAAAAAGTTCAATTTTGGCCTCATCACTCCAAATTACATTGTTCCACAAGTTTTGAGGCTTGCCTTTTTGCTGTTTTGCGTGTTGTAGGCAAGATACTTTGTGGCATTTGCGCAGTAATGGCTTTCTACTGGTGACTCTATCATGCAGTCCAGTATTTCAGCTGATGTTATTTGTGGGTTTTTCTTTGCATCCCAAACAATTTTCCTAGCAGTTGTGTATGAAATTTTTGTTGATCTACCTGACCGTGGTTTTGTTTTTACAGAGCCCCTGATTTTCCATTTGTTAATCACAGTTTGAACGATGCTGACTGACATTATCAATTCCTTAGATATCTTTTTGTATTCCTGTTTTATACAGTTCAACTACCTTTTCCTGTAGATCCATTGACAATTCTTTTGCTTTACCCATAACTCACAACCCAGAAATGTCAGTGGCTGGATGAAAGATGCAAGAGTGTGTCTGGATCCCATAAACTCACTCACATTTTATGCACACACACTGATTACAAGCAAACAGGTCACAGGTGAGGATATTATCTTTAGTAGCCATTCAAACCCATTTGTGTCAACTTCTGTGTATGTTATCTTGCCAAAATCTCCATGGTATGTGAACTTTTGATCAGGGTCATTTGGATGTTTTGGGTTGTCATTGTGATTTAAAAAGAGAAAACACAGTATTTTGACAATAAATGGCTTCACCCAACCACTAACCATCAGTGGATAAAAAATTTTGGTGTTATCATTCATATTCTCTGAAAAAAGACCAAGGAAGCAAAAATTCTGCCAGGGTGTTAGGGTTCGAGTTCCCAATGCTGCACAAGGGATATCTCGAGCCATTCCCGCTGTGGTCCCCATCCGTCTCCGGCCGCAGTGGAGCCTGCTCAGCAGAGACGTCGGTCCCAGCGTCTTGCCCGGTTTAATGCTGTGCAGAGACTTGCTGCTGCGTCTCCTGGATCTTCTATTATAACCAGTGCTGGAGCAGACGTCTTTAGGATGAAGTCCTGCGTTTCCCCTTCTGAGCATGCCCAGAGTAAGATTTCTCATTGGAGATCAGGGGTCACATGCTCAGGTACTGCAGCAGCTCCTATTGGTCCGCCAGGAAGGTCCTGAAACCACTTGTGTTCTGGAGCAGTTTCCTATTGGTCCTTATCTGGCAGGCCCTGTAGTTGCTACTATAAAAGGGTGGCATGGCAGGGCCACCATGCGCTAGTATCAAATCTGTTACGTGCTTGCGCCAGTGTGTGGTCATGTATGCATGTGGTTAGGTCTGGCTGAAATAAGCCCCTAGAATACCGGCACCTCCGGTGAGGAGATTGTATGCACATGTTCAGGGCTCGGCTGAAAACGCCATTAGAATACCGGCTACTCCGGTGAGGAGATTATTGCTTGTGTTCTGACTGCATGACCATAGACTGCAATCCGCTTAGCAGTCATCTGTGTTCCCTGTGAGTCTAACAGGACACAGTCTTTTTCTCAGCGGCTCTGTGACGCAACAGGGTTCGCTTTATAATGCTGGTCAGCGCCCTAGCGTTTTACTTTGCGGCTCACTGAAGCTAAGTGAGTTCGCACTTATCGCCATATAGCGCTGTGGCATTCCCGTTAGCGGCTCTGGGGATTAAGAGAGTTCGCACTAACTGCCACAGCGCGCTATGGCGTTTATTTTAGCGACTCTGCGGGATAACAGAGTTTGCTACTTACGCCATCTTACTAGCAGCGGGCTTTGCCTGCACGGTGGACCCCGGGCTGCGAACGCACCTCTCTACAATATCTATTAGGTGCGTTCCGCAGACTATAACACAGGGTATGTAAACTTTTGAGCACAACTCTATGTTGGCAAGGCTTAGTGAGCAGAAGAGCAGTGTCTGAATTCCAACTTCTCAACTGCTGATTTGGTGTGGATCAATGACATATGTGAAGTTCAAAACTTTGAGTAATGCGCCAAGATTGTGACACTATTGTCAGCGTAACCATCCCGCTGCTTTGTCTATTAAACGGTTCGCTGCAGAATCTCAAAGAGGAAGCCTTGTATGCTGGCTATGGTGGCTATTGAGCAAGATTTTGCAGTGGCTGATACCACACAGCGGATTTTTAGTTTGGCCGATGCAATCATAACGGATAGGCACGCAGAAGCACTGAAGCGAAATGCGCATAGGGGTCCTCCTGCTCACATTCTGTAAGTTTTTGGTGTCCTAATCTGTCATGCACTTTCTTTGATTTATTTATATACCTGATCATATGTGTTGATATGGTGGATACGTAAACTGCCTGCTGTATATTCACTTTAATCTGAATTAGCCACTTATATTTACCTTCATATGATGTTTTCATTATATATCCCTCTTTGAATCTAATAGGATAAGTTGCATTATGTACTTTATTTCCTGATACACAACAATCTATTGGGATTAATTACTCTTTATGGTGTATCTGTATGCCTGATCTTATGTATCAATGTTGTCCATTGGATAAGTTTTTGGATTTGTCAATTACATGTCCAATTTTGGACCAAACTGCACCAGGCACTTTACTTGTTGATACACTTTGTTCATATGTGGGATTATTCATATTTGGCGGTCATACGAATCATATTCTGGTGATATTTGACCTTATGGTTGATTATAATGCAGTATGCACTTTATTTTTTTGAAGAACAAAAGGTCTATGGGATAATTGTATTTTATTTATATCCTTGATAAATATCATTGGTATTATATATATCTTTCTATGATTCAGGATTGACTTTGATCATACTGATGTGCATTGATATGCAAAAATTCTTATTAAATATGTGACACCTTTTCTTACTCTACAGTCCCTGACAGAAGTTATGTCGCTTATCCATGTTATGTAAATCAAAGCTTATAACCTGACTAGAGTTGAGCGATACTTTCCGATATCCTAAAGTATCGGAATCGGAATGGTATCGCCGATATCACTAAAATATCGGCGATACCCGATACCGATACCGGAAGTCCCATGTAAGTCTATGGGAACAAAATATCGCAACTAAAAAAAACCCATTCTTTCCTTGTAAACACTAAATATACACACATAGAATACATATATATATATATATACATGTCATTGTGACATATATATATACATATATGTATAGTTTATACACTTCTACATAGTAAAATATCCTCTGATTCAATTGCCGGGTAAAGCCGGCTTCTGTGAAAAGACAGAAGCACCCGACATGAAATGACACTTGGTGTACATAGGGTTAACCATGTCTTTTCATGTCGTTTGCTATCTGATTTGCACAAACAATTAAATCAGTCTATGTGTGCAAAATTTCACACCTGTAGGGGTTAATTAAAGGTGTAAATTCGTTGTAAAAAAAACGGACTTTTTTGCTACGAATTTACACCTTTAATTAACCCCTACAGGTGTGAAATTTTGCACACTTACACTCATGTAATTGTTTGTGCAAATCAGATAGCAAAGGACATGAAAAGACATGGTTAACCCTATGTACACCAAGTGTCATTTCATGTCGGGTCACCCGACATGAAATGACACTTGGTGTACATAGGGTTAACCATGTCTTTTCATGTCCTTTGCTATCTAATTTGCACAAACAATTAAATCAGTCTATGTGTGCAAAATTTCACACCTGTAGGGGTTAATTAAAGGTGTAAATTCGTTGTAAAAAAAACGGACTTTTTTGCTACTAATTTACACCTTTAATTAACCCCTACAGGTGTGAAATTTTGCACACATAGACTGATTTAATTGTTTGTGCAAATTAGATAGCAAAGGACATGAAAAGACATGGTTAACCCTATGTACACCAAGTGTCATTTCATGTCGGGTTCTGCATTTTCACAAAAGCCGGCAATTGAATTAGCGGCTATTATACTATGTAGAAGTGTATGAACTACAAATATAAATATATATATATATGTGTCACAAATTCAATGACATGTATATATATATATGAGGTGTAAAATTGCTGAAAAAAAATGCGTGGGCTCCCGCCCTATTTTCGCAACCAGACAGACAAAGCCAGTGAGTGGGGGCAGATAATAATAGCCCAGAGAGGGACCATTATTTTTGCCCCCCCCCGGCTACTAACATCTGCCCCCAGACACCCCAGGAAAGACAAATCTATAATTAGATTCGCCCTTTCTGGCACTTTGCCCGTCTATTCCGATTGCCCTGTAGCGGTGGCGAATGGGTTAATATGGGGTTATAGCCACCTTGCTATTGAAAGGTGACCTTTAAAGCCAGGTTAATAATTGAGAGCTGTCAATTAGACAACTATCAATTATTAATCCTATTGCATGAAATAAAAATAAAACACACACACTTTAATTAAAAATCATTTTAATGAAATAAAGACACATGTTTTTGACCATCTTTTATTTTACTGCAAAAACCATTTCCTGTAATAAAAATAAAATAAAAAAGCAAAATTATTCTTACCTATCCCATGCACAGTCAGGTCCCACGGTGTAATCCTTCAGAAAGGGTTAATGTTTACTGCAGGGACCGCAGCTAATGCTGCAGCCTCACAGTAAACCCCAAATGAATGAGTTCCTCTCCTGCCTGACAGGAGAGTAAAGGCTGGGTGTCACATAACGATACACCAGCGATCCCGACAACGATATGCACTTGTCAGGATCGCTGGTGTATCGCTACATGATCGCTGCTGAGCTGCCAAACAGGCAGCTCAGGCAGCGATCTGGGACAGCGACACTGCGGGTAACATCGCTTAAGGGCCCGTCTCACATAGCGATATCGCTACCGAGATCGCTGCTGAGTCACTAGTTTTGTGACGCAGCAGCGAGCTCACCAGCGATATCGCTGTGTGTGACATTCAGCGACGATCAGCCCCCCTGCCGGGTATCGCTGATCGTCGCAGAAATGTCAGGACCTTTTTTGATCGCTGGTCTCCCGCTGACAGGCACGCATCGCTGCGTGTGACAGGCGGGAGACCAGCGATCCGCTGGTAACGAAGGTACACAGCGGGTTTCCAGGCACCGCGCAGCGCTATGAAACCCGCTGTGTACCTTGGATACCAGCTCCCTGCATTAGGGCGCTGGTATCCAAGGTACACAGCGGGTTTCTAGGCACAGCCCCGCGCCTGGAAACCCGCTGTGTACCTTGGTTACCAGCGGATCGCTGGTCTCCCGCCTGTCACACGCAGCGATGTGTGCCTGTCAGCGGGAAACCAGCGATCAAAAAAAGGTCCTGACATTTCAGCGACAATCAGCGATACCCGGCAGGGGGGCTGATCGTCGCTGAATGTCACACACAGCGATATCGCTGGTGAGCTCGCTGCTGCGTCACAAAACTAGTGACTCAGCAGCGATCTCGGTAGCGATATCGCTATGTGAGACGGGCCCTTAAGTGGAAAGCTTAATTGATTGCTTTCCACTTTCACTTCAGGTCAGCCAGGGACACAATCAGTGACGTCAGAGGGAACTGATTAACAAAAATAGGGGTTCCCTTCGAAAAAAAAATGGCGTGGGGTCACCCCTATTTTTGTTAACCAGCCAGATGAAGCAGACCGCTGAGGCCTGGATTTTCAGGCTGTTAAGGAGCCAAGATCCATGGACCTTGCCAGCCTGATAATACTAGGCCACAGCAGTCTGCATATCTTGGCTGATTAACAAAAATAGGGGATCCCCTCGAAAAAAATTGGCGTGGGGTCCCCCCTATTTTTGTTAACCAGCCAGATGAAGCAGACCGCTGAGGCCTGGATTTTCAGGCTGTTAAGGAGCCAAGATCCATGGACCTTGCCAGCCTGATAATACCAGGCCACAGCAGTCTGCATATCTTGGCTGATTAACAAAAATAGGGGATCCCCTCGAAAAAAATTGGCGTGGGGTCCCCCCTATTTTTGTTAACCAGCCAGATGAAGCAGACCGCTGAGGCCTGGATTTTCAGGCTGTTAAGGAGCCAAGATCCATGGACCTTGCCAGCCTGATAATACCAGGCCACAGCAGTCTGCATATCTTGGCTGATTAACAAAAATAGGGGATCCCCTCGAAAAAAATTGGCGTGGGGTCCCCCCTATTTTTGTTAACCAGCCAGATGAAGCAGACCGCTGAGGCCTGGTTTTTCAGGCTGGTAAGGATCCAATATCCATGGACCTTGCCAGCCTGATAATACCAGGCCACAGCAGTCTGCTTAGCTTGGCTGGTTAACAAAAATAGGGGATCCCCTCGAAAAAAAAAACGGCGTAGGGGTCCCCCTATTTTTGTTAACCAGCCAAGTAAAATGCAGACTGCTGCGGCCTGGTATTAAAAGACTGTCAAGGCCCATGGATTTTGGCCCTCAACAGCCTGATAATACCAGGCTACAGCAGCCCCACATTTGGCGCATCAAAAGATGTGCCAATTGTGGCACTTTACCCGGCTCTTCCCACTTGCCCTGTAGCGGTGGCAAGCGGGGTAATAAGGGGTTAATGTCACCGTTGATTGCACGGTGACAATAAGCCCGGTTAATAATGGAGAGGTGTCAATAAGACACCGATCCATTATTAATCCCAAAGTTATTAAATGTGTAAAAAAAAAACACAGCAAGAAAAAAGTATTTTAATGAAATAAAAGAGACAACACAGTTTTCATTAATTTTATTGTACTCTCATTCCTGCGACGCCATCGATCTCCTGTAAAAAAAGAAAAAAAAAACAAACCAACAGTATACCACCTGTCCGACGCAGTCCATAACGACAGTCCCACGACGATCCAACTCTGCTACATCGCAATGACAGGCAGAGCCTGTCATCGCAACGCAGCACAGCTGATTACCTGCTTCCCCGGCGGTGACGTCATCGGACTGACTGCTTTACGGCCGGGATTACTCAGCAGTCACTGCAGTTATCGCGAGATACTGCATGTGACCGCCGGGGAGAAGAGATGGCGGCCATGAAGCAGTCCAGGCCATGACCGCCGGAGATCTTCTGCCAGGTAAGTGCCGCTGACTCCTGACAGATCCGACCGACGGACACTGACAGTGACAGTGACAATCCCGATTCCGGTATCCGATATGACGAAAATATCGGAACTCGGAATCGGAATTCCGATACAGCCAATATCGGCCGATACCCGATATTTGCAGTATCGGAATGCTCAACCCTAAACCTGACATTAAATTCATCCATTGGTTTTATATATTACTCTTTCGAAAGATGAAACCCTCCCAAATTTGGTTTAGGTTAAGAAAATAAATTGGCATCAATGCTGAAATATTGATCATTTAATGAACATAGAATGGTCAGATTTTGGCAAGACAAAAGTTTTGTCGCCCACAGAAAGTAATGTGATATTCAAACAAATAATTATCTTAAAATACAAATATATGTTGCATAACATTGGTGAATTAAGTTGTGGTGCTATTAGAGTCATATTTAATATTTTGTGTGACTTCCATGAGCTTGAAGAACTGCATCCATGCGGTTCAACAATGATTCATACAATTAATTAATGAAGTCATCAGGAATAGCAAAGAATGCAGTCTTACATGCCTCCCAGAGTTCATCTAGATTCCTTGGTTTTGTCTTCCAAGCTTCCTCTTTCATCCTACCCTAACATGCTCAATGATGTTCATGTCTGGTGACTGGGCTGGTCAGTCATTGAGCACCTTGATCTTTTTTGCCTGGAGGAACTTTATTCTAGAGATGGATGTATGTTTCGCACACCCCATACTGAATTTAACCCCAGACCATGATCTTTCCACCACCAAATTTAACTGTTTTCTGGGTGTATTTTGGATCCATATGGGCTCCAGTAGGTCTCCTGCAGTATTTGCTGCGGCTGTGGTGTAATTCTACTGAAGATTCATCAGAGAAATCCACCTTCTGCCACTTTTCCAGCGTCCATCTGTTTAGCAGGCTGTGGGACTTTGCAAATGCCACATGTTTTTTTATTTGCCTTTTGTTTAGTGCTGGCTTCTGGGCACTGAATCCACCATGGAGGCCATTTCAAGACAGAATCCTAAAAACTGTTCTATTTGACACAGGGGCTTGAGGTGACCAGGCCTGCTGGAGCTCTGCTGCAGTGGAAGAGGGGCTTGCTTTGGATTTTCTAACAAACTAACGTTCCTCCTGAGCAGTTGTCTTGAGGGGTCTGCCGGACCTGGGCTTGTCAAACACATCTCCAGTCTCTTAAAATCTTTTTTTAATTCTTTGTACTTGACGCTGAGACACACCAAATGTGCCAGCCACCTCTGCAGTGGATCTGGTCTTCAGCCTCTTGATGATCAAGGATTTGGTCGCAGGGTGGATTTTTGGCATGTTGTCAGAGCTCAAGTTGCAGTTCAAGTGAAGGTCCGGGGTGCTGGGTTTCTTTTTATACATGCCCATTAATTAACCGATCATTTACTGAGCACTGGTGAGGATGTAAACTAGGATTGGGTGCATTATATGACCAGGTGACAAAACTTTTGTCTTGCCAAAACCTGACCATTCTGTGTTCATTAAATGATCAATATTTTAGCATTGATGCCAATTTATTTTCTTAACCTAAACCAAATTTGGGAGGGTTTCAGCTTTCAAAAGAGTAATTTATAAAACCAATGGATGAATTTAACGTCAGGTTATATTATAAACTTTGATTTACATAACATGGATAAGCGACATAACTTCTGTCAGGGACTGTATGTGATATCTAGGCGTAGCATTGTCCCTTGTATTATGTATTATATTGTGTATTGATTTTTTGATTGACCTTTTATTCATTTTTTGTAACAATAAAACCTAATTTTTATATATTGCTCTTAGTCCATATTTTCTTGGGTATTTGTTCAATTTAATGGATGAGTATATTATTATTTAGCCTTTTTGTTTGGGATATAAACTGTTCACAAATTGTTAGTTAGATAGGGCATACATATTCGTTACCACTTTACATTGTCCGGTACTGGACAAAAACCATTGCTGGCTTTTCCAGGCTCCTAAATGAGACTTGTGTCTTTTTATCAAACTGTCGCTTCCCTTAAATTTTTTAAATTTTAGTCCTAAAAAAAAATGGTGGTGGGCTATTGCCCAGTTTCTGTACATTTTAAC